>OZ026589.1:80000-1280000 GCA_964020215.1 Aurelia sp. 3 sensu Dawson et al. (2005) | reverse complement strand
CCGTCGTTAAATGTCCGGGGATGATGAAAAAATCTGCTTATAAACCCATTGTCGTTTCGTTTTATTTTGCAGTCATATAGTTTATTTATCTGTTCAATGTCTCCCTTGCTAAACATTTTTCGTTGTCCAAATTGCAAACCAGGAAATCTTCTGCTCACTAAGGTTGGTTCTCCGTTCTTGCTAAATGCAGTGTTTCTGTAATGCATGATGCTCTGGAAAATAAAAGGGTATTTTTATCACAAAAAATTTGTCAATAGATGCAGCAGAGTTTCTTCACCGTGTCAAACGAATGTATCAAAAACGCAGAATTTGCTGTGTCCAAAACTCTGATTTAAATATCGTTTTTTGCTGTGTTGGATTGAAAATAGAATTTTAAATGGCCATGCTAATCACACATAGAAACCGCTGACCACGGCCTAGAATTGATTGTCTAAACGCGGCAGAAATTCGATATTTAAATCAAGTCATATTCTGCCGTATAATACGACTGAGCTGGTAAACTGCTGCCGTATTATCTATTTAAAACGGCAGGTGATTTAAACGTTGTTTTTATGTCGAATCTAATTGATACTTAGGAGTTTCTAGCAGCATCTGTTACATTCAACACGGCAAAAAAACCATGTTTACACTGGGCCGACAAATCTAAAATTAGCTTAATGTATTCGATAATCTCGAAACGCGCGTGGAAAGATTGGCTCAAAATACAATGGCATGTGTAGGCGTTTTCTTTTTCTTATAAATTTCTCCATTTCCTTCCGTTCATTTAATCCTAAGTGCAGCTGCGACTGATTCATTTTCAGAGAGGTTTGTCCTCCATTAAGTCCACGCATCACTGGCCTAAAGCGAGTGCATCAGTGGGTGCTGTTCTCTGGCAACATGGCAAGTCCGCCGTCAGATGATAAGTCAAGGTATCCCCCATCCCTGAGGGCGTCTAGAGGCAGAGCATAACGTTTCTTATTGTTTCGCACGATAAACATGAGATAAAAGTCGATACTTACAGCATAATTGTAAGGAACATCAAGATCAGTGACGTCATAGAATTCGTATTTTTGGAAGTTGTGGAGGTATTCTAAGAGAAGAGTATTAAATAAATCAGAATTACCATGGGCAAGCTGCAAAGATAAAAACTTCTTGAATTTACAAAACTCAAAAATATAACGGCCGTCCAGTCAATGCGGTACCAAGATTTTTTCTATAGAAACGAAGATTTTGATCCAGCACTGAAAGTTTCTCGCAAGTTCATAACAATCTTGATGTTTACCCCAAGTACCCTTGTGAACATTTCAATATGAACTGAGCCGCTGTCCAGCCATTACTCAAGTACTTTAAAAATAAAACAATACAAGAAAAAAGAGGAAATCAAGGGAAAATAAGATCTGGATTTTCTTGACTAAAACGAGTAAGTTTCACGAATGTTTCCGTCCATGTGCTGACCTTATTCTCAATCTTTGATTGAACTGAGAGTGAGTTTAGACTCAATACATAGGCCTAGCCTTAATTTCGCTTTTGACTCGACAGATACGGATAAGTTGCACTAAAGCGAAAACAACATCAATTCAGTTCAATTTAATGAGATGACATTAAACGAGATGAGATCAGCGAAAGCTGAGTGCCTCTGTGTAATAAGGCTAAGTTGAGTTTCTTATGTAGAGGACTTTATAAGAGAATATATGTCAGAAAAAATTAGAAAGCAAACACTTACTTTTCTCAATGTTCTCTTTCAAAACAATGACATGATTGTCTCGATCAGGCCTACTTTGTTCATGAACAATACCAAGACAATGCATCATTTCATGTAATATTGTTCCAAGTTGACGACATCCTGCACCAAGGGTTACATTCTGAGCTCCACCTGATCTACCGACAGTTGAACTACATCTGAAATTGAATACAATGCAAATTTTAAAAAGTGCAGTAATCATTAGCGAATGAATATTATGAAATATGAAAGCGAAAAGGTATAAGTTCCCATATATCATGTCTATTTCGCAGAAAATGCCTAAGGTATATGGTGCAATATACAAGAGGCTGGCACCTGTCTCTAACACACATTCTTTTCTCCAATAAACCCGCCAGAAAAAGAACCGGTGAAACTGTACCAAAATCGGTGGACCATTACAAAGCTTGAGGTCTCGAGCTTTCAGCTTTAAGACAACGTTTGGTTTCAATTCCGTTATGTCCCATTACCTCCAAATTGCCTTTGACAAATATGAAGGCCAAGCCAACGGGAATATTCTTCAAGATATCTTTGTGCGAAATGTATGACAAATCCTATTGTTTATTGTTTTATGATACATGTGGATTTTGTTGTTGGATGTTTGTACGGTTAGCGGCATATTTACCGATGCTATCATCGATTAGCCTCGATCCGATATCATTGTCGTTGTTCGCAAGGCCCACTGATCTCACAGTGGCTAGGCCTAAGTTTTTCGACCGCCAGCTTTTATGAATCACGCATTGAACAGCTGGAGATTTGATGCAGTATCGTTTCGAAAACATTATTATTGTTGCCAAATCCAAAGTTTATCGAGTGTATAACATTTACATACATAAAAGAGAAGGAGAGAAGCATGCATACTTGTGTGGTTCTGATCTGAATATAATATAATCTTTTTGGTCAATCCTTGGCACAAATCTCACACATGTGTGTTTCTCATATTCTTTGAATGCTTTGTGAATGCCATATCGTATCCTTGGAACTGAAAGGCAACGAAGAATGATAAAGTTTCAGCCATTAAGTTGCAAAAAAATCTTGAAAACAGAGTTGCATAAAATTATCAATTTCCATAGAAGATGCAACAAATGAATCAAAGAAATGACACTATACAGGAACGAGAAAATTTCGTTGAAAACTTGAATCAGATTCTAAAATGTAAGATAACTGCTCAAACCTTAAAAATGATAACACTAAAGCTATTTTCTCATTAGAAAATCATTGATTTAGGAATATTCCAGTCTTTTGTCTTCTCATTGCTGAGAGGTAACTTCCCGGGGGGGGGGGGGTACTTGACCAGATTTTGGACGGGGACGTGCCATCGAGGTTTCAAAAACATACCCGTTCCTTATACCAATTTTTCCAAAATGTATACCCGACTTTATACCAATTTTTCAAAAATGTATACCCGACTTTATACCAATTTTCCGAAAATGGATACCGGATCCAATACCAATTGTGAAAATCGCGAAAAGTGATACCGTTCCTTATACCAAATTCGTGAAAATCGATACCGTTCCTTATACCAAAATCGTGAAAATCGATACCCTTCCCAATGGCACGTCCCCGTACCCAAAATATGTATAGTACCCCCCCCCCGGGGGTAACTTCAGACAATTAAAACTTTCGAGTCGACTTAAAGAATGATTCGCCTTACAAACTGAAGTGTAGTGTAATTTTCGAATTTTGACTTAATTACACTCAGTGGCGGTTTAGGCGAGGTTTTAGGGGGGTGCAATTGGGGGCAACTGCCCCACCTTCACGATGAAAACTCAGCTTGGCGCCCCCTCTTTACCGAGAAATGCGCCCTTCGTCGCTATCCTATGACACCCCTATCTAAATTTTGTGATCAAAATGTAGGGCAAATGTATAAGTCAAGACGTTATTTAGTACAAAAATTAATGAATTTTCTCAATCAGGAGACCAAAAATTTTCGCCCGCTTACGGCGCGTTTTTTCTCTATCATCCTTTCGGCGCCCTTTTTTTAGGCTGCCCCTCCTTCAACTTTGAGCTGGATCCGCCCCTGATTACACTGGAAAGCCTAAAGATTAAAGACGACCTGTTTTTCAAGTGGAAAGATGGCAACGCATTTGTAGCAAAGCAGATTGTCTCTTTCAGTGTCTACCTGCAAATACGTCTAGATCTTGTTTGCAAACACCATTAAACAAGATCATGGAAGCATGGAAAATTATAAATATCAAAATTTCTTACGTAAACTTGAATCAACTTCATACGGAACAATGCCACCTGGCCATTTGTACCCAGTCCCTAGGAGAGCACTGCGCTTCGACAAACTTCCTAAGACAGCTCTGCGAAGGCGTGAATTCATCACAATGTCTCCTTCAAATAATTCTGAAAGGAGAAGAAAGTTTTTTACGAATCTTAAAAATTCAGATATTTTCACGGAAATTTGAAAAACATTGAAGCAGAACGAGTTAGCATGAAGAAAGTATCAACAAATTTTTCAAAGCAGAGCTGACAGCTCCCATTTATTTGATTTAAACCACAGGCAAATCAGAAAATAATCGTTGCTAAAAATAAGAATTATCTGTCTTTGTCCCCTGTGCTCTCGGTAATTTTGGTATCTCAGTTCCTTGTGTTCTAGTTGCGTAGCAAGAGGCTGTGCAGGAGGCAAGGGAGAAAAACTGAAAGGAGAAAAAAGAACATCTGTGTTCTTTTCTTTTTCTTTCTCCTTCTTTCCTGCGAAGTCTATTGTTACACAACCAAAACAACGGGTACAAAAACGACCAAAGAGCAAAGGGGACAGAAAAAGACAATTCTTACTTTAGCAGTAATTATTTCCTGGTTTCTGTGTGATTTAAACGCAAGTTCAAAGCCATTACAAAAAAGATTTTGCTGCCGGTTTGCAAAGAAGTGAACACATTCTCCGTGCTTTTATGGCTAACTACCTCATTGTGCATGCGAAAACAGAGTTGTTAAGAGCAGGATGTCCCAAGCAATTGTGCCTCGTTTGTGTGGCTACTATGGAGGAGCTGTAAATTCAATTATCAAGGTTTTACAGAATTGCATAGGTCAAGCTTGCGTTTGAGACCTTGTTTAAGTCAATTTGAAAAGCGGTTGCTGATTTATGGCACAGAAAAGCAAAATATGTAGCTGCTTCAAAAAAAATGGCACTCCTATTGGTCTCCAGCAATGTCAAAATAAAGGGGGAAAGGGTTCTGGCATCGTATTGAAACTTTCATGACATGTTCTATAGGGTAGAAAGTACTCTCTTATGAATAGAAAACACTGCTAACCCTTCAAGAGATTCAGCAAAAATTTTCATATGACACTAGAGCTCTTTCGTTTAAAACGTACTTTATTTTGACACTGCTGGAGAACAACAGAAGTGCTGTTTTTGCAGCAATCACGTATTTTGCCTTTTCTCAACCATAAATCAGCAACCAGTTGTCAGATTGACTCAAACAAGGTCTCAAACTCCTAGTTGACGCTTGACCTATGCAACTGTATAAAAATATAGATAATTTATCTACGGCTCCTTCACAGCAGCCACACAAACGTGGCACAATTTTTTTGGGACACCGCTATAGGTAAAAGCGTACATCGAAACCTTTGTCTCAAATTATATGTCACGTGACAATAATGCTCGAGAATAAAAACGGTTGAAGAGTTTTTGTTGAAATCTTTTGTTTTATTGCAAATCTCAAGTCACATGTGATATTAGCAGACTTCAATCATTTTCCTCAAGAATCTCAGTGCACCGCTACATATTGGAAGTGCAAGTTCTGTACTAAAGACGAAAATTAGAAATTAACCCAAACCTCCATTTTTCGGCAGCATTAACTCTGTTCTTTTATTTTTCACCCATCTCTTGAAGATTTCAAGTGGATCTGTGAAATGAGAATTTAAACAGTAAGTTTGTGAACCAGAAGAACTAAAAGATAAAACAGGTTCATAGCTGTTCTTCAGAATGGCCTGGATCGAGCAATACAAGTTTTTTCTTAATGGAACCTATGAGGTTGTTATGAAACCTATAAGAAACTCGTAACGAATTCTGAGTACTGAAAATCTGATGATTTGAAGAAACTTTCATTTCTGGCTCGAAGTCTTAGTTTCTCGTAGAAAATACTTGTAGGTCAGTTGGCATTTATCTGATCCTAAGCATGCTTAGATATAATTGAACAGAAAAGTCCGATTCTCCCATGTAATGAATTGGACATATTATTCAGTAGAAGAGAGATTTCACAGTGCGTTACGGGTGGTTTAAGTGTTAAATTCATAACAGCCTGATATGTTTATTGCATGAAAAAACACGTTAAGCAAAACTGATCCTGGCATCTGCAATAGAAGTACTTATTCTATTGACTCAGATCCTACTTTATTTCAAAATAAAAAGATTGAAGAATTACATTTTGAATTAATTATTAAAGGAATGGCAGTCACTGTTACTAAGCTGAAATGCTCAAAAGTTGCTCATAGGTTTAAAATAAACTTCGCCTACACAGAGAGATGGATTCTTTAAATATTCATGCTCGTCTTTGCCAAAATCATGGTATCTAGGCATAACATTGAGCTTTTCTCTTCTAGAAAGTGAATTTCCGTTGTCGTGATACTTTTGTGAATGAAATCCCCCGGGGGGCACAGTAATCCAGAGCATGGAAAAAATGTTAAAACATAAAACCTCTCAAATGCAGAAAACGTTAGGTGTGTCATAAAGAGGACACTTTAAGCTATTCAGAACAAAAATCTGTATGTAATTCGGACCATCGAGTGCAGAGAAACTGCAGTTTGAAGTTGACCAAAATTGTTGGGTCATGTTTTTGTTTGAATTTCCCATAGAGTATGACATTTCCAGTCTATCACTTTTGAAGTGGGCCTGAACTAAATATTTCAAATTTTCATTTCTCCAGTTGTATTCATCCGATTTCAATAAACTTTTCTTGAATTAAACCTCAATGTCTGCACAATTAAACAACGTATCATTTCCATAAATTTACATGAACTGATGTGTTTTTTGGCACATAATTGTCAAGAAGTAAAACAATACAAGACCCATAAAATTCTCTTTTCCCAGTGTAAACAAAAAAAAGCGAGGAAAAAAGAGTCTTAGAAATTCATACACTTGTGAAAAAATACGTGTATCCTGCAACAATACAAACTGGGTTCAGGATGCCTCTAAAGAATCCAGAAATATCAGTATAGCAATATTTGATACAAAAAATATCTTACCCATAATTTCAGTCTATTTGGACCCAAAAGTTACTTCAACATAATCACTTTAGCAGCATTGTGTCCCAGAAATATCGGACTGACCTCCCTGTATGTGTGAGCGTTCCCCTGGGCTTTTAGCATATGAATCTTGAAGTACTCTTCTTGCCTTTCGGATAGCAATCAGATTAGGCCTAAACTATTTCCGATCTGTAATCATCAAAATATCTTTCAACGGCAGCTGTTTTTCGCAATTTCAAAAAATTTCATTATCACCGGTGTCGATCTTAGTGATTAGACGGAATTCTTTCAGCAAATATCCTTAAAAGCTGCGAAAAACTTTCGCGTATCTGCTCAAAATAATAGAAAGTAGCTTGGGCTAAAGATACGTCTTCAAAATGTAAGAAATTTATGAAGGTTCTATTTATGAACGTTAAGGAGACAGCTTATCTTGTCGACCAGTGTATTGCCACCTTTTGTCATGCACTGCACCGGTAAATGCGTCCATCTATGAATTCACTAAAGTCCTGCCTTTAAGAAACTCGTTTCATAAAAACAACCTGATTGGTTTCTTATGTAAAAATATACATTCTTTGACCAGGACTGAAAACTTCTTGAAATGATAACAATTTGGGTTAAAGATTTACAGTCTCATTTCTAAAGACATATTAGAGACATGTTCAACTGCACGCCATTGCGAAAGAAACTGAGCATGAAAACAGCCTGAATAGTTTCTTGTTGAGAAGTACTTTATTCAGTGAAATCAGGCTTGAGTTTCTTATAATGTGAATGATTTCAGTTCACTCTCAAAAAGGTTTGGTTGAATTTGTCAATTATCTGAAATGCATTGCCTCAATAGACGATTGCGCTAAAGATGGCGGTGAAGCATTTTTTACCAAGATGCACTGCGTTCTTTAATCGAATTCCTATAGAATCGTCAAGGACTCGTAATTAAAACGCAATGCATCTTGGTAAAAATTCCTTGCCGCCATCTTTAGCGCAATCGTCTATTACGAAGCTTCCATTGGCTTTTCCTAAAACTATACATAAATTGGCACAATTTGTTCAACTTTTCAAAAATTGAAATGGAGAAATAATGTTTTCTCAGCTTAGGCATTGCCATTTGATGATATAGAAACTGCTGAAATGTATTGCGCTTTCCTATCAATGCTGGGCATCAAAAAGTAAATATCTACATGATTGCTAGCCAGCCAGATATTTTTAGGCACCAAGAAATGGGACTTAAATATACTTCCTAATTTGAGAAGGAAATAACGCACCAAAAATTACGAGAAAAGTCTCAAAAATTAAGTTAAAGCCTCAGTAAAATGATGGAATCAAAATTTTAGAAACTGGCCTCACAACAAATCCTACTCAATTTTTCAAACAGTGCAAATAATTTTCTGAATTACGCGGCATATGTATGAAAAGTAGAAGCATAAAACATCTGCCACGACAATTTCATTGACCTTTTTTAAACAAGAATTGCAGTCCAATTGCGTATACCATAAAAGAAGGCTTGTTTCGGATGTAAACAAGAAAGGAATTTTGAAAGAAGAAGAGAAAAAGTGCTGGTTTCAAGATGACATTATCAATTTGATATTATCTTAAATGAATTGAAAATTGAAACGCCTCTTCAATGGATGCAACCTCAGACATGTGACATCACACATAATGTTGAAAAAGTGGATGTGTTTGTATTGAAAGAAAAATTAAAGGATGATTTTAGCCAAAGCCCAACAACAACGCCAAAGCCCAACATTGTCATTTGCTTCTTCAGTGGCTGGATCATGTGATCGGAAGCAATCTCCTGTCAGACAGTAATAACCTGTGAAAGCACAGTGATCTCGATATGCTTCGAGGAGGCTCGAAGAACTCCAATCGGAGTTCCCCGGGGCTCCTCCACTTTTTATTTCTTCGTCCTACGTATAGACAAGTCTGTTTACCATGACAGAAATTCGCAAAGAAGTGTGAAAGGGGCAGTAACAGGTTTCATATCTCCTGCTCGTTCAAACATTGCTCAACACTCAGGTGATGAGTCTGAGAAGAACTAGAAAGGCAGCTTAGATGGTAGATTCATAATGAGGTGAGGCTTACAGTTACGGTTAGGGCAGTGAGTCTAGCACCTTTAAAAATTAATAAATTGATTCTAGAATTATTGCATTTTCTTTTTGTTCAAAGAATCCACCGAAAGTTCAATTGAAATCGTTGTAAATCCAAAATTCATGGAGGAAAAACGGTACAATATTGCAAGTTAAACCAGCTTAAATTAAACCAGGTTTTCGAATAGGTCCTTCTGATTGGCCAGTAAAACAAATCCAGTCATTTGACTGATTGAAAATTAAACTGGTTTAGATAAAGCTGGTTTAACTGTGTCAGTGTGAATGCAGAATTAAATCTGCGAAGGAAAAAGATATAGCTGCGATGTGAGCGAGAATCCTGGGAAAATGCTATGAGAGAAATGGTCTACAGCATAGAAACGGTCTGCAGCATTGGGTTTAATTAATGGTCTGCAGAGGCAAACTGCAAGCCATTAAGATGGGAGAAAGATGATGATTACAGAGCTGTAAGGACAATAAATGTCATGGAAAGTTTGAAGGCACTGCCAGTAACGTATGAACAACGAGATGAACAATTTCTCGTAGCAAAGAAGCACCGATACTTGTAAGCGAATTCGGCCTAGAAACACATGCTCTCCTGATATGATTGGGCCGAAACCAATATTGAACCGTCAACGGAACTGCGCATTTCATATCGCCCTTGTGAAAACTTATATCAAGAAACTAAGAATTTAGGCCAGTACTCAAAGTTTGAGTATTTGGAGTTTCTTATGAGTTTCTTAAAGGTTTCTTAGCTTTCTTCGTGTCCATTTCCTGTTTCCTCCTGTACATTTCAACTTTCAACACAATGTTTGTTTAAGCTTTTCCAGTGTTAAGACATTGCTCAAGTACCTTCCGAGTAATATGACGCAGGCGACAAGTGAAGTAAAATAAAGTTTTTTATAAGCAGTTTCTTATAAAAATACGTGTATTAAATTAAATGAATGCTGCATCAACAAATCTTGCAATATTTTCTTTAAGATTCCCATGCTTTTCATACCACGATTCAGGTGTAAACAGATATGGCGGCAAGTCTCGCCAGAATGATTGAAATCATGCTCAAGTGATTGCGTGCTCGATAATGCTGGGAAATCATTTGGGTTCATGATCAAATAAATGCGCAAAGCGATAAATGCCCGAAACGAAGCGATAAAGATTCGATCAAAGGCGCAAGATCATTCTCTCAAAACCACGATCATTATGAAATCAAAACGAAAACCAAAACGAGAAGGTGCACTTCTGTTTTGATTCTAATCTATCACATCTTTTTATCTATCACCCCTGCTTAAAGATAAGAGAAAAAATTTTAAATACCTAAAACCAAGATGCAGGAATAAATATCGTGCGGTTCTTATTCTGATTACAAATTCATGAGCTTCACTCAAAAATTGTAAAATGAGAACAAAATGACTGGAAATTAATAGAATGAAGACAAGGATATAGTAAAACTTCACAAGGATGAACTTTAATTTTCTAAGGCTAGCCAAAGCAAAACTTCAGTTGCTGAGTCTAGAAGTTTTAACAGCGCATTAACAGCACAATATTTCGCTTCACAACATGCTATTCATTTTGATAGAAGAAATAACAAAAGAAAGTTGTGAACTATTCCTCTTCACAACAGAATAAAAAATATCCCACGAATGGCAGCGAAACAATTCTGAAGTTTTCCACCCCTTTGGAGGGATATTTGGGTATATTATCGTGAAAATTCTGTTCGATACGGGGGAAGAAGTGAACGAATGAACACGAAAACTAAAGACAGCCGTTGAAAACCTTGCTGCATTCTTAAAAAATTCAAACTTGAAGACCCAAAACATCTTTTGCCAACATGAAAATGAAAGGACAAGATTGCCAAGTTTCGACATAGAATGAAAGGACAATTTTTAAAGCATCACGTTACCAGATCTACTGATACTAAACAAGATGTTAAGACTTTTAAGACTGTCGTTGCCTTGAGATTCAAGAATCAAATCATAGGCAGGACAGATTAAAACGTGTTCGGAGTTTTCAGTTGAGCTTTTCATGCTCAAAGTAAGAAACAGCAAACAAAGATTCAATTGAAAATTCACAAGAAAAAAGCAAGCTAAACAATAGTTTGTTTGATTCAATCAATGTCATGCGCAGCAGGTAGCTCGTCTAAGTCTTGGACATTTTTGAAAATAAAATTTTCATAAATTGATCAATAGTAGACAATATAAAACTTCGATATTGAACAAAACATGGACTTCGGTTGCCATTAAGCCTTAAATTTCTACCCATTCTAATCCAGATGTTAAAAGGTTTGACTAACTTTGATCTTATTCGACAAACTTATGCAACAGCATCACGTTTGCCTCACTAGATTCTGCAAGACGTTTCTATACAGCTGGATTATAGGGTTCAACATAAGACGGAGTAAAAAGCTATTCGACTGAAGAACTCAGAAACATGAGAAATGCAAACAAAAGTTTGCCTGGTATAATCACAGTTGTATCCAGCAGATATCGCATCAACGATCTCAAAACTTGCTAAAGTGTTGGACAATTTTAAACTTGACGTGTTAATACATTGTTCACAAGCTGGTAAGCAACAGTTTATGCAGGGCGCACAGGAACAACTTAATTTCTGAAGCATTCAGTTTCAGATTACCTCTCCTGCTGAAAAAGATGCTAAAAATGATTCTGAATGTACTTCTTTTACCCTGAGTGATGAAACGGATTTCAAACGTATCTTTAGATACTTCTTGCTCAATTTTGTTGCTCAAAATAAGGCACAACAGAGAACTCCTCCTGAAAAAGATGCTTAAAATGATTCTGAATTTACTTCTTTTACCCTGAGATGATGAAACAGATTTGAAACGTAACGAAAGATACCTTTAGCTCAGTTTTACTGCTCAATATAGGGTACAACAAAAAAGAACCTATTTAAAAAATTCATAAGAAAGAATTAATATGAAGACAACCCTGCTTCGTAAGCTTCACACAGCAGGTACATCTACTGCTCAATTTAAGTAAACATAAGAATAATAAAAATTTACCATTTCCTTCAATATCATCATCTTCATTTAAGTAATTTCTTGATGGTCTTCCATTACTGAAACTTGAAATAAGAAGTAAGAAGACAAGAACAATAAGCTTCATTTCATTAGCGACTGTATTGAGTTGAAACAACAACGTCCATAAAACAGATCCTTGTGGCACTTTCGTGTCAATTCTCCATGACTACCTGTCGAGCTCCTCATATGATGTATGTTCTTTTACAATACGATATGCATGATCTGCAACCAACACAGCCATCAATCAAGCACACAATTCCGGCGCTATGAACGCTGGGAAGTTTTCATCCCTTTTGTTATTTCGACACCTTTGTTATCAGCCTTATCTTAGCGGCAAATGAATAAAAGTAAGCGGGGGGTTGAGACTGTCTTGTCTTAAAGTAGCTGAAATGCAGCAAACATGCTAACTATAAATGTTCTTCGCGCCGGGGGTTCATAAGGAATATTTCTACTTGAAATAAGCTGTAAACGAGAAAGGAAAGCCATCATAATATGAAATATTTGAATGGAATTTTTCATCAGAAGAACTTCTTTACATATAAGTTACTCCTGAATGGGAACCACTCTCTCGCACGTTAAAAATTTCATGCAAGGATTCATGTATCTATTTACTTCGATCTTTTTATCTCCAGCCTTGTACCTGGCGATTGCCGGATTACGATCTTATCAGTCTTTTTCCAATTCGCATGTTTACAATAGAATTCGAAACAATTGTTTTTTGAGGTAAACAAATCCTGACGTAGAAAAAGAAAACAAAATATTTCGATGAAGGATGAGAATACATAAAATCTGGAATGGAATCTCTGCTAAGACGTTGAAGGAATACTAAGAAGGCAAAAAAGGTTTCCTTCTCGGCTTTCATAATCATTGTCTTTGGTAGTAAGTTACAAGAATCTTTTGCCATACATCCCCTCCCCTTTAAGGCGCCTTTTTTAAAAACACATCTGTAACCCGTTACTTCCAAAATAGTTTATGCCACCTTTACCTTTTTCACTAACGCCCCTTTCACTACGTGGCAGCTTCAAAAGTATCTACAGAAATATAAGGTTAATAACGAATTCTCCGCTCTCGAGGATTCATTGGATTTTTCAAAGCACAAATACCGAACAGATAAAGACAGCATAGCGTATACCATGTAATAATATAATTACATAGTACTTAAAAACGGTACCAGTAAGAAAAGTATAGATAATACTCCAGTATCATCATTATCATAAACGGTAAATTCAGAAGAGGGACAAATCACTCCTGAGAGATCTGATACATTTTCTGCGGGAATCCTACCACTTGCTCGAGAAATCTTTCAGATTCACTAGCAATCCTCTAGAAACCTCCTAAAAATCTCGTACGCCTTTTGAAGGTATGATTGACCCTCGATGGTTAGTAATAACATCAAGATCGACATTATTTTAGTTCAATAAATGTTACCCTAGGTACCAGACTCTATCTCTTAGGGGGACTGGTACCCAAGTTACAAACATGGGAAACATTTAGGACGATGGTTGATAGCCTTTTGTGTTTCATATGAGTTGATTGAAAGAGTAAATAGAATGGACATATCTATAATTTTGCTTTGAAAGGAAGGTGTTATTGGGCAAGGGACGTTATAGAGCGGGATTGAACAGTTTCTCTTTCCTTTCGTAATCGTAAAGAAATAAAAGTACGACGGCGGGCCGGCGCGGCGCCGCAGGCGACGCGCGGCAAGCCTAGTTAGTATAAACGACACACAGACAGCGCAAAATGATTCAACGATAAAGTTAACAGTCCCCCTGCCAGTATGCTCTGAATTATTGATGAATGGCTTAAGGTCCCATCATACTGGTGTTAACCCACGTGTTATGTCACGTGCTATGTAAGGTCATATAAGCATAAGACGACTGTTTGCGTGGGATCGCAGCTGCCCAGCAATCTGGGAAGGAGTTAATCATGGTTACCATGACTACAAGAAAGATTGGTGAAGAATCTTTTCGTATTATCTTGCATTTGTGAAAGCTGTAAAAACACAGCTCTCCATCATCTCACCAAGTTTTTTTTTTATCACATAAAACATTGATACATATAACAAATACAACTACTGTGCCACTTATTGCAGGAAAGGACACGAAGTCAGCGAGTTCCCACAATGAGTGAGCAGGAAAGGACACGAAGTCAGCGAGTTCTCACCAAGTTCCGCTTAAAAGGAAGCTAACACTGCGGCTACTGCGATTTTAAGCTTAATGACGTAAGATAAGTGGGAGTAAAGTTTAACCAAAGGCCACGTTGGGCTGTTTTCAGTGCTGAGATATTAATCAGGTTTTAACGTAAGTTTAGGCCTGGATTACACGATACCGGATTACTTTTCGCATAGGACTGTTTTCATCAAAATCGCGCTGTTTTTATTGCAGTTACACCATGAGCGATAGGACACTCAGTGTGTAGCAGTTTGAAATTTATATCAGAAGCGAGCCACCTTAACTTATTGTTTATTTGTGTTTTGAACTTATTTTTACTTGGTATACAACCACAACCACATTTCACTGTTTCGTAATTTTGATATTTTTCGGTGGTGAGCCACCTTAAATGCAGAGCCACCTTAACTGTAAAGCTTCAAATTTTTATCCTGCATTATATCAAAATTAACACACAAACTTGTTTAAGCTTGATAAATTGAAAATGTTTGGTAACTTCTACAATTTGACATATGTGGGGGGCTTGATAATTCAAAACTTTAGGTCAGGGGGGGGCTTGTTAGAGAGGGGGATTAGAACAGTTTTACGGTCACTTTTTCGATATAGCAAATCTCATGTGACAGCTGTTTGGAGATCGACTTTAGCGCTCAGCCCATCAAGTCTTTTCACATATCCGGTGCCTTTTGTGCAGCGCTATGAAGAAGTTTTTTTTCACTTTCTGTGTTATTCGGGATGTTCACGCAGTGTGAAGGCCAGAATTACTGAAATTTAGTGCATTTTGCTCTGCTTGTCACAACATTTGATGCTCTTTAGATCTTATCTAATTTAGCAGATTCTCGTTTTTTCTAACTTATCATGTCGGAAACCGACAGAATAATCACACTGATATGTAAAACTCGTAAAGTCGGTTAGGAACTATCGGGTTTTCCAATAAAATGTACTCCCGTTTGAAAGATCATAAAGATTCTAGGAATTTTGGACACGTTCGACAAACTAATCGTGTCTACAATATCCATGATTTTACGGTGTTCCTAAAAATATCACAGGGAAAGATCCCATCAGTTTCCAAGTCATGTAATCGGCCATTAAATATTTGTCAGTCGACTCATTATCTATGTCCAAATTTGTCTATTTTGTGAAAGAAAATTTTTCAGTGTCTGCAAACTGTTGTAGATCACTTATACTTACCTAGAGTTTAATCAATTTTCGAAATAAAAGCTCCTGTAACATTAGCTGTGGCAAAATTGTGACTTTAATTAAAAACTTATGGAAATTTCTTCCCTTTTCAAAACTTCTGTAAGCTTCAAACATGGTATAATTGAGTGCCTCGAAACTTCAACTACAGGAACATGAAAAAAATAAAAAAATAGAGGTTTTCATGCAGAAAACGGTTACCGTAACCTTGTTATCCTAATTATGTCTACATACAGTACAAAATACTTATATCATAGTCAAATTAATAAGAAAAAAATACCTTCCAGTCGTAAAATGTCACTACAAATTTGGATATTAAGCATTACTCAAATTTCAGCAAGTCCGATCTTCCAAAATGATTAATAGTTGATGCTTGTTTTGCCATTTCGTATCACATGAAACAAAAAATAATACATCTCTTACTTCGAATTCTTCACTTAACCATATATTCTTGTTGATGAAGACTGGCACGTGAAATTTATTCCCAACGGAAATCGTGTTCTTGAAGAATTCGGTCATGAACTTTGCTGATGAATTTTGGTCACTTGCAACTTGTCATGTGTCCGTAAGTCTTTCGTCATGAATCGAAAAGCAACAATGACGTATTAGTTTCCAGTTCCTTTTGCAGTTCTTCCATTACCTCTGGGTCCATGTTCCTGATTCCTAACCAATCATTGAGAAGGGAAGATGATAGAGGGGCACTGTCCACCGACCCCTGATTTCCAGTTGACGACACATCCTTTACTCCTGCCCAACTACGACAAACATAAAAAACATGAATATAATAGGGTAAAAAACAGACTAAATCAAACATTGCATCTTCTGTTGGAGGCTTTGGAAGGTTGGGTTTAGTTCTAAATCATATGAGAAACGCATACAGGAACAGAACCACAATGGCGGACACTTATACTGGGTAGAACTGGGTAGAACTTTTGTCTCAGCTAAAAAGCATTGTTTATTTCTATAATTTTTGAACAAAAGATCTTTGCTGTAGCCAACATCGGGGAAGGGGCAATCACCAGCCTGTAGGTGGCTTTCTCTTGGAGCACTCTAATCGGCGCTAATCTACGTAAGAAACCTACAGCTGCTCATGACTGAAATTTATAAAACAAAATGCAATCTGAATCTACTATTAGCTGCAATCTAAGACACGACGATGACGCTCAAATTCTAAAGGAACGAACCATGTTATTTGGAGTTGGGTTCATAACGTACCTTGAAAAATAAACAGTGGAAATTTTTATCGAAAGAATTAATACAATAATGCAGCCGTCCTCTCATAGAAAAACAAGTTAGATGTTGGAATGGTGATAAATGCAGCTGAAGGCTTTGCAAAGTATATATCCCGAAATTTGGGTAGTGAGATGATGCATAGCGAGTTCCAACAACACTGAAAAATAACTTACAATTCTTGTGGATTCGTTTGGCTGAATATTTCCTCCAAATCCAGGCCTAACCCATAACCATATGCTCCACTCTTCGGTGTTTTGGGTGTCAACAAAGTCGTCAAAAGTACATCTCTTGTTTTTCTATCATCATCATTTCTCCTGTCATCAACATCTCCTCCTTGCTCATCTTCCTCAAAACTTTCTGTTATCATCGAAAATGAAATGGTTGGTATTTCCAAATCCGGCGATCGATATGATGGTTCAGACGAAGTAGAAACAACGGAAAGTACTCCAATTTCACTGGGCCTAGCATTCGCCACGACATCAGCATCTGACTTGGGTACATCTCCTGTCCCAGGGCTTGTCTGATCTTCATTCTCAGCTTCAAGTTGGCGAACAAGTTCAACGATATTCCTTTCCTGAGGATCCAACATACGTAGTTCAGCACTAATTCTTTCGCTCTCTCCTTTATTGCCTTTGTTATTTGATGACGCTCTTGTTACCGTCTGCACTTGAATTCCAGCCTTTGTTTGTTGATCCAAATAAGGCGTTTCCCAGCTCACAGTTTTCCTTCTAGATTCATTAAGCGCAGTTTCCAGTTTCTGCTCCGCGGATATCAAATCGAGAGGTGAAACTGCTTTGACTTTACCGTCCGGAGTGACTATGCAAACTGCAGACGGACTTTGTTCCGGTGAAAGTCGAGTAGTCGATTTGATAGACTGTGAGTCAACAGAAGAGGGTTTCAGCAGTTCACCTGATGCTTCTGTTGTGTCAATAGTTCTACTGATTATAGAGAAAGGAGGAGAATTCTTGTTAATTTGGACATTTGCCGTTGTGACGGTGGCAAACTGTTGAGGCAAAACTGTTGTTGCCACAATTGGTGTAACTGCTGCCGGGACAGTAACTGGAGTACTATTACGTATCTGTGTACCAACTGCTGGCGTGAGCATATTTGGCTGTCGAGGATTGGCAAAATTTAAACTTGGTGTTGTGACCACTACTGACTTTTGTGCCAATGTACCAATATTAAGAGCCAATGGTTGATTTACTGTGGAACTAACCGTACCAACTGGTACTTGAAGAATTCTTTGTGTGTCTATTTGTGCACCAGGTACAACTGAACTTGTGCCAATATTCGTACCAGCTGCAACTGAATTTGTGCCACTATTAGGATCAGAGGCAGCTGGATTTGTGCCAACCTTTGCGCCAGCTGCAACTAGATTTGTGACAGTTTGTGAACCAGGTACAATTAAATTTGTGCCAATCTTTGCACCAGATATAACGGGATTTGTTCCAACACTGGCTGGAGCTATCTTTGGTGCAATGATGATATTCTGCTGCGTCGGTTGGATAGGAGCAGCTGCTGGCAAACGTGGCAAAATGAGAATTTGTCCCTTTGGATTGAATGGTCCTCTTATCTGGTAGCACGGGATTGCACCCATGGGAACAAGTATTGTGTCTTGAGCTGTTAAAAAGAGAAATGAAACAATAAGATTATTGAATTCATTGTTAAATGTTTCAATAGCCCTTTTTACAGTAGCAGATGAAGAGGTCGTCTGACAACTTTTTGTTCGTCTGGTGCGATTTTAAGTCAGACTTTTGACGACTTTTCCGTGTAGACAAATAGATTGAACGACGAAATCAGATGACTTATACCCCAAAACGTATTTCCATCCCATTTGCATGCCCAACGACTGATCCATCAGACAAGATTGGTCTTCGACCATTTGTCAGTCACCGTGTGAAAGTACTGTTAATTCATCAAACTTCCGCATCAAAAGATTTTCAAGCAGCTGTCTGAAAGTTAAAGGAAAATTCCGGGGCTGGTAAACTTATTGTCAAAAAGCAACCTTTCTAACTGCCGAACACCAATCGTGAGTTCTTTCCAAGTTGTGACATCTTCTGCTCTGTCGGATAGGAGTGGATTTTCAACGATCACTTTTTGGTGGCTTGAGTGAAGCTACGAGATAAATTGCTGAAGACAATGAAAACCCTTCTGAAAAAATTGTGTTCACATATTTGTTTACAGCTTGGCGATGGAGCCCGTTAAATGTTAGCCTGTGCACAGACCCATTGTCCAAAGGAGGAAAGGACGATGGGTCTGTGCACAGGCTAGTTAAATGTATGCAAGTCTGTAAAATAGGATGACAAATAAATGAAAAAAGAAAACAAAAGGCTGATCAACATACCTCCTGATTGGACAACTGGCTTCGAATTCGATTGACTTGTGATATTTTGTGTAGTAGTTGCTGCCATCGAAATTTGTTGCGGAGTTATTGGAGCTATGGCAGCCACGGGCTTGGAGGTCGTGACAGGGATCGCTCGTGCAGGAATGTTAGCAGTTGGCACTTTCAAAGATTTTGTTGATCCTTTATCGCCTGTATCCTTGACAAGAGTAACACCACTACCTTTCTGAGCGGGAACCAGGTTTGTGAACTGGAACTAGAAGAAGATACATTTGTGGACAATACTGAAAGGACCAGACAACGAATTTCACTCTTACAGCAGTGTATCTTTAAAAATCCATACCTCATCTATTTGTTTTATACTCATATCGATTCATAGGCGTATAACCCTGTGATGTAGGCTCTAGACTCTCACATAGAATATGGTGTGTATGTCTCTACAAGTTTCGATAATATCATCGACTTACCTGCGCTTTGGGACAAGTATCAGCAGTCGTGACATTTTGCTTTTGAACTGACAAACATGGCGCAACAGATACTGACTGAGTCTTCAATTCAATGAGTTCTTGCATGTGTTTACGAATTGGATGCACAAACGGTGTTGTAGTCATTTGCATCTGCGTCCAACGTTCTAACATCTTTTTATCTTGATCTGTGAGACTTGATCCCTTCCCTTGATCAGGTTTCCCGTCCACTTCGTCTTTGGACCTCTTGCATTTTGAATCACGACGATATTTCCTCTGTTTACGCTTCTTCGATTCTAGTTTGTTTGAAACTGATGGTATGGCTGAGATAACTGATTGAGTTGTTGATGTGCCTCCAGAATCTACAACAAAAAAGATACCGGATGTCCTAGAAAAATTAATCCAGCTTGAAAAATTTCCAAAATTTCATTACACGGCCCATCTTTAAATTTCTTTCTTTGGCAAGCAGATCAAAGCATAGCTGACTGACCTTGCGATTGGCTTTAAAATGAGAAGACATAGTTCTTTTGGGGGCTACTTTTTTCTGAAGTACCGGGTGAGTCAATAAAAAAGGACATGCGCTTGAAGAAATGCTGCTCCCTGAATATCACATCGATGATATCGAAAAAGGTCTTGTTTTATGCTCGATGTGTCCAATTAGGTTCAGTAATTTACCTGGCTTTAATCGATCCTTCCTTCTTGTTTAAATGTGAGATTTTCTGCTGAAAAAAGCCTCTCTCGAGAACCTACAAAAACGAGCGAAAACAACAAGCAAGACTTCCCTTTGTTCTCATTCCTGGCAATTATGGCACTTGAATGTGTTCATGTATTTTGTCCTCTTACGAGAATGGAATCCAATTTAATAAGTTATTCATACTAGGGAGAAGACTTTTTCAACCCCCCACGAGCAATAAACCAGCTAAAGCGTGGTGAAATCATCTTTGAGGGAAGCATATCATGGAAGCCTGCTCGTAATTTTAGCACGTTTTTTAAGGTTTCTCGAAGGGAAGTTTTTCTGAAAATCCCTTACAGAATAAAAATTGAACGACTGATTTCAGCCAGGAAAAATTAAAAGGTAATTGAACATGTTAACTATTCAATCAAATCTTGCAAAATATCGATTAATATATACTCAGGGAGCAGTAGCCTTTCAAATGCCAGGCCTTCTTGACTCACCAAGTATACTGCAAAAGCACTGATGATCACCAGATTAATATCAAGCTTCTACTTTTATCAGAAAATGTTGGGGAGACACGCAGAGTATTATTGTAGACTTGACAGATAATGAAAAATATAAATTTCATGCCTCTTAAGTAAGATGAACAATGCTACTTAAAGAGTACAGCTCAGGATGATGTATAAGAGTGCAGCTAAAGACATTGCGATCCTTTGGAAATCGAAACAATCAAGATTTCATTCAAAGTCAGCCAGCTGGATCTAATTGCTTTGAAATGAAACAATGTTAAAATCGTAAACAATACAACCATGATTGTTTTGATCACCAAAGGAACGCAAGAAGAGGTTTTTCAATGCGTTATTCCATACCCTTTCAATGATTTTCGTTACAATCATCTCTTAAAACATTTGTTGCAAACACAATCTTTGCAACAACGGAACTAACGAAAGTTTTGAATCATCCTAGAACGTTTTAAAAGAGTATAAAAAAGCAATTTAGGAGTACAAAAACAGGTCCCAAAAATCAAGAAAAAAGAAACAAAATAAGAAATCTTACTGGCAAGTTCTGGAGACACTTCATCATCTTTGATTTTGATTGGCTTTGGGAAGAATTTTGTAGCCAATGGGGTTAACTTTGGCCTGGGATATTTTGAGTGATAATCATTTATTTCTTTGACAATTGCTTTCTTTATGGTCTCTTTTTCCATGGAAATACTTTCAAGATCAAAAGTGAATGACCTGCAACTTGGCTCATCATCGGCATCATGGTAACTACAAAGAAAGAAAGCAGGAGCTATGATGATAAAGTGCTCATAGTCTGATTATGATGAGTCCTGGTAATTGCTATTCAAACAACACTATAACAACAAACCGAGACCGCTCATGGGAGCCTCTCAGCAGCAATAACTAAAGCCATATAATCAGTCTATAGTTACATACTGTACTAAGTGAGAGAAAAATATCCTTGGCCATTCAACGAGTTACAGAAATGTTTCTCTTTGGAAGAAATGTTTCTTCAACGAAATTCTTCATATTTGATAAAATTCTTGTCTCATTTTCAAAGTATTTTCTAGAAATTTGAAAAGAAAGAATTCTTCTTCCAGGAATGCAGATTTGAAATCTAACATTTTGTTATCTAGACTTGTTATCTGGAAGAATTCTTTCTATCAGAAACATTTTACAAGCATTGTAGATGTATTGTTTTTAAGATTTGTTTTCATTAAACATGAATTCTTAAGAATTCAAATATTTTCTGGAGAATTCTTACAACTCTTCAAAATTATGAAGGTGATAAACAGATTTAATATCAATATGGATTGTTGTGCATCTTGTATTGCCCAAAGGTTGTATGCAAAATAAAGGTGTTGCAAATATTATCATCACAAGAAAGAACCTTACAAGAATTACCATAAAAGCTCTTATTTATCCCCCTCTCTAATACACCCCTCCCCTCTGATCCAAAATTCTAAATAACCCCCTTCTCTATTAAGCCCCTCATTAAAATTAAATGCCAGGGGTTACCAAAGATTTCCCACTTATTTAGCAAAAACAAGATTGCATGTTAGTTTTGATATGATTTGGGATAAACTGTGTCAAATCTAATGTAGTTTACTCAAAGATTGTGTGTTGAATCCACAAAATATGATGTATATAAAAGAACCAAAAAGCTATCATATATATCCTTGTCATTTGATTTTGTGAATACACTCCCTCTCTGATAAGTCCAATCTCTTTTAAGCCACCCCCCCCCACCTCTGGAGTGTCTGAAATTGGGACTTAATAGAGCTTTTATTGTACATAAAAAAATTCTTAAGAATTTTCAAAAAATTTGCAATATCATGATAAAACTTCTTGAGCTATATGACAGACTGCATATTTTCTTACACAAGAATTCTCAAGACTTTAAAAATACCCTCAAAAAATTCTTGGGAAAGAAAGCCATGTTAATGTACACAATTTCTGAACTATACACATGTGTAAACCTTAAATCTATTAATTATGCCAATAATTTAGAAGCTAACTCACTTTTCCAGGAAGGGATGCTCCAATGCCTTTTCAGCAGATAGTCTCTCCCTTGGGTCCAATTTCAACATCTGTGACAAAAGGTTGACAGCAGGAGGAGGAGCATCTGGATATAGCTTTTCAAGTGGAACTGCATCCTTTTGTGGTAGTTTATTGATGTAGCTTCTAACTCTGTCTGATGCTATTTCTGATAAAAACTTTGCAGAGGGAAGACCAACTACACTCAAGATTAGCTGTGACGGAAAGAAAAAAATAAAAAATTCAAATTTATTCCTGGGATTTAAAACTTTCAAATGTTATTTGATAGTTTCAGATCAAAAGCAAGAAGAAATCAGTACGAAACACTCTTTGAAAACAATAAGAAATATTTTCAATCTTTCCATTTGACAAATTAATATTTGCTGCTTATGGTCTTCCAACTAGATAAACGTTCTGATGCAGCTAAGATACAAAAGAGAATTCACATGACTGAATTTGCAGCTTCCCACTCTAACTCCACAAAGTTTCGGTTTCGTAAAATTTTTTCCTCAACAAAGGACTAGTTACAGCACAACTAGACTTGCTTCAAGTCTATTCCGTGGTATATCAGCACTCAGGAAAATAATTACCTCTGCGGGGGCGTAAACTACGAAGAGGCCTTCCTATCAAATAGTACATTGTTGGAATCAATCCTATTTTTATCACGACCAACCTTTTGTGACATCTTTTCACATGATGTTTGGGGGAAGTTTGTCATCTCATTTAACATTTGTTGCACAGTGGAAAACCAGCTGTTACGCATACAAGTCTTCTTGGCTTACCTGAAGCTGGTTTAGGTAATTTGCACCAGGAAAAATAGGATTTCTTCCAAGCATCTCTGCAAGAATACAACCAACAGACCAAATATCAATTCCAGATGTAAACTGATGAACAGAGAGCATCAGCTCAGGTGCACGATACCATCTTGTTGCAACATATTCAGTCATCAATCGTCTTTGTTCATTTGGAGAAGAAATCAAACTTCGAGCCATTCCAAAATCCCCAATTTTTAATTCACAATCATGATTCACTAAAAGATTGCTTGGTTTTAAATCCCTGTGGATAATATTTGCAGAATGAATATACTTAAGTCCCCTTAAAATCTGGTATAGAAAATATTTCACATGCTCATGAGTTATTGCTTGCTTGGAATGAATTATATGATGCAAATCACTTTCCATTAGATCTAACACAACATAAACATCTTGAAATTTTGATAAATCTTCAGGAGGTTGAAGAATCTCTTTAATTCTGATAACATTGTCATGCTTGAAATGCTTCAAGATTTTCAGTTCTCTCAAAGTCCGTTTTGCTATTGCTGGGACATCAAAGGCTCTTGATATTTTCTTGATGGCAACTTTACAGCCAGTTTTTGTGTCAACTGCAGCACAGACAACTCCATAAGCACCACTTCCAATGGTCTCTTCAATTTTGTACCTTGAATCCACTTCAAATTTTACTTCAAACTGTTGTTGTAAACCTGTCATTGTTACTGCAATTGCAATTAATGCTTTCTGTTATGTACCACAAATCATTCACAGATTCCACATGGGGGTTCTGAATCTTTATCTATTGGCACTCCTGGTCTCAAAATAGCTTGCTTTGCTGTTTTTCTCTATCTTAGGTGTTTTCTTGACAGAAATCTCAGTTATTCATTTGTTGTTCATCGGGAAGAGTAGTATATCTCCACTTCTAGACTGTCATTGTTACAACTGAGCATGTCCTGCAATGTATCACGTATGGCACATCAAGTATCATTCACAGATGCCAAAAGGTCCTACAAAATCTCTACAACTGACTGTCTTGTCTGGCCTCAAATTGCTTTGCTATTTTCTTGAAAGAAAGCTTATCCATTCGTTTTCCATTTGATCCAATATGTTCGCATTCACATTATCTTTACTTCAAAACTACTGCCATTGCTCTTTTCAGATTGAATGTATTCTCTTTTCCACTACGAATCAATCACAGAGGGGGTCATAAAATTTTTTGTTTGAAAGTAGACACCAGGCCTGGCTAAATCACACATTGCGCTGCTAAATTTTTGCACCTAACCCCTTTATCAATATTTCCAAACACAAATATCTTCTTTAACCCTTCATCTTCATTCTGACATCGAATCCTATTCCTCTCCGCAGATATTCTTCCCTTTACAGCTGACACTTCGAGCCAGGTTCATTCGGAGCATCAATAAGTTTTCGCCGCCATGATATTTTGTAGTCTCGATTTCGTTCTGGAAATTTTTGACTTATATATCCCCAAACGGCGCGATCTAAAAATAACTTTTGCCGCACTTTTGACCAATCAGAAATGAGAAACAAGCGGAAGAAAACAGGTGCCAAGGGCTACTTCCTGCTTGCAAATTCCCGCCAAAAACGGACCAACAGATTCTTTGCGCGCGGTAACGCCATGGGTGTTTGGAAATATGGAATGTGTTATAATAAGGCTTGGGGTTATGTATTGTTGTAAAAGCATCAGAAGCATTAGGCCTACCTTTGTGCATTATCTTTGTATCAATAATATCTTCTCTCTCTCCTCTTGATTTTGAATGCTCAGATGGCTACTTTCCCAAACATGCTTGCGAGTTTTAAGCATTGAATATCATCATGAATATCATGGCTTGCTTGAAAAAACACCGTTTGCACAAAGTGGCTTTGAATTTTTGGGGGAAGTGGCTTTGAATTTTTGAATCTATTTGGTTCATGAAATTAGATACAACTTTTGTATTCAGTGTTGAATTTCAAACTTAACTGTTCAAGCCAATCAATTTCTCGAAAACCCGCCTTCATGAAATTGCTTTCAAAAGTATCACAGTGAAGAAATTAAAACATATTTTGAAATTACTTCAAAATACATGGATAGTAATTTCAAATGAGACGAAAATGAAGAATTTCGGACTTTCCTAAACGGACAATGTAAGAATATGTAAGTTTTACTTCAGGCTGAAGTACCGGGTGACCCAAAAACACTTCATGAGCCAGATCATAGCTGGCTCCCCCTGAATTCAGAAGCTTTAGTCAAATGCTTTCTATCACAGTTTAGTTGAAAGGCTTGGCTATCTTCTGAGATGGTGCATGGTCCTTTCAAGCAATTATTACCATCCAAAAAAGCAGATTCAAAGAAACTTGGGAATCCCGGATTCCTCATTTTGAGTGAAATCCAGTCAACATTTTGAGAAAACTCGACACAGCGATGGATTAGAAGTTGTCTGGGGCAATTTTTTGTTTGCAAAATGACTGAACTCCGTTCATCATTCAAACCAAAGAAAATTTGGAATTCAGCCTATTTCACACTTTCCATTAAATGGGCTGGAAAGCGATGGAATGGTCCGAGAAATGAATGAATTTCCACATTTTAAAAACTGTTTTTTCGGACAGTACGCATATCTTAAACTGAAAAAGCAACATCTCAAAAGATAGCGGAGCCTTTCAGCTACATGCTGATACCTTGTTTGTTTTCATAACATTTGCTTTCAAGAAATTACGTGCGATCTAGCTCGTGAAGTTTTTTCTGGCGTCACCCAGTATATTCCAAAAATTTCACAGCACATTAGATATTCTGCAATCTTCTTCAAAATATTTGACACCCCAATAAAACAAGGCCAAAAATTTTTGTAGCCTTCGAAAAATTCTTCCACCCTTGTACCCAGCTTTAACTGAAGTCAAAATTTGCTATTATCTAAATCAATGCAGTGCTAATCCATATTTTGAAATTGCAGTGTAAAGCACCCTGGGTGACAATAGATCTTTGAATTAAAGTAAAACACATCAAAATGCAGTTGTAAACTGGATTTGATCATATTCTCTAACTGCAAACTCAATGAAATAGCATTAAAATTGAATTAAAAAAATCGACACCTAAGCTAAGCCAAGAAATATAATACAACAACATATTTGCAATAGACCATAAATTAAGTACTTATACGGGAATGTAGCATCTAACCCAAATAGCTAAAACATAAACAAAACATTGATGTGTTCAACCCTAGAAAAAACTTTATCTTATAGTGGAAAATTTTGAAATAATCTCTAATCATATAGGTATATACCATCTACATTACATCTCAACACAAGGTAACCCAAGGAGGTAACTCGAGCCATGGGATGAAGGGGACGTGCCACCAAGAACTGCAGGGGAAGACCCATATTAAAGGATTTTCGGTCCATTTGCATAGACTGACGACGTGATTCCTTGTATTCGTTCAACATTTATAATCTGATGTTTTAATTGCACTCATACAACTATTAAAATCAACTGAAGCGATAACAACAACAACAACAACAACAACAACAACAACAACAACAACGAGTGTAAGTTAGAGGGACTTATGTAATGTAGTCTACCATTTGCATACCCATTTTTAAGGATGTTAGGGGGGCAAAGCCCACTGAAATTCCAAGGAATCAAGTTTCATTTCACTGTAAAGGTATATTAAAGGAAGATAAGGTTACCAGAAACTAATTTTCACAACTAAGACCAAGAAAATCCAACAATAAAAATAAATATCTCAAAAAGTTTTTGTTAAAATTCAAAAAGCTACCCATTTCTACAAGTGGCATTTACTAGTGGTACAGTTACATTTTGAGACCCATATTTTGGGATTTTGAGGTTCATAACCCATCCTTATGGATGGCACGTACCCATTTCTCTGCATATGGAAGTTACCCTTCCCCCCTGGAAAAGTAACAACAAACCTTCCTGCAAGACCAAAAGGGAATGATGGATCCTTCAAAGCTTGGCTCAGTTCCTTTGACAGGCCTGGTTTCTCCTCAAAGATAAGACAGAACTGAAGTTGCTTCGTTCATCAATATAGAACAATTTTTGGCACAGTGGATTCTCTTCAATAAGTTCAGGAAGTTGTGGAAAGCAGCTGATAAAACTGCTTAATTACTGCCACTTGGGTAATAAACAATTTCGCTGATTTTAGGCTTAGCTGATACCCAATCAGCTCAAGTACTGCAAATAAAAAATGTTCATAATTTGTATTATATGAAAGGATCGCAAGTGCTTTTCAAATACCTTTGGATTACATTGATACAGTCGAGCACAGCTCTGTGAAATGTTGGTCCAGCCAAAATCTAAGTTATTTGAAAATACTGAACGGGCAAGAGTGGATTTTGAAACCAAACTCACGGAAAGAGGCTGCCTATGGCATTTTCTAAAGAATGAGATGCAGCCTGGGTTTTGAAAGGCTTCTTCTTGCCTGCTAACCAAAATTCTTAGGTGGTCCCCTAAGACTAGGAGGGCCTGGGGGGCTGATAGCTTTTTGGCCCAAAGATAATAAATGTCTGTTACACAACAGTCTTCCCCTTACATGAATGAAATGGTAGTACACATCAAATGTTCACAAAAATGGCAAAGTGTACTGTATTTACCTGCGTGATTTGCAAGGGGGGCAAAAATAACAAACAGGTACAACAATAGGGCTCACTGCCAAGAACGCTGCTCCTGCAACTGCAACAAGGGAGAGTGCTATAGGGGCAGCAATGACTGTGCCCACTAATACTCCAGATCTAACTGCAACTCGCACAAATGGTTTATTTGGTGCTAGATTGTACTTGCATCCAAGAAAGCTGTATGTGCTGTAATGGTCTCCAAGCAGGCCTGCTTTTCTGTGCCGTTTTCCACATCTGTAGCAGAAATCTGTATGGCATCTGTGAAAGAAAATGTTGATAATGATGAAACAAAGATACATTATAGTTGATCAAATTTACTCCCAAGTTCACAAAGACAAGCATCTGCTATTAAAATGTTGATAAAGAATGTCCAGCGTTAAGGCAAAGATTTAGAAAGAATGACCAAAATAAATTATAGATAATTATTAAAAAAAACAAGTAAAGTTTGAGTCACATTTGAGGGATATGATTTGACAAGTTTCACACTTCAAGAAGCTCAAACTAAGACTGCGTTCACATGATGCTGGCACACTTTTGAAATGGTGAAAAATGTGATGGATAGGCCTCCTGTCCATACAAGAATGTCACAGCTTTTGCTGGCAGATTTTGAATTGAAAACAGAACTCTAATGGGCACATTTCCAAAATGGTATCATGTGAAATGCTAGCTCAAATTTTGCTACCATCACACTTTTCACCTTTTTCAAAATGTGCTGTCATCATGTGAACATGGTCTAAATAAATGGAGAGCAAAAATAAAGATGTCAAAAGAGTAGATTTTGTTTTCTAAAAAAACTAACCAATATTTTCTACATGTTTGGATACAAATATATAACAGGATTTTCAAACATTCTTGAGAAGTTTCAAAGCCTCTGCACATTCTGACAGGATTTTTAAACATAATTCTTAAGAAACAAAGTATTTCCTCAACACTTTTTAAGAATTCTTAGGCAAGGAAAGTGTTAATAATGTGCCAGGCTAGTTAATATCTGCCAGGCAACCAGTTGTCTCAAATTTCATGCCACCTGAAATTTGCAATAAATGCAAAATTTGCCACACAAAACATTTTGATTGTTGTTATCTGTTGTCCATTTCATGTGACATCTGATTTGAGACAGACAAAATACAGAGCTTTGATACCACTAACCTAGAACAACTCATGTGATCACAACCAGAAATGCGTTCAATGAAGAACTTGCAACTTGGACATTTCTTAGCATTTGCATGGGACAATCCTTTTCCTTTGGCCCAAACCTTGAGAGCTTTATGTCCCTTTCCAACAACATCCTTCTGGTACTTCTTACATGAAATGCCAACATGCCAAGGAGCATGACATTTTACACACCACTGAAGTCCACATGAGCCGCACTTGTGGTGAAGAGGGATTTCATCTGGTTCCTCAAAATGATGGACTAGGTTACAGCCGGGGCATGTTTTATGTCTTGGATCATTTTCTGCATCAACTTTATTTTTTGTATAAAGATGGATAAGTTCATTGCAGTGTTCCTTGATCTCATCATTTGAAATAATTCTTGTACAGTAATCTGCAGGACAACGGATCAGAATAAAACCCTCTGAGATTTTAGCTTTCAAGTGCAGATGCATGCAATCCGAACAGATTGATTGATCACAAAGTTGGCATTTCATCAATGTAACATCACATTGGTAGCATATGACACATCTCATTTCATAACTGTCAGCATTTGAAACCAAGTCAAAATCAAGGTTACGATGAAGATCTTCACGAAATAACGATGCCCATTCTAAGGCATCACTGTCATTGATATAACTAACAGCATTTTGTTCAGGTGTACTTTCAACATTTCCAATACTTCCTTTTAATTCTTCCCCTTCTGCTGTTGACTTAACATTGCCACTATCCTCATTGTCCTTAGCCAAATCATGTGTTGATAACATAGTTGATTGGTCTTTGAGAACTATTTTGGTGGGAGCTGCAAGGTGTGATGGTAAAGGTGGGGGAGGTGGGGGAATTGGAATATGTTTACGGGGAGAGTTTTCTGTTTGGGTTGATTCATCCATTTGGTATGCAGGCTTTCTTACAGCTCCACAACAGCAATATGATTCATGCACACAAGATGTACTCTCCTTGAGATCTGCATCTCTTGTCGTCTTCTGCTTATTGTCCACACTTTTTGATTTGGAAATATCACGCTTTGTTATACATCGTACTTCAACTTGAGTGCCTCTTGGATTGGAATTCTCACCATCTTCTTTTACCAGACCATCTGACAACTTCCAGCTTCTGATATTTGGGGAGTCTTGGGACTGACAAAGTTTTCTGGATAACATCAAAACTGGACTCCGTGCTGGCAATGTCAGACTCAAGGATCGTTTGAAAACAGGAGGGGGCTTGGTGTCGTTCCCTCCCACTTTGATCCTTTTCTTCGGAGGAAGAGAAGATGCTCGGTTTAACTTTGGGCAATCCATTTTATTCCCTTTTCGATCAGCTGCACAACAAACCTGTCTGTCTGCTTCTCAAGAACGCACAAAGAATTCGAAGTGCCTTTCTCAGTCTTACCAAACAATGTTGAAACAGTTTGAAATTTGTATTCCTCAAAGCGTTGAAAATTCGTTAAAAGATATAGGAATTTCTTGTAATACCAGGAAGTTGAGTTCTCCGGACTTCCTGTGATTTCCACAACGCCAACGTGCCTTCGAGCTTGAATCAGTAAAGAGGGCCCAGCAGCCTGGCAACCAAAAAACAGCTTGGCAAGTTCTCGAGAAGCTCTCAGATCTTTCTCTGCAACATTAGACCGTTAGTTTATTCGTTGGAAATAAATTCTGTATCTTGTAAAAGGGATTCAAGCTTGAAATTTATACTGCAAACTAATTCGTAGTAATTTTAGCAGCCTTGCATCATCATTGCTTCGGTAGCTGTCTATTTATCCTCAAGAAGTTTATATACAGGAGCGAAAATAATTTATTCAGTACCAGACCTCTACATATGACATCACAGCAAATGCTGACGGGGACAAATCGGCATTGGCACAAACAGCGGAACGAACGTATCGTCCCTAGACCTTTGTCCGTTTGTCTGGTAAAACAATTATAGGTGTGCATCTTTTTCATAAAAACCAATTGCAATTTGCGAAACAAGACCATGAAAAAAATAAATTTGCCCAAAGCCCACGGCCGCCAGGTGACATCATTGCAAGTTTTGCTGACGTGAACAAATTAGCCATGGCACATACTGTGTAAACGGAACAAATGTCTGGGCTTCATGGCAGGCACACTACAATTCAAGACTGCCTGAAAATCAAATTTGGTTCCACAGAGCGGTTGTTGACATGACAAAAATGGACTTGCCCAAGTCATCCTTTCTAATAAGACGACTTAAGCATGTCCATGACGGAACAGAAGATGGGACGACTAGTTTTTAACTCCAAAACTGAGGAACATCACTACACAAACAATTCAGCTGTGTGGGACAAACATGCTGAAACGGAACGAAAATGTCTGGGAAACAATGAAATTAAGGGCCTGACGCCATCTATTGTGGGTGAGGTGTGGGTGTGTATAACTTCACACTTACAAAATGAGGTGATGTCACTTCAAATCATGCTGACACAAACAGAACTTGCCTTGAGATCATTGCCATTTTTTGTGAGAAAGCAGGGCTTTCAGATTACTTCTAGCTCAAGTTCAATTTGAAAAGCAACTTCACACTTACTTACAGTGTTTCCTACGGCGACATTTTGATTGTACATGTCATGTAGGTGTGTAAAACTATCAGAAATTCAAAACTTTGAAAATGTAAGTTTATGAGTGTGACCAAGTTTATCACCAACAGGCTAATGGACAAATACTTTGAGATAAGAAAGGAATGAAAGTAAATGTCTATTGAAGGGATTGAAGTTTCATTAGCAGCAGAGTGCATCTGCGGAAAAGAGTAGTGCGTGTTGAATTTGATTTGATTTGATTTGATTTATTTATTTATCTAACGGGGAGGGTAGCCCTTCATCAGAAGTGCTGATTTTCAAGGGGCCCTCCCATAAATTAAGACTAAACTAAATTCCAAATATGATTAATACAAAATCTTCAGAATCTAAAAATCTAAGCCTATTTCACAATCTAAAATCTATTTACAATATATAATGTTTATTTAAAAGGAACAAAAGAAGTAACCCTATATAGTCTGCTTAAATAAGCTAACGGTGGGTGCTTGCTTTGAATTGAACTAGACTCAGTACATAGGTCCTTGTTATCGCTCCTTTTCCTAGCGTGAAAAATGTGATGGAATGAAAACATCGGGGCAGGTGGAAAAAGTCTAACGTTGACCAACCAGAAATCTGTGAAACGGTCTGACCATAGTTGGTCTAATTCAGTCTAAAATCTGTTGTCAATGTCATTGAGAACCTTGTCCACAGAACCTGTAAAGCTCGAATTAGTAAATCAACAAACAGTTGGGCGGCATATGCAGTTTGAAATCGCTGGTGTCAATTCACAATATGAAACGATGTTTGTCGCGAAAAACAACTAGCCGAAGAGGTGCTTTCAATTATGTACAGCCAAAAATCACCACGAACATGTTCGAAGCAAGAGTACTTCTCCTTACAGTCCTTTTATCTTTTGTCAAAGTAGGGGAATCCACTATATTACGACTAGCTTGCAAGTACCATGGAGATTTCAGCATCGTTTTAGATGGACTGGCAGACTCAGGTGCTGTATTGAAGCAACATTTATCAAAGACGAGAAGAGAATGTATTTTAGAATGTATTTCTTTGTCAACTTGCCAAGCTGTCAACCATAAACCAAATGGTGGAAACTGCGAGCTGATTGGTCGAAATTTGACAGAAAGCAAAAATCTTCTCACATCAAGGACAGGATGGGAATATCTGACAACGAATGACAACGAACTAAATGTGAGTTTATTTATATATATATGTCTGCATGCGTTGAATCTAAGAACAGATTCTCATTTGCGAAAGTTACGAAATAACATAACGTACCTTTATGGCGAGAGCTACAATATAAGCATTTTGATAAGAAACTAAGAATTTGGGACAGTACTGAAAATTTCTTACAATTATCATAATTTGAGTACTCAGAGTTTCTTACGAGTGTCTTGAAGGCTCCATATCAATCTTCAATCACTACCTGTTCCTTCGTGAACATTTCAAAACAAGGCTTTACTCGGGAATGATACAGGAAACAAGTGAAAATGAAGTAAAAATATGTCGAGATTTTCTTTGTCAAATTGAATTATTTCTTACACTATGTTTTCCCAGTACTGGTGTTTCTTAATTCCTTTTCGATCTGAGAGTTGAGCTTCCCGAAAGCATTTTCTCATAAAAATAAGCGCATACAAATAAGATTCGCTGATACTGGGCTAAATTTTAACTAAGTTCTGGGCTAAGTTATATTTGGCTTGTCGTTCATCCTGCACGCAAAGGATCACGGTTAGCAATAGGTCTTTAATATGTCAAGAAAAGTATAGAGAGCAATGGCAGTAATCGCATGATAATTTTCGCACCCAAATAACAGGAAGCCAAAAAGAAACTTACTTTCAATATCAACTTGTCGGATCCAACTTTGTCATGAAATTCGTTATTCAAGAATAAACTACAGTATTTTGCTATTATGAAAAGAATCGGGATCGAAAAATATTTTGATAAATTTTGTAGCATTTTCGGATAAACTCAATTGAGCCTTTCGTATAAAAATGCGAAAAACTACTGCTCGTCCCAGAGTCTTTCGTAGCATAGCTAAAAAGGTAAGTTGAGCTAAATATTTTAGATGCAGATCACTTCATTTCATCCCGAATATCGTCTCGTTTATAGATTGGTCCAAAATGCAAAAGCTTAGCACCTTGTCAAAATAGCGGGAAATGCGTAGACACTTGCTCCAGCATAGGATTTCAATGTATCTGCATTAATGGATATACGGGGACATTCTGTGAGAAAGAGAGAGGTAAGAGCACTCCATCATCATATAATTCTTATTTTATTTGGATTGCGTAGATAAGAAATTTGAAGGTAACTAAGACATCTATGCTAAGACCCCGCTTACACTGTACGGGTTCCATCCCCTAAGAGGATAGCACGTACCAAAGCGACTTAAGTCATCGCTGTGGGAGAAACGTATCAGGGAAGCTTGCTTAGAATTTTAGCACGTTTTTCAGGTTTCTCGAAAGGAAATTTTTCGAGAATCCCTTAACAGAATTAGAACGGACAGACCGATTTCAGGAAAGGAAAGCTCTAAAAATAATTGAACATGTTAGCTATTCAATCAGATATATTACAAAATATCATTGCTTTATATATACTCAGGGAGCAGAAGCATTATCAGTTTTAGCCGTTCACAGGCTATATGCATGGGTGGTTAGACACCGCTGTTGTGCTTCATTGCCGCCGCTTTGTTCTTTTGTGGAGAATGACATTACTTGCTGCTACGGGTAGCTTCAAACTTCCTTCGCAGAAACGTACGATTTTTCCTCCGCAGAAGCAAATACCTAATCACCCATGCTATATCTATGCCGTTTGCGATATGAAGGGCGAACTTTGTAGCAAAAAATTGAAATTTTCATTTTCTTTTTCACAGAATTCACAAGCTGCCAAGATGCATACAGCAAAGGGATTCGTACTGATGGCGTCTATCTATTAACAAATATGGGTTACCATTATTGTGCGCTAAGTGATACATTAGGATGTACGGAAAACGGAGGTTATACCCTTGCTATGCGAATCAATGGAGCCCTGGTAAGTTTATGAAAGGAGGTTGACTTGTTTGACTAATTACTTGAGCCCCTGCTTTCTCGATAATTCTGATAGCATTCTTCTGCACATTCTCCACTGGGCGATTTTCTGGAGGATCGTCTCAGAGAAAAATTCGCAGCTAAAAAGCTGTTTTGATTTCTATGTGGTTGATTTCGTCGCGATAATGCGAAAAGGAGCTCCTGCTTTTCAAAATAGAGTTCGAGCGAGGTTAGAGAAATCATGCGATTTGATTGGCCAAAGAAATCAACGAACCAAATCGTCAGGTGAAAAGTAGAAACCATTTCTACTTTTCGTGCTTTCGAAAAAGTAGTTTATAATCAACTGTATGACTACTTAGATAGTAATAGGCTCATATACAGGCATCAGTCTGGTTTTCGATCTTTACACTCAGTGGTCACCAGCCTTATGGCTGGCACTAATGATTGGTATGTGAATATAGATAGGGGCAAGTACACTGGTTTGATTTTCATTGACCTAAAAAAGGCGTTTGATACAGTAAATCATGATATCTTACTAAAGAAGCTAGAAAAATACGGAATAAGTGGACTAGAGCTTGACTGGTTTACTTCCTATTTGCATGAGAGAAAGCAGTTCTGCAAGGTAAATTCCACCTCTTCTAGTATTAACGCTATAGGTTGTGGTGTCCCCCAGGGTTCCTGTCTTGGCCCACTTCTCTTCCTTGTTTACATAAATGATCTACCATTCTGCCTAAACAAAGGAAAGGTCACCATGTACGCTGATGATACTGCGATTTCACACTCCTCGAGATGCCTTTCTAAATTGCAGGATGATCTAAACCAGGATCTTGTGAATTTACAGAACTGGCTACATGGCAATAAATTGTCCCTAAACGTTGTAAAAACACAGTCTTTGATTATTGGTTCCAGACCAAATATTCAGAAAATCGAAAAGCAGACTGAAGCTAAGCCTAGTTTCGAAATAGGTGATCAAAAGATCAATATGATAACCGATACTAAGTATCTGGGAGTTCAAATTGATGACAAACTCCAATGGGATCGCCACACTGAACATGTTAAGGCTAAGGCACTGCGAGCTCTCGGTCTTATTAAGCATGCCAAGAAATTTCTTCCATCAGGTGATCTGCAGAAAATGTATAGAGGAATTGTTGAGCCACATTTCAGTTATTGCTGCTCGGTTTGGGGTTGTTGTAGTGAAACCAAACTTAATTCTCTCCAAAAGATCCAGAATAGAGCTGCAAGAATAACTACAAATAGTCCATACGATGCTTCTGCTGCCCCTCTGCTCCAAAATCTTGGCTGGCCATCAATCAAAGATCTTATCAGAAAAGAAACAGCAACGTTGACCTATAAGGCATTGAATTCACTTGCTCCTCAATATTTAGGGGAACTTTTCAGTAAATGCTCAGAGGGCAGTGATCGCATTCTTCGCTCTACCGAAACAAACTTGCAGATACCCCTGCTAAGAACAAGCACAGGCCAAAAAGCATTTTCGTATCGTGGAGCAAAATTATGGAATGAGCTGAATAGGGAAACTAAATTGGCATCGTCCCTGGCTACCTTTAAAAAATTCATATGAGAGGTACATTATATTTTCATTTTTAGTTCTATTATGCTCGTTTGTACATTATATATATATATAATTCTCTTTAATTTAGGCTTTCTGTTTTTGCACAGGTCAATTTGTAAAGCAGTTATCTTTTACTGAAATTTTGTAACCTGTATAAATATTTAAAAATGAAAATGAAAAAAAAAATCGTCCAGCGAAGTTTTCGATGCATTTTGGAGGGTTCTTTGAAGTTCTTTTCAACAAAGAAAATCCAACTGTAAGAATTTCAAAAAAATTCGCACGTCACTAGAACCTTTGGTTGCAAAAGCTCCCCAACATTTGAGAAACTATCTACCTACCCCGGACCTAGGTTTCTTATGAAAATGAGTGTATTAGAATTATCAACTGATACAAAGATATAGGATTAGACAGCGAGTGTAAAATGAAGCTCTGACTGTTTTACAAAGCTCTGCGTACTTGATAAGGTTGTAAGCGAAATAGAACCACACGGTCCGTTCATTCTTCATTGCTCCTTCGCAGATGCTGCGCTCGCTTGATGTTTCTCACTGGGAGAGGACGCATTTTGTCTGCTTTTCGCTACTTTTTAAGGGGGCTCCCTGTGATAGAACTACTTATATTTTAGTGAGCGTTTATCACCAACAAAGTAATGTGATAAATTGTACCTTGTTTTATTGTCTGTCTCACACATAAGGTTGAAGCTGTCACATGAAAATGCCTGCGAATAACATGAACTTTGCATTTTCCCAATCTCAAGTGGTACTTATCTGAGATCCAAGAGTTTTTGCCTCCAGTCAAAGTGACATTATTTTGCAAAGGGGAGATCATTTACAAAGTGAACGTTTTGTGGCGCCATGTTGTAATCCTCTGACTTTGCAGCCAGAACAGTCAGGTGAGGTGGGTTCGATAGCCGGTAGGGCCCCACCACATGAGCGTCATGACAAGGGGTCGCGGACTCGATTAGGTCTGCTCTACTTCTGCGATCCCAACGCTTGGCGCTGAAAAACCCAACTTCACCTTCACCTTCACAAAGCGGAATCCAAGAAGTTTGTACGTAAATGTTTCTCTTTGCAGCAATTTCAGGCAACTTTCTCCTAAATCCGATCTACGATTTATCCCACAATTGCTTCTTGACTGCGGTTAGTAGCTGTTCTAAATTTAGCATTTTATTCGTGGTTTCAATTTTGTGTTATTTCCCGTATAGTCCAGTAACAATTTCTATGGATTCACACAATCAAGAACAGGTACCCGTTCATCGATACGCATTTCATACGTTGAAACGAAATTCAAACGGCTTGCTACTAAAAAAGGTGGAGGCAACTCAATTGGTCTCCAACGGAGCATACATCTAGGGCCAACTGGGCAACAGCGCATTTTCTTACGAACATGGCATCGGTTTCCTTGGAGCAAACAAATTCGGTGCTAATCCATTTATGAAACCTGCGGTTGCTCGGGTTGCTCATGGCAGAGCTTTTTAAAACAAAATTCTATCTAAATCCAACTTTCATGAAGGATATTTTCACGCTGCAAAACATTGGCTTCGACCAAAGACGTTGTAACAAGGCGCAACTTCCAAAAGTACAAACTACGTACTATATGAACAAATGACTTTTATTCTTCGTGTTCCTCTTTACTAATATACTTCACTTTTCTGGTTTATCTATTTTTCTATTTATTAATTTATTGATTAATCAATTCATTTATTCATTCATTCATTCTTGGTTCTTTCTTTCATAGACAGAGGTAAAGCAGTCGTTCGATTATGATTTGATCGATCGAATCCAGAAAATAGGGTCAGCTTTCTCATCCCTGTTGAGCAAGGTTTACCGCAGGGTTAGAAGGGACTCCTAGTCATAAGTCTAGCAGCGTAGCGGGGTCCAAGGGTCCAAATGATCTTGAATGGATCATGTGATCGGAAGCGATCTCTTTTCAGAAAGTAATACACTGTGCAAGCACAGTGAACCTCAATGCGGAGAGGAGGCGAGGAAGAACTGCATGGCTGAAGTTCTAACTCATGTGATGTTTTGAACAATCACATCGATTTGAAAGAAAATATACTGCACAATATCTTATTTCCCTGCCACAAGCCCTTTCTAAGGCCCCGTCCACGAATATCCGTAATATTTTTGAAAACGCATCTCTTTTATCCGTTTTGGGTTGGCGTCCACACGTAGACGGACACTTCGGTCACCGAAAAAGAAGCTTTTCAAAAACGCTCTCCAGAGTGGATCCTTTTGAAAACACCGTTTTCCCGCTGTCATGTGGACGGGTGAAAATGGAGCTATTCTAAAACATTGGCGTTAGACATGGATCAACCGCCCATCAAAGCATGTGCGTGGATGCTTGGATCTTTGGTAGCCTGCGTGCAGACTCTACAGTCAGGGCAGAGGAGCGAAAAGGAGAAGAAAGCTCCCTGTAGAGTCTGTGCAACGGCGACCAATGCTGTGTAAGAGTTCTCAGATTTTGTGGAACCGTCTGGGATTGGCTGCACGATTTAACTATTGTTCTTTCTTGTGTTCAATGTATTTTACATGTAATAAATATTATTCCAAAAATTGATACAAGCAGAACACGTTGAACACAAGTAAGAACAAAGGTTAAATCATCGTGCAGCCAATCCAAGACAGTTCTACAAAATCTAAGAACTCTAAACACAGAATTGGTCGCCGTTGCGCAGACTCTACAGGGAACTTTCTTCTCCTTTTCGCTCCTCCGCACTGACAGTAGAGTCTGCACGCAGGTAGCCTGCGTGCAGACTTTACTATTGTGGAGGAGTTTGAGGGCGAAAAGGAAAAGGTAACCTTTTCCTTTTCGCCCTTAAAGGTTTACCTTTAAGGGTAAAGGTTTACCTTTTCCTTTCGCCCTTAAATTCCTCAACGATAGTAAAGTCTGCACGTAGGCTAGCACGCAGGCTAATCTTTGGGGATCACGCGATAGCATTTGGTTTATCTTTTTTCGAATTTCGCATAGGCCTATCTTAGCGTCTTCGTGTGGATGGGAGTGTTTTCTAATTACTATTATTATCATTATCATCATTATCAGTTTATTCATGAGTGGTGGGACACTAGTAATTTAGATTAGGTTAATTTAGCTTCTTTACCTACCTTGAAATGCCATAAGATTCTCTTCCTTGACATTGGCAGCCTTTCTCAGCCATAGTTCTTGCCTTGAACTGAAGAGCTCCATCTCATGTGCTTTCAAAATGTTTGGGCCTATCCGTAAACGACCTTTGTCTTCGAGACCACTGCGTAGGCACAGCAATGCGCAGGAGATAACAAAGTTCAATATAGGTCCAAACATTTTGAAAGCACATGTGATAGAGCTCTTCAGTTCAAGGCAAGAACTATGGCTGAGAAAGGCTGCCAATGTCAAGGAAGAGAATCTTATGGCATTTCAAGGCAGGTAAAGAAGCTAAATTAACCTAATCTAATTTACTAGTGTCCCACCACTCATGGTTTATTTAAAGCAGGTATATACAAAAGTAATTTAAACGATAATGTCATAAATAAATGATTTTAGTAGCAAAAGTAGAGTAGCTGTTCAAAAACACGACGTTTCGAGCGTATACTTGTTATCAAGTCATAATTATCAAGATTTGATTGGGTAACGAGTATACGCTCGAAACGTCGTGTTTTTAAAACATCTACGCTGCTTATTTATGACATTATCGTTTAAATTATTATAGTACCACAAGCAACGAATATATTCTTATTGATATACAAAAGTAGCTCCAACGTAAATGCTAATTCTACTCTGTCATCAGCTACGTCACCTTGGGATCACATGAGAAGCGAGCGCGCAGGCGCAGCAAGTCATTGCGAGTTTGATGCTCAGCAAAGTCAGACGCAAAAACGAACACTCCGTAATTCTAGCCTAAGACAAAGTAAAATTAGTTTACAAAAACGTATCTATGATACAGAATAAATAAATATGAATACATGTATACAGATTTTTACAATGTTTTTACAATATTTGCAGATTTACAATGTTTACTTCGAAAACGCTCCTCATGTGGACGCAGATCTGTTTTATACGTATAAAAAAGGTGCGTTTTCAAAAATGTCCGGATACATGTGAACGTGGTCTTAGTTTCAAGGGGACCAATGTCTTGTGCATTCAAGTCTCTCTGATCAAAACTTTCAAAAATGGCCATATTTGCCCTCTTGCCCACTTTTACGATGAGATTTGGAAGAAAGCTGCCCATTTTAAACTATTTTTTGCCGATTCAGCCTATTAGACTCATTTTGGAGGAAAATCTGCCGAAAAATGAGCCTTGTTGTGAATCCTGGACCTACAAACCCACCCAAATACCCATATGGCGCGGCACATACACGTTTCCTAACTTCATAAGCTACCGTTGCACCCCAAGATTAAACTTTGGCTGTATAGTAATTATCTGATTCCAAAGTTATGCTGGAACCTAAAGATAAGCGCTTCCTAACAATGCTTACGCCCCCCCTCCACCTCGGGAGTGGTTCCTTGTTTTACACCTCGTATTTACCTAACATGTATTATTTGTCACTTTTCTTCATGATACGAATTACATTATACTAATTTATTTTCAGACTACATTTCGCTACGGTGCAAATTACTGGACAACCAATAATGTATACAATGACGTATTTGCATTACGCCAAGATTTCTTTGATGGAGAACAGGCAAAGTTTGATGCCTTCAACAAAATGCCCTTCACAAGAGTTTGTATTGGCATGAAAGTTGGAAATGCGAAAAACTTTGGAGTTCTGATTTCTAAATCCTCAACGTCATTGTTGGCATATATAGGTTCTGGCGCATCCCACAGTATGTTAAACTTACTTTTCTGACTGAATCTCCTTATAAGTTACCAAACTCTAACGGCGGACCTCCAGCACAGGACCAGCACGCTTATCTAGCCAGCTGCCTACATGCTCTGATTTTTGAAAGAATGTGCACAAGACAAACGCATTGGTCGCTGACCAGCACCAAAGGTGCATGCTGTGTTGTTAGAGAGCGTGTGCAATAGAGAAACGAGATGGAGGCCGAGCAAACAACTCCTGCAAGTGGAGTCATTGTTGAAGCCTGATTCTTATCAGGTCGTTTGGCTCCTGCAAAAAGACCCAAAAGACAAAGGACTCAAACTCTGAGTCTTCCACTTTTGGATCTTTTTGCACAATCCTAACGACCCAAACGACCTGGTGTGAACCATGCTTAGACTGACTACAGTCTCTGTATGCTCCTTAGAACTGTTGTGTAATCCATTGGTGCAAAGCAATATTCTTCCGGGCGATTTCATCCTTCTGAGAAAATAGCACCATTGGCAGTTAGACACAGCAGATATGTCTCATTACATGCTTCTGCGGCGGAGGTTCCGAAGTTACCCTAGCTCTTCTGTAGTGGTGAATAATATTTTCCTTCGCAGAAGAACAAAGCTGTAGTAATGAAGCACAACAGCGACGTCTAAGTTCCCATGATAACACGTGTAAATATTGTGAAAGTCATTGCCATGTGGCAGTAGTGATTAAGAAATTTGGCCGTCAATTTATAGCTCCGTTCTGAACATTTCTCGACAGGATTCTCTCGAAAAAACCTCTATTAAATTCAGAACAAAGTGGTCAATTTTAGTCAGGCACATTTTAAAATGGATTTGAATTTATCCACCATTAAAAAGTATATTTGCCAAAAGTATTGTCTTGATATTCACGGAATAGTGGTCTTTCAAATGGGGATTGCTGGTAGTTCATGAAAGCAAATTTCATCAAACGACAAACATCTTGCGGGGTGAGTGGCCGAGCGGCTTATACAGTATAGGAGACTGAAGTTAGGCTCGGTCAAAGATGGTCAAACTCCGGATGGGTGAACTTGGAGGCCTGACTTCGCAACTCATCTCGTCGCCCTTTGGAAGGGCCGTTAAACTGAGGTCCCATGCCTCATCGCGGCGTGAATAGTGGGCCTAAATTAACTTTAAGTAGCTACAAATCCTGACAAGCCCACTCAAAACAAATAGCTACTACTATTACTACTACTAATACTTCGAGTCATGAAAACACTGAATTATTTTCAACAGGGTTGTGGGTCCTTGCGTATGGTGATTCATTTTTACTACGTATGGCCCAGCACTGGTCAAACGGTGTCTGTTGTTCAGCTCTCTAGGCCGACTACTATCTTGTGACATGACCAATTACATAATTCCCTGTTGTATGAGTATGATCTTTTTGGACTAATAGTTTGTTTACTTATAGTATCCGCTTTGTTTTCGTTGATGATCACTGAAAGACGGAGTCCTCTTCAGAATTCTGCTCCTGGCTTTTGCATTGCAACGATGATTCCTTCTTGCAGCTTTTACCTCCTCGCCATCCCTAAATTTTCTTTCGCGAGTCCACTGTAGATTTACCTTGATTGTAGGTACTTATCAGGGACGAGCAAGATGGTTGGCACTGGTCTCAGGGGGATATATTCAAGGAAACTGCAACAGAGAAGGCTTCAACAGAGTCGCTAATTCAGGATTTCCATCAAAAATTCGAATTGGCATCCTTGGCAACAACGAAGGAGACTGTGGTACTCCTGATTCTGCACTTGGCATTGGAATTGGGGGGAGTCATCTTACAGGAAAAAGTGCAGGGGCAACAAATAAAGCAGCTATTGCATATTTATTGATAAAATAGATATACTTTTGACTGAGTGATATGTGATAAACCAGTGATCTAGTGATTTGTGAGTTAGTGATAAACTTGCAATTTGGTGATTAATCGGGCTCCGTGTTCAAATTTTGATCCCAACGATGATTTGCAGTTTTTCGAAACGCAATATCACAACAAATTTTCATCTCTTTCAAAATGAAACAGTGATTCGGAAGATAAATCTTTCTTCTTCATGGAGGATCAAACCAAACACATTCATATCTCATATATATCTCATATTCATACAGAGTGTCTCAAAAAAATTGTTACAAATATATTTGCAAAATCCACGTCCAAAAATTTTGCACTATCATCACTATCATCAACCATGTTGGCCTGACATCCAGTGTGAAACCGGCTCAAGTATTTATTCGTAATAAAGTCTTTTGTTTTTCTTTACATCTAGCACTTTGTCTTTAATATTTAGATGTATTCTTTTAGGTCCATGTTAAATGCAAGGGGGTAGTCATGATCTATTGCTCCTCCTGGCACCGTTTTTGTAGTGTTGTTTAGTAGTTCGTAGGTAATGTTGTAAGTAATTCTGTTATTGTAACTTTTACATTGAGTACAAAATAAAATTGTTCGCCGTTTGGTTGAATACTATAGAATATGCTGAGTGGGCACTTGGTCAAGTAACCCTTTTCCTGCGATTTTCAATTAACATTTCAATTTCAATTAACATTTCAATTTCAATTAACATTTGACACCAGAGAAAGTTGCAATCCGATAAACATTCATTGAATGTTAAACCTCTGAAGTTTAGATTTGTGCGAAAGCTGAAACCAGACACCTCTAAATAGCATTTTGGTCAAATATCCCATGGATCATCGTTTCTGTTATTTCTAAGTTTTTTTAGGGCAAAGCAAATGCGATTTGTACAGGTTTTCGCTATTTTTAAATATTTAATCAAACGCCAAATACCTTTTTTGAGACATCCTGTATTTATGTGGAATTTTGACCGCTAATATTTTGGTACCTTAAGTGAAGACACCGAACGAATTGCATAAAATAATGGATATGTGCCTACAGCAATTGTGTTCACAGATTTAATTGATCTCAGGGATAACTGTATTTTTTAAATCTCCTTAGGGGGCAAAGGGTAGCCTGAATATAGACTCTACTGATTCCCGGAAGAGAAGTGAGATTCCTCCGCCAACAATTAAGTCTGCACGATGTATCTTCGTGTTTTTACTACCAATATTGATTTAATGTAAAATGTCCTTCATATCCGAATAATGAAATAAACCTCCCTTCATTGAAGCCTAGGATGTACCTACTCGGTTTCTTGTAGGAGGTTAACCAAACCTCTGGAGACTTTCAGTTCTTCGAAACGCGGCATTTATTTAGATCAGTCATGTAAATAGCTGATGAGACTTTCATTAAATAATTTAGCAAATTCATTTAATGTCATCAATATACCGGGTGAGTAAAAAAAAACGCCCGACGTTTGAAAGGCTACTGCTCCCTGAATATATAAACAACGATATTTTGCAATATCTGATTAAATAGCTAACATGTTCAATTATTTGTAGAAAGCTTCCTGGCTAAAATCGGTCACTCCGTTCAGATTCTGTAGGCAATTTTTCAACGTGTTTACCTCACAGCGATGACTTTCAGCATGCTTTACCACGTGCTTTCGTTTTGGCCGATTGAAAAGTCTTCCCCCCTAGTGTGAATAATTTATTCAGGGGGATTCCATTCTCCCATGAGGGCAAAATACATGAGCACATTCAAGAGTCATTATTGCTAGGAAGGAGAACAAAGGGAAATTTTGCTTGCTGTTTTCGCTCGTTTTTGGAGGTTTTCGAAAGGGGAGTTGCTTTCTGCAGAAAATCTCCTATTCCGACGGGAAGGAATGATCGATTAAAGCCGGGTAAATTACTGAACCTAATTTGACATATCGGGAATAAAACAAGACAGTTTTCAGCATCATTGCTTTGCTATTCAGGGATCAGGATGTTTTCAAACGCCAGGCATTTTTATTGACCCACCTGGGTATCTTAATTCATTACGAGGTGATGTTTATAAACATTCCAATGGAAAATGTTTCGTTGTTATTGTTTTAGAGTGTTCACACGATGCGGCTTTCAAAATATGTCAGTTACAATTCCGTGTTCAAAATCTTCCAGCAAAAAAGTGACTTTTTCGAGTGAATGGGAGAGCAACACAGCAGCCAAGAATTCGTTAAAAAAGCCAGTGTAATATATGTTCCCAAGACATTTTGCACAGATTCCTAATTCAATATTTAGTAATACTGATCATACTATAGTACTAATAATTATCATAATAATAATAATAACAATAATAATTACCTGATCACAAAATCTGTTTTTTGATCAATTTCTCTAGTCTTTTAATTCGACTTGATTCTTGCTCAGGAGTGCCACTATGTGAATCACCTGCGCTACCTCCCGCACTTCCTGCGGGTATACGACTTCTAAACAGTTCTAGCATAGTGTGTTGTTCGTTTCGTTTTAGTCCCTGTGAACAAGGCAAAATAAAAATATCATAGAAAGTAAACGACCAAACTCAAAAATGGGATAGTACTGGTTTGAGTGCAGACTATCGCATTTGATGATCTAGGCATGTGTAGAAACAAAGCGTAGCTAACGAAATAACAGTGTTTGTAAGCGTTTCTTGGTCTTGAACTAGTTCCCAGGGAACTAGTTCTCAGATCATAATTTTCAGAGTGCGGCACAGTTTGAACTTTAGGCCCATTTTAAATTGCCGAGAGCAAGCCCTCGGCTCCAAATCAAGAAAGAGAAGATAAACAATGAATCAAAGACTAGAAAGGTAACGAAATTCGTGTCCACAATACCCATGGTTCTATTGCGTGGTGTTAGAACTTCGATCACAATACACCACCTCGATTAAGCAGCCTCGTTTTGGAAATTTGTCAAAATTCCTTCCTATTGTTCTTATGAAATTTCGAGCCCAGATTCGGATTTAGCACTCAAACATTAGTCTAGTTACGTGTTTTTAACATGCTGGCATTTGTGATGGTGATTTTATGACAATGTAAAGTTGAAAGATTTATAAGGGATTTGACCGTCAAAAATCGTTCGGGGTGAAACTTTACACCCCGAGTCATTTTCACGGTCAAATCCTTCATAGATTTCTAAACTTTACGTCGCCATAAAGTTAACACCGCGACTGCTAGCAACGTGAAAACTTGTGGTTAGACTAAAGTTTGGGTGCTAAATCCGAATTTGGCCGCCAAAATTTCATATGAAGGAATTTTGAAAAATTTCCAAAACGAGGCTGTTAATCGAAGTGGTGTATAGTGGCATAGTGGCAGTTCGAAAATCCTACAGATGCATCAAGTTTCAGAGTAGCTAGAAGGTCTATTATATTTATCAATTTCAAAAGATGAACAACGAGAAATCTTGTGCTTTCTACATGAGTAATTCAAACAATTAGTTTCAAACTTCTGAATCAAATGAATAAGACAGCGTTCACACGATGCCGGCACATTTTGAAAACGGTGAAAAATGTGATGGACAGAAAAACGACATGAAAAACGACACATTTTTGCCGGCTGATTTTGAAAACGGTAGATTTTGAAAACGGAACTCTAACCGGCACATTTTGGAAACGCCATCGCCTGAACATTTGAAAATGATGAAAACAGAACATTTTTCGACACTTTTGGAACAAAACCTATAAATTCGTTGGGTTTAGGTACACTTCTTTGGCATCAAAGTCTTGCAACGAATTTTTTACCGTCAATATTCGTACCGTTTTCAAATTGTCCCAGCATCATGAGAACGCTAGCTCAAACTTTGTTACAGTCATATCTTTCAACGTTTTCAAAATGTGCTGGCATCATATCAAAGAAGTCTAAAGCAATGCAATACAAACCTTCATTTCAAGAAGCTTCTGAAAATTTGCTGTATCTGAATCATTCAGTAATTTAATGTAATTGTCAACGAAACCAGTTGGAGGATCGTGTGGTGACATGACCACCTAAAAGAGATAAATCAATTAATCAATCGACCGGTACAAAAATCAATCAATCAATTCCATTCAATCATAACTTTGAGATGAAAAATTAAAAGGTCAAAAAATTTCTGTATTGCAGTGTCATGATTTTGAAAGAAACACATAACTGCTGGCGCGAATCGGCTTGTTTACAAAGGGAATTACAGAAACTTATCTTAACAATACTAAATGTGAACTAGACTTATTACAAGTCGTCCCAGTTTTCGCTCGCCATTACGAGAAACATTTTTACAAACTTATCTATTGAACTGGATTGTTTTACCTACTTATCTATTGAACTGAATTACTTGCTCGAACAAGTTGATTGAGCGAAAAGATTCAGATCAAAAATATAAAAAACGAGCGAAATTTAAGACGAATTGTAATCAGTCTATATGTGAAAACGATCTTGAAAATAGAACTTATTACTGAAAGATGTGGAAGGTTTTTCCGGCCGGGTGACACTCATATGCAATACAATAAATTAAATAGCTGGACTACGATAAAAATGATAATACCTTTAAAATCATCTCCGCTTTTGACATGCCCTTTGCAACAATTTTTGTGAAGCTAAAATTAAAAGAAGAAAAGATTCACCACTGTGGAAAGTACGCGATGAAGCCTCTTTCCTTCTCGTTTCAAAATTGTTCTTGTATATCCAAGATTTTGTAGCAAGATGTTTACATGACCTGGTCATACTAATAGGTGAGACACTGGTGCAATCTTTCAGAAAAACTGCATCTGAAGCTGCTTCTTTCTCTCACTTGCCACACCCGGAGCTGTGAGGTGAGATGCCACCTTCCAATAGAATCATTTGTTTTTTCATTTCGCGTTTACATGACGAACGCAACACCACCGGTATAGTGAAGTCCCACCTCATTAGAGGTGGAATCTCACCTGGGTGAGGTGAAATTTTTCTATATAAACGAAACACCACTGGTATGGTGAGGTGAATAGAAGTTATTCGTTGATTCTCATTGGTCAGTTCATTCGAATTTCACGGAAGAGAGACTTTACTCCATCTCACCTCTCAGCCCCGGGGCTAACAAGTGAGGTGAAAACTCTCATATAAACAGTGACTGAAATTTGCCTCGCCTGTCAGCCCCGGGTCTGGCAGGTGAGGTGTTTTTCCTCATATAAACAGGGCCTAAATCGTGGTAGTTTCTGATGAAAATAGGCCATACCTTGCAGGAGGCTTTCTCTGAACTTGTGACCCAAGGGTTGTCAAATCAAGTAGCACCGTCTTTAATGAATGGGTGTCAAGAAGCAACTGCTCTGCCCCTATCGTCGAGATCGGCTTGCATTTGTAAATGTAGTTTATGAATCGTGGAATGAATGAACTGAAAAGTAAATTGAAACAATACGTAATTGACAGGAAAACTACTGTCAAGAATGCCAATGTCAAGAAGAGGAACTACTGTCAAGAATGCCAATTGAATAAATCTGTAATCAGAACTCTGCTAACTTACTTGACAAATTTGATGCAAAATTGTGTGAAATATTTTCTCGATGAATAAAGACTATCTCTGATCACTGGAATTGCTTGTTTTAGATGAGTTGTGATTGCTGTAATGTAACCACTCTGATCCCCTACTGTCTCAATGCTTTGCCAATGTACCTTCGAAAAGAGAAGGAATCTTTTAATACTTTACTACAAAAACTATAAAGATTCTTACGATAACTTTGTGCTTCAGATCAACAATGTTGTGAAAAGCGACCATGATTTGATAGCAAGGGCGCGGTTTGAGCAATAATAGGCTGTTTTAGCAAGAAGACGCGAATCAAGAAGACGCCAGCATAATTCTATTGTTCGAGGACGTAAATTACAAAGTGAAATCAACTTCGAAACTTTTTGCGAGTCTCGAGACTAATTGTACGTTCTATTCTGAAACTGACAACCTGAAAAGTATACTTTTAAAGGCCGCACTGCAAAAATAGGACGTCGAGAAGGGAAGCAAATGCAATATGAGCACATTCACAAATGATGGAAATGCAAGAATGCAAACTGTTCTTTGCCTGTCTGTGAGCAGCTTTCTGGGAGGGAAAAGCCTGGAAAATTACAATGCTCTAAAAACGTAAAAAAGTAGCTGCGTTTTCAAAGACTTCCGCGACTCTGTGGAGAACGCAGTGATGTCGACAGTTGTTATTTTCGTTGTTGTTCTCTCAGCTGGGGTCCTGGTGGTCAGCAACATCGACTAAATTGGTATGACATGCAATGTGAAACCGACTTAAAACTCTAGTATCTATCAAAAAAGATTCGTTTATGTCAATGTGTAAACTTTTGTTATTGTATATTGAGGTCGCTCTGTTTGCATGTTCTTTATGTAATGACCTTGGAGTATTCATGGCCTGTTTCTCATTGTGGAATCGTCCTTGTAATGTGGTAGAGTAGTTCGTAATTCATTTATGTAAAGTTCTACACTGAATATAGAAAACAAGAACAAAAAAAAAACAGAAATAAAAAAGGAAAGATATACAAGGAAATAAATGAAAAAAGACTAAGACTTCTAAATTTCGGATGAATCAAGCTTCAAACAGCATACTTGAATTTGAGTGATTTATTTCAGAAAAGATTTGGAAGAAAAGAAAACTAGAAATAAGAGAATTCCGAGATAAAAACAGGAACAGCATACCTTGGACATAGCAGTAAGAGCAGGTTCACAAGCATTCTCAAGATCTTGAACAAGAAGTTGGATGCTATTCGAGATACAACTGAAACAGACATGATAGTAAGTTTTTAAAAACGATCAATTCAAACTAAATTCGTTTTTAAGTATACCCAAAAAAGTTAAATCATGAAATATGAAGGATTTAGCATCCATTAAAGTCAACATGCGGACAACTGAAGGCATCTGACGATAACAAAAATATCAAATCGTCGATGGAACGAAATTAAGATGCGAGAAAGAGGTATTTGTATATCTGTCATCTTATTTTACATCGACTTTTTATCTTGCTTACTGTACACAAAAATGAATTAGACAAATCTAAATTGATGATAACAACCTGTGAAATACATCCATCTCAGCACCAAAATTTATTTTTTCCATCAGCTCGGCATCTATCTTCTCTTTTAACTTCTCTTGAAGCTGACATTCAAAAGAGATATGAAGTAAATATAGAAAGCTGAAAAATGGCACGTCGAAGGCATTTCTACGGAAACATGCTGCAGCCTAGGCCATGGGTAGCTAGACAATGCAGGTTTGCTTCTGTGCTTTTGCGGGGATTAATTCTACGCTCCTTCGAGGGGGGCAAAAAATACAAATTTTCCATCTCACAGGCACAAAACTGTGCCATCCAGCTCCTCATGCCTGAATAGACATTTTGGAGACAAACAGCTTGCCGGAAAGTTTGCTCGCCTTTCTAAATTTCAAAATGGCGAGGAAGCTTTGGAACGATTCCTTTATTTCATAGTACTTTCATAGCCTGTGGACAGGCTAGCTCCCAGATATGGCCTGTTCTCAGGCTAGTACTTTCAAGTTTAATTAAACAAGAAGTTTTGTCCGATCTTAATCTTATTCTACCGATAATTTGCAATAACAACGATATTTGATGCACCTTTCAAAATACAATTGCAGATGTAGGCACACATGCAGTTTTTAAGCCATAGAATAAACAATTAAGGCTGAGTTTACCCATAGTCACAAGAATGGTTTACCTGTTCAGTCGTTTCTTGACAATATTCAGCAGTTGTTAAAATAGAGCATGTCAATCTTTTCTCTTCTGCATTGAATTTGATTTCTGAATCCTTTAAGATACTTGCCAGCCCTGAAGTTGCTCTTGAAATTAGAAAATGAATGATGACGTCAGTAGTGAACATAGACTTTGCAAAGGGCGCAAGATATAATTACAGACTTCACTGATCTGAGCACGAGAGTAGCTATGTTCTAAATAAAATTCGATGAAGATATGGTTCTATTTGAATGTGGAAAAAATAGGTGGTACATCGCTTCCGCTTTTACTGTAAATGTTATTCAGACAAGCAATATCAATAAGCAACGAACAAAAACAATATGAAAAATCATACGATAACCTGGATGAATTTTGTGGACCAACGGAAATCAATTTTGTGGGTAAAAGTCTTTATCAAACATAAAAAACAACACAAGAAACATCAGGGTTTGATAAATGACGGCGGTTGACTTACTTTGGCAAATTTGCAGTCAACAGCCTATTTGCATATTCCTTGAGAAACTTCTGGAACAAACTAGCCAACGATAAAAGGGGAGTACCAGTACTGAGCAAAGCACATTGTACCATACATTTCTTGTAAAATACGAATAGTTCTCCAGCACTTGGTAAAACTGTATTGTCACCGTCTGATTCCGATTTTGGTATCCCTTGTGACTTAAAGTCTTGAATGAATTTTTCGATAAGATCAGCCAAGTTCCTGAGAAAAGGGGAAACAGCATTAGAACATAAATAACAAAGCGACGGTTCATTGAAAACATAACTGTTTGCCTTTTTTTGCGTCACATTATGTTACTATCTATAACTGATGGCCTCATTCAAAACTCCATTGCTTTCATGAGCCACTCTGAATACTGTTTCTTTTTTACATTCCAATAAAAATTTACAATACGAATCTACTAGTTACACTACTTACAGAATACTTAACAAAACTACGAGGACGATGCCACTGGGTGCAAAATACTATGACTACTCCGTGGCATCATAAAAAACTAAGACGACTTACATATGAATTACGAAAGGAAAATAAATACAAGACATGAAAAAGAAGTAAAGAACACTACACTCTGTCTCAAACTAGATATCAGGTGAAAATGTCCGCAAATAATAGCAGACAAGAAGATACTTTTTCTCGCAAGAAATTGGAGTGCTAGCAGTTTTCCTTGCAACGTTTTGATCCTCAAGTAGTTTTGCGATACAAACATTAAAATCAACTGAATTAAACTTTTTGAATCAAACAATCTTCATACTGGAACAAGGTTACCACCCCCACCTAAGCAGATGCTGTATCACTGAAATTGAACATTTTTTACATTCATCTAAAATTTTACAAGTTACATCTACATCCTACTATACTTTCTGATTACTATACAAACTATACAAACACTGCAGGGACAGGACAACAAGGAGCAAAATGACAATGACTACCTTGTGGTCATTAACAAGAAGACATGCAAATATTGACAACTAAATGAATGACTACAAAACGCAAAAGATGCGATTAAATACATGTTAGTACTCGAATCCGTTTCACATTGGTTGTCAGGCCAGAAAAGGAGAATGATGCTGAACAATGGAAAGCCTGGAGGAGAGAACAGAAACAGCAATGGCTACTGTCACTGATCCTCCGCCAAACCCCCGTGGGTTCCTGATTTTGCAATATCAATGATCTAGAACAAGCAAAATGCACTTACTTGTCTTGTGAATCTATATATATATGAAGATGAGGCTCAAAACATCGAGATATTAAGCCATTGAAGCTTGATTCTGTAGGTTTGGGGCTTTTCTAGAAATACGATACATAAAACAATATTTACAATATGAAAAAAATAAATATAAACGCAAAGCATCACCAAAAAGCATATGCAACTATGCATATCGTATTAGCAATTCAACTACAGCGTATCTCGGGCTCTCAAAACTCGGAACTTTATGGAAAATTTAAAACATAGGGTTATCAAAGAACAATCTGATTAATATGCTTGATTGAAGACATTTTCCCTTTCTTTACATTCTGCTAAAAATTTACAATACATATTACTGAATTTTTCTACTTACAAGCAACATTATAAACTACTACTAGGACAAGACCACAGGAAGAAAAAACTATGTCTACCCCATGGCCACAATAAGGAACATGGAGGTTGTGAGACTTACACCTAAGTCTTAAATTTTCTAACCAGACCTACCAGTTTTATAGATAAAACACAGAATTAACAAAAGTATATCTTTATCATGACCACCATGAAAATCTTGACGACTCTTTGAAGGATGAAAAATAAGGAATGCACTTAAGCAAGCAAAGCTCTGCCAATATATGACCGGGGTGGCTAAATATTTCAAACTGTTTAAATAAAAGCTTAAAACACAAACTTACAGTTTTGCTACTAGAATCTGCCTCCTCGGGCTTCTCCTCGATGACTGCGGTTCTCTGAAAAAAAAACAAAAAATTCATTCCATGAATATATAAAACGAATTTAGGGAAAATAAAGCATCAATAAAACGACTCTAAATGACTTTGACTGTGTTGATCAAGAAAGCGAGCAAGAAAAGCAAGCAAAGCAAAGAAATTTCTATAGAACTTTCGGGCTTTAGCAGTTTCAAACCTCTAAGTACTTCCTGTTTTAAGGAAGATCAAGTTTTCATTTTTCTCAAATTTTCCATCAATCTCAAATTTTCAAAAAGGTCTGTTAAGCAGCTAAGATCACATATAGACCTCAAATAATAAATCTTACCTCGACTTTAGTCATTTGGCTACCAGCAAACCTTTTCGAGAGGAAGCCTTCAAAAGATGTCGTTCGTTGAATCGCAAATAGTAGCAGCTTAACGTCAATTTCAGTGCTTTTGGCGGCCATGATATTGGATAGTTCGTTTCTGAAAGAAATAATGCAATTTATAAGGACTTCGTCTCCCCACAAAACTCTTCCATAACAAATATAACTGCTACAAATTCTATCGAATAAAAGTCATAATTCTGCAGACAGGCTCTTAGCTCGCAATCAAACCTATTTTCATATCTAGTGCTGTTTCTTTAAGACCGATTTCCAGTCAATGGAATCTTCCAAGCGGATGGAAATGCCATTATTTAGGAGAGAAAATGTCACCCTGAAGTTGAATACAAAGTTACGACTGGGCGATCTTTTATTGTGCGAAATTCCGCCCACTCGGAAAATCCAACTGACTTTAACTCAGCCTTTAGATTGCAAGAACGTAAAAGTTTAAAAAATACATAAATCAAAGGAATTCGCATCATCTGTCAGGCAGCAATCTTTATAAAGTTCGTTTATTTGCAAAAATTACGAGCTCCACTGGCTGATGGTGGGGTTTTGCAACTGCGTTCCAAAGCTTTGTAATTCTTACTTGTAATCCTTCCTAATTTCGTTGTTAATAAACTTAGTTTAAATCGTCTTTTATGCTTTTGTTTCTGTTAAAATGATTTTAAAATTCATTCCTAAAGCTTTGTAACTCTTACTAACCTTGTAATCCTACAAAATTCCTTACAAATGTTCTCTTCAACATGCCAGTCAGCTGGAAAAGTTCCAATAAATTCTTCTTCAAATTTGATCAGAAGTCTTTTCAGCCAAGAATATCGTCTGTCAATTTTATCCAGCCATGCGACCTGAAAACATGAATATTTTAGTCAGTTAACTTGCATGTTACTATATTAGAGCATATTAATGAATGCATACAAAAATTGAAAGTATAAATATAAGTGCCTTGAACGAATTCATCACGAAAAGAAAAATACCTAAAAAGCTAGAGGGAGAAAATCACTCACAATGATCTCATCCACCTTCAGAAAAGATCTTTTGCATGTGTGGGAATCCCTATGATGGCAGCAGTTTCTTGAGCGATGCGATACTCTCCAATGCAGAGGTTTCTCAATCATATTGCATTGCTAAGGATATTGAACCTCTGCATAGGAGAGTAATGATGGGGACTATATAGGGGAAGCAACAGCTGTTACCATTTTTGTTCTCTCAGTCGGAGTTTCTGTTGTGTAGCATTCTCGTCTATACTGCTGGCCCTTCTTCAGATGTGAAACCGGTCGTAGCATAACTTCAATATTAATCATAATTTTGAGCTTTCGTTGCTGTGAATTTTGTTGTAATTCAGTATCATGTTATTCATCTAATTTTTAAAGGGTATCATTTTAGTACCTCAAGTAATTCATTATCGCGTAATCTTTTGATTGAATATAAAAGAAAAGGATGCTGAAAAATCTCAAGATACCTTTAGTTTTGTAAAAATATTGCCTGTTCCTTGGGGCAATGATTAAACTCTCGTATCAAAGATACTCACATCGAAATTTTGGTTGAAAACATTCAAATAATCGGCCAGTTGAAGTTTCATAAACCAAGTCAGAAGATCATCTCTGCAAAGAAGCAAACGTAAATAATTGATTATTCATCTCTTTAATTTCATATCTAACTACTTGAATAGTTCCTCGGAGCAATTCATAGGTTCGTAAGATATCAAAGTAGTTAATTGTTGTTTAAAACTCACTTGAATCGCGGATCCAATATGGCAACAACTTTACAAGCATCAGCAAGTTGAGAATTGGGTCCTGCAGGTGGCTAAAAGAAGTAAAAGAGGAATTAGAAGTATAACTAACAGTCTGTCCATTTAACGATATGAAATGGCTTTGAGGACAGAGACTAAAATTACCTTTGGAAAGCAATGAGACGAAAAAGCAAGGATAAAATGAATCCTTCTCGTTAGCATACTGAAAATATCAACACAATCTTAAAAGGCCTATAAATACGATTTAGATTTGCCTGTGTGAAACATGCGATCTTGAGAAGAGGATGGCAATTCGAAAGGGAAACGATAAAAATAAATACAATGAATAATACCTTGATGAATAGTAAAAAGAGAGATGATTAAAAAGTTCTAAGAGCATTCGAAAAAAAGAATGAAACATTACAAATCACATTCTCTTGAGATTAGCATAACAAAAGTATTGCAATGGCTTCAGTTCACTCGACCGAACACAACATTCGAACTCTTTAACTTTCTTTCAGAATTCTTATTCTATTCGTTTGGTATTTCTCTCCGCCAAGTCTGACGGTTCTCGACAACCTCGTTCCCAGGCCCCAAACGGTCTTCTCGCTTTCTCGCAATCTCAACCGTCGACCGATTTGGGCCCTGGTACGGATTCCCGATTCGTGGCAATATTTGCAACCATTATGGATTTTTAATTTATGCAGCCGGCTGTGATTACCTTGGAGATAACCACTTTCCCCAACTGAAATAGACTGACGACGTGATTCCTTGTATTCGTTCAACATTTACAATCTGATGTTTTAATTTCACTCATACAAAGGACTCACGACCAAACAGATTCTAAACAGGGACTAAAATCTTACGAAAAATCAGAAGAAACTTAGAACATCTTCCATCCTACGAACGTCGAAAGAAAAGTCGAACGTCTCTTCGAACGTCATTTCGAGCGTCGCTTCGCTTCGAGAAATCGAACTTTGAACTAATGAGCCAATCAAACGCTACAAATAGGCACGTGGGTTGACCATATTAAGAAAGTAGCGATCTGATTGGTCGCGCCGTGAACGCGGCGGACTTGGCCTAATTAGTCCCTATTCTGAAGCGTAAGGACATAAGTCCCTCAACTGAAGCGATGACAACAACAACAACGAGCGTAAGTTAGAGGGGCTTATGTAATGTAGTCTACAACTGAAACTCAATGAAACACATCCAGCCAGACAACATGTCACGTGATTTTACTAAGGCATTTTCAGTAATGAGAGTGGCGAGAAATTCAAAATAAATCAATGCCCAGAGCTGCGAAGCTCCACAAAACGTTTACAAATCTTGGCAAAAAGACACGCGAAATGTCGAAAAAGAGGAGGGAGATTGGCTGCAAACAAGCCATTAACAACTGTTGGACATTCGCACAGCTTTCTTGCAAGCCAGGAAGCCAGGTAGCTACAAGATCGAATTCTCTTTTGCAAATCACTCGCTTTGACCTGCTTCTTCCACAATACACTCCCGTAACAAAAGTATCCGGACAGCCGAAACAAAATGGCGTCGAATTTGACCGTTAGCCCTTCGACCCCCAAACGGTTTAGCCGTTATGCGGCCATTTCAGGGACTGGAAACCAATAATTTTACCGCCAAAACTTTGTTTATGGATCACGCAATCAAGGAAGAAATTAAAAATCGAGAAACAAAGCAAAGTAAACTTGTTTAGATAGCAAAGCATGGAGTTAGCTGTGAGGAAACAAATCAACCGAAAATAAGACAGTATGGTTAACAAATTGCCAGTCTTGGAGGCTGCTACGTGGGTGGACGTGATTGTTTCTTCTACAAAACAAAGCAGAAACGATTGCAGTTTTGAAAATCTTGTGAATGGTGTGTGGAAAAGACACTTGCCTAGTAGAAAATGGCAAATAAATTTGAGTCTCGCATGGTTGAAGGGCTGTGACATCGTTGTTGCCAAGGTAAGATTTAATTTGTATCAAAGCCTTGCAAATATAAGAGCGCAGGTTGGCCTAAAATTGGTATCAGTTTGTTTATCTTACATGGGGGAATCAACTTGAGCAAAATGATCAGGTCCCTAACAAATATTATTTGCAAAAATTCCGTTTAGAAGTTGATGGCCATAATTCTGTTGTTACAAATCCTTACCTCGATTGCAGTGACTGCTCCTTTTGTTTATCTATAACTCCTTTCTTTCGGGATATGACTTGAATTTTCTCCCACATTTGTGAAGTCCAGACTTTTCTATGCAAAGTGATGCTATCCAAGTAAACAACTTATTTCGAAATTTATTTGAAATTTCATTTTCAAGTTAGGATGCTTCTTGGTTTTCAGTTGCTTTATTACCTCACAGCTAACTTTTTGTTTTGCTATCAAAATGCGTTTACTTCGCTTTCTTTTTCAATTTAAAATTTATTCCGTGATTGCGTGATCGATAAACAAACTTTTGGCGGCAAAATCTTTGGTTTCCAGTCCCTGAAATGGCCGCATGACGGCTAAACCGTTTGGGGGTCGAAGGGCTAACGGTCAAATTCGACGCCATTTTGTTTCGGCTGTCCGGATACTTTCGTTACGTGAGTGTATTTCTGAAGGGAAGGTTCGAACTTTTAACTTTGATGTGGAAGTTTCATGCTGCAATGGCGAAGGTTCACCTGTAGAAACTAGTCTCGTCTACTTGTGCTTGGCCTTGAATCCACTTTTCACTTATTGTTCTTGCGGCTTTTTTGAACATTTTGGGCATAAAGTTGTAATGTTTTCAGTCTTTCTTTTAGCTGCGTTCACAAAGTTGCCTTCCGTAGCCGCACATTTTAGAGTCAGAAAATATCGATATTTTGTTATTTTTTATTTCGCTTTGTGACAACGTGGTGACAACACGGCTGCTGCTATGGTGTTGGGTATAGATCGTAGAAGCTCGATGATTTTTTGCATGAATTTTTGCAGTGCAATAAGGCAGTTACAGAGTTTAATTTCTAGGAATGCCTATCGTCGTTAAGTTCATCGTTTTAGAATATTTGCGTCGTGGTCTCACGAAGACCGGGAAAGATTTTCTGTAACCTCCTCGGAATGGTTTCATTCTTAACAAAATGCACGATAACTTTAAGCAAATATCCTTTCAGTACTACACGTATGTTTCATAAGAAAATGCTTACAAGAAACACAACTGTCAGATCGCCAAAAAATTATCAAACTGAACTCCCGTACTGGGGAAGAAATAACTTAAGAAATTGTTCATTTTTAACAAAGGAAACCCTGTACATATTTTACATTATTTTTCACTTGTTTCCTGTATCGTATTACTCTGAATTTACTTGGGTGATGCCTAAACATCAGAGAGTTGTCAATACATTGTTTTGAAAAGCTCAGGCGGACGCAGAAAGTGAACATGAAGATTGTCGTGAAACATTTAAGAAATTCGTAAGAAACTATGAGTACTCAAAACCTGATAACTTTAAGAAACCTTCAGTACTGGTCCAAATTCTTAGTTTCTTATAGAAAACATACTTGCAGTTTTCTAACGACTCAAAGGTTACTCTTGATGTTTTGCATTTTCAAGAACGAAACGAGAAAAACCACGATTCTTGTCTCCAACTAAAGTGCTCTATAAATCTTTTATGTAGTCCTCAAAATTCTACTGCACCACACTCAATTTCTAGCATAATTGCAACACTCCTTTACTGCGAATTTCCTGCCACAATTTCTTTTTCTAGAGTTATTTTTCAGACATTTGTTTGAAACAGTTTCTCTCGCGGTCTCGCTGCTCTGGAATCAAACTTATTGGAGAGGTTAATTTATGCAAATTGTGACGTAATTTTACTGAGAAGCCTCGTTTTGAACAGCCAATCAGATCTCGAATTGGCCTAATCCGCACAAGGGTCATTATCGACGCAGGAGTAATGGCCGTTGTATCAAGGTTGGGTTCTCGACTCTACTGTTTTCAGAATTTGCATCCTTTGGGTAGCTGAAGTTTTATCTGCGAAGTCTACCGTTTTCAGAAGACTTCGTAGACTTCAGGTGCCCAAAAGAATACGCGTAGATTTCACGATAAAGTTGCAATGGCCTAAGTCTATCGTAGCTGTGGTCAAGATTTTATGCTGCAGTTGTAAGTTTTGGTAGCTATGCGTTGCTAGGGGGCATATTCCTATCATGCATTGCGTGAAATGAGGTCCGCCATCTTTTCCGTAATCGTCTATTCGAAAGGGAAACGATCAAAAAATAAATACAATGAACAATACCTTGATCCCTGGAATTGACACAGCATCTTTGAAGTCGGATAAAATTTGGTTGCCCAACTCATTTTGAATACTGGTCACCCTGTCGAAAGAATGCAACCGGTCTTTTTAGTTTTTTTAATAATGGCAATGAATTCAACCTCGTGTATCAGAATCCCTACAAAATATTAGCAGTATTCAATGATCATTGTATCGCTCCAAGTTCATAATACCCACATACCATGGTGCAATGAAATTAGTGGCGAAGGCTCACTGGTGACATGCTTGACAACCAATCTGGAGGCTGGTCGTTCGACTCCCTGTGATCTCGAATTAAACCAGACGTAGAGAGAGGAGCGTCGCCAACTCTCAACAATTCTACGCTGAATAAATCACGAGGTGTGTTCATATCGAGAAAAAAGAACAGGACACAGCTTAGATAATCTAAGCTTCGCAGCATCCAAAACTTTCTTATAAGTCATTGTATAAAAATTTTACAATATTTTGAAAATGACAAGTCTCTGCAATCCATAATCCATCTACAATACACCACTTCGATTAACAGCCTCGTTTTGGAAATTATTCAAAATTCCTTCACATGAAATTTTGGAAGCCAAATTCGGATTTAGCACCCAAACTTTAGTCTAACCACAAGTTTTCATGTTGCTAGTAGTCGTGGTGTTAACTTTATGGCGACATAAAGTTTGAAAATCTGTAAGGGATTTGACCGTGAAAATGACTCGGGGTGTAAAGTTTCACCCCGAACGACTTTTGACGGTCAAATCCCTTATAAATCTTTCAACTTTACATTGTCGTAAAATCAACATCACAAATGCCAGCAGGTTAAAAACATGTAACTAGACTAATGTTTGAGTGCTAAATCCGAATCTGGGCTCGAAATTTTCATAAGAACAATAGGAAGGAATTTTGACAAATTTCCAAAACGAGGCTGCTTAATCGAAGTGGTGTATTGTAGAAAACATTTTGAATTAGAATAACTTCAACGACGCATGAAGCAAAAATACCTTAATTAGTACTGTAAGGCTGTGATCACTTGCAGCTACAATAAATAACAATGATTAGCAATGTACTTACTTATCTGCAAGTTGTCTAATTTGAGGCACACTGAAATATTTCTTGAAGTGATCTAAAACATTCAAAACTCCTTGAAGTAGGTTTGCTATTTCGCCATATTGTCTGTTTCGAGTGAGTGATCTGAAACAGAGATATAAGATCTTCATCACACCACACACATTACGTTGGTATACAAAGATGGCCATGAAATGCAGTGCCGAGAAAGAAATCAGCACTTGTGAAGAGAACAGCATCAAGAAAATAACAGTGATTAGACAAAGAATAATTGCAAAATATTTCAGTTTGTAACAAATCAAGCAAATTTTCGATCAATGACAGCGTAGGAAATGATTCTACATAATTGTCAAGTTTCAAACCACTCAAAGACACAGACACAGAAACTGCTATTTTTTCTGCATTAAATCTGCCATGGAAATTTGTTGAAACCTCGATTTTTTCAAAATGGCAGCATTTTGATGTTTTTTCACAGGAACTCCAGGAAGTTGTATAGCCCCCCACCCTTCCTAATGATAAAAAGGCCTTGCTCTGTAGCCTCCTTTGTGATTGTGAAGCTATGAAGTAATGATTTAAGCGAGAGATTGGAAGGGAGGTGTGTGATACATCATAGCTATGCAATCACAAAGAGGCTACAGAGCAAGGAAGGAGGCTATAGAGCAAGACCTCTTTATCACTGATGGTTATACAACTCCCTTGGGTCCCTGTGGTTTTTCTTAATAACTGAAGGAAAATTTTGGAAAAGTTAAAGTCACTGTAAAGTCTAAATCATTAGAGGATAAATGATGAAATCTTCAAGAATACCATTAGCTTATGAAGGCCTACTATATCGTGGCAAGTAGAAATCTTTAGCGCTTTTGGTTCAGGATTTAGAACTTGATAATATCACAGCCTCAAACATAATGAATGCTACCACTTTGAATCTAATTCAGATATCAAAAAATTCTCATGGGAGATTTACTACAAAAAAGCCTAAGCTCCTTTGAAGAAATTTAACTCAAGAAAAAGGCACTAGAATTTTAGATCCACCATTTCAAAGAATTGAGCTCAAAGACTTTTCAAAAGATAATTTATTGGTCACAAGTACTAGGAACAGAGTACTCACTCTAGATTTTCTACACCACCAACAAGGATATGGAGATGATTAAGAGTTGTGATTGAAGTTGTCAAATGTCTTTTAGCATGATCCAGTTGCTTTATGTCTCTTGTGATTTCCTTTACCTGCAATTTATGCATTAAATATTGGCTGTGGTCACACTTGTTGCTTCGTCCCATTGTTTCGTTTTGAAACAATGTGACCAATCTTTCTGTTCACGTACAACACTGTTACAACGTTTTGTTCCTTGGCAAGAATCCTTGAAAAGCTATAGTATCCAAAACAATGGGATAAACAAGATGAACCAATCATGATTTACCAAAGATAATAATGTGATGACTACTTTCTTCTCGCCAAAAAATTGGCCAAAGCACAGGCAGCTTTGCAAGAGATGTGATGGGCACAGTGTGACTGGGTGTCTTTGTATCATAATAATGCCGTACTTTCTGCTGATGTAGATAAATTCAAAGAGAGTGAAGCAATTCAGATTATAACAGGATCAGATTCTAGTCTAGTTTAAGACAGTGAATAATTGAAAGACCACACATATAAAAACCTATAATGCTTTGAATTACTACATACCATTTGCTCTGATTTTTCAGCCTTTTCTTTGATGTCTGTTATCTTTGTGAATAAATCTTGAATGGAACTCTTTGCTTCTTCAAGAGCCTTGAAGGACATATTACATTAGAGTTTATCACATATAAATATATACAGAAAATGATGAAAAAAATTGAAAAAATTGCTCACATATTTTACACCTAACCTATCTACTGTATCTATGGTTGGTTCAGTCAATGTTTATAGCAAAGAGACTCTAAAGAGATAGAAATTGGCCAAAGAAAGGTTGAGGGGACAAATCTTTACACATATCCTTTTACCAGAAACTAAGAATTTGGGCCAGTACAGAAAGTTTCTTAAAATTATCAGATTTTGAGTACATACTCAGAGTTTCTTTGAGTTTCTTAACAAGTTTCATAACAATCTTCGTTTTCACTTCCTGTTCCATTGTGAGTATTCGAAAACAATGCTTTTTGAAGCCATTCCAGTGTTTAGAAATTACTCAAGTACCTTCTGAGTAATATGATACAGAATATAAGTGAAAATAAACTAAAGCTATGTAAAGGATTTTGTCTGTCAGAATAAATAGTTTCTTAAGATTTCTTTTCCCAGTACTACTGTACTTTCCTACTTTTGGCAATCTGAGAGCTGAGTTTCTTATAAACAGTTTCCAAGAATAAAATACTAGATGTAACACAAAATTCATCATTACCTGTCTTCCATCATGACCAACTTCCGTCTGTCCTCTAATTGCTGTTCTGATTTCTCCATCAAGCCTCCTAAAAGGGGTAAATAATTTCTTTTGTTGTATTTTATGGTTCCTGTACATACGACAAATCCTTAGAACAGTACTGTATCATTGAGATGACGGAAAGACATTGAAAAATTTGATAAAGAAAATTTTGATGCAATATATGGAGGGATAACCAAAATGTTGGTAAGTAAGGAAAGAATGAGGGAAGATTAATCATTACCTTATTCTCAGCCGTATTCTCCCAACAACATCATCAATATTTGCCAGTGACTTCAAAAGAAAACATACATAGAAATCATTCATTTGAGAAAGCATTGTGTGAATATGAAGATCTCTTGATCCTGGAATTGCTTTAGAGAAGGCACAGAGAAAATGATCTATAACAGTCTTCCCTGTGGAAGCAAGGATATCTATTTGAAGGGACCAAATACTGTATATATTTCTCTAAAACTGGACAACTTTGACCTGCATGGGGAGTGGAATATTGCACCTGTGCACCTTTATGGATGGGGTAACTTTCTTTTTGCAAATGATAGAAATCTAAGCAGATACCACAAAAAACCTTTAAAGTTTATCCTTTTTGTATAAGAGTACAGTAGTAAGAACCCAGGTTGGAAAGTTTGTCAATTGCGCACCAAATACCAAGAGACTCATAAAATTTTGCACACCAAAAATGAAATTAATGTGCACACCAAAATTAAAATAGAAATAGCAAGGGATGGCTATTTCTCAACTTTAGGTAAAATACCAATTACAACTCTGAGCCCCTCTTGTTCAGACTCATTGTGGCAAGAATCCCCATAATTCATGCCCTCTGCGCACCAATATTTTTCCTTCGCGCACCAAAGTTTTGAAGTGCGCCCCAAAGTTCTTCGGCGCGCAGTACGAACTTTCCAACCTGGGTAAGAACAAAAAAAATTAAGGCAAAATGTTTTACCTGTTCTGTGGGAAACAACGTATTTATGTAATCAACAGGATTAAAATCTTTGCTATCCAGGGGATCATTCCCTGATATCACCTGGAAAGAAAGAAACAAACAACATTTGAAAGGATACATGAAATTGCTCCAACAAAAATTACTCCAACATGGCATCATTGCATGATCCTTGATGTATTGTATAGAAACCTTGCATAATTCCAGACTAGGATCTCTGTTTTTTGCATAGAGAATTTAAAGAGGGCTGACTTGGGTGGGCCATCTAAAAATCTATTTTGTCACAGACAAAGAAAGTGTAATTTGGCCATGAGGGGATTCACCAAGAATCTTTCAAGCATGATCAAAATAAAATGGAATAACTTTGTTCAATCACATTTTGCAAGCTTTTGATACTGGATAAGCATTGCATTGGTTATCCACAGATTGATCCATCAGATTGTGACAAGTCATAATACAGATTCCTGAATCGATCTGCAATTATCTGGTAAATATCATTTTTGTCATGCCTAAATTATTTTAACATCAGCAGGGTTACAATTTCAGTGTTCATATAATAACTGAACTTTTTTTAAATATTTAATTATTAGGCCTATTTTTCAAATTTTTCATCACAAAAAGTTATTCCATCCAACTATACCTCAGCAATAGCTCCCTCTACTTCTTCTGGAAAATCGAAGAAACTGAACAGGTCTTCATCACCAAGATCTTCATCAAAATCATGCGGGAATACTCGGCTACTTCCAATAACTTTACTTTTCGCCGCAGCTTCTGGTCCTGCTCCGTCCGCCATTATATTATTTGCTGTTCACTTCCATGTCTCGTTTGGGCGACATTTCCAAAGGAGATCAAGGACATAGAACATAGGACACCTCACACAGCCAACTTGGCCTCGCATGATACAAAAAATTCAAAAGAAATGGCATCATTGATTGATTTTTGTCTCCAGCAGTTTTGGGAACGGATTGTTTGGATATAAGATACATACTCGTGAAAAATGTCATTGAAAACGAAATGCGTAATTTGGAACGACTTTGAACGAACTTGAGTCCTTGGTTGTTGTGTAATGCCACAGTAAAGCCTTGCTATTTTCCATAACAGGCTAAAATGGTTTTTGCACATTTATGTGGTTGTTCTAATCTGTTCTGATGTACCAAAAACCAGCTTAGAAATTCTAAATTCGCAATTTCTTTTATGCACGTTTTTACTGTACTTGATTCAATCATCAGCACTTTTGATACCCTGATTATTCTCAAGGTTACCGCTGTTTTCCATTGATGAAACGAAAGCTGTTTTGAAGAAATTGAAATTGCAATATGAAAGTAAACAAAAGCTTGTAGTTTTGATATTGCTAAACCAAGCAAGTAGTAATTTGGAATTCCAAATCAGCCACCAAAAATTCGAAATTTTCCTTCGATCGATAAACAAATATAGAATTGGATGATCAAAAATAAACCAGTTACATTAAAAGCATCAACAAATCTAAATACAGTCCTTTCTAATTCAACTGCGACTTCGTACCTTGTCCTAACTGGGTACCTGATACCAACAGGCCTAAGATCATTTGTGAATTTGCGGTAAATTTTGCTCTACCATAAATTTTGTAAAAACAATGGGATTTTAAGTAAAAGGCCTTCATGTCAAGATCTCGAAATTCACATAAGCCTTCATGTCAGCTATATGTACCTCCACAATAAATTTGACATTAAATTAGTTGTGTAACTTGATAAACAAGTAAATTCGAGGATTGAGTGAGTTAAGATACGAAAGGTGCTCATTTTGAATCATGGGATGAAATCAACAAAAACAAGTATCATGAGAGTGGTCAAAAAAAGTCATGAGCTGGAAGCTAAGCTCTGAAAAGAAAATTTGATGAAAGAAGAAATCACTGATAAGTCTGCGAATTGCACAGACAAGTCATACGAATCAAGCTTTGCTGTCAGATTAAATAATGCAATGTGGATTCATGTATCTAGCTTACTCAGGTCAAATTTTATTTTACACAATCTGAAATTGCAGTGTGCTTGCAAGGGATCCTGGGTGCCAACGACTCCTTAAGTCAAGATTTAGTAAAGGGTTCATGAAAATGCTACGAAATTGGATTGCCACCCAGATGTCATGCCTATATTTGCATATAATAAAACCATCCTTGTTGGAAAGTGGGCCCATTATTGGGAAATTCAACATGAAAATTTTGGCCCATCATTTTTCTCAGGATCGATCCAACGTTCCTCATACCAATGATAAATCATTTAAATAATTTAATTGTTAATTACTAGCTATCAGAATCTGATGAATAATCGTCCAGTTCTTCAGCTTCTAAATCAGGCATTGGAAATCGTAGGATTGCTGCCACGCCAGATAACATTCCCAGTTCTGAGATCAAAAAATATGATCAATTAATTTCCTCAAGCAGAAGTTTTGTCTCAAATGTTAATTCATTTTAGCAGTAGTTAAGCGAAATCTTTGAAAGTCAGGAGGAGTAACCAGAAGGCGGGGTGAGTGGCCAAGCGGCTTGCTTATACATGTATTGTCAGGTAGGCTCGGTCGAGTGAGGTCAAACTCAGGATGGGTGGCCTCGTATGCCTGACCTCGCAACTCATCCCGCAGTCCTTCGGAAGGGACGTTAAACTAGGGGTCCCATGTCTCACCGCGGCATGCAGAGTGGGCCTAAATTAGCTTTAAGAAGCTAGAAATCCTGACAAGCCCGCTCAAAAAAAATTGCTACTACTACTTCTGAAAGCTATTCCGAGTTGTTTATCCTATTTCAATCAATACATCGTGCAAAAAGGGTAGCAGAACATAAAATTTCAGAAAAATTATAGCACAAATGGAATTAATGATGATTCTGTTGAAGACTGAGTAAAGATGAAACGACGGCGCATAGGTTCTTCTGATAAAATTGTCGAAATGATGTATGTTACTTTGACTAGAATTTTGTAAAAATTCAATATAAAAGGCACACGCATAAAAGCCTCAGAAACTTACGTTCTCCAGACACATGAAGACTCGAGAAAATCCTGAAAAAGAAATACAGATTGGTAGAGCTGGGAATGTGCAAGAACATAAAAAAGAACGCTCCGTTGCCAAAAGGGACAATAATTATCTTGAAAGCGAATGATAAATATCTCAGAGGAAAATTATCAAAGTTGGGGGGGAGGGGCACCTTGAAAACAGGCTTGCTGAAGGGAAATATTCCTTAAAGAAATGAAACAATAATAATAAATAATAAACAATTAAGGTTACTCACTTAACATCACCATTATTATCTTTCACACTCTCGACAAGATTGACGTATTTTTTCCGAGTTGCCAAATCACTGGCTCTGCAAGGAATGAGATGACATGCAGTTAGCAACAACCTAAAGATTAATTTTCTGGCAAATTAATTTGTTCTGATTCCTTTAGGATTAGAATTTGTAGCGTTGGGATTTGGAAAGGGCAATCATACTTTCACAACACTCATTAACGGAAAGAATGTTCAGTTTGGCTTTTATTACGGACCTTTAGCAGCCAGGACTGCAATGCCAGCCAGAACGTCATCTTATATGATCTGAGTATAGCTACTTTCCCACGTTACCTTCACATGCTCTAAAATAAGACGAAACAAAATCTCCTTCTTCATCTAAATACTTCGGAACGCTCTGTTTCCTTGATAATTAACATTTAAAATGACTGAGTTTCACTTTGAAGATCCAGATCTGAAGAACAGCACGTTAGAAATAGGATTTCTAAGTTGTTCAATTGAAAAGGACAACTACACAGACTCCCAAGGGAAGCAAATTCGAACGGAAAACAAAGAGTCTTTTCAAACCGAAGTTCGGAAACAAAGAGCAAATTTGTGTTGTCGTTGCAGTCACCGTCCTAGTTGCTAATGACAATAAAATATTCCTCGCGATTTGCAGAGGAAATCGGGTTGGTCACAGAAGTCAAGCTGACATAGGCAAATCATGGCCGTGCAAAATCGAGCCACTAGGACCGTTATTTACTCAACAAAATGTTCTGATGGAAACATCAAGTGATGCGATACCTAAATAGTTCATCTGTAACAAGGAGCGTCTCAACTGCCATTGCTTCATTTGCCATGCTCACTTGATTGAAACTAAAATGAAACAAGATGCTGTAAAATCTTTTTGCTATTCAAGATAAAAGTTTACAATAATGAAATTACCTACGTATAAATCCGTACAACCTACGTACAATCTTACACATATATATAAAACCTTTTTACGAGTAATTACTTGAGCCGGCTTCACACTGGACGTCAAGCTAACACAGGTGATGATTGTGGAAAAATTTGGACGTTGATTTCTGTAAAATCTTTAAGCATGGATGCACTGGATTGCAATAAGATGCGTTGACAAATGAAAATTGTTCTGTCAGGGCTTAAATCGTCCAAGAACAAAAGGAATTGTTTAAGAAATAATTTGTAAACAGGATGATTCATTGAATCACAAAAAACTTCGACAAAAATTTCTGAAAACTTACCCGTAAAATGCTTTGGCTGGTTCATCTTGGAGCATTTTGAAAAATGCATCTAATGCTTTCACCTCTCCAGTTGCCTGCATTGGAAATACGAACGATCAAGTTACAAACATACGATTAAGCGTAAGTTATATAGCATCAAAATTTCGAAAATATTTCCGTTTATGACCTTGTGATCAATAATAGACGAGTTCACAACAAAAAAGTCAGATTTAATAAAATATGTACCTTCGTATCTGACAATTTACTGGCAATAGCTGGATCTGCTAATACTTCTACGATGAGAAAAGTCAAGTTTAAATTCATAACATGGACAACACGATAGTAATTAGCAAATGAATGACAACAAGAGAAAAGTGTAAAATACTTCAAGACAGATAACTACAGGGTTTTTCAGAAATGATGCAACCCATTTATAATTTGAAATCTTGAAAAATTGCTAAAATTTGAGTACATGTAATGTATACCAACTGAAAGTAAAATCTTTCTTCATTCTAATTATCTGCAGCTTTAATACCTTAACGGAACTATTTATCAATTGATTTATATTTTAGTAAGTATACCTAATGTCAAATGCAGCATCCTGCAAAACCAAAATCAGCCCTCTTTTTCTGGTAAAAATTAAGAGAAAAATTTTGTCGAGGTATTTCAGGCCTAAAAGCACTCGATGTGATGCCTTGAGGAGGGAAAAAGACAGTTTCATCTTCATGAGGTGCATTTGCAGATAATGATAAAATATGCCCTTAAACAATGTGGATTATCGTCCATATAAATTCATGCATCTAAAATAGGTCATTGTTACGAAAGCGGTCAGTTAAGCAATGAAAAATTCGATTAATCCATCCAAACTGGATATCATTTGAAAGAAGATAGATTGTGCTTTCAGATGGCAAGTTTCATATTGATTCAAATTCAATCGTTTCTTGAAGAAACTCGAATGAAAGAGGATTGCATTTTTTCTTAAACACCCGGTAAAGTATCAATAACTTGCACTACGAACAAAGCGTTGTTTTATACTTAGTTTATATACCTACTGTAACTTTATCAATTTCTCCCAGTCCATGGACGAAAATTGTCATAAAATTACTAACTAGTGTTACAATAAATTTGAACTTTCTTTTCTGGGCATTGGGCTTTATGGCAAAGGTATTTCATTCTAGTTTCAGAACTTCAAGGTTTCACAATACGAGATATAGAAATCACATCAAAATTCAGAGGGAACGGAAAAACCTAAAAACTGGAATTAAAAATGAAGATAAATACCTTTCAGAGAATGTTTGAATCCAGAGGATGCATGTGTCTGGAAAACAAGAAAGATGAATTATACTTATGCTTTTGGCCACAACTTCTTAAAAGTAAGCCAGGCTATTTGTTATTTACCTGCTCGCCATCTAAGGCAAATTCACCAGGATAGATTTACCGACAGCTCTAAATTAACAATAGTACGTATTCAATAAGGAGTTAAAGGTAAATGTCACAAACTTTTTTACATGCTCAAAACTCTCAAATTTGAGAATATTAAGCAGGTACAAACATAATTGATATAAAATATGAAGACATTTGACGATACTCACCAAAACAAATTTATGTTTATTGTCGAGAAGAACTTTTTGATCTAATTTTGCTGCTTGGTTGAACATGTATTCACAAAATTGATCCTACAATGAAATAGAAAATGATAAAATGGGTGTTTTCATTTGTACTAAAGTAGCTTAAGAAATCTTCAAATCTAACAAAACTGCAAAATCAGTTGACGTACATATATAACCTACAACTTGCGAAAGGCGAATGGGAACCTTGAAAATATACTTATTACAGCAAGTTAATGAAATCCCTCATTTTCTCCAAAAAGCCTTTTATTTTTGCCACAAATCTCGAATGCCTTTTGAGGGAGTGATATGCCACTCGTAAATTTGGAGACATGAGATTAGGCAGGATACTAAACCTAGCTACAGCAAACTGATCTACAGACTAACCTTAACAAATCCTGGACTGGCAACAAGCACACACTTGACAACTACAAAAGAAATGAAATGATAAATTAATGAGAAATTCCTTCCTCCATTAATTTTGCTACAAAGAAATCGATGATTTAGCGAAATGCCACTTAAATTTGCCATTTATCAAAGCTATTTTGAACTTGCAAACTCTCGCAATCTGCTTTGCTATTCAATTCGCTGGCTTTTGTCTGGAATCGAAAATAAACCAACTAGTTTGTACTAAATTGCAAAAAATTGTAGGAATACACAGTTCAAGCCAACAACGGTAAACTGCACTCGAGTAAACCTTGGAATATCTTTGAGCATCTCCACTATTGAACAATGTAGTTGCCAATGTCATTGCCTTGATATCCTGCCAGCCTTTCAACATGCGTACACAAGATGCCGGCACCGGCACATTTTGAAAACGGTTAAATATGTGACGGATAGGCCTCCAGTGCACACGAAAACGGCACATTTTTTGCGGTAGATTTTCAAAACGGAATTCTAACCGGCATATTTTGAAAACGGCATCATGTGAACACTCGTAAATGGTGACAATGGAACATTTTTTGCTGCTTTCAAAATGAGGTTGAACGATTTTTAAGGTGAATGACATTGTGTTTGCATTCTTGGGGAGATATCAACGAGATTTTTACGTCATAATTTTTATCGTTTTCAAATTGTGCCGGTATCGTGTGAACGTAGTCTCAGTCAAACGGGGATTATTTTCTTCTCATCCCGTATCATTTTCCTTAGTTCTTCTAGATTTTACAGCATTTAGATTTGATGTGACGAATCATAACTTAGTGTATCTTTACGTATCTAAGCCTACAACTTACCATCAAAGTTCACATGACGTTGAATTGCTTGAATCACTGTGTCGTAAAATCGGAGAAGCCCCTGAAACAGAGAACATTTTAAATACTAGGCTTTTGAACATATGGAGCTGAAAGTTTTTAACATGACCCGCAGTTAGCTATAAATATTTTGTCGCATCTCACTACCATCATTGTTCATCTCCTGTGTTCCTTCATCTTTTCCATTTGCTAAACCCCAAAAATTGCTTATATGCTAAATTAATCAAAAAGCACCCTGACTTTTTTAGAACTTTTTTCCGAACCTTCATTTTCTTTTACTTAAACAGGATACATTTTGAGGCACATACAATCTCTAAAATCTTGATTATCAAACCTTCACCAATCCTTGCATTTTCCAGTGCAAAGAGAACAGAAAGCATTCAAGACAATTTTATTGAAATCTGATACAATGCTAGAAATATATATTTTATGATTCTCAATTACGACACATAACGAGAAGAATTCAATCTTTTGACACATTATTTACCTTGTCGTGTTGTGAGCAATTTCCTTTTCTTTTCCTTGGTATTGTCACATCAATCTTTGCTCTCACAATTGTCATGCATGATGTCACCAGGCAAACATGCGCAATGCCTTCAAGGAGAGTAATAATTTTTAATCTGATTCAACACTCTACCAAATCCATTAATCAAAAATCATATCATATTTACACTCACATGATAAGCAAGAAATGAAAACATCAACAAGAAATAATCCCCCCAGACTGGAAAAACTTTGATGAAAAGTGGAAATCCCTCTCAGCTCCTCTCACTTCACCCAAAAGGCAAAAGTCCCTAGAAATCTTGTTCACACTTTCTATGGTGATCGTTTTTGTTTTCTTGAGAAATCCCTGAAATCCTCCAAAAGTCCTTTTGTTCTCCTGAAGTCAGCACTAGTTGCAGGAACTGATAATTTGTCTGCTGCAACGAAATACTATGAGCAGGGACGTAGGAAGTATCTCAAACTTGGGGGGGCACAACACTTTGACGGCACTTTTTTCCTTACATTTTCTACAAATAAAAAGGGCATTTCTTTGGTTAGTGCAAAATCTTGTTGGGGGCATGTGCCCCCAGGGTCCCCCCAATTCCCACATCTATTATTGAGACTTCATGGTACTCTAGCAATCATTCATGGAACTTTCTACAAACATTGTCTACTCGCTTACCTTCTTGCATGACGACAGCCGCTAAATCAGCATGTTGTCTTGGATCACAGGCATTTTCTGTTTGAAGGAAGATTATACAAATATAGTAAATTAGTCCAAGAAGAGTCATCATGAAATACTAAATCAATGTCTATCTAGCCCCCTTTTCTATTAAGGCTCCTCTCTAATAAGCCCCTCTTTTCAGAGAAAGAATTTTAAATGAGCTCCCCTCTCCATTTGCCCCTTCACTTATATCACATTCCAGAGGCCATCAAAGATTTTCCATTTATTTTGCTTAACAAGTTTACATGTAAATTTTGATGTGGTTTGGGATAAAACTGTGTCAAATTCATTATGATGAATCAGCCAAATACGGGGTAAAGAACTGAACAGCTAACCCTGTCATTTGCTTTTGTGAATAAAACCCCTCTCTTTTAAGCCCCCTCAGGACAGTCCAAAATTGACTAATAGAGCTTTCACAGCAACTTGGTGACAAACTATATAACCTCAGAACAATGGAATTTAAACCAAAAGCCATTTTTGAATTTACACTTTGACAGTCTAAAATTCATTAGCCATATAAAACTATGAAAAATTATGCTACCAACCAACTCTGTCTATCGCAATGAAATCCCAATGGTCTTTGGCAACTGTAAACTTTCTATTTAATTCTAGATCAATAGTATGATACTGTCCCATCTGAAACATGAATGGATAGCAATTAGACAAACATTTGTTCCATTTCTACAGTTCCCCCATTTTGTTAAAACAGATTTTTCAAACGGAAACACCAAAGACAAACAAATGCAAATTTACATATCATAGATACAAGGAGATATTAGCATAATCTGGCCATAACAAATTATTATCTATACACACTTTGTTCTGATAGCGACTTTGTACCACATTTATTGAAACTGAATTTGCATGCTGTAAAATATTCATGCCCTTATCATTGAAATAGCACATTAAATGTAAATAAAATAATGCCATGCAATTTACCTTGACATACTGGTTTTCCTCAATGTTTCTTCCTTTTATTCTCAGCATTGAAGCTTGTGTATCAAAATCAATTGTTTCCACTTGAATTGTCAATGTTGTTCTGATCTTACTACTACTTGTACTCCCAGTTGCGGACTGTGTTGTCACTCGCCTATAGTAAACAAAATTTATTGCCAATAGATGTCAAAACTAAATATTTTGTGATCTTCATAAGCAACATATCACATTGTGCACATTTTGTGGATGTTTTATCAAATGAATACCTGCATTTCTTTTTACAATAAACTGCTAATAAGAAACTTAACTCTTGGATTGCCAAAACGTAAGAATACAGTATCTATTTTGATAAAGCCAGTCCTTGACATGTTTTTGCTCTATTTTCACTTGTTTTCTGTGTCACATTTTTCAGAAAGTACTTAGAAAAGCGTCTGAACATTGAAAAGGCTTAAAAAACCTTGTTTTGAAGTACTCATAGAGGAACAGGCACTAGTGAAAATGAAAATCATTGAGGAACCTAAAAAACTCATAAGAAACTTTGAGTATAATATATACTCAAAATCTGATAATTCTAAGAAACTTTAATACAGGCTAAAATTCTTTCTGACAATAGAGATAATAGAAATACAAGTAATAAAAATGTTCTCGTCAAATTTCTATGTGTTATCAATAATTTGGGCAACAATCGTTACTGACTATAGATGTTAAGGCAATACCTAATTGTAGTCGATCTGAGCCTGTCATTTTCAGCAATCAAGTTATAAGCATGCCACATATCTTCAGCTTCTTCTGGTATGAGGACAACAGAGCTAGAAGAATAGAAATTGCAAAATTAGTTTTGCTACATCACAGATTCCTGGATCGTAAGCAGGATGCACCTTTAGTCTCCAACAATTTGCAGAAATTTGCAAAGTATGATTTAGGAGTTTATCTGAAATCTGCCTCTCGGACCCAGTTTGCATTCTTTGATTTTGGCGTGGGGAAGCTCATTCTGAAATAAATTTTGGTGCATCTGGGGGTCGAGGATCTTTTATAAACTTCATAAAAAAACTGCTACAGATGGTGTTATTACAGGGTTATGGTGCGGCTGCAGCTGGAAGCAGTCAAATTGGCGTGGGGAAGATCTTCACTGCACACTACAAAGAATGAAGACTGGTCTTGGACATGATTTATAGATGTCAAAAGCTGTCAAAATTTGAGATTTAGTACTTTTCAAGGTGTAGACGCTAGGCTAGATAGTATTGTTTGCTGTTAGCTCTACATAACTTATGTGGGCTTTTATGCCATGGAAGAAATCAAATACAATATTGACTTTCTGTTCTTTTACTTTTGGAATGACAATGGTTTACATTATTGTTCCTTGTGTGAAATGATTTTCTAACGCAGATACATGTTACCCTTTTAAATCAGCAGCTTTTGTGATAGGAATGAATGCTCACTTCAATTTGATCAGTTCATTAATTGTACTATGTAAGGAAGATAAGGAGGCAAAGCTAGCCTTCCTTGACGAGAAATTTAGGCCCAAAAAGCAAGCATAGTCCTACAACCAAATCACAGACTATTATGCTTACCCAGATCCATCTTTTTCAAAATTTCTATGGACAAGCTTCATTGTAATAAATGTGTATTATTTTGTGTATCTTTTCGTCATCTTTCCTTCATTCTTTTTCGCAGTTGCTCTTTCTTAACTTTTACCACATTTCCTTTCGTCCCATATTTGAATTTTGAAGTGATTCGAAGGCAGCCTACCTTTCATCTCGACTTCTGAGAGTGAGGCATATCTCTGCGCAGTGGCTTGGCCCAGTGTGGACACCAGAATTAAAAACTTGATTGGCTGTTTTGCTCACAAATATGGACCAATCGCATCACGCAAGAACAAAAAAAAAACGACAAACGTGTTTCTACGCCCTTCTGCCTCTTTCAAAAATCCTTCGCAGTACCATTGCTGCAGCCCGGAAAATAGGATGTTCGGGTCCGGAGGTGTCCGTTGTATACAGTTGTCCGTCAACGGAGGTCGCAAACTCCGATTTGGGAAACAATTCCCCTCCACTTTCTTGTTTCAGCTCCATGACGACATGAAAGGATGAAATAATTCGAAGTCTACGTATTACGTATCAGGCCCTCGATAATGATGTCACGGGTACTGGGATAATGCTGCTTATATTTGATACTTATCTCCTTCGATTTTATGTAACCTATGTGATACATTGATACCGTTAATCTTCTCATTTAAAGTCCATCTGTTTACAATTTCTCTCAATCTTGCTTTCTTTATTGTTCAAAATCTGTAGCAAATCCCAGATTCCCATAATTGACATTGCTTCTTGCAAATTTCACCAAAGCGTAACAACGAATTGTTCAGTTACGGTTTCTCAAGAGAATTGCATCTATGATTTGAATGAATTGCGAAATGGTATTGACGTCTTAGTAAAGGAGAGAATATGGAAATTTGCTGCAAGAAGGAGAAGACAACTGAATGGTTCAAAGTTCTGGATGCCATTAGGTAAGTCTTAAAGGTAGTTTTTTATGAAACGGCTGAAGAAAACAACCACAAACACCGTTGCAATATCTATGCTGTGTTCATACAGTAGCCGATGATATAGAATAGAATACACCAGGTGTAACTATAGAGATGTTTGCAGGGACCGCGGAGCCGGGGGGGCTGGGGGGGCTTTAGCCCCCCCAATGATTTTCAAGAGATGGTTTTTAGCTTCCCAACAAATTTTGTTTTATGATTAAATATCGCCATTTGTTTTATTAAAATGTTAACACCCTTATTTGCGAGTGTCTGTATACCCCACTATACCGCTTTTCACGCATTTATCAGAAATCAAGCTAAGCAGAATGTTTTAAAAGGTTTTGCCTCAAATGAAATGCGTCCAATAACATTATGCCAAGATATACCAGTTTCATCATCGTTAGCACAGCTTCAAATGCCCACAGTTTTAGCAAGCGATAAGCAAAATGCTTTCATGATATGTGGCTATTTTTACAGCGAATTTCGGTCCCTGAAAGATTTCTGATGAGGGGAGTTCTCCAAACCTGTAAATCGCAGAAACGTTAACCCGGCAATGAGTGCAACGATAATTTTTTTAGCAAGACGTCTATGGACTCGACATCACTCTCTGGAATGTCCAAACAAGTATAATTTAGCAGTTCTTCATACTTATATTGAAGAGCACAGAAAATATAAATTCTATCGACGTTCCAACTAATTTTCTTCAAACGACCCAACAACAGCATACACAATTTTCGAGAATTTGAAAAAAATTATTGGATTTTTTTAGTGCTACAAAATTAAAAATTGAAACAGTGTTTGCGTCATTAGGTTCTCTATGTTTACAATGTTTGCTTCTGAAAGCAGCAGAGAGACTGTGTTTCCATATCATTATTCTTCGGAGATAATAATTCCATGAGATTGTGAAAGTTTTTTTAACTTTAGTCCTTTCATTCCAGGCTGAGCCTTTTCGCTATTAAATATAAAAATGTAATACAGCACATCTCTATAAACGATGTTTTCTAAGGTGACTTGTGATTGGATATGCTGACGATAACTGTCTTTTCCAAGGCGAGTTGGCTTATGGAAAGGGGCGTTGGTCGCAGTTATAGCCAAAGTAGAGGGCGTGGTCATAAAAAATTCTTCTGGGGGCTTCGCCCCCAGACCCCCTCAGTTTCTCTATTACATTTTAGCCCCCCCAATCCAAAAAGTGCTCCGCGGTCCTTGGATGTTTGGGCTGTGCAACCCAATAGAAGACCCACATCCGCACTGACCTTTGAAAGAAGAGAAAGAGATCTTCATCGCAGTGCCATTTTTGCTGCGACAGACAAATTTAGATTTTCAAAAATAGAGAAACGGTTCGGTTCTCGATTCGTCTTGCTTTTTCAAATCTTTTGATATGATGTCTCCCCCATGAACAATAGACTTTTTAGCTATTCTGAAAAAGAGTCTCAATCGAACGATACTTTGCTACGTTTTGTAGAATTTTCGAATGTGCACAATAGCGATAGAAGGTTGCTTGATTTAAGTGGCATGGACCCGTAGCAGCCTGCGTTCGGACTCTACTTATTTCTCTTCAGAGAGGTCGAAATAGCTAAGTGTAAATAGTTAATCAATTTTATTCAGGAAAGAAGGGTTCAACGATATATTTGCCAGGTTTGAGCATTCAAAAGTTCCTTTGCTCTTTGCGATCTTAGTGCTGGGGCTGCTTAGCTTTTTGGCCATCATAAATACTAGTTTCTAATAAACCAGCTTCTTGTATGAAACAAACATCTAATCTAATGCTAAGTTTCTAAAAACGTTCACCTTATTTTCGGTTTAAAGCACCAAAACAGATATGTTTGTCAAGAACTTCGAGGCAGACTACACGCTTCTCAAAAGTAGTAAACACACGGGGACCTTATACCCACAACTACTCAGCCTTTTTCACTTCCTAAAATTGTTGATGCCGCATTTGAAAATTTTAAGTTAGATTATCAAAACAAGCGCAGCTTGGAGAATTTTATCTGATAATAAAATCTCTGTCAAATACAACAAGAATTACGTAGGAACAATTGAAATCGTCCGAGGTTAAAATGATTCAATGTAATGGAGGTTGTTTTAAAACTGTAAACATTTTGTCTTTATTTACACCCACCTCTACTCACTAACTGCGAATTTATAAAGACTTGCGTATCCTATTTGTTTCCTAAGATAAAGTATCAAAATATGCTGGTTTGTGTAGAAACGACAAAAGCATAGAACAGTTGGAGTACGAAGATGATTGATCTCAAGTAAGGTCATTGGAAATTTCAGAGTGCAAGCTGAGATAACAGCTCTGGATCTCAAGGGAAGCAAGGAAATATCTTCCTTTTACGATAAGGTAAGGAATAGTTGTGTACAGTATTGTTTAATTTTTCCATCATTTTTTTATCCAGATTGACCATATTTTCCTCTCCACTCTTTTACCCGTCAAGTTCACTATTTCATCTTTGATGCATACAGTTTATTTATTTTACTATGCTGTGCTGTTGATTACAAATGCTTTTTACAGTGGTTTTGAAATGATCATTTTTCTGTAACTGGTGTTGATAAGGTTATGTTGTACTTTTGTTATGTCGTTGTGCTACATACCGGGTGAGTCAATAAAATAATTCCCGTTTGAGAAAGTACTGCTCCCTGAATATCGAAACAGTAATGTTTAAAACTGTCATGTTTCATAGCCAATTTTTTCAACTAGATTCAGTAATTTACCTTGCTTTAATCGGCCATTCTTTCTCATGGATATGAGAGATTTCTGCAGAAAGCCCTTTTTGAAAACCTGCAAAAACGAGTGAAAACGACGAGAAAAATTTCGTGGGTTTCCTTCCTGACAATAATGACACTTCCATCAATATTGTCCTCTTGGGAGAATGGAATCCCCTGAAAAGGTTATTCATACTTGAGGGAAAACTTTCTCATTGCTACCAAGAGGATAGCACCTGCTAATGCGTGTCCAAGTCATTGCTTTAAAGGTGAAAACATTAGGGAAATTGCTCGTGATATTCTCGCTCGCCTTCTAAGGTTTCTCGAAAGGTCCTTTCGTGAAAATATTCCTTGTAAAATCTGAACGGGATGGTCGATTTCAGCCCGGCAAACTTTAAAATATATTTGAACATGTCCGTTGTTAAATGGCATATTTGCCAATATAATCGTCCTGATTTCCAGGGAGTAGCAGCCATTCAAACAATTGTTTTCATTGACTTATCCGGTAGATTTCATTAGAAATTTGCTCAAAATTATCCTTTCTTGGGTCTTACATTTTATGGGCCAACCCGTTCCAAATCGGTTACTTATCCTAGTCTTATCCATTTCTATAACATGCATCTAATCCAAATTTTTCGGGTTAAAGCTATCATTTAGGAAACTTTTCCTCAAATCTGAGATTCTGACGGCATGATTTTAAGCATACAAGATACAAAATTTTCTTTTCGATCTGGTCTATCTTTATGCCAAATTTGATGCCAAATATTACTTTTTTGCAAATTATGATGTTTTGTACCCCAGTCTGAGCACTCCTATAAGAACCTATCCAAGTCATAACAGAGCAGCCACCATGTACCATTACAGGGATTGCATGGTACGATTCGTGAACTAAAATTCGAAAACGATTCTAGAATGGCAGAACCGAAACAACACATCGTGTGAAAGCACACTGCTGGTATCAATTTCGAAGGTGACAATCCTCGAAGCCATCTTGCAGGTTCTGACAGGTATCAAGCAATTTTAGCGTATTTCATTTTGCAAGTGATAGCAAAGGTTAATAGCTGACTTGTCAGTAATTTGGGAAAAGTTATTCATATGACATCATATGTCGTAAGTTGCATTAGTTGTATTTAGGCGCATTCAGTAGCATTTAGACATGATCAGCTCTTGTTTGCATACGATACAGAAGTTTAAGCAGTCAGTCATGCAACGATGATTTAAACATAAATAAGGTATCAATCTTAAACTCAAAACTATTTTGCAAGTATCTGATGGTATTTCTGTGTAACAGTAGCGGACGAAAGCATATTACCACTAGTGCTGGTCACAGAAAACTCGCCAGTAGTTGCCAAAGTAAGCATTTTAGAATATAAACAAACTTGATAAGTTTCCGAATGTAATCAGTTATCTAACGTGCAATTTCAGTTGAATCTTTTGAGTGGATCAACTGATTATCAGGGGTGAAAACAGCAATTGAAAAATGGCTATTCCTGTACTGTTCTTTTGATTTCAAATGCATGTACTGTAATTTGGTCTTGCACACTATCTCATCACTTGGTATGATTCCTTACATTTTTTATGACCTCAATATCCAAAATGGCAAAGCAGCTCTATAATGCGTACGCCACCACAATGTTCACTTAGCAATTCAATTTCAAGAACAAAATTTGATCTCGCGTCTGCCAAGTAAAACTCCAACAGAACCGATTTGATTTGTTTTAAAACAAAATATGGCTTCATAAACACCCAACGTTATATCTGATTCAACCTGCTATACGCAGTACATAATATACTGGGTGAGTTTAAGAAAAGTTCAACATATTCGAAGGGCTGTGGAATAAAAAGTATGGGGCCAATATTCAAAACTTTAGTGTTAATCTATCAGTCAAAGGCTAACTTCGATGTGAAAATTTTGTTTGGTAACATCACTCATCGACAGACATATTCACTCATCTTATAGACCAATTATGGAAGGTAGTTTGTATGGTCACCAAATTCAACATTCCATTCCGGTCCATATTTTAATTGCTATCAAAGTTAAAGGGTCTGTTTCACCCAGCATGCCTTGCACGTGTCAAATCTTAGATTGCCTTTGTTCTCACCATTTTTATGGGCCATGAAAATGGCAACAAACAAAGGCCAACCAAGAGACGACATGTGCAGAGATTCATTTCTGAAACTTGAAATTTGAATGAAATTTGAATTTCAATGATAAACTAAACCATTGACCAGAATGGAATGTGGAATTCTCCATTCCCATACAAAGTCCTTACAAATATTTTTCTAAAATATACTGGGTCTTGAAGATTTGAGTAATTTCATTAAACAAAATTTTTTCATCTAAGTTAACGTTTGCCTGATAGATTGGTATATTTCAGTTTAATATCAGCTGCATACTTTCTATTCCACAGCCAACAAAGATGTAGTTTTTTTACCCACCCAGTATACAGTAATTGAGCATGTGCAAGAAGTAAAGAAGAGCCTTTCTCCAAAGATACCTAGTTTTAGTTTTATCTCAGAAAGCTCCTAAGAAATTCCCCTGCATACAATTCCTAATCAGTTTAGTTATTCTTGTATCTTTGCCATTGGTAGTTTCAATTCTGTATTTTCCTGTGTATAAAATAGTTTTACATAACTTGTAGGAGTTGAATTTTAAATCATGAAAACTAAAACTGAAGCATATGTACTTGAGCATGAGGCTGTCAGATATCAAAAACGTATCTCTCTGTTCTCTGACTATTAATGAACATCTTTTTCCTTCCAAACAAATAAATAGAGAATAACTTTACTTCATGAAATGACAATATTTCAACTTGAAAACTGCAAAACCTCCAACTTGTAAACATCGGGCACAACAACTAAACCAGTTCCTCATTATTTCCTTCAACAACAAGAACTTCCCTATTCTCATAAGTAAGGAATCCATTGACGTCAACAAGCATATTGACAACAGTATCTCCTTGTCCAGAATTTATCAAATCCTGTAAAGTTATGTGAAAAGGATCAGTTGGCTTGATCATATCAAAAATCTCATCTTTGACATCATGAAGAGAAACAACTTCATGGCCATGCTTCTTCATCTCTTCTTGTATTGCCCTGAAGAAATAATTCAAGGAAAACGTGTGGAGAAATCCTGCATTTTGGACATCTAAGATTTTGAATAAGTACTGAAGGGCCTGAGGTTCTTTCTTGTTTTCAAGCGCAAGTACAAAGTCAAGATATGTTTTGTAGTCCATTTCCCCTTCATATGTAAGACACTCTTGGAAAACTCTGTCAAGGAAGCAATTGGTCAGTGTCCCAGTACCATATCTCTTCAGTTCTTGCTTGCTGAGCATTCCATTGTGATCTGTATCAAGGTTGAGGTATTGACCATAGACTCTGAGTGCGGAAGAAGCAGAAAACCAATTGGAATCTTGTTTGTCTTTTGGGAGAACTTCATCTCGTAGCTCCAGCAAATCATCAAGAAAGCTGCATGACAAAATATCTTGGATCTTTACTTTTCCTGTGTGCATTGGGTCCAAGAAAAAGAAGAATTTCCTTACAGCTGTGCACACATAAAAGGAGTAGAAGCTCTTTTCAAGGCCATCTAGCTGTGGCAGGGTTGGAATCAACTCAAGAATATAATTCTCCAAATCAGATTCCCTCAAATACCCCTGGCCTGCAACGTCATACAAACTTAGACCAATTCTTGTTTGATGAAGCCAAACTTTACGCATCACATAGTTAAAGAATTGCATGATGGAGATCCTTCCATATGGATCTTTCTGACACAGCTTTGCAAATATTATGGGCTTGAAGAAATGCTTTGACTTATCACCAGCTTCATCTCGTACTTTCAAAAATCCTTCATAGTTTATCATTTGTTCATCACCCACTGATGGGGGAGTTTGATGCTTTTCTAGAAGATTCCACAACTCATGCAGTTCATCATTGTCAAGGAGTTCTCTGCTCCGTCTTTGAAGAAAAACTGCTCTTGATTCTTCTCTCAATTTTTGCTGTAAAACATCATCTTCTGAAGGAAGTTTGAAATAAAATCTTGGAATTTGTGGTTTCACTTCATCCTCATCTGCTTGCTCATCTTCATTATTGCATGATGTCTTGCATTTCTCGTAAAATTGTTTGAAAAGTTCTTCTTCTTCCTTTGCAATTTCTTCAGCAGTTTTCGTAGGCCTATTTTCCTTTTCTTCCAATTTCTTGGCGTTATATTTCCTTAGACTGTCTGCCCAGTTCATTGCAGCGACTCTCGCGAATGTTTGAAGCAAGGAAATTTATAAATCTTCCAATTACTCACCGCTTGTTACAGGACTTCTTAACTGATTTGACTGCTCTGCTTTCAAGCCACTGATCAGTGTTTCAAACCTTTGGAGTTTATCAATTAATCAACAACGGAGTATCCTTTTCAATCTGCCTCGTACCCATTTTGTTTTGACATTACGTCATCAACATCATCTTGTCAATAGAAAGGAGTGAAAGGAGAGCAGTGACTCGAAGCGGGAAACATCAGCGGCAAAGTTGTGCAGTTGTTTGAAACAAATATCAGAAAGATGTGGTCTTTTCTAATTCGCAAGGATATTATCAGTTTGGTTCGGCAAAATAGATATTCCTTCAAAGATGACCCGCCAAAACCCACTGAAAAATGCAAGAAGCGACAGCTTTTAGCGGATTTTTTCTTCCTTGAAATACACGTATTCCTTTATAAGAAAATAATACTGAGAGTTTCCTAAGATTATCTTCATGTTCATTTCTTGTGTCCAGGTGAATATTTCAAAACAAAAATCTGAAAGCAGAGTTTTTCAAGCCGTTTCGTTTAACTGACTTGCTCCGGTCTATTTCGTCATCTGTAATAAGTCTGAAAGTTCATCCTTTCCCAGTTTTTAGTGCCATGGGTACCAGAAGAAAAGGAAAAGAGAGAAGGGAGAAAGGAAGCAACTTTCTTTCCTTCTTTACTTTTTCTTTTTATTATTTCGTTGGCTCTGTTTCGATAGATTTACTCAAGTATCTTCGAAGCCTTCGAAGTAATATGACGCTGGAAAAAAGTGAAAATGAAGTGAAAATATAACAAGATTTCCTTGTGGCGGCACACCCCTACCCAACATTTAGCTGAGAAACCCCTCCCTCGTGAATCTGCTTTATATTTGTACTATTTCCATTTCAAAGTGTTGTTTTTTGAATACTGGGAAAAACAAGAGCCACAGATCGAAATTATGGAATGATAGTCTTCTAAGATGAATCCATTATATCATAAAAGTTTCATTTGGTTCATATTTTTGTCAACTCTTCATGACTCAGTCGTTTGTTGTTCACCCAAAGGAGAAGGAAATTGTTTTCCAAAATTGGAATCTCCCTGCTGTTTTCAAATGGCCGTCAATCGTCTTGAGAGGCATCTTAGTATTTCAAACACTGAATTTTCCAGTGGCCCCCTTTTCTGTAGCTTTCAAACCAAAGCGCATTTAGGGGGGATTGATTTGAACAGTGTCCCCATGAGGGGGGCTAGTGTGCTCCTTGCGTTCTATTCAATTCAATCGCTATTTTGGTCTGTAGATATTTTTGCAAAAAAAGACAAGGGCGAAGTTCAGTTATGAATCAGCATTTGTTATGGCCGATTAGAAGAACAGGAAATATTTTCAAGAATTATGAGAAATACATTGGCTCTATTTATGTATTTTCTTCATTTTTAGCACCACAAAGGTCAGCCATAGGAAGGCAATACCATTTACAAGCACGGAGTATGCTGGTGGACATCGAAGAGATGGGCCTAACTGACAGGAATCTAAACCATATAGGACACAGATCTCCGCGGCTAAATACTTCAAAATGTCGGAAGCTTTATACTGATTACACACAGCAAGAATATTCACATGTTTGTACAGAATTTGGCAATGAAAGACAACTTATAGATGAGTTTATTCATAATTTACAGCAATCAAAATGTTATTTTGGTGAAGCTGTTTTCGTGTTAGGCCCTATGGGAGCTGGAAAAACAACAGTGCTAATGGAGGAGTTTCGAAAGCATCCTGTCTACAAAGATTATGCTTACGTTGATACAGATGATCTCATGGAAAAATTGAATGGGTTTGATAGTGAAAGAGTTGAAGAGTTTTATCCCTCTGCCAGAGCAATGGCCATTAAATTAACAGACTGGCTTTTAAAAGAAAGGATAAGTTTTGTTGCTGAAGGAACTTGTGTGAAATATCTTGAACTTGAAGATTATATGCATCGTCTGAAGGAGAAAGGCTATGTAATAAAAGTGAAACATGTAAATGACATACCATTACATGAAATTCTCAAAAGAACAAGCAAACGAAAGAGGAAAATTCCAGAGTCAGTTGTTGAATCTATTTATTATGGTTCCTTAAAGGGCCTTAATGAACTGAAAAAAATAAATGTAGAAAATACCTTATTTCAGGAACTGTAACCCCCTAGATATGTCATTACTCTTTTGTGGAGATCACATAAAATGTCTGTTACGCTAATTCTAGCACAATGCCTGTTTATAGTGTGTTTTTGTGACTGACAAGATGTAGACATTTAAAGGGATTATTTGTAGGATCATAAACTGCAATAGTAGCACTAACACATGGTTTGTTCCTTTCCTTCTTGTGTTACTTTCATGCCTCAGGAAACACTTGAGAAAGCCCATTTGGAGCTTAGATAAGGAATTCATTGCTGAGTAAATTCAAGTTAGCTAAAAAGTTTAATGGTTCCAAAAATTTGTTAAAAAGATGGGATTAGTCGTACCTGTAAATGTAACGCCTCACTAGAAAGTTAACTAGCAAAAGACAATGAGCAAAATGAAGCAAGCAAGTAATGCAGAGTTGCCAGGTAATTGGTGGATTCAGTGCATCAAGATAAAGATTTGTTTCATGCCATCAAAAAGAGCATGAGATTTAAGATGTCCAAAATCTGAAATATGTTCTTGAGAATGACTGGTATTTGCCAAAGATTCTTTTTCTCAAAAATTGTGCTCAGAATAACTTTTGGCTTCCTTTGAGAAAAATTGAAATGAGGGTTGTGATTTATCACAAAGTGTGTAACAAAATAATTGGCCCATGATGCCCGCTCAGCCCCCCTACCCTTTTCTCTGAGCTCCAAGCATGGAAAAATGGACACCGGAGTTTGTACTTTGCACACGCAGCCTCAAATTGAGGTAAGCTCAGTCTCTCTATCATCATATTTGCACATTTCACAATATGGCGGCTTGCAAGCAACTTTCTCGAAAAATCCATCTGCAAAGCATAAAGCAGGCATCGCAGGGAGTGTTGGAGAGACTGAAGAATCTAATTGGTATTGACAATAATCTGCAGAGTCTAGATGTCACACATAGGTATTATGTTTCTTCTTCGTACTTGATCATTTGAACAAGTGAGTGCTGAGTGCTGTTAGATTTTTTCAGTGTAGAAATGTCATTTAAATGTCATTCTAAAGTCTGTAAGAAATCCAGACTGCAGAATTTAACTTCTGGTGTTGTGCGGCAGGGAATTATTTGTTTTAAAACAAATAGGCTATTGTATTATTGTTTTCAGATCGATAGAATGCACTTGGGAACGCGTTTAACAAACAAGAAGGAAGCTTTTCAGTTTGTTCTGAAATTCCAGTGTTAGATGAACATTTTCACTGATAATAATGAAGTAGTATCTTGGCATGAGTAATCTGCATTAAAAATCTCAAATTGCACATTTGAGAAAAACTTTATAACTGTTTTGAATTGCTCCTGATTTTCATCTGAAATTCATCAATTGTAACATCCAACAGAGGAGAAAGGAGACAATTGTATCATATGCAAGTTTGAAAAAAGCCAATCAAAAAAAGAAGAGCCATTTGATATAACATTTCTTTGATTTTGCATCATAACATGCCTTTTGCGTTGAAAGATTACTCCCTTTTATTCACTCCATTTTTCCTCTTTCCTGCAGCGAAGGAGATCAACTAAAAGGACAATTCCTTCATAGCAATGTACAAGGAAGAATGGCCAATGTTGCCTCCAAATCATTAGGTGTCAATTTATCTGATAACTGGCATGAAATTCCTATCAATGACCTCAATTCAAGATTTAAGGTATACTATTCCTTCCTTATTAGCATCCATTTCCAGACCAGATCCTATTCCCCATTGGAGACACCCATTCAAAGGCAGTCTGTCCCCTTTGAAGAATGAAAATAAACTCAATAAAAATCTCTATTTTACACTCAAGAGGCTTGTTCTAATTCGCTTTATCCAAAGAAATCAAGGTCATAGATACTCAGTGATGCATGAATTTAGCTCCTGACGTAAATAAGGTAAATAAAGCCGTTGCTAAGATCAGAACAATAGGGGATAGACTGCCTTTAAAACCCCTCAAGAAACACCCTTATTAGTTCTAAAAATGATGGGGTCTGCATAAGATGAAAATGGGTAATGCTGAAAATAATACCTAATGAATAATATCAAACACTGATCGATTATTGTGGGCTGTTGAATTGAAATTCAATACTTCAAGGAGAAGAAATATGTATCTGAAGATTTTGATAAATTCATTCTCATTTATTGCCTGGCCTATTTACCCCAAGCTTAACCACTTCACCCCAGTAGCCCTATCCAACAACTTAACTCCTCCCTCACCATTGTTACTACAGTACATATCTGGATTGAAGTACAAAACCAACCTTACAAAGAAATGGGGAAGGCAAATCCCCCATGCCCTTAATAATGCTACACTGATTCTAAGCCAGAAATATTGTTTACATATTGACATTCTGGTATTAAATGAGACTTGTGAAAACGAATCCCTTGTATCCCTGTGGTATGCCTGAAATGAAACGGTGAGAAAGTTTGCCCTGGCAGTATGCTGTCATCAAGCGAATTATGCAGAATCACAGCAGAATCTTGAATCACAGACCTCTAATCTCGAGTCATAGCCTCAAATCTCGAATCTTGCCCAAATGCTATCAGCTGTAGTGTCAAATCCAAAATTTTATTATATTTGCCATAACCATTAGTAGTTCACAAATCTCACTGTCAAATTGGAACTCTAGGAAGCTCAGATTTTGAGTCTAAATAGGGTCACTTTTCAGAGTAATATTACGAGTCTCTGTTGACCAAAGCACGATCATAAAAGGCAAACAGCACCGGGAAAGAATGGACTCCAGGTCATAAGTCTAGTATTAAATCCTATAAAGACCTTCAGTCATAGGCATCACCTTCATTATGATTGGAAAAGTTATAAGCCTTCTTTGGGTCAGTTGACCTTGACTGTTTTGTAATCTCATTATCTTGCTCAAGTGGCAGCTTTTAACTTATCTCTTATTTGCAAATGATATCCCAAGGTTGCATAACAATGATGCAAAGATCAGGTGTGTGTTTTCTCTACTACAATGCAAAAGTTGTGTTTGGACAATTAATTGAATATACTCAAAGTGCTTCAAAAAAGGTTCAGGCATTTGAAGGGTTGTATTGCCCAGAGCCTTACATGGATTTTAATGAACTGAATTCTGCTTAGCAGCAGAAGGAATAATTTTTCATATTTTTTTGACATTTTATTAGCAAAACGTAGATAAATTCAACTTTGTGAAAGTTCAGTTGTTGCACTATGTCTGCATGAAACAATTAAATTGTAAGGAATCTCTCACACAGAACAAAACGCAAGGGCATGAAATCTCTCTCAAGCAAAGGTAGACCTTTTAGCTATTCTATATAGAGCAATATTTTTATACAAAACAATGTATACATTTTGATGCAAAAGGTTTGACTGAATGGCGTTAGAGCTTATTACATTTGTTACATTTGTTACTTTGTTTTTTTCAATTGCTAACGATTTTTGACCCAATGCCAATACATTTCCATCAGACATTTGATATGAGTACCTTGTATCATTCAGTGTGTGAGAAGTTTCTTTGGGCTTGGATCAATTGTTTTAGGCCATTTTCATGCACTCGGCAAAAAAAAGATTTTTGAAAAGTTGAATTTACCTGCATAATATCTGTGCATGGGTGGTTAGACACTGCAGTTGTGCGTCATTGTCCCTTTGTTCTTTTGCAAAGGATTAAATTATTTGCAATTACGGAGGAGCTAGTGTAAGGTACCACTAAGAAACAGACGAAGAACAAAAAACTTCGAACCTTCTCTGCAGAAACATATAAACTTCCCTTCGCAGCGGCATATACACTGAAGCATAACTGCAGTGCCTAACTACCCATGATATGTGCTCATAAAAACACGGGAAAAATCACAAAAATACTTCGTTCTTTCTGCCACCAAGCAAAGATTGATTCATTCAAATCCAACCTGTACTCCAGGTGCGACGATTTTTCAAACGTCTGAACTTCTTTGGCTTGCCTGGTTAAGCGTTATTTCTTTCTTCCTCTTCCAGCTTATAAAGGGGTGTCATGAAGAATTTGGCAGTGTTCCTCCAAATAACATAATAAACAATAGCAAATGCGTAAAAGACTATGTTGCATACTATGAAACTATACGAAGGCCTGGAATTATACCAGAAATGTGGAAACTGCAAAATCAAGAACTGCCTAAAAATCTTTCATTTGAAGCACCACAACCGTTGAAAAAAGCAAAGGATGAGAAAAAGCGACGAAAAGGGAAGTTCTGATAAAATCCTAACGCCACTAAGGGAATAGAGGCCGAATCTACGAACTTCTGCGATAATTGAAATCATGGGTGCATGTTCGAGAGCAAGCAGTTGAAAGATGACATAGCTGCCTTGATAAGCATGATTTGCTTGCCTGGTCACCGAAGATTTGACTGAGTGTTGTAATTTCAGGAATTACTCTAACATTTCTGTGATTTGTAGATGGATGATGACGAATTAATTGATTTGTTATGAACACCTTGAAAAATCTGTTCATTGTTCGTTGGCCTAAAAGCAAGAAGTAAACTAAAGAGCTTATATTTGTTTCTGATCCCACAAAACCAACAACATCATTGACTTTTGAGTGAGTGAATGAATGAGTGTGTGGGTGAGTGGGTGGGTGAGTGAGTGAGCAGAGAAATTTGATGTCTTGTTTTATTTCGTTTGCTAACTCTCTAAAGCACGGGCTGGGATGGTCAGTGAGCTATTGGGCGCCAGCATTTTAGCACCCTTGATTTTAACTAAACTGCGTTAATAAGGCTTGGAAAAGGCAAGACAACTGGTCTCCTAAATCAATCAAGGGCGATATGAAATGCACATTTCCATTCTTCCGAATTCCATTCTTCCAAATCCCCTCCAAAGCGGAGACACACCAAAAATACTGCGGATGGGACGTGGCTGGCTACAGGCAAACTAAAGCCATGCGAGAATGTTTCCAAAGGCTAAACATTCGGCTAAAAAATAGACTGCCTGTGAAAATTAGAATGTCAGGGAAAGCTGCAGAACAGGTCTACTCGTGGGCTAGGAAAGTAAGATCTGACTGATTTTCTCAACAAGGATAAGTATGAATCTAACTTGGGCCTAATTTCATACACCTGGCAAACTTGTCTCCATCCAGTTACTGCCAAACCTGCCCCCTACAATTCATCCCCGTAAAATACATATACATAAAACGAAGGGCCAACGGACATAAACACCAAAAAACTTCTTACTAGCTACGACATATATTACTTTATACTACAATCGAAAAATCAAATAAGATCAGCCGCTACAGTAAAGGTTATGTCCAAATACGATATTTAACAGCAACCTTCAAATACAGTCAAAATAATTAAGTCCTCCTTCCTGCTCATATAAATATAAATTCATTGACAAATAAATCATTAAAATAGATGTTAAAACAAAAAGATATTGTCTGTATTTAGTTTTGGTTGAGTTACGAGTCGTCATCCTGTGGATTGAGAGAAATCCCGTTAAAAATGTAATGAACCTTTTTAAGCGTCCTGTCTGGTAAAGTTTGAGAAGAAAGGCAAAAAATATGACCCCCATTCTCATAAGAAACACTGGTAGCTATGGCAAGAAGTTCCTTCAGACCTCAGAACACTTTTCAGCAAGATTGTTATCGACTATTTTGCACAAAGTGAGTTAGCAATTGTTTAGTTAGCACACGAGCAAGTGTTTATTGGTCTTTTTGCTTCGTTCCTCATTGTTCACATTCATTGTTAGCTGAGTTTTCTTTCAATTGAACAGCTAAACGGTCAAAAACGGTACACTTAGTCGTCCACCTCCACGACTCACTAAACTACCAACAGAGAAGTTTCAGTTCTTTCAACGGGGTGCGCGAATTTCCTTCCTAGTTGGGTTAGACTTACTACGTTGAGTCCTAGTTATCGTAGCCACCCATCCACCGTACTCGCTCATACTATTATGGGCTAGTAGTGGGTGTGTTGTAGCGATTACTAGGACTCAACGTAGTAAGTCTAAACTAGGCTCCTGTTACATGCTGCTCCTCTAGTATTGGTAAGTATAAGCATGATCCTATGAACGCAGGAACTGAACAGATAATGAATATATATATACCTGTTCTATCAAGCCAAGCTCTGAAGCAATTTGATAATGGGCCTTTCGAAGTCTTCCAAGGTTTTGTCTTTCTTTTTCCAGCAGAGTCTCCAACTCTAACATTCGAACCTAAAATCAAAGTATGAATAAAACAAGTAAGGCAATCATCAGTGCATTTCGAACTGCAGTACTTCGTTATAAGTAAAGTTTAAATTACTTTATTTTTCCAAATATAGCGTATTCGTTAGCCTTAATACGCATGCGCAGAGATAGCTAACAAGCACATCCCGCAAGAGGCACACCTACCTTGACTAACTAATCACTTGTGGTCATAGCATAAACTTGCCGTCCTTATCGGGGTTAGAGTTCAGTCCAATGAGCGCCTTAGCGAGGATTGTCTTGCTAACACCCTTCATATAACATGTACCGTCACTGACGTCAAACTCAGTGCAATTTTTGGAGCCATTTGGCTCACTAAGTGATGAAAGTAAAAAGAAAGAGGCCCAACCACCCTCAGGAGTTAGGCCTCGGGCCTATAGAACCCTGTGAATCCAAATGTATACACTAAACGAAAATGATTTCAAAATTTACCTGAGCATCCATTTCCAGTCTTTTGGCTTGGGTGAGAGTCAACTTGGAATAATCAGGAACTGTTTCTAAGAGAAAAACCAATGTTTACTTTTGACCGCCAGACCATAGCGTATGATCTACTGGGGTAAAATGGGTTCGCTCGGAAGGGGGGGGGGAAATGGGTAGTGTTGATTGCGGGAGAACAATAGACTGGAAACCGATAAATCAACATTTCAAATGTCAAGGATAGTAGTTGGAGGGGAAACTCTGAACAAAGATTTTGGCAAAATTTACGAAAGTTTCATCCAACCTATTTTACCCCAAACTTTTCCATTTTACCCCCGTAAATCCTTCCCACAGAATCTTCAACCACGCAAATTACGAGAGACTTTCGTTCACTCTGCAGAAATCTGATACGAAATACGGGCCCATTTGGATAAAAAAGCAAAGACAACCAAATAAAGACATTATACTCACTTGCATCATCTGACATTTGTGATCCTGATCTTACCAAAGACTGACAAACAAAGACCTCACACTTACTTGCATCTTCTGACATTTCTGCTCCGGATTTTACCATGGCGACAACATTGGCTGTTGCAGCACCAACTAAGGAAACAAAGAGTGCTCATGAGATTGAGAATCAAACAACATAACTGTACTCCTGTTCTTCCCTGTGGCATCCAAGTATCCTGAACAGCTATTTCATTGATATAATTATTTATAGCAAACCGAAATGTAGTAGAAAGCTAATGTACAAGGGTAAATAGGCTCCTCTATATATAGAACAAAGAAATCACTCCAACACAGCATTGTTTCGTGGCGAGATAAAAATCTTATTGTGGCACTATCCTGTGTTGACTCTGCAGGCAAGTTCGATCTAAATGAGATATTTTTTAGAATTTCTGCTCTCTGCAAAATGCAAGCTTTTAACCTTGCACAAAGCCTTAAGCATTGTTGTTCAAATGTGACTGAAAATTGAAACTCAAAAAGAATCAAGATACACCGCGGAAGCTCTACTTAGTCCCCAGTCCCCCTCCGGTGTGTCCCAAGTTGAATACCCCAAGGACTTGACAGATCTTTTTAGGTAAGGACCTCTCAAAGGATAAAAGTAATTCAAAACAGCACTCACCTCCCTTCGATGCTCTCATTAGACTTGATAATCTTTTACTGCCCTTTGATGCCTTTACCCTTGATGCAGCAACCTAAAAAAGTGATATTAAAATCAACTTATGCTAACTAATTAACTAATTTTTTTTGTACACGACTATTAATAGTCATTGCGAAATAAATATATCTTGAGACTTTTCTGATATTCAAGCGACATGGAATCAGATTTCTAAAACTGTACCAACCAAATTGGCCCAAAAATGATCATATCGATGGGGTTGGGGGGTACATAACATGTTGAGGGTACGGGTAAGTGCCACCCATAATGGTGGATTTTTTGGCCCAAAATTCTCCAGACAAGGGTTCACTTTTCGGCAAATTATCTTAAAAAAAGGGTCACTTTGGCTGAAATCGGCAAAAATAGTTGAAATAGGGTAGTTCTCCGCCAAAATTCAACATAAAAACGGGTATGAAGGCAAATTTTGGTAATCAGAAGGTAGCCTTCAAAAAACCGGGCAGCAGACCCCCGTCCATCCTCAGCTTATGCACTCTCCCTGGCCAGTCAACAACTTGTTGACTAAAGAGCAGCCGAGCATGGCAAACAGATATTGGAAAACGATGTTTTTATTCAATATAGAAATTAACGACAAAGAACACTAATAAACTACGTAACCACATAACAAAGATGATAACATAGGAAGCCAGAACCAGCGACTACCCTAGGGTCATAGATGATGTGTTGTGATACAAACCAGTTGAGCTGTGCTTGCTGCAATTTCATTTGATGCCACAACAAGTTCTTCAAATTTTCCTTTTCTCTCGACGACTTTATCAGCAGCATCTCTATTATCATAAGTGAAGCAAAATAAGCTGAGTAGCCTTAAGCAATAAAACGATTTCAAACAAACTCCCGATTCTTGCCTGCTAGCAATGAGTTTAACTTCAGAGTCCACTGCAATACACTGACATGAACAGAAACATCAAAACACTAAGAAATAATGAAACCCATCACTTCTAACCATCCTGCACTTCCATCACGGAGAACTAGCAATAGGGCAAAGGGCTTTCTCCTTGGTGGAGCTAAACTGTGGATTCAACTTTAACGTGATGTAAAATGGGCCAATCGCTTGCGATTCTCAAGAAAAGAACCAATGAAATCGTTTGTGGAACTTGATCGAAATTCTCGTTAAATCTTCGTGGCTGCATGTGATTTCTTTCATGTGTAGATTTTGGACATGGCCTCATAAGAGCAATCCATTTGTACTGGCGGAAAGATACTGTGTATAAAATATTTTGAATAGAAATCAAATAGAAACAAGGGAACACGAAAAGTGCAGCTTACACTACAATCGATGCACCCCATCCAACAGACTTTGCAGCTGACAGCAAGCCTTCCGTCCATTTGTGGTGTCGTTTGTAGAACTCTTTTGCAGAAGCTGTGCCCTACAAATTAATCAAATTCATGCTAAGACTTCACATTAAAAAACGTAAGCACTGAACTGTATTACGGAAAAAAATCTGGAACAAGTAGGAACCTTTGCAGAAAGAAAAGACACTTAATCAATGGCATATAAACGTTTAAAGTATATTTACCTTTCCTTCCAGAACAATTTCTTCTTGTAAGTTTTTTGACCTCATTATCAATTCCCGTATCGCCTAATGAAGAAAGAATAATGGAAGCATTACACTAAAAGACGATAAAAAAGGTCAACATTTCTTTTCTGAGCCAATCATTGCAGTTGGTTTACTTCGAGTAATTCTGCAGCTAATTAAAGCCTTTTCCTTATATTCATCTTCTCCATATTAAGCAAGAGACTGCAAAAAAACCTGTCATGAACCTACCTTCATTAAATCGTTGCATGAATCCAAAATTCTAAAAACAGAACGAAAATACTGTTAACAACTGCTCAAAAAGGAAAACTAAAAAATATTGCTTAAGATAAAAAATCTTTCTTTAACAAGTCACAAATTACTGTCTCTCTCTGATTTGCACAAGAGACATACTTCAAGGGTACTGACCTCTCATTAACTGCTAATTGTACGCCACTTTGTGTTTTCCGTGATTTTTTTAACATTTCCTGAAAGAAATTGGGCAACATTTTCGGTAAAAAGCATGAAAAATCTCCAAAATTCAGGGTAAGGAAATATCAAAATATTGGTCTAACACGGCATATTGGCTCGCTGAATAAAGTTGATATATATTGTGTTTAGCCAAGAAAGGGCACATTTTGTGAAACAAATGATTCGTGTTTCTGAGAAGACAAAGTGAGTTGCTTTTCCCAAGAATAGATTTCACCCCTCTGCGCCACTCAATCAGATCATAGTAAAGAACAAAGGCAAATCATTATGGCATGCTGAGCGGAAGATGTGAAATGTATTCCTGAGGCTGCAAATTGCTTGATGAGACTTGAATTCTTTACGTTACAAAATTCACTCTTATTCTTTCAATCTCTATCAATTCATGACCAATTCGCTCGATGAGACACAACTGCCAAATATTGAATTTAGCAAGCAACCTCAATATGGCCATTTGAATGAAAAGTACTTAGGGCCGTCCGAACTGATACGTTAAATTTCGGTACAGTGAAAACTCATAGGTAGCAGCAAGTTGTGGAGAAACGGCCGCTAATACCACGTAAATAGCGGCACTTGCATGATAAATATTTGCCAAATTTTTGCCGAAAATGTGAAATGCCGAATGTCTTGATTAACAGTTCAGAAAAGAGGGATCTTTTTAAACTGATGTTCCATATGTTCCTCACCGAAAAACCAAATTCGATTGCTACATAACTGACCTCCAAACTTGTAATAACCGAAAACTTACACTGCAGATAAAATTTACCTTCAATAGAATTCGGCAAAGAAACAACCGCTGAATTCGGACGATCCCTACCGCTTTAAAAAATTTCAAGAAGACATAAAACGTTTTTCTATTCTAATATTACCTCGATACGTGCTGATGCATCGGCAACTAATTGCGCTGTTTCATTTATCTGCTCGTCGACAAGATCTCCAACACCCTCTAGGTTATCAGATTCTTTCGGAATTAATAGCTAAAGAAAAGTGAAATATTAAATGAAAAAAAAAATATTGATATCAAATCACAGCCCTAATAACAGGATATCTGTCGCTTACAAGTATAGTGTATCAATACTAAAATCTTTCTTTAAGATTGTAAATAAACAATGCCCTGAAAGCTTATGGAATATGTTCCAGCAGAGATGCTCTATATCAAATTATAATACGAGGAATTACAGAGATCTCCATATTCCCAACCTAAACCTTGAATTAAGGATTTCATGAAAGAGTTTGAAAGGATTTCATTTCTCGGGCATTAAGGGTTGGAATGATATTCCAGTTAATATCAGAGAACTGCCATCATTACGCCTGTTTAGAACAAATCTGAAAAGGCATTTGATGAGCCTTGATAATTCATTCAAGCACAGTCACGAGCGACTCCCTGAAAGATCAAGTTTATTTAACTTCTATGTTTATTTTTTCAGTTAGATTTTTCAAGTTGTATATTGAAGGGATTTCGTTGTAAAGAGAGAATTATAAATTACTATTTCTGAGGAAAAGTAAACTCTAGTAAAGGATTATAAATGATAACAAGAACAACTTTAAAAACACTGTCCACAACCTTTCTTTGTGCTGTATTATACATCGATAGAATGCAACCAAGACCGAAAAGTATTTTCCGGCAATTTACAATCCCTTGCGCATTCAACGAGCACATGCATTTTTCTCAACCATCACTGTGCAAATGGTTCAAAACAAACGCTCGCCAAAAACTTATGAGGAATCCAAAATAAGTGAGAACTTACAGTTGCAGCAGTAATGATCTCATCTATTCTTGCTTTCAAATTTGACGAATCGGAATCAACTTTTGATGTTTCTGTTGCGAGAAAAATAAAGGACACTGAGATAAAATTCTGTCACCTTGCAGTTATACAGAGACGCCAATGTTTCCAACGTAACTTCGATGGCAGTGAGTGATAGAAGAGCACAAACTTCCTGCCTAAAACCACTGAACGTTTTGTTTACAGTAAACCAAAATCTTAAATTTCTGAATCACAACTCAAAAATATGACTTATCAATGCTTTGAAAACCTCGAGAATCAGGGCTGTTAGTTCATACATTACATAAGTCTCAGTATCGCTTACTGCATTGGATGGTTATGAAAATCAGATTAAAGCATTAATCAACTGCAAGGAACCACGGCGTTGGCATAGTCTGCTGGCTCTGTAGTGCAATCCTGCAATATACGAGGGTAACTAATTCTACACTGAGCATATTTACCACAATCTCGTTCCTTCAGAGTGGTAAGATATTCCATCGCAGTATCAGCAGCCACCGTACATTTTGTTGTCATATCTAAATTGAGAAATGGAAAGACCAAATTTGTTAACATTGCTTGAATAAACAGAAACTTACAGCATGATTGCACCAGATGAAGCAACCTTGCCAGATATGGTACTGGCGTATTTAACGGTATCCAACATAGATTCCAGCACATCAGTAACAAACAAGAAAACACTGCCTTGATGTGATAATTCGACTGAGGCAGGATGATCGCGATTCGATACGAGAACAGAGGCTGTGAATAAATTTTGTTGCAATGTGTTTCAGAAGAAAGGGAACATTTATAAAGTGCCGTGGCACAGTGCTGTAATCCCTTGAACTCACAGCCAGAAAAGTTGGGCAAACAGGGTTTGATCCTAAGTACAGCCCTACCACGCGAGTTTCATGACAAGGGGTTGCAGACTCAATTAGGTCTTCACTGCTTCTGCAACACCAGCGCTTAGAGCTAAAAGCTGCAAATCACCCTACACCTTCACAACGAAGTGAAAAAGCAAACTACACAAAGTTTGGTAATAAACGCGCTGAGATTTTTCCCTTGGCGGTAGGGAATAAAAGCTAAGGCTGGTTTTCTATGCCTTGAATATTTGCCAAGATTCAGTACATCTTGACATAACAGAATCGCTTGCTTAAAGATGCTAATTACAGGGACGTTCGTCCTTCGGAAGGGACGTTAAACTAGGGGTTCCATGCCTGGATGCGGCATGCACAGTGGGCCTAAATTAGCTTTCAGTAGCTATAAATCCTGACAAGCCCACTCAAAATAAATTGAAAACAAACAAACAAACAAACAAACAACAAATATTGCATAAGCACGAGAAAGTAAAAACAAACCTTCAGAATCTGTATGAGATGCCATGTGTGAAGTTGCTTTGCCATGCAGTAAACATTCACTTAAGGAGTGTGTCATGACGTTGATGCTACTTAGAACCGAGGATACATCTGAAAGAGGCAAATCAATTAATATGACAAAGTATTTAACTGAAATGTACTGTGCATGTGAGGTAGTTCATCATTCAAGTTTGAAATTTCATGGAGACAAAGACAAGGAGAAGACAATGAGTCCATAGACAATACGTTAAAACCCAAATGAGAAATCTGGATCAAGAGAAACTGCATTATTGCATATATCGAAATCATATTTCTATGATCGAAATGGTCTTTCTCGAACTATAAGCACAATTTGTTTGATAGCTTATATTCAATTTTGATGAAATAAACGAAGCAATTTCATTCAATGCTAGAAAAGAGAAGTTATGAAGGGAATATATGAGCAAAAAGAAGTGAATCAGTAAAAAACGGATAGCTAAGTAAGTAACAAAAATCAGTAAATCACCTTCTTCATTTCTTCTGAATTCGATGTAATTACTTGTGGAGGAATCAACGGTGTTAGGGAGCTCTTCTAATCTTGCCTTTAAGTACCCTGCAAAAAATAAACATCAAAATAAACAAAACTCTAACAAATGCTTAAAGTTAACAAATGAAAAAAGTAAGTTCAATGTAAGGATATGCAGCTTTGAAATAGTACGATTGTACACAAATCAAGAGATTTGACAAGAAGTGAGGATTGACGGGAGTTTCAGGAGCAGAGGAGCACGGCCAAAAAAGAGCTGGGAGCAAATAAGCACGGCTACAAAATACACGAATTAGGGAGCAAGTACCCTAAGAGCACACATCTTGGGCAAAGAAGAAAAATCCAACGAAATCTTGTCCAGTTCTGAAGGGAGTAAGCTCCTTTTAAGGGGGAGAAAATGAGCAGCGACCTCCTATTTCATCTACCAGAGCGTTCGAAATGCGTTGATATCTGCATGGATCAAATCGTAAGCTGAGCCGGTATACACTGAATTTGAAACCTAGACTTATGCCTTTTCGTCCCTTGTTTCCCTGCGTTCTTTGATTTGCTGATATCATTTGGTCAATAGGGACTCATAATATTACGCTTATATAATGGGCCCACTTTTTCAAAATGGCCTAAAAAGGTGGGAGTTCTCGTACACTCAACAAAATCCCTTCAAAATCTGGTTTAAAGAGCTCGAACATTGAAAAGCGAAGTTTTAGTACAAAGAATGATGTTGTGTTGACCTACAAAGCGCAAAATGCATACGTTTCAGGCTGTAATCTTCCTCTGTAGAAGCAAAATAGATCCATCGAAGCTGCGAGAATTCCAGGCTTCTTCAACCGTTCTTTAAGAGCAACAACAACAACATTCTGAATAGCGGCCCTTGATTGGTTAAAAACTGAATTCTAGCGATTTGATTGGTGAATACGGAACCACCCTACGCGGGCCTACAGTGGGCCCACTATTTAAGAGTAATGTTATTAGTCCCTCTTGTCCAAGGAACGCAGGGAAACAAGGGACGAAAAGGCATCAGTCTAGTTGAAACCTACATCGTAAACAATACCTGCACTGCACGTTGTACCAGACAGATGAAGTGGATTGTTGAATTGTGAAATCGTATCTCTGAGAATAGCTTTACATTGCTCTACAGTCGAGGCTTGAAGATAAAGCAGATTTAATCAATAAATCAAGAAACTACAAGAAAGGAAATGACGTGTAAAAACCTGCAAGATAAATCCTCGAATCCATCGGGCGCCTTTTCGTAAAACCTCTTTTTAGATGAGGACTTTCTCGAAGGTGGGGGGGGGGGGTGCACTTATGAGGGACTTAATGAGGGAGATATCTGTTGCCGTACTGCGAATCTAGCTTGTAAACTTCCGGAGAAACGTGGAAAACATGTCATTATGAACTAGAATTCACAGGAACTGATACATCAAAGTGTGCTTAAAAATCTGTTTGATTTTTTTGCGTCCGTTTTCTCCTAGTAACTTATTATTTTTCAAAATGTTATATTGAACTTCCGTGACAACAAAGAAGATACGGAGACAAAGAATGTACAACTTTGTGTAAAATTCATCCTCTTGTGAAATTCAAATGCCCTCATGGGAGGCGTATTTATCGAAACTAGTTGAGGAAGGGGCTCATTCGAGGAGAGCTCATTCGAAGGTTGGGCTTAATGAAGGATTTACGATGATGGTTTTGTGATGAAATAATTGTGAAAAGCTTACCAATGAGAGCGTAACGTCCTGCCACTTCATCATTGCGTTTTAAAGCAACTTGCTGCAAAAGCTGAAAACAGAAAATTTGAAAGAAGAATATCTAGAAAGGAGAAACGATTACACATGAATATATTCTCGACGATTTAAAGAGATGCTACTTAAGTCTATCTCAAATTGAGCGTCACGATAAATTTGCGTTAACGCAAATTGCTGATGGAAAACAATTCAATTGCTTTTATTTGCGAGCAGTTTCACTTGACTTCTAATTTGAGAAATATCTAATCCAAGAAGAAGTAAATGGGTAAATTTGATTCTCAGTTCACTTCTGTTCCTTTAATCTTAAAAATCCAGTACAAACAAATTCGCAACTTAAAAATTAAACAACAAAAAACTTTCAATATTAATAAAATATAATTCAAAAGTACAACAATACAAAACAAATGAGGGATTTGCTTGTAAGGAATTTCTTACAAGAGGAGCCCTCTCGATACATTAACTTAACGAGGAGAGAGCATTGTTTCATGATGCAAAAAAGGTGCTCAAATTCAATTGCAGAAAGTCATCACTGAAAAACGTTAAGATCTTACGACTGACAGCTGATGGAAAACAAATGCAATTGAACTTGATGATGGAAGGTACTTGCAGAATATGCTTGTTTGATCAAGGTAAGAATGCTGTTCCTAGATTTTGCCTCTGCATATCTGACAGATTTCCAACCATGTTACAGAGTGTTTTTACGCGTCAGAAAAATGTCACATTTGCATGCTTGCTTGGTATCATGCTGACGAACGCAAATCAAACAACTTGAGAAAACAAGAAGGGGGCATTCTACAGGGAAATGAGCTATCTGTTGCAGGCTAAAATTCTCAATCAACCAGAATTTTCATCCAAAGCAAAAAAACACTTCAAAAACAGAATGCCTCACTTGGTCCTACTTGCAAAAATTCTTTCAACACCCTAACACAAAAATGTATGAAATACTATTCTCACTTTTGTTTCTTTGTCTTGTCGTTCTTCTTTCAATTTATCTTCTAATTCCTACGATGAAAAGATGTGAAGAAACCAATCTGCAAATGGTATTGAAATCATCCTTTATCGAGTAAGCATTTTACACTTCCTTATTCGTTCCCCTGTTCGGTTGTTTTATTCCCCTATTTGGTGGCTTAGTTGCCCAATCTGATGGTCTCGTTCCCCTAACTGATGGCTTCGTTCTTCTACTTGTCGGGCTTTGTTGCACTATTTAGTAATTGCGTTGCCCTATTTGGTGGCTTCGTTCCCCTATTTGTTAGTCTCGTTATCCTTCGATGTAAGTATCCAAAGAGAAATCTCGTGATATTACCAGAACTCAGAATGATCAGATTTGTCAATACATTTGCCCTTACGGAGAAATACCTAGCCAAGCTATATTTAGAGAGGCATTCTTCCATTTTTAGACAATAGGATGAGATGTTTTACCTATTCTACAAAAGAATATGAATCGAAAGATATTTTGATTAACTTTGTAGAATTTCTAAATGTGCGCAAAAGTGATAGAAGCTCTGACGACTTTTGGTATGAAAATGTTAAAAATATATGTCTATTACGTTGTAAAAGTGGCTTGACAGTACCAGTTTTTAGTGAATACAAGCGCTGCAATATGAACTAATTTGAGGCTTTAAATCCAGACAAGAGCACTGCCATTCTGGCTGTCAACATCAATGCAAAACAGCTCCTAAATTTAATAATCAATCAATCAATCAATCAATTGGGTAATCAATCAAGTAATGAAAAGGTATGAAAAATATGTATAACATAAAATGTTCGATGATATTGACAATAAAGAAAATATTATGTTTTCAACTGAAACCTAATGCGAGAAAAATTACAATCGAACCTTTTTCGCAGTCTCTTCACTTCCTTTTGCCAACGTCATAGTGTGAATCTCTTTTGAAAGATCTTCGACCTGCAGATTAAAATCACTTTTGGTAAGATCAAATTCTTTCTCTGACTAAACAGGAAGAAGACCGTCAAAGGAAGAGACTGCTTCTCTTATTAAATGAAAGACTATAAAACGTTTCAGGAGACTTCTATCAATTCATCTCATTCCTCCAAAGCACTAATGATTCACAAGCTTTCTAGGGCTGAAACATGGCAGAATAGAGTTCATTAGGTTACTGCACGAATTCGCCGAGCTACTCCCCCTTAATTTCTTTATTCATTAAGAACAACAAACTATAAAAACAACAAGATCAATTAACTATGTGCTATCCATAGTGGGAAAGGACTTATAGTCAGCGAGTTCCCACTATGTATGGCACTTACGATTTAACATAAACTGTTCTGATCATAGCCGTAGGAGAGGAACGCCCCAGAAGCAAACAAGTCGTCTTAGTGCTCGACGCTTGAGGCTTAACGAGCAACGAGCATGCACCTTCGGTGGTCCAGGCTCGAGCAGAAGCTTTTCCCCTATAAGCAGAGGTTCCGTTTCATTTTCATATGCAAGGATTAGGATGACGACTTGCCAAATTCACTGACCACATTTGTGTGACAGGCTGTGGAAAGAAACCATTTGAAAGAGGCCCAAATTAAGAACACTTTGTTACAGAAGAAATACACGCTTACCTTTGCATTGTATTCGCCACGCAGTAACTCCATTTGCTTTGATATTGTCTGAAAATGATACAAATAAAAAAGAAATGCATGCCTTCAAATGGAAAAGTGTCTCGATAATTAAATTTTCAATATCAATAACGTGCACCAAAGAACTTAGCGTAACGACATAACGAGCCCTATATAAATAAAAGACAACATGGCAATAGTAATGCACAGTAACGTATCGAGAATACAATTTTCATAAATACTTTTATGTCTCTTGGATTCCAACAGAGTGGATTAAACCAACCTCTTGTCCATTTCGTTCTTTGTTTACTTGATTTTGTAAATCTTGTATTTGTTGTGAAAGATTGTTTCTCTACAATCAAAGAATAACAAATAATTATCCACGGTAATTCAGGAAATAACGCGAGGCGTTAGAGAAGTCATACTCTGGTGAAAAAAACTTAAACTATGTTTATCGAACTTCTTTTATGCATACAACGATGTGGAAACCATTTTATACATTCTATTTCATGAGATATGGAAACTATCAGTAATGGAAAATTATTTTGTTAAAGTCGGTTAATCTCTTTAGCAATCTTGATAAAAAAGGTATCGATTTTATAAGAACTGTATGCTTTCTAAAAATAATTTTAAAAGAATAGTCCCGTACGGGAAGACTGTTTTCGATCAACAAAATCTTGATATTTAACTTTAAATTTTTCCCATGCAATCAATTGCAAAGAAAGAATTCGCAGCAAAGCTGGACAAAAATTGCCACCCTCCTTGAAACCTTTAAAGAACAACTATATACAAGGAAAAATCTATTTAATTTCAACGTTCTCTTTTATATAGATTTAGTTCTGTACAAAATAATAAATTAGGCACGTAAATTCCTATTCTACATAGTCTTAGTGCCTTATTTTAATTTTTGTCTAAACATGTCAGGTTGAAAAATATATTTAGATATGAAACCAATTCAACTTATATAAATATTATAAAATGAAATGAAAATAAATAAAAGTTAAGTCCATCAATAAAAATCGGCAAACGCGTCCCACGTTTCTGACCCACCCGAGCCTGACTCGGTCCTTACGTTGTTCTGATTAATCAAAGATACGATGCCATACAAGGGACGACGGCATTGCAAACAGCACAATTAACTCCTTGAAAAGCCTTGAGCAATGGTTTTTTTGCAAAATTATACAAATTACCTCGTCGGTATACTTCGTTCGTAGATTTTCCAAATCTTTGGTAAGCTCCTGAGATCAAAACACGAAAGTTAAAAATTGCTCGTGAAAAAACCATGTATCTAAACAACCTGTACAAAAAACATAAAAACATGGGTTTACAATAATAAATAACAAGTAAAGCTGTGTTACAAATTCATACATATTTCTTGCACAACATTCTGAAAGGAATTCCATCGCCGAATTGCATGTTTAGGCAAGTATATTTTGAATCTTTCAAACAGAACATCTACCAGATAAAACTTTCGAACGGAGAGGTTTATTGTAATGAATGTGCCAAACCTCCTGTACAATTTTACATTGGGTCTAAACTAAGTGAAAACAAACCATTCGAGCTTGCTCTTGCTCAGATTTCTCCTTCTGAAGTCTGTCCGTCTCATTTGATAGCGTAGATACCTGCAAACAAGCACAATGACAATGAGAAACAGAAATGAAATAACAGACGAACAGAGTCATGGATGAATTCCTCTGAAATTAAACACCTTTTTATGTTCCTTCCCTGAATTGTTCTACCGATGACGACTCTTATTTATCTTATATCCCTTATTACGCAACAATAACTCCTAAAGGCAATATGCAATGGTAAGTCAACTTGTCAATACACAAAACAAAGAGATCCAGACACTGCATGTTTTCTTTGGGTATCCATTGTTCGCGGTGTTTGTGCAACTTTGATTTCAATGGGGCACTTTTAGATTTCGTTTTGCTCCCTGCAAATGCAAGGCTTTGACCTTTCACAAATCCTGTAAATCATATCTCAATATATATTCAATATTATTACAAATCCATTTACCCGAGATGCTAGTTGGTCTTTCAGCTCTTTGCTTTCTTGTTCCAATGCCTGGAAAAAAGATGCCATGCCTTCAATATCTAATCTCTAATGGCAACAATAAGTCATCACCTGCTAAGGACCCTAATGGAACGGTTACCCGCCAAAAAATGATGTCCCATCACGGCATGATATTTCGATTCAGTTTGAATCTACATGCATCACATGCTCCACTTCAGCTCCCTCCCAATTAAAAGAGTTCGATCTCGGTCCCCTCCTTGGAATATAAGACAAGATCGTATTATGTTAAATAGCCCTTCCTGTTAAAACCTTCTCTACCATATTTTCCTTATCTCCATCAAAAGGTGTGACTTTAAAACCTTTCCCTGTGCCTTTTTTAACGTCAAGTGAGGTGATTGCTGGGGGGTTTAAGAGTCTAAAAGAAGGGTTCAACTCAGAGAAATTTAACATAACAATCCAAGCTATGGGAATATGACATGTATCAGTATATACTAAAATGAAAAAACAAACAAACAAAAGTTTCATGATATCAATGTGTACCTCCTTGGTTGTCTTTTCTATATCTGCTTCTTCTCTAAGCCTTTTTATTTCCTCCTCTAATTGTGTTCTCTGAAAATTGATAGTATGGACAGAAAAGTTCAATTTTGCCCACACCAGGTTAAGTGACCACACAGTCAGGAAAGCATCCCTTTAGCTAATGATACAATTACCCCTTTCACGCTTTGCATGGCACTTAATATTTAATTCACATTGAAATGATGGACTTGGATATACATTCGATATGCTTAACTTCTTAGTGTCCTAAAACCACCTTCATATTTGGGCAAGAATAAACGTAAATATGTAAATAAAGATGGGAAGGCAAAGCATCAGAGAGAAGAAAAACCTATCAATTGTGGTAGCCCACTCATGATAAAAGTATTGTACCGTGTCAAGCCGAAACACGAATAAACAAAACATGGCTCCTTTGGTGGTGTAGGACCCACTTCAGATTTCTCCGAGATTTCATTGCGCTTGATGGATTTTCGGAGAATCTTTTGACACAAAGATCCCTGGTTCAATCCCAAGCAGGGGCACAAATAGATTCTCCAATAGACGATTACGCTAAAGATGGCGACAAGGAACTTTTTACCAAGATGCACTGCGTTCTAATTACGAATCCTTGACGATTCTATAGGAATTCGATTAAAGAACACAATGCATCTTGGTAAAAAGTTCCTCGCCGCCATCTTTAGCGTAATCGTCTATTGTGGTAGCCCACTCGTAATGAATACATAAATGTATAAAAAAGAAATGGGTAATAGATCTATGTTACTAACCAGCATTTCATTGTCACTTTGAATCTTGCTTAGTGACTCCTCGGCAGACTGAAAAATAAAAGCAGTGTAGTTATTCAGCATTGTAAAGATTTTAAGAATGTCTGATCGCAAAACCTCTGGCAGAATGGAATGCCAAAAAAGATTCAAGATCCCATACCTTTCTAGCATCTTCTTGAGTAACTTTTGAGCTTGACATGTGTTCTAATTGACCTTGCAAACTTTTCACCTACGAGAAATGAAACATTTTTCTTTGATAACGGCATGACCTCCTCTGGACAATGATCGTCCGCCACGCACAGGAGGTGAATGGCTTAACGGCTTGTACAATTCCCGTTAGGCAACTGAAGCTTAACTTGGTTGAGTGAGGTCAAAATTTTGATGGATGGCCTCCAAGATGCCTGACAAAGCAACTCATTTTCCCCGTCCTTCGAAGGGACATTAAGCAAGGAGTTCCTTGCTCGATTGCGGCATGCGAAGCTCAAATTAGCAATAACTGGCAGTACTTTAAAATAGCTAATGTCTTGAAGATGATGATGATGATGATGATGATGATGATGATGATGATGATGATGATGATGATGATGATGATGATGATGATGATGATGATGATGATGATGATGATGATGATGATGATGATGATGATGATTGATGATGATGATGTTGATGATAAGTGCCTTTATGCTAACTTGACCTACATCTGCATGTTACGCTGATTTAGACATATTTGGTTATTCCAAATGTCAAAGCCTTGCAAGAACCCATTTCACACAAAAAACAATAATGTCGACAACAATGAAAAACAATAAAAAACTGTAGAAAACAATAGAAAACAATAGAAAACAATAACCTGGTTGTCATACTGAGTTTTCAGTTCTTCGAGTTTTTTTGCCAGTTTCTGAAAATGAAATCAAAATTTTTGATAACAATATTTAGTGTTCAATACAAAAGAAAATAATAAATCTTCTCATTTATCATAAAAACTAGCAACTTTCTGCCTTACAATGAATCTGTAACCTAAAAAATAACGCTCCATGGTGTGAAAGTGTCATACCACAAACCCTTAGCAAATACACAACGGTTCTATAAAAGCATGGCAAATTCAAACTTGCAACATTCAGCCTGAAATGATATTTCTTTCAAAGTAAAAATGGTCAGGATTGAGATAAGGCAATTTCTGAGTTATCACTTCCAAATTTTGCGCCCATCCAAATGCATTGGTCCCTCACATATCTAATCCATTTCCACTCTTTTACTCCTCTACTCTTTGACTTTTTTACTCTTGTGCGAATCAAGTTCAAGAGCTACATGATTCTAAGAGTTATATCATTCTAAACTCTGATTATACTTCAAGAAGTATAACCAAAGATTAGAAAAAGTTACAAATCCATGGCTGTGAGCAACAGAAGTGTTTAGTAACTTCTAAACGAAATCGAGGAAAATTTTGGGTTATTTTTGCAACAGGAACTGGTCTAAATTAATGGCTAAACAGACCGCCCGAGGAGTTTGAAAGATATGGCTATTTTGACTCAATACGACGAGGAAGGTTCGACTAACGAGATCAGCATCCGGACGAATGCTTGACCTTTTTCTGGACTATGAGTATATTAAGATAAGACTCACCGCCTTTGCTGCTTCGGAACTATCAAGTTTTTGGCTCATCGCATTTAGTTGTGCAACCATTTCGTTGATCTAAAGGAGAAAAAATTTGTAAAGTTCACCAAACACTTTGCAAGAAAGAAACATTAATTGTCGTAAAGCACTCATTTCTAGAACGTCCTTGACGAGCATACTTTCATCACAATATAGGCAATATTGTTAAGTGGGCACCAACATCTGATTTTCATCAGCATATTGGCCGTTCAACGGAGGAGGCGGTTTTGTGTCGGGCAGCTAGAAAAGGAGGAACATTTCAGCGGCAAACGTTTTACTGTTGAATTCATAGCGATATTTGTTGATTATAATAATGAAATATTTAAAGGTCATACTTTTGTCGTTCTCTGTATTCAGAGAGCACCTTCGTAGCTTTCCATGCATATTGAGACTATCTAGCAAAACTGAGGGGCTCCCACCTAGCCTAGGCCTAAATGCTATAGACTTTGCTTTCTGCTAGATTAAGGGCATAACCGCTATGGGGGCCAGAGGGGAAGGGGGTTCTCAAGTTAGTGGCTAAGTGCTGAAACAAATATGGAAATCAAATGTCGACGGCTTCTGGATGCCATAGCGATGTTGATGTAAGTGAGATCAGAGAAACACTGCATGGAGAAGTTAACGAAGGTCAGTCTTCACTAAACATATAATTTTATGGCAGGAAAAGAAGTGTGATTTATCAAATCAAAATAAAATAGAAATCGAGTAAAGAAAGTCTTTAGAGTTATTGGTTGTCATACCGCCTCCTTCTTCTCTTGCTCCAACTCTTCCAGGGCATCGTGTGCATTCTAAGAACCAAATTAAAATCAGGATTAACAAATGCAGATGTAAAGAGCAAGTGTATGATATGCTGAAAAGAATACCGTGCCGCTATTATTCAAGAAACTGCATTTTAATATCAAATTTCAGCATTTCTTAACATCAAAGCATACTTTGCTACAAGATTTGAACGATGCGGATGAAAGAAGATTTCAGTTATAAAGACTTGTCTTTAAATGAATCTTGTTGCTTAAATCGATCACAACCTTGCACATCCCTCAACAGCTACAGAATTTAACGAAAGAATGTTTCATCCAAGATTTTATGCTGCATATTTCCGATGCATAAAAGCATCGCATTGGTGTAAGGCCAAATGGTAACATGCCTTCTTAATGCAAGATAAAAGAGACGATTTTCGTTTATTAGCCATGTCTTCATCACCCTTGGATTTCCTGCGAAGATTTCCTGCCATTCTGAAACACGAAAGTCAACCAAAACACTGACGTTCGACAAATCATTCGAATTCTATTGATTCACGCCACACACAACGAAAGGCTTCAACACTTCAACACTTAATCTTCCTGGCTTCAATGATGGTTTCAGCAGCACTGATGATTTGATTCCAGAAAATTTCTTGCAAAAATGGCTTCAGAAGATTCTGCAGTAAGTGAATTAGATAAACAGGCTCCTTTCAAAAACACAGATGAATTATTGCCATTATTTGTCAAGACTGCCTGTCATTTTTGTGGGCCTAATGTATGCTATAATGGACCTGATCGAAAGCTGAAATAAGTTCGAACAAAATGAATACTAAATTTGACGTTAGGTAAATGTCTGTATGTGACAATCAAAAGTAAACACCAATCAGATCTATAGATTATATTTCAAACTAGCAGGTCCTCGTATTTTTAAAATATTCTAAATAATTGATCGCTAAGACAAATTTAAAGGAGGCCATTAGAGCGTGATTTAGAACAGTCAAAACAACATATTTCTGGAAGCATATCAAAGATAAATACATTACTATACACAGTGAATGTTTATGACAGAGATAGTGAAAGTGTAAGTTGTGTTTTAGTAGTCATGATTCATAATGGAATTATTCACAAATAATTTAAGAAGTCTTATGGATTGAAAAAGTAAAGTAAAAGCCCCTAGATATTTGATAAATGCATCAGAATTCCTGTTGCGCAAACAGCACGCTACGGACTGTCAAGTATATTTCTCACATATTTGCCTGAATGAGGATGCAAGTCTGTTATTTTCACTCAGGAGTTCTGTCCGACTTCATTGCTTCAAAAAGTTACTTCAAATACGTCCTAGCAGCCTTCAGTCATGTACCATCTGCCATGGCTCCGATACTGCAGTCTAACAATTTATGTGGAAACGTCTGAAACTGGTGCTGCAGGTACCGTACCTAAAATGCTGCAACGATGCCGCAAGGAAAAGAAAGTTGAGATGATTCAATATTTTCCAGGTCGTTAAATGTACCACAGAAATCATTGTTGCAGCTACCGGCTGTACCTAAAGCATTGGTTCGACAAGAATCGAAATGGTGGCAGCCTTCTAGAGGCAATGGTTCCTGCAACGGTTCGGTAATGGCTGCAGCACCCTTATCACACCTTACGGCTGTATGAAAATAAGGTTTCTGCAAGTTCAACTAGTCGTTGCTTGCGATAACAGCACTCATTTCATAAGAGTGAAAAAATTTTTCTTCTCCACTCTAAGACTTCAAGCAACAAAGGAGTGAGCGGCCGACCGGCTTATACAATCTTCGTCAGGTGACTGAAGTTAAGCTCTGTCAAGTGAGGTCAAACATCGGATGGGTGACCTCGGAGGCCTGACCTCACAACTCACCACGTCGTCCTTCGGAAGGGATGCTAAACTAGGGGTCCCATGCCTGGATGTGGCATCCACAGTGGGCCTATATTAGCTTTCAGTAGCTAGAAATCCTGACAAGCCCACTCAAACAAATTGAAAACAAACAAACAAACAAACAATTTGAGTCTATTATGCCAAAATATGGCCTGTTCAAAACTTGTAAACGTTTTACCTACTCAATTTGTATTTTATTTGTGCTCAAGACTGCAAGAAAACAGCCTCATTATGATTTAAATTCTACACAAACGGAATCATTGGTTCATGATCTTGAAAATCATGTTGCCCTCTATTCTACCAATTGAAAGGAGACAAAGATAACAGAAGTTTTCTTACTTTGTTAATCTGTTCCAGTTTGCCAAAATTTTCTTCCATCACTTTAATATCCTCTTCCTAAATCAAATCAAATCAAGAATAAAATATCAATAACATGAAAAGGAATTGATATCTAAATTCAGGTGCTGATGAAATAAAAAAGCACAAATCATAAAATAAGAGAGAAATCCAGTCTCACCTTTGCTTTTAAAAAGGCTTCACGTTCGTCAAATGTCTTCTGGACCTCCTGCAGGCAAAAACAAAGGGCTACCTCAACAATTTCAAAATCCCCAGAGAATCCAATGATTCAAAAGTTTAACTTCCACTCTACACGAAAAATCAGAATCGAAAAGAATCAAGAAATGAAAGAATAGATGAATGTACCAAAAAATTTGTAAATAAATGAATGGATGAATGAATGAATGAATGAATGAATGAATGAATGAATGAATGAATGAATGAATGAATGGGGGTATGTGTGAAATATGAGTATAACGAGGATAGGCGAACCTGCTCTTTTTGTTCTGCTAATTCTGCCTTTCGTTTCAAATCGGCATTCTAAAATAAATCAGAAAAATCACTGTCAATATATATTTTGGAAAATATGCAACTTTCACTTCGTGAATCCCTGGGCAAGAAAATACATTCGATATTATTCAAAACTTTTAATTTGGATAAGTTTTGCCGTTGTCATTTGATTTTGTTTATCTCATTTACTTCTTAATTTCCTATTAGATATAAATTTGCAGCCTAAGCCCGATCGGCGCTGCTTTTATTTTCCATGCTTCATCAAACTGTCGTATGCCTTCTATCATTAAAATTGAACTCTACATTTGCAAGAAACCATAAAATAAGCGAGATTCATTCAATAGTGCCCATTGAAAAAGGGCTGGTCTATTACATTCCGTCTGGTGATTGAAGATAAGTTCAACTTCCATAACCAAATCAAGCAAAGATCCGGACCAAATTTTGGACATAAATTTTCGCTGTTTAACAGCTAACGCTGTGAATGATACAATACCTGTCTTATCATTTTAACATGCTCATCTCGCAGATGTGTGTATTTCTGCTTCAACTTCAGGAACATTTCATTGACTTTTTCTGCGAAGAAAAATTGAGGATGTAAAGAGCTTTTCTTAATCTGGCATACTGACACCGATAAAACAATGTTATATGAGAATGGCCTGACAAGGAATCGAGAAATCAAAATCGCAAAATTTTCGACACGAACTGCACAGGACTTGACCTATCTACCCGGGAGTGGGGGGGGGGGGGACTTGAGTTCTAGAATGACGATGACGGGGACGTGCCGCCCAACATCTGAGGGGAAGACCCATTTTTAAGGATTTTCGGTAGATTTTCACACAAACTTTTAATAATACCTATGTTAGGGGGGCAAAGCCTGTTGAAGTTCCCAGGAATCAAGTTTGACTCACTGTAAAGGTATATGAATGGAAGATAAGGTTACCAGAAGCCAATTTTCACGACTAAGACTAAGAAAATCCCACGATAAAGATAAATAACTCAAAAAGTTTTTGTTACAATTCAAAAAGCTACCCATTTCTAGTGAAGCGGCTACATTTTGAAACTTGATGAATGAATTTAGGGATTTTTGAGATTCAAAGCTCATCCTCATGGGCGGCACTGTATTTATGGAAGATACCACCCCGGCTTTATCTAAATAAAACAGAATAACCAAGATTAAACCTAACCTTTTTCAGCATCATCTGATTTTGTCACATGCGTAAATCCTTCCAACTGGCTTTTTAAGAAAACATTTTCCTGAAAAGAAAAGGGGAAGTGTGTCTTCTTACATTTCTTTGAGAGAAAGAATGCTATGAATCTTGATTTAACTACAATGAAAAGAGGAAATAAAAGTTACAAAGTTCTTGAACATTTCAGGAGCTTTCGAAAACTTCGAAGAGCAACATTTTGACCAGAAAAATTTGTAGATAAATTTTAAAACTTTTGAAAGACAAACATTGAAAAATTTGATGAACAAATGTTTTCAGACATGAAATAAAGATAATAAGAAACACGAATCAATGATATTGTTTACTCTAATCTCAACCAACTTACAGTCAACTGCAATTAGAAAATTTCCAAGTTTCTAAAAATTGTCAACAACGTTCTTCAAGTGAACATAACAGATGATCTTATTACTAAATAAATTCTACCGGGTGAGTCAGAAAAAACGTGGGGCGTTTGTCGGACTGTGGCGTCACATTGAGCCACTCGATCATCGTCAACTAAATTTTTCCATGCAGCCAACAGTCTAACTTAGATAATAAAACTTTCCCGAATGAAATCAGTCTCTTAATGCATTTGTTAAAAAAGATTTTCTTCATAAGACTTTGTATGGGATTCAGGCAAACTGGCGAAATCTTTGACCAAGCCCCTTCAGCATTTTAGCCCTGCCAGAGTTTCAGGTACACGTTGTATTATCAGCAGATACAGAAAAAATATAACCTGGTTCACACTAGGTCGCATAGGTCGCTATGATCGTGCAGAAAGAACCAAAAGACAAAGACCCAGAGTTTCAGTCCTTTGTCTTTTGTGTCTTTCTGCATGACTCTAACGACTCAAAGGACCTAGCGTGAACCAGGCTTTGGGAAAAAGTATTGCCTGGAAGACGTCCCATTGCTATTTACAGAACGTTGATCTGCTTGAAAGAAACCTCTTCAGAAGAAAAAGAAGCACGCATTATTGATGTCTTTCAAACATTCTGTACGTAGGGCAAGTCATGATAAGATATCCTAGGGGAGAAAATACTATCACCTGACTATTTCATTCTCTCCAGAAAATACCACGTGCACCTGCAACTTTTGCCAAAATAAAATGCGGAAGGGGCTTGGCAAAAGATTTCATCAGTTTGCCAGACTCCCATACAAGGTCTTACAAAGAAAATGTTTTTTAACAAATGCATCAAAAGACCGATTTCGATGGGGAAAGGTTTACGATCTAAGTTAAACTCTTGGTTGCATGGAAAGATTTAGTTCACGACAGTTGGGTGGATAAATGCGATGTCACAGTCCGCCAAAAGCCCCACGTTTTTTCTGACTCACCCGGTAGTGCTCCACATAATGTCACATCCAGACGATGCAATCCTACAAAGCTACAACAAATCTTACTTCACATGTTTGCTCTGCTATTTTTTGGTATTGACTAAGTTCTTCTTTTAGCTGAAACAAGAAAGAAGAGCATCAAATTTCAGAAATATACATTGAAAAACTAGCAGAATGATACTTTAATCAAGTTCTGTAAGTTCTGGAATTGGTGTGAATTTGAAGAAAAATCCTAACCTTCATTACTTGGGCCTTCAGTGCAGATTGTGTTGCATATGCCTGTCAATAGAAATATTCTGATAATTAGCTCAAATTGATCACATCTGAAGAAATTAAACTGCTAAGGAGACGGTTAACGATGAAGCAGCCTAAGTCAAATCTGAGGAGCAACGAAATATTTGAATTTAATTGAACGAATACACTTCTTGAACGAGACAGTTAAACATTCTGAGCATTACCATCAAACAATCAAGGCTTTTTAATCCATTTTCGAAATCAAGACAGTTTTAAAACAACCTTGAATTCTTGAACATCACACCTGAACTACGCGTTTCATCGCACACTCTTCAGTTTGGTTCATGTGAATAACAGATAAATGACACCACCAAGCTGTTTTATACCGAACAAACAAAGACATTTGAGTATCACGTGAACATCACACCTGAGCTACGCCTGGTGGTGTTATCTATCTGTTCTTCGCATGAACCAATATGCAAATAGTTGATACCCACATCTCTCTCCAAAAATTCCAGATGTTCTCTAAGATCATTGATTTCTCTCATAAGTTGTTCGATCAACATATCCCTGGAATAAAATACGAAACTTTATTTGGAATAAAAAACAAGACCGATTAGTAATAAGCATTCGCAGGATGGGGATGTGCAGACCCGCTATGCTCTAAAGTTAGAAAAGTTAGAAGGGATAGGTAAGTGGTAGCGCATTTGAAAACCAATAGGAAGGTTCGTAGTTCGAGCTACCATCCTGTCGAACCTGCTAGTTGGAGTGAGGAGAGCTCCAACTCACTGTAACTCCAGGCTAAAGGAGTCACGAAGTGCAGTCATTTTGAGAGGAAAGATCAGGGCATTGCTCGATAACCGTAGCTTCTCGGTGTCCTAAAAGTACCTTTGGATGCAAGATGGGAATAAACAAAAAATGTGAGTTTGCACAAAAGGTCTGTTTACAAAATAAAATATAAGACTGCAACAATACCTATCATCTTTTTGTGGCATAATTGGCACGCTCGGTGGTTCTTCTACAACCTTTTGCTTTTGTTTCGGTTGTTCCATTGTGTGAATCAGGAAATTTGGTGGCGACTGAAATTGGAAAAGAATACAGTACAAAGTAAGAAATGACATGAGAACTAGGGGGCATCAAAGTATGAAGCAAGGTATACAAATGCTGATTGGGATAGGGGGGGAGGTGGAATGTTGCAAAGGTTATGAAACCTGCCAAATATGATATGAACCAGCAGAGTTGAAGACAGCATTAACTGACTTCACTGCTACGTTTAAGTCTCTATTTATAAAAATTCACATCGTTGATCAGGCTGTCTAGCTTCCTTTATGCAATGAAATATCTTCACAAGGGGCTGCCCGATCTCGTACATGTCCAGTAAAGAACTGCCTATCAACACAGAATGCTGTCTTCAGTAAAATAAAATCTTTCAAACTCTACATCTAGGCTGAACTTGGTAAATGCAATAGTCTCGAATCTCCCAATCTAAGGAAAGTGTAAAGCAGCAAATTTATGAATATCTGAAGAATCATAGATCAGTTCAGGTGCAAAAATATCAAAATGCAATATTCAACTTTCAAAAACATGGCTTAATTTGTTCATCATTCATAAGAAGAAAATGAACAATAAAAGGCTGCCTCGTTCTTTAAAAGGGAAAATTTTCCGTATACCTCTGCATAATTCTCTGTAAAGGGGCACAGTTTCTTCGCTGTTTGTTTCTCATTTTGCTGGCACGTATTAGATACAACGTAGGAACTTACGTCTGGTAACTGAGGTATCGTAGTTAATGCAGTGATGAATGCGAAGGAACTTGCATCATGAATGAACAGTTTTAACCTACGAGATGAGGAAAACATGAAATTGAATTCTGATACCAAAGACAACGTAAGATATACGTACGGATAAAGCAGAAATCAATGCCTAATATCAACTGAATCAATCTCTGAAAAAAATTGTGTCACGGCACAAGAATTGCGACGGTTACCATATTGTATGTCATCATCCGTCATCGAAAATCATTTCACAGAAATAGAGAAATAAGATATTGGTTCTGAAACTTTGAACTGAGATCTTCGTTGATCAAACTTTAATTTCAATGCAGTCATCGAAGAAATGGGCAAATTTAGCAAATCTCTGAAAATTCACCTTGAAAACTGCTGATTAAATCGAGCACGATGTCCACTTAATGTGTCAGGCGGTAGGCCTAGGAAAACGGAACAATTAGAAATCAATCAAAGAGAGATATTTCGCAAGAATGAATTATATTGAAATTAAATCAGAACGTTAGTCTCCATGTCAGTAACCTAAAAATAAGAGAAAACTCTACGTATCTACATTTAAATATTAAAAAATGTTTATCGAAAATGCCAGGAGAAAATGTGAAAGGCAGTCAAAAATCACCATTCTCTTTATCAGAAGCTATGGAAGTATGCACTCTAAAGTAGTAGAACAGCAGTACTAGAGTACCATTTGAACATACGAATTGTTTCCTGTTTATCAAATAGTTTTTCAAGTGCAAATATTTGACATTGTGTCCAAGGCCTAGACTGTAAAAAGTAAAAAAGAAACGGATTATGGAAAAAATGAAGTTTCACTTCAGATTTCTTACATTTATGAAGTTTTATCATAACATGCACCAACATATCATACAAGCCACTGCATTCCTGGAAGAAAATTTCGATAACATCATCAGTCAGAAGGCTGAAAAAATAGATCTGAAGTGGTATTTGAGAAACAACTTTGTAGATTTATGGACATAGTGAACATTGCAACATAGAACATCTCAACAAAAAAGTGCCTTATTTCAACAAAGATATCTAGACTAACAAACTTGACTTCGTCTTTGAGAAAGGTCAATAAATGTAATTTTTTTCTTTACTTATTTCTACATTGATTATTTGCATCAAGTCTTGCTTACTATACACAAATGTGCAAAGCAAACTAATGTTAATCAATGAAAATATTTTGATGTCAAGGTTCCAACCAATAGCGATTGTAAACTAACAGAACTGGGTGTATTTCGTAAAAGTTTGGTATTTCTACTGCCTAAAAGGTCACGGATACTACAAATACTCTAAATTGATCCATCAAAATCACAACATTGTCTGCTTGCCTTTAGTAAGGGTACCATCGGCGCAATCCTGCATTGTGCACTCAGTACTTGTGAGTTGTTTTTCGACTTGTCAAGTGTCTTCATGACTAACAAAAGAATAGTTTTCATTGATGAATAATAAAAAACTTTTGTGTAGAGCAATTTATAATTTTAAATTGTCTTCAACTGGAGTCTGTAAAATCTGGTTTTGATGCCAAATGACAGCACAGGATACTTGCTAAAAACGAATATACATATCAGCCCTTTTTGCTATCATTTCAAACATACGGTGCAGGTCTTGAGGCACAAATCAGGTGACCCATTTTAACCCATTCTGATTCACTTTGCCCCCTCCCCCCAGCTCCTGCCATACAAAAGGCACCTTCAAGATAGAAATCAAATATTTCTCGATATCAAATCTCAGAATCAAATCAATTATCATTATCATACTACACATTATACAGAGTGTCCCAAAAAATTGTGCCCCATTTGTGTGGCTGCTGTGGAGGAGCCGTAGATTCAATTACCTCGGTTTTGACACAGTTGTGTAGGTCAAGCTTCAACTTAGAGTTTGAGGCCTTGCTTGAGTCAATCTGACATGTGGTTTCTGATCAAGTGGCAGAGAAAGTGCAAAATGAATGGTTGCTTCAAAAACAGCACTTTAGTTGTTCTCTGCCAATGTCAAAATAAAGCAAATTTTCAAAGAAAGGATTCTGGCATGGCATTAAATTTTCACTTCATTTTTAAAAAGGTAGGAAGTCCTCACTTATGTATACACAACACTGCTAACCCTTTAAAAGATGTAGCAAAAACTTTAATACAACGCTGGAACCCTTTCTTTGAAAACTTTCTTTATTTTGACATATCTGGAGAACAACAGAAGTGCTGTTTTTGAAGCAACCACTTATCTGACATTTTCTCTGCCATAAATCAGCAACCACTTGTCAGATTGACTCATACAACATCTCCAACTCTAAGTTGAAGCCTGGCCTATGCAGCTGTGTAAAAACCGAGATGGCTGCATCGTCCAATCTTCCACAGCAGGCGCACAAACAAGGCACAATTCTTTTGGGACACATTACATATTAGACTATAACAATTCAGATGTATATATCATGTATAATACAAATGTAAGTGATTACTGTATGAGTAGAATAGATTAGATATCTCCGTAAATCAATACAAAAAACTGGACATGTATCTAATAAATAATTATTGTTCAATGTCTAGCCTAATAATCTTACAAATAACCCTCCCTAAATACTGTTTTATCTAAAAAAAAGTACATGAAACTAGCTACTTGATTACAACTGTCAATTTGCAAATGTGGGATTGATTTAGACTTGAGAATACTATCCAAATTACAAGTCCATTTTATAAGTGATTTCAAAGAAAGATGCTGAGGGGGCATTCAGGTATGTCCATACTTTTTCCAGCTTGTGCAAGTATTGGAGTCATTGTTTAGAAATTTAACTAGACCATATCACAAATCCTGAATGAAGATTAAGAGGGTTGAGACTTTCAGAATTTTGTATTTCTAACCAAATGGAAGCTTCTAATGGAATAATCAAACTTTGCGTAAAATCATCAACTACTTTGATGCAACAAATTAGGTCTTTGAAGGAAATCTAAGCAAAGGCATGGCTCAAGCCACTTGTGGTCGTATCCTAGCCTACAAGAAGCCAGTATTCCCATTGACATAGATCGGTTACCCAAATATGGTTATGTTCTTCCACACAACATCAGCCATTCCCAACAAAGGTTTAGATATGCTTTATAGATTCCCTTCAATTTTTTAAATCAAATACCAAAGGCCAGAACAGAAATCCAAGCATCATGCTCTCTATTTGCATCTAGCATATGATGTGGAGATCCAAAGTTGTAAAAGTACCTAGCATTGTTGCTAAGGGATTTAAGAAAGGCAGCTCTATGGGTGTTGTAACTAACAATATTCAATGAAAGGTGCCCAAACTATTTCCTAAAATGTGATCCAGCCTTTAAAAAAAATTACCATACACTACACCCAAAATAAATTGAGGAAAATGACTGCAGGGAAACCTTCACAAAATCCACTATAATTTTGGAGGATACAGATGAAAGAATTCCTTTGGATCTTTGGTAGCTCTTTGAACACTGGAATAATACCCAATGTGAAAGAAAAGGTTTGGTATGATCTGAAGACACTTCAGCCCAACTTTCCTAAAATAAATGTCAGGTATCAAGTCAACAGGGAAATCTTTAGTGCAGACAACATCGTTCTCCAAATAGCTTATGAACCCATCTAATTCTTTTGTCCGATATAAAACAGCACTAGTGCAGCATCCTGGAGCATCCACAAAGAAATGAAATTTTGTGTGGTATTGCACCAATTCCAATAAATGCTGTCTTGAAAATGTGTAGCAGAAAATAATCACAAACATTGTTGCTAAAGATGAAAATAAAAGAACTTCCAGAGATGTTTGCATTGTTCTGAATCTAGAGCCAATAAAAAACCAAAGACAGGCAGATGATAGTATGAAGCAGACAGTGCCAATTAGAAAAATCTCTCTTTTTGTATCCTGACCAAACCCCTGCCATTTTTCAGGGTGATACAATTTTACGTATCCAATAGAGTCATCTTTCTGAAGTTTGTTTATCAAACTTTCCAACCTTGATGCAAACTGATCAACAGAAAAGGCATCATCCTCCAGTACCATTGCAAAATCATATTTCTCGTCATTACAAACTTTTAAAGCTTCAATCAAATCAAGTCTATGCTTATCATATTCATCAATCATTTCTAAGTGTAAGTATGGCCCTTCTTCTGATATCTGCAGAATTTGTACATCTGAAAGTTCTAATCTTCTCAACAAAGACACGTCATTGTTGTTTTCAAGAGGATATTCTGCATTAAAAACTTTAAATTCAAAATCAAATGTTTTGCTTGAGTGTTTCACCTCCTTAAGCAATTTTGCTACTGTTTGTATCAAATAACCAGGAGATCCAAATCGCCTGGTTGATAATATTGCAGTGCAAATCTTCACTTGATCCTCGTTCCCCTGTCTAGATTGTTGAAGAACATGGGACAAGTCTGCCTCAATTTTATGTGCCTTCAAGTAATCCATGGAATCCGCATATCTGATTTCGTTTTGTCTCTCTATTTTCTCTTTCGAATTGATATCAGTATAAAATGAAGAGTATCCCAATTCTCTGCATGTCCATGGCAGAATGAAAACAAATATGTTGATAGAAAGCGGAACGAAACCAATGAGAAATAAGCGCACGTGAGACCATCTTCGAAATTTAGGCCTTGTCATATCTTCGACTTTCCTTTCAGTTCTTGTGTGTGTGCACCCATAAATGGTTCGATGAACGTTGCATAGGCCTCTCCTGCTGCAAATGAGCGTTTCTTGCTCACGAACAGTAATTTACCAATGAAAACAATCATTTTCGTTCCTTTTGCATCAGCTCCGCCAGCAGCAACGTGTAACCATTTTCACGCCATTATTGCAAACAAACGAAACATCTTTGTAAAGGTTTCATGGCTTAACGTGATCACGCCACCGCAGCCGATGAGAAAAGCACACGCAGCGTCGCAGCGACGTAAGAAAGCTTCGCAGCGTCGAGATGACGCCTCTTGCAAATTATGATGCAAAGACTGTTGAATGAGTCCACGAAACTTCTCAAAACTATTTTCAAAAGAACCATTTCGTCATTTCATGCTGCATTTTTCAGCTTGATTCGTAAGGTAACAGATATCTCTTCCCCAATGGCGGATTTCGGAGTGGACAAGTGGGGAACAGCCACGGGGGGTTCTTCCATAGTAAAGGTACCTGGGGATGTGCCGCCCGCAAGGGTATGCTTTTTCAAACCTTCTAGTCTAGCCAAGGGTATACTTTTTGCCAATTTTAGTCCATTTAGTCTAGCCAAGGGTATACTTTTTGCCAATTTTCGCCCATTTAGTCTGGGCAAGGGTATGCTTTTTGGCAATTTTGGTCAAAGAAATGTCAAACTTCGGTAATTCCTGTAAAGAAACCCAAATTTTTTTCAAATTGTGGTCCTTAGAATGCAAAAATTTGGCACGTTTTGCCTAGAAAATGCCAATTCATGGCACTTTGATGTAGAAATTAGTCTAGCCAAGGGTATCATTTTCAGAAATATTGGTCTAGCCAACGGTACCATTTTGAAACCGTGGGCGGCACACCCCTAACCGAAATTTAGCCGAGAACCCCCCCCCCGTGGGAACAGCAACCCCTCTTCGCCATGGAATTCAGCTTTGCGCTCACATTTTGCGAGATGAGTGCCCCTCATCTTGACCCTAATGCAAGAATGCACTCTTTTTTAACTGTTTCGATCTGAATGTGGAGGAAACTTCTAACCTCGTCCCCAGAGCCCTTAGTCATATTGGGAGACAAAAGGCCCCGGGGACGAGGTTGACATAAATCAAGGCGTCCAAAATAATCGTGTACCTTCGGCTGGTATTTGTTGCAAGTCCCCTACAAGTCTCATTTATGATTTGTGGATGAGAGAATATCGATCTTTAGAACCACAGGATAGACTTGGCGGAAGTTCAGCTTTAAGCACACTTTCTTATATTCAATTCGTCGCCCTCTTTGCAGGTTTCCCCCTTGAATTCCAGCCCCGCTCATCCCATCCTAATCCCAACGCAATGTTCTCGTCAAGTTTGATTAAGGAGCGTAAGCAACAGTATAAGTACTGTTCGTTTCTTCATGTCTTCATGCAACATTTCAAAATGAAATGAATCTTGATTTGTTCGAGGGGCAAATCGCTCCAAAAATCTCGCACCCTCTCTTAAAATTTCCAAAAATCCTAAAAATCTCCAAGAATCTTGAAAATCGTCACATAACTTTAGAAATCCCAAAGAAAATCCTGAAAATGGTCTAAATCTCAAGTATTACATACTTCTTACACTGAAAATGATGTAAATCCTCAAAATCTTGTCAAATCTCCGAAAATCTTGTCAGATCTCGGTAAATCTTTGAAAATCCCCAAAATTTTCAAATATCGAACGTCTAAGAATCTGAAAAGTCTTAGAAGTCTCAAAAAATCTTTGAAGGTCCCGGAAATATCGCAAAAGTCTTTAAAAAATCTGACAGATTTGAAAAATCCTAATATCTCGTACACTATTTTTGGAGTGGTTTTTTCCTCGAATTTGTTCTTCGCTGCTTTAGGAGAAAGAAGCTCTTTAAAATGGAATTTGAATGATAAAATGATTAATCAAAATTACTCACTCTGTTCTTCCAGTGTCAGAAGTAGATCTTGATAATCCAGAATTTCAACAGCAAAATGAAATCTCAAAGAAAAAACGTGCTAAAAATAATAATCAATGCTACACTTCATTTTTATACGAGAACGCTTCCAAACATCACAAGACAAAAATTCCAATTTGTCATCGCAGTCGTTTCTCTATTTGTTTGGCCTTTAAAATAAATACTTCAATAAAGTTTTACATACAGTAAACGTTAAGAGCTACGCTACATACAAAATTACCGATACACCCCGGGGAGTAAAAGGCTCCGAGGTAAAACTGGGGAGTTATGAACGGGTATCTTACATCTTAATTTGTTCCTAATTCTTGTGTCTCTAAAACTGACGCAAAGATCATTTTACAGATAAACCATGGGGACCTCAGATACTTCATTATTCATATTTCTTACAATTATTTTTAAGTGGCTTCAAAGAGCAAAATTGATACATATTTTTGCGACGAGAGTTTTCTGCAACGGATTATGCCCGGGAGGTACTTATATATTTTTCCGTACAGGGTCATGCCACTGGACAGGGTACCATTTTCAGGATTTTTATTCCAGCACAGGGTATCATTTTTCTACAACTACAATCTCTTACAAAAGTGTTGGACCCCTGCTGAAAAAATCGAATTTTTGTCCCCCCTCCCCCCGTTTCAATGTTGAATGAATTGCAAAGAGGGTTTTTTCACGCAGATCCAGGAAAAGAACAATTCGCCAAAGCAATCAACATTGAAATGGGGGGAGGGGGGACGATATTTCTGAAAAACGTGGATTTTCATAGGGGTCCAACACTTTTGCAAGAGATTGTAGCTCCATGACAAGATCTATAACTGACTCTGTAGCATGGCTGTATGCCATTTGCACTACGCAAATGTGATTAAGATTTCTGGATGGCAGCACTGCCGCATTTTCTGATAGACATCGGATAAATTTCCACGGCAACGTACAATTTTCTTTGAAGCAATTCAAGGAAAGGGTAATGTTTTGAAAATTTTACTCCCAGAGAGGGTATCACTTTCAGGAATTTTACCCCATCACAGGGTTCCTATTCAGATGTTCCAGTAGCACCTCTTCGTGTGTTCGAAGACCAACTACCTTCCCCGTGGAATCAAGCTATTTGGAGAATAGTATCTAAGAACGAATATGACGAGAAATTCTCGAAAGACAGCTTCAAGATTTGATCTGCTACAAGACAGATTCAGCAGCTCATAAGGCTTGCAGCAAATACAATGGCTGTGGGCATCTTAGCCTATAAGTAAGTACAATCAAATCTTATCAATATGCAACATCCTTTATTCAACTCTTCGCACTTTTTTGTTAAATTAACCAACAGATGCCGAGCAGATGGTAACATCTGCAAGTAAGCGGATATCGTTGCAAAGTTATACTCAAGAACGATTGCAACGATTAAAGGCTCTTGAACAACCGACATGCAATGCAATCTATCGTTTTGTTTGTCGTGGATTTCAAAGAATGCATTGAATGCCTTTTGAATCTGAATATGCTCTCAGCACTGTTTACTGTATCAGGCATGGCATTCGATAGAATGCTCCTCCGGAATGCCAGTGAGTTTATACCGAAAGATATCGTTTTGGTAGGCAGAGTTGTTGCGTGATTTTGATTTGTAGGTCATATGTCAGTTTCCTCTGCACGAAACATTCTCCCTCCCAAAATAATAGACTTTTCAGATCTAGATCTTTTTATATAGATCTAGATTTATATAGATTCATATAGATTTATATATCTGTGTCATTAATTTCTTGTAAGATCTTTGTGGGGGTAGCTATTCCATTGTTCTTGGTGAACAGGCAAAGCAATCAAAGGTGGATTCATAATCATCAAGTAGTCTAATAGTGCACGTTTATGTACTCGATTTATTTCCTTATTTAACACAAGTATGGACAAATTCAACCACATCTGAAGCTGCAGTGATATCCTACTCACTTTAGCGACATCATAAAATGATTATATTGCAGGATGAAACGAAGCCACCTTAACAAATACATTACGGCTCCAATGCATGCCTCTTGCCCCAGTACCTTGAAACAAAATATGGTGAACTTACACATCATTGATATCCCGGTGTGGAATCTTGAAAGGATTCTCATCATTAAAAATAAGGGAGCCAGGGATCTTGTGGTACTGTGAAAAAGAAGTTGCAGAAAAGATCAAAAAAGATTTACGAAATAGCTGTTTTAAAGTATTTTCTTTCCTTGGCAGCATTAGATATGTACATCCTGGGATTGATTAAGGCAAGTTAAAAAACAAGATTCAGATGACGGAAAAATTAACTTTGTCAGGGAAGTTATTAGGAATCTTTACAGCACATCAACGAGATCAACGGAAATAAAGTAGCTCAGCAAAGGGGAAGTTAGATAAAACTTCAAAAGTATTTGATGTTCTCAATTTTTATACACAATAGGATCATTTGTCCTACATTTGTTCTATCTTAAAATCAGATGTCCAGGAGGGTGGGCATTTGGCCAAGATGTATTGCATTTAATGATCAAATTTCTACAGAATCACTTTTGATTCCACAATGACGTGCAATGCATCTTGGTCAAGGGCCCCCGAGGCCACCTTTCGGGTACTTGTCTATCATGACTAAACATTGTAATTTTTGCTGGTGATTCAGGCCTTCTAAAGTTAGTTCAAACTAACACTGTCACAAATCAAGGCAAAAAGCAATGTTTGGAAAATTCTTGCAATTCTTCCTTTTCATGAACCAAAAACTTGGTAGCCTGCGTGCAGTCTCTATTTTTTGTAAAATTAGAAAAACGAGAAAACATATCTTCCTACTCTTTCAATAATAGAAAGGAAGTCTGCACACAGGATAACATCTTGGCTCATCCAAAAGGAAATTCACCTTTTATTTGCTCTCAGTTTCATTCCAACAGGCTTCTCAATATTTGAGGTATTTGAGATCAATTCTTTCTGCAGCAGAAAAGACAATCAAATGTAAACAATAAGCATATGGTTTTGATGACAAAAGCAGGTGGCACTTACCTTGTGATGAAACTCGAGTTTACACTGCAACGATCGGAGGTAATGAGCTATCAGCTGACCATACAAGCTTTGAGAAGATCGCTACAAAAAAGATTACAAACAATTATACTAAGGACAAGAATTTCCGGATAATAAACATTCAATATAAACATCAGCAAAAATCAGAAATTTAACCATAGTTCTACAAAGACCTTTTATTCAAAAGGAATTGGCCTCTTATTTTAGGCACTTCCACCAAATTTTGTATCAGTGACGTCACTGTTTTTCCTTGAGCAAAACATTGCAGAACATAGCCAATTAGTAGACATACTATTACCCAAAGGAAGAAAGGATCTACAAAACAAAAAGCAAAGGCTTGCTACGGCTCAGCAATCAATTAGTCCAGTCCTCTTTTCATAATGTGTGAAACATACATTTACAAAGGCAACAATGAATAGTTCCAGAAAGCTGGCAACCACTGTAGCAAGCTTTTGCTCTTTGTTTCAGGGTGATGGTTATACTTGGTAGGGAGGAATAATGTTTAGCAGCATGACAAATCTTCCCAGGGAAAAAGGACTGAATTTTTTTAGAATAAGCAGATAAATACTTACATAAATACTGTACAGATCTTTCAGGGTTCTTTTGAAGACATATGAATCTTTCATGCACTAGAGGATTACAGCAAAGATACTTTAAGACCTTTTTTATCATAAACATGAAACAACAACAGGTTCAAAACATTGTTCATTTTCTGTAAGATTATGAAGACATTGATTCTTGCTTTGCTCTCTAACCAAATATTTTAAAAGGAGTCATTGTACAATCCATAACAATAAATAAAATATTTCATTCTCTTTCAACACACTTAAAGTCAACTAAACAGTTATTAAACAATCCACTGCTGGATTCAACATGTAAATAACTTTACACAACTTCCAAAAAAGGCTCCATTCAAGCACTCAGTTTCATTATTTCACTTCTCTCTGAAAACTCTGCTATTTGGCAATGAGCTAATAGGACTGACAAATCAGATAACCTTAAGCTGACTGAAAGACATAGAAACCAGGGGCACTGGAGGCACATGCCCCCCAAGACTTTGCAATAAACAAAGCAGCGGCCTTTTAATTTTTAGAAAATGTTCCCTTTATTTCTTAAGAAACAAAGAAGCCTTTAAGTTTGAGATGCTTCCTGCATCCCTGAGCTGACCAAGCTCTTTTCTTTCAATACATTGTTTACCTATTTATCTTAATGTTCAAAAGAAATGCACAGTAAAGCTCAGTCTTGAAGACAATAAAGTTTATGCTACATAAAACAAAAACATAAACTCACATTTGGGTGGCCCTCTCTCAATATCTTGTGAAACACCATCATTGCTTTCCAACACATGATGTTTTGTGAGGGAAGAGGCATTCTCCCAAGAACATTCCAAAATGTTGAGCAGCCTCTTTCTTGCCATGTTCCTATAATAGTTCCTGTTAATCTTGTTAAGAAGAACTCAAACAAAAACCAATTTGTAAATCACAACATGCCATGAAAAAAGTAAGTCCACATTAAACCACATTAATTTAATGGCTCAGAAATATTGTTAGATGCCAAGTATAAAAAGTGGTAACAATTACATTTTTGATGAAATCTTTAATTGTGTACCTGAGAGCATTGTTTTTAAAATGCTAGCCTGGAAAGATAAGGCACACAGATAAAAGATTTGTTTCATAAGTGAAACCATCATCATGAATACTTTGCAAACTTTATGTGTTATAAAGCAAGAAGTTTTTACAAAGTTTAATTCAAAACATGCTTAGATGTTCTAACTTCACTGTTTTTGAGCTAACACATTCAATTCTTGAAAATGTAAATCGCTTACAGGCCTATGAAATTCATGTAGATTTTGAAATGATGTTTTTGCAAATGAAAGAAAATAGCAGCATGCACTTTCTGTTGCCAAAATCATCTTAAGGATACGTCTCACATGTTTTTCCTTTGCTGGACTTTCTTCAGCTTTGATAGCTTTGGTGATACACTCATGCTAGAAAAATGGAAATTTCAGCTTAAGATTTTATCAAAGTCCATCATTTTTCATTTCAAGCAATTATAGTCAAAGTACAATTTGAAGCTGTGAATGTTTCTTGGTCTGGAAAAAAATTTCACAAAGTGAATCACATTCAGACAACAAAGCAAGAATCATGTTTCCACTTCCTCTGCAACCTAGCTGTGGGGAAAATTCCAACTTATTTGCATTGCTTGATAGAACTCCTTTCTCTACCAAACTCATTTCTTTACTAAACACGAGGTTTAGTCACACTACACTACTGTTATGCAGCACAATGTCCTGATAGACTAGAATCTAGCCTATACATTGTATTTATTTAAAATTTTAACATCATCCTGTCACATCTCTGGGGTATTTTTCAATTCAATAGGTAGATTTCAATTCAATTCAATATGATCTTGGTAAAAATAAATTGTTGCTATGTTTAGTACTTCAGTGACGAGAGGACACAATTTGAAGCTTTTCAAGTTTGCTTCATCGTCGAGCCTAAGGAAGAACTATTTCTCAAACAGAGTAATAAACGAATGGAACAATTTGCCAGCAGCCATAGTCAATGCGAAGTCAGTTGTAGAGTTTGAGAAATTATATGACGATATTTACGGTAACGAGAAGTACAACTATGAATACGCTTGAAAACGAACGCTAAAGGGTTTAATAGGCCAACGGCCTCTTTATCCCTCATTATATCATATTATTATTATTATTTTATATTATTAGTATTGTCACAAAATTGCCTAGTTACCTTTGTCACAACAGACAAAAGCCTTTACAAACAATCTGGCAATTGCATTTAACATGATTGATATGCAGAAAGCATCACTGTTTTACTTGTGAGAAGAGGGCATTAAATAAAGCACAAGTCACGAGCAAAGTCACTAAAGATAGATGTAAACAGAAATATTATGACTGAATGTTGCAGCATCTATGAGGATAGAAAGTTCATTTTTTGCTGCACCAAACCTTTATGTCACACCAGTTGTGTTTCAAGATAAAGACTTAATTGTTTTACCATATTGTTATTGATGTCATTCCAAACCACAGATATCTGGTCGTGTAACACATGCTTTCTGGCATGGAGCTTATAATCGATCCATACACCAAAACCCTCAGTTTAGATGGCATGGGAGCCACAGTGACAACTGACTAGTAGTCCATTGTTACTTCAGAGCATTTACTCTTTTTCAGAAGATAATTCAGACCAAATAATAATAAATGTGAAGAACTGACGGATGGACAGATAAAATGTGTGAACTACTAGGGGAAACAACTTCTGAATGCTTACATCTCCTTCACAACAAATAGCTGAATTGAAAGTCAGGAGTGAAGATTCTGACTAATAGAAAGCATAAGCAATAATTCCAATAAACTTGCTTTTTGGAAACTTTTCTAAGCAGGAATTCTTTGGCAGGAAAACTATGTTGATGAGCACAAGGCCTCTGTGGCCTGCACTTTTATGTTTACAAATTCGATTCATGTTTTTTTTATAGGCCCGCCCGTCTGCAAAACATAACATCATACCTGTTCTTTTTCGAATCTTTCCCTTTCAGGACCAAAGCCGGTGGTGACCTGCATGCTCGATGGTCTTCTCTCTAGGGGAGATTGTTCCATTCGTTTATTTATCTCCATTTTAAAGAGTATTCTGTTTATCTTCTAATCATCCTCTCATCATGCCCACTGTGCTGTATGATGTTGATATATTGGAAGTGGATTCGAATCAAAATGGAAGGAAGAACCAATTCGAGTCCACTACGAAAACGAGGTTCCTCCAAGATGTTGGAAGAAGCCAGCTCAACCCCCCTGTTCTGACAAATAAAGTGGTTTTCTCAGAGGGGGGCGTTTTTAGAAGAAATTGATTTTTGATAAACAAGGTATTTGTTTTCTACTTTAAAACATTTTATGTTACAAGTGAAAAATCCCAGTTTTAGGCTCTTTAACACCAAAAGTCGTATTTGACATTTATTCGTCGGTTCCGCGGTTTTGTTTCTTTACTTGACTTACATAGTAAAATTAAATTTGGCAGTGAAAATCCCGATAATACGGGAAAATACTTCAATTGCGTCCTAAATATACAGAAGCTTAATGAATATTACCCCCATCATGCACGAACAAGGTCTTAATGAAACCCAATTTTGAATTTTTTGCGTGTACAATCGCTACTCTGTATCGAATTCAAAAAGCTTGTTCTTCGAGTTAAAAGATTTTTGCAAAGATAATATCTTCATTTTCAGCTCACCTTAACACGCTCTAAGGAAATAATGTAAACTGCTTTTCACAGCAGTAGTGAAACCATATGGTGGAAAATCTCTATCAAAGAATGTTGCCAGGCCCTGACAAGAGCAAGGCAGAATTTCCTGAAGCAAAGTATACGTGTCTGATCAAGACAAAGCGATTTGGTAGCTTCAAGAATAGATTCCACACTTTCTGTGCAGCCAGCCATAATGCTTCTCCATCTCTGTTCATTTTGATTTGATTGAGTGGACTCAGCGGTGTGGAATCTATTCTTCTGAAAGACAAATCGCTTTTGTCTTCTTGGAAACCTTGAACTTTGGTTTTGCAAAATTTGCCCTTGCTCCTTACACTTGAAAGAACGACAGTTTTAAGGACTATCAAACTTGTTTCAGTCTGGTCAACGGTCAGCCTGAGCAAGCGGCTCGATTTGATTTGATTTCCAAGTGCAGTATTTCGACATTTCCGGGCATATACAGTAGAAATACCTAAAAGCTACTACACGAATCTCATTCTCGACCTAGAAGCCACCAGAGAACACAGCTTTCCCGTTTTCCAAATTTTCCTAAAATCCTTAAAATATCTAAAATAAATACTACCTTTTATCAAGATTACTTCATCTTGCTGGAAAAATTGTCTGAAAGCAGACAGCATAAAAATAGTGCAGCAAAAAAGTATCCTTCTTCGACAGCAGACAATTGATCATAAACTTGGCGCATTCTAATAATCATTGATTAACTTTGGAGACTATTATTCGAACTTTTCACGGGTTTAATTAAAAGCAAGTCTTTCAAACTTCATTATTTAGTCCTGAAACAGCTAAAGTACATCGCAAAACATCGATCAGAAGCTTTCAAAAGCTGAACTTCACAGAAAAATAATCGAGTATAATTTAGGGTTTTGACATAGACATTTACTAGCATTCAGGAAAATCGGCCCACCGTACGACTTATCACTGGCTTGCTGAAAATGGAACCTTTTTGCCACACCTTTCAATATATTTCAATTCTCACTCCCTAAGATTTACACGGTATTTGAAAATTATTACGAAATATTGATCTTTATTTTAAAATAACGAGATCATTGATAGCTCTGTGGATTTTCTCTTCCAATTCTTTTAAAGTTCGTCTTTGGTGGATTTGTCCGTCAAATATCTTTTGTAAACATCCATTGGGTCAACGAGGTAATGTTTATGAAAAGAAACAAGATATTGGTGTTGAAGAAGTTCTTGAACATACTCTGATGGACGAGCCTGCAAAATTGGAAAATTTGTATGAATATATAAACACAAACATAGTGTCTATCTTCTCAAGAATGGCATGAGCCTAAAAGTTGCTGAATTCCAACCTTTCTCAAAGCTTTTTGCATGATCATCGAAACCAAATGTGCAGTTCACTGAAACATGTGAACCAAATTTGTTTGTATTTATCTATATGGGGCTTAAAATCATCGACAAAACTGGCACAAAATTTTCAATAAAATTAATTAATAAAATTAAAAAAGAAGAATTTATTGACATGTGTTCTCCCTGGATGCAATACTATGTACCTGATGAAATGAGGGATTGTGTACAGAGGCAATCCCCATTTGTCTGAAACATCCTCCCAACCACATATCGTCTGGCGAATTATCAGCAGAGCAGCGACAACCACTTTTCATGAGCATTTCGACACCACGTCGACTTAGGATCATTCTGGAAAAGAAATCGCATGGTATTAACTTTCTCAGTTCAGGTTTCATCTCAGTCGAAACCCGACAGTTAAGAAATTGTCAAAATTAGACCCATATTTTACAAAAACCAATCAATCTTATTCGTTGCAAAAGAGCCCGGAAGCTTACATGCCAATTGTAGGTTAGTGTACACGGGAGTTTACTATAAGCTACAGTCACTTCTTAACAAAACAAGACATAAAATACCAAATTTTTGCTGACAACAAAGAAAGATCATGAAATTTACCACATTTAAGTACGTACAATGCCATTCCCTGCTAATGTGTGCTCATTTGATACATACAGAAAGCTAGTACTCAGTTTTTGGTAAACTTGAACCATTCAGGCTCTCTTCTCCCTCCATCAATGTTCCTCAAAAATTTGTTTAATTACACACCTCATGAACAGTTTCTGAATACTGAATAGGGTCATAGTATTGACCAAAACAGGGATTTTACAACAGTTTTCCTTACGCTGCTTACCAAAATTTACTAACTGTCAACAAGCTTCCCTTTTTGTGAAAAACAAATTTCATTGCGCAGTTTTTAGGAAAACGAGTAAATAAAGAAATGACGTCATACCCTCCTCCGCCAGTGATATATTCATATCCAAAAGATTCATAGTTTACGCCATACGCGTATCTCTCTCCTAATAATATTGGCTCACTTGGATCGTAGCACGCTAAAGCACGTTGAAGTCTGGAAAAACTAGAAGCAAGAATAAATAATCATAAAACAACAGTCTTGTGCAAAAAAACAGAAATTTAGTTTCTTATGTGCAAGATAATATCTTTACAAGAGGCTGGCAGAATTCCAGTAAGAAACTTCCCTTTCTATGGGATGTTTTCCTCTGCCCATTAGAATTTTTCATACTAAATAGTTGCAAGGGTTTCAAGAGTTTTAAATGTCATAATATGTAAATATTAATAATTTTACATACTAAATATTTGTAAAGGCCTAAAGCGCTTTAAACGTTTAAATATGAAAAATGGTATATCATTTCATGCGACAAAATATTAAATATGAGGAGTTACAAAACAACTTTGACATTGCAATAAAGTCTATTTCATAACTTTTAACCACGCATGAGAAATTGAAGACAGGCCGTCAAGTTTGCTATAAAGAAGAAAATATTGCCTATGACGGCAGACTGCAGTTTCGCATACGTCTCGTTTCCTATATGAGGGGAATTACTTTATATAAAAATGCTGCAGTTGAAAAATGAAAAGCAACAGATTTAAGCAAATTTCGACATAAAGAATGAACATGCAATATAAAAAACAAACTCACTTTATAATCGTATCATCGTCAATAATAACAAGCCATGGTTTCCTCTTTATCTCGCTGTCTGTATGTGCCTTTTCAATGATCTTATACAATTTTGTGCAGTGTCCTGTTTCAGTGTTTGGCACTCCAATAAACTCTGTTGGAATATCCTTATCTGCTTTGTCACTATAATACACAATATGGTTTGCATCGACACCGATTGTTTTTAAGACAAACGGAAGCCTCGTGTTATGGAACTTGTCACATGTCTTAACGGCAACAAATATATCATCATTTTGGACATTTCCACAATTTGGTTCGTCTTTGTTTACAGTTGTCGCACAATCTGATTGGTCAAGTTTTTGATTGACACAGAACTCTTTGACATCTGTCAAGTTGAATCCTTTGCTTTTGTTGTTTATATACATGGCTACTTCGTGTTGAACGTCGATTGAAAAATCCATTGATGGTGGGTCTTTGGAAAGCCTTTTATCTAGCCTTGAAATGAACGAGAAAAATTTAGTTTAAAGTTAACTCAAGATTAAGTTTTTCCTTGTCACAGACAACAGTTGACAGTGATTCCTCAATCAATCAACTTCTGAAAATGGTCAACTTCGCAGAGACGGAAATATTTTTCCAACCAAACACATTTATCATAGATACAGCATGTTTTGGATTAACCATTGTGATCTGCTGATGAAAACGAGAGTATCTTCAAGTTTGCCAAAATTTCTGCCTTTTGGAGCAGAAGGCTCGGAGGGCCTTCCAAACGAACCAAACCTACCATTTCGAGGATTTCGGAGTCAATCAAACACGTATTCAAAGTCTTCCAAGTCTACCGTTCTCATAAAGCTGCAACTGCTAACAAATTACAATTATATTACTTATTTTGAAAATAATCTCTATGCACATTATCAGGCAGATCCAGTCATGTTTGATATACCAATACGACTGTATTTTTGTAGCTTAGATCCTGGGCTGAATTCTTTTCAATTTGCAAAACTCGGTGCAATGAGAATAGCTTACCATTTGAGCATTGAAAATGAAATCGCCCATCCAGCTCCGAAATCTGGGAATGCAAACATTGATGGATCTTCAAAGAATGCAAAATGATGAATGATAGCTGGTTCAGTGTCTCTCAGAGCATGGCCAAGAAATTTCTTCTGCATAGAAAATAAAAATAGCAAATTCTGACAAATAGAACAGGCTTTGTGAGACATAATAATAATCGTAAAGATGTTGCCGAGGCAAAATAAGAGTCTGTGCAACGCATAGTAATAAAATATATAAAATATTTCGACACACTTGATGTCAACTAACCAGTTATGAAACAGTTACAAAACATGTTTCGACCTTCAGATCCTCATCAGTCGACGCCATATTGTGATGCGTCATAATGTGGCAGCATCGTGTGAACGTAGTCTCATACCACCATCATCTAGATTGGTAGTAAAGCAGGCTACCCCCGAGAATCTTCAAACCTTTGAATTTTAAGTAAAGTATATGTATGCCTACAGCATGTGTTGTTTGAGGAACGTCCCTTGGTAGTAAAACAGTACAACTATCTTTGCCAAGTATATCCATTTTCATAAAAAAAAGATTTAAAAGCTGCAGATTTATGTGCATACCTTTTTAGCTGAGAATCTCTCGAGGACTTTAAGAAGTTTTTCCAAGTTAATTTCAGTGGTATCTTCACAGAAAAATATCCATTTCTTGCCCTTTGCATGGTTTTCAAGTAAGCTGATAAAAGAAAGAAGTTTTGTAGCAAATGCAACAATTCTAGGTATCAGAAAATGCTATTTTCACTAGGAAATGAAGAGATGTTTGATGCACTTTTCATAAACAGTATCTTGTGGATTTTTAAATTTTTCCTGCATTTAATCATGATATTTGCAAGTGCAATACAACGCAAAATATCAGCAAATTTTAAATCTATGAAATTCAATTTTGCAAACAGCTGTAAAGTAGACAAATAATACTGCTCAAATATTGCATCAAAACCAGTTGAATTAAGACCTGCTGTTACAGGTCAATAGATGCTTAACAGGATGAAAACAGATGTATTTGAAGAATTAAAAAAACATTTTGAATACATACATTTTCACCAGTGGTAAAATTGTCCAGTGACCATAGGGTGCCCAGCTTTCTTGAGTCATAAGAACATTTAACAAATTCTGAAAAGTAAATTTTGATTACTCAATAGATTCTCAAGATTACATCATGCTGTAGGTTTCCACACATTTAAACATCGTTTTTCTGCCTAAGAATTGTTGTATAGATATATTTACAGTCTTTTACAGTAAATTTCTGAAGAATTTTTATCATGATGTAAACAATCCATGTTATGTTAATGTGCACAAGACCTGTACTGTACAAAAAATTGCAATGAACTGCAGAAAAATACTTGCAAATAAATAAAATGCTATAAACGAGATGTAAATGAAAAACAAAACTTACTTCTTCATCACTAATCTTTTTAGCTTGTTCTAAAAGATTCTTTTTCAAGACCTCTGCTTTATTTCTATGATATTTGTAATCCTGACCTCTAATGATAACTAAGACATCTCCAAGACCTGCAAAATAATAGGGTTTACTGGGGGTAAAATGAGTAAGGGGTAATTTGGATAGGGTCAAAAAGTGGATAAGATTTTACAAACCGATTGTTCTGAGCTTTCCTCTGGCTAGAACTGCTCAAACCACCTCACTGACACTTGATGTGAATGTTGATTTATCAGTTCCACCTTCTTTGTTTCCCAACAATTAACATTACCCATTTGGTCATGGTAGACCCTTCAGATTGTCTTTTCACAATTTGTCAATAAAAGATAAGACATTGTTGGATATGAATCTGAGGAGAACTGGCATCTTTGGTACAGAACATTTCTTTCACACCAACATGACAAGAATTCTTTACATTAAAATAAGATTTCTTACACCATATGAAAAACAAACTGTAATTTTTTAAAACCAAATTCTTAAAGGTAGGAAAGAAATGTTAATGTGTGAAAGGCTTGTACTATAAGCTGAGTTCTTTTATCAAACCAAAAATACATTTTACAACCAAAGTTATGCTTATCAATATTGGTATTATTCTCAGTCTTGAACAACAACAAAATGCTTCACTCACCTAATTTCTTTCTTTGAACATTTTCATTTATCTCTGTTTTTTCTACCTGCAGAGCAATGAAGGAAATGAAAATAGCAAATTTAATCATGAAATTAACAATTGATAAAAGTGTTCCAATAAAGCAAGTAATTTGGGGAGAAACCAACAGTGGTGGAGCCAGCACTGACAAATCCAAAGGAAGTGGGGGGGGGGGATTTCTCAACGTAATTTCTCAACCTAAAGGTATACACTGATTCCATGCTATGATTATATGACAATTTTTGCCAACTTTTAAGATTTGGTGGGGAGAAGTCCCCCCAGTCCCCCCCCCCCGTGCCACCACTGGAAACCAACACCAAAAGATTACTCAATCATGATTGTAACAATGGTAATGGACACCAGGACATTTGAAATAAAAGTTGTCATGAAGTAAACATGCATAAAAGAAACTGTTGTTTAAGAGCCCCTACGCTGAATTCTGACCAATTTCTAAATAAGAAGTACTATATGAATATAAAGAAGTCATCACATGCTATACTAAATCCTAATAGGATTTCACTGCAGAATATATAATTGCAGATACTTATCATATTAATTGAAACAGTTTGTTGTTACCTCTGATGCCACTCCAAATTTGAAATTCTCCTCTCCTTTGATTATGTTATCCTTTGCATATACATTGGGGTCTGATAGAAAGGAAAATAAAGGATACTCTTGCAAAGAAATGTAGTACCAATGCACTTGCTTGTATCTAAATGGAAAACATTGTGCTCTGTGTTTTCAATTCTTCTCTCCCATACACGAGATGGGTACTTCAGGTCGGTAGGTAGGTAGGTAGGTATTTATATTTTAACGTGGCTAGCCTGCGAAAGTCTGAGAGACTTATTTCCAGCAGGGGCCACGGATGTTTTACCATCAGTCCGCCGCAGCTACCCGCCGCAGCTACCAGATTTCCCTCACATGGCTCTGGTTGACCCGGGCTAGAGTTACGGACAGCGACCAAACTGTCCAGCGTGGGATTTGAACCTACGGCCGTTCTGACCTTTGGCTTACGAGTCAGACGCCTTAACCACTCGGCCACGCGCTCTTCCAAGACATTTGTTATATACAATACCATCCTTCTAGCACTTTGCCTAGAGATCAGATTTAGAAATTATTTTCTTTTTGTTGACTGATATTGTATAGCAGTGGAATTTTAAAAAGATGAACTGCTGACCTTTTATCAGCCTTTTTTTTCTTCCCTGTAAATCACCGGGGAGCGCACCCCAGATTGGAAAGTTTGAAAACTGCGCAGGGGATTTTCAAGCAGGGATGAAAATGGCGCAGATAGTATTCCAATTTCAATTGAAAAAGTGCATATGAGCATACTACTTTTACATACAATACAAGCAAATATGCAGTCCTGTTAGTACAAATTTTCAAAATGTGCAGATGGCTGCACGGATAAGGTAAAAGTGCGCGGGGGATTAATCCCCCGCGCATGTCAAACTTTCCAATCTGGAGCGCACCCAGTCAAATTGCTAAATACAGCAGTGGGCTTAACTTTGCGAGGGCACAAATCTGTCAGCTGCTTTGTTGCCAAAAATCAAACCTGCCTCCATTTAAAATAAATGTCAATTGCTTGAGGTGAGCAGCCTACCTGACTGCACGCTGTCAAAGATTTTCGTTGAGCTGATGCTTTTTTGGTGGGAACCTCAACCTTATTCGAGAAGACCTTAAATCATTTTTGCAATACATACCTATGAGCACGATTAATACAAAAGCCAAAGTTAGGAACGAAAACAGAGCTCTTCTTGTTGCTTCCATGTCGTGTCTTTGCTTCTGTTCTCGCTCTTTATTTACTTCTTGTCATCGCGCCATCTTTGTTCCAAGCCTTTTGTGTGTTGTGAGTGATGTTGTTGTTGTATTGCTTTGAATTGCTCCTGCACAGAGGCTTCCAGAATTTCTTTTTTGTTGTTGTTGTTGAGCCTCCCCGTTTGAACATTTTCTGGTCCACCAGAGAACGAGCGGAGTCAAGAAAGACACTGCTTGGCACAGAATTTGTAATGCTGTTTTAAACCTTGAGAAGCTGCCAGAAGACCCTGTAAAGGTTTAATCAAGAGATTTTGCATCATGACAACATAAAATTTTACGAAGCAAGGCCAAAGAGGAGATTTGAAACACAAAAATTTTATTTTGGCCTAGTCTTGGTCTAGGCCATCATCATATCAGTCTGACAGACAGTAGACAGTGTTGACAACAACAACAAATTACAGTCATACAGGGTTTATAGATACAATTATAGGTGGTGATGCTATTAAATGATACAAGGATGATTGGTACATGAACATGATATGAGAAATGAATACTTGAAAGTCTCTCAGAAGGAATGTAATTTCTTGCAGCTTTGCGTATGTGGACATGGAACTTGGAAATGCACCCATTGGACAATATAGATCACATGACCCTCCAAAGAACTTTGCTTTGAAGTGAGTAAAATCATCAATGATCTGTCCAGAGGATACAAATGTAGCTTTGCTCATAGAATCCACAATCCTAGGCTGAAAAGTTTGCATTATTTTGGGACCCACAGGGAATGTGTTCCCCAACAAAATCTTCAAGAAAAATAGCCTATTGTTTGGAATCAAAAGAACCCCCACAAAATTTTCCACACAGAAAAACTCTACGGTCTGGAAAACCAGATGGTGTTCTGGAAAGGGTTCTAGAAAAAGTGTTTCGCATGTGCAAGTTGAGATGAGCACAATTTCTGCAGAAAAAACTTTGCAGTTGCATTTGAGAACAATGGCTTAAAATAATGCAGTCTTTGTTTATTGCAATTGCACTGTTCAGATTAAATACTGCGCCACTAGTTGCATAAACTGGATATTGCACTTCATCTATAAACTTTCCAATTTGAATGTTATTTGCCGTACTAACTGAAGATTTTCCACATTTGTTTGCAAGTCGAAAAGTAAGAAAACACGTTTTGTGTTAAACATGAAACCTTATGCAAATAGTTTTATGATATTGCTATTCTTGTGATCATTTCAGGGTCAGATTATGGAGGGTGACATCAGGAAGTATTGTGCCTGCTGTGCGTCATCAGTCAGTTCCAGTCCTTAGGCAAGATGAGGGTACAGAAGTTGCAAGGGAAGCTCTGGAAATGGTTGAAAGGAACCAAGGTTGGTAAAGTCAGGCTGTTTATCTTACTCAATGAAAATATGTGTATCTTTCATTTGCTATTGGCAATGATAATTTCATTCCATAGATTGAGTCAGTATCTCGTAATGTTTTGCAGATGAAAGGCAAGAAGAAGAACTGATTATTCATTGGCAAGAGAAATTGTTTTGTGAGGTAGGAAGATTTGTGACTGTGATCATTTCACAAAATGATTATTTTCAACTCCCTAATCTGAATTTTGAGTAGAAAGTGTGTACAGTTTCAGTGTGTTGCATAACTGATTCTTTTACTCATTCTAGAGAGAAATTGCATTTTATGATAATCCACTCAACTGTGTATCAGCTCTGGATCAAAAGTATTCTGACGATATCAGACAAGTTGCGTAAGTGAAATGACTTGCTTGTTTCTAAATTTTCTTGCTTTTTCCAGTACAGTAAGTTGTACATTAAAATGATTCCTAGTATACTTTTGGGATTATCATATCTGTAAACAAATGATTTGTGGTACAAAATTTGAAAACAGCCATGAATGACAGCTCATTGTACTAAAGCCAGAAGTGCAACAAAAACACAGTAACCTGTAGAAATAAGAAGGTTAACTCCTGTCAAAGAACAACAACCAAACTAAACCTGGAACTGGAGAGGAAACTGTTGAATCCTGCAAGAGGAAAATGAATTAATCTTATTATCTGAAAGGAAAGAAATAAGTTACTGTAGTAACTGCAATAAAGAACAATGTTGAATAACCAAAACCGTGTTTCAGTCCTATACTCTTCAGTTTGATTTGTGCAAAGAGCAAATTAAGAATACCAACAAGCTGCTTTAGCATGGTGGAAGATAAGATGAAGATTATCTGTGGGAGTTAACAATCAAAAGCATGAATTAATGCCTAATACTTAGTACCCAGCATTTGTGTACCATTGTATTCCTAGGGCTGGCAATGGCAGAAAGAACAAGAGAATATTTACGTATGTAGATGCAGACTGCCATAGAGTGGATGCAGATGGTGGTATCTTTGGAGAGGTATGTGCTAATGGGTTATGCATTGTTGTGCTAATGGGTTATGCAATAGTGCTAACAAAAGCAACAATATTATATGGCCCTCAAATAAAACACAAGAAGAATCTGCCTGTTTTAGCAACATCGATGAATCCAGAATGTCTCTTTTATGTTTAAGAGAATTTCTCTATTTCCTGTTGTACTTTTCCTTCAAGAAAATAGAAACTTCTGAAAGAAGAAAGAGGAATTCTAGTGACTTTAATTTTTTTCCTGATTTGTTCCTTTTTATTTCCTTTTCTTTTCTTGCAATTTGCGATAGAAGTTTATCCACAAAGAGTATTTAAGACATCTACTGTACTTTTACTCCAAAATTTTCAGCATTACAGCCCCTGAAGTAAGAGCATAGTTAGGACTTAAAGTAGGTTAGGAAGCTTTCAGAGAGCCAAAGGGTTTTATCTATTAATGGTGTTTCTTTATAATGGCTTAAATTTTCACTTAAAATAAAAGTTTTTGCCCTGTATTTCAGGCAGCCAATTACATGACAAATAGTGGAGATGAAAGACAGACATTCTTGGTTGAGAAGATGGCGGGTCTCAATCTTATGACTGTTGGAAGAAGGTGTTTTTTTTCTCTTCTATCATTTTATCTTATTATCATTTATTTACAGGACACATGATGGAGCTCCAAAAACTATTCATCCACCTCAGAGTTACAGTAGTGTCCCACATATAAGAAACAACATTTTCAATTTGAGGTCTGATGTGTTTCTTATAAAAAGAGAAGTAAAGTTCCAATCAGGGTAAAGTTTCTTAAGTTTCTTATTAGAAAAGTTATGAACTTTCAATGAACTACTCAGACACAAGCTGTATGATTGTTATATTAAATACGTTTTGATTTGCATTTGTAAATTTCCACTGCCAAGAAAAGCGACAATTATTCAAGGAAGGTGCTTTTTGCTTAATTTGCATGCAAAATTATTGGTTTCATCTGGATAGGAACAGTCTGATTCAACTGAAAAGCTGAAATTGTCATGTTTTTCAAATTTCTAATACATAGATAGTTTCTGAATAAGAAACAAGTCTCTTTCAGACCTGGACCAGTTTCTTATAAGAAGGGGTATTATTTGGGAAATCAAGGTCTGCTGTTTCTTAAATTCATGTTTCTTATATGCGCGACACTACTGTAGTGTATTCCTTTAATTTGATGACTTTTTCAGAAACTTTGCGTTTATTGGCAAATAATTTTTGATTAAGCATCCATTGTTGCATAGAATTTTGTTGAAGAATGATTCCGTTCAAATACATTGATGCTAAGCTTTAACAATATTGATGCAGCGGAGCATAGTCACCTTTTGCCAGAGGACAATAGAAATTATAAAGAAATTTAATCATTTGTTCATCGTTTCCAGGAATTTATCAGCTACTGATCAACGGTCGAAAATCGTCGAAGAAATTCCATCAAAACATGTGCTAGATAGTCATGTGATCACAACACCAAGTAGAATCATGTATATAATGGCAGATTTAAGCCCAGATAAGAGGTATGCTAAGCTTTGCTGAACTTTATTAGTCTGGAAATTTAGGATTGTTAGCAGGAGGTCTAATCTGTGATAATGAATTATTTTTAAAGATGCTAACAGAAGTGGATGCCATCAACACAGGATCCGATTTAGAACCTTTGTTAGACTTCGATCCTTCATTTATTTATCTTCAACATCCATTTTTTTTTGTCAACACAGAGACAATTTTGCTTCTTACTACACATGCTAATTTTATTTTCCCCTTTCAGTGTCAGTACAAGAAATGACGAATTTGTTTTATGCGTCATCAAGGTATTTCTGTTTGCTTCTGGAAATGATGAAATCATGAAAATTCAAAGCTAGACGAAGATAAATAGTTTATGTTTGCCTGCCGAGATCCAGCATCAAATGATTTCATGCAGTTCCAAAAGATCCAGGAGAAAACATTGATCAAATGTCTGTAAAGACTGAACTTGAAAGAACAAAGAAAATCAATAACTTTTTTCAAAACCTTATTGAAATTACGCAAAGTAAAAGTTAACAAAGTTACTTCTAAATTCCCAAGTCATTTGCAAGAGTTTGGCTAGTGTCTTTGCTTGCTCAGCCTATAGAATATTTGATCAATGTTTTTCTATCAATTTCGGCTGTTTCCAGACCAAGAGTTCAAACGTTGTTAAATGCTTGAAGTAAGTGGCCATTGAATAAAAATGAAGTTACCGAGTAAAATTTTGGATTTTGGCTAAAGATTAAATGATTGATCTTGAAGATTGGTGTAATTCACAATTTTGTATGGCTTGTCAAATGTGGAGACATTTTTAGCGCACCATTCAATTTCTGATATAATTTTGTAAGCACCAAATGAAACATAAAAATATTGAATTTTGTAGCAGTGAATAAGATACTGTTTTGTACATGGGGAAAATTAATCCACTGTCAGGCTATGAGCTGAGACTTGAGATCCCACCCTCCCATGTGATCCCTTGTAATTTTCATCTTTCATTTACATGAAAAACATGCCATCCTGGTTAGATAAGATACCACTTTGCCGAAGGTGGAATCCCTCTGAAATAGGATAGGATTTTTCCATATGAACGTTGGAAGATGGCATAAAAACTGGAAGGTGAGATAAAATTCTTCGTAAAAACACACGCAGATTTCATTACACTAGACAGCTCGCTGTCTGGAAAGTGGGATAATTTTCCTCATGTAAACAGGCCCCTAAGAAGAAGTGAAATTTGTTAAACATCTTTCCTCTTCACTTCTTATGCAAATTTTGCTTTGTCGAAGGCTAACTGTAAGATCTAAGGTTACACTGATCAGGTTTTTGTTCATATTTTTGCTATTGATGATACCACCGTTTTTTCCTCCATCCGTTCACAGATCGATGCAAATGGACAAATTGTTGTAAAGCCAGATATGAGCAGAGATATACCTTACAGAATAGAAACCTTGCGTGAAGCGAAAGGTAGGTATTATCTATCTCAAATTAGATGTCATGTGAAACCGTCCGCGAAAAGACAGTTGAAAGTCTTTTGCATAATTGATTTGCGTTATCGCAGAACTGGCTTGACTTCTAATTTTAGACAAACCATAGGTGCTTGGATTTACCAATTTTATATTGCTCATGGCATTTGGCATTGTTAAAATTTCCATCATTGTTGATAGACTTGAGTAATGTGATTTTCTTGATAATATTGAAGTAAACATTGTAATGAATTTTGATAACTTTTGTATGTCGTACAAAAATATACGTTGATGAATTATTTGATTGATTGATTGATTGATTGATTGATTGATTGATTGATTGATTGATTGATTGATTGATTGATTGATTGATTGATTATATCGTTTGTTATTTTCTCAGAGATATTCGAGTTTACACTCAAAGACACTTCACAAGAGATGTCGAAGTATGTTATATGATATATCTCACAGCTGCAAACTCTTTAAGAAAGCTCCACACTTGTGCAAATTTAATTTATAGTAGCTTGTAATTCTGTAAATTTTCAGTGAATTTGGAAAATCCTGATATTTTGTCTTTCTTGCCATGAAGCTTGCTTATTTTATTGCCATGTTTTATATTCAATCAAATTTCAAACAAGATTTCTTGTAGATGCTTCAGCCTGCACTATAAGATTTAAGTTTTTTTCTCTGAATTAGTAGCCACGAATCGTAATGAAATGCTTGTATACTTAGACTAAGTTGTCAAATTTTGCTCATTGCAGGACAGAGAAAGAACAGGAATCAAAACTTCTTGGTGAGGTAAGACCACAAAAGATATATATGCCATCAGTTGATGCAGTAATGCTATACATTCCATGTACATAAAAATTTTTGTTCAAGATACAAGAAAATTAAATGTTTGAATACATTTAAATCATGGGAAATGCTCTCTGAATGAAAGTTCCGGACATAAATGGATACAATGCAAACTATTATTGGCAACATTTTATCTGCCAAAATATTGACCCCTTGACCCCTTGTAAGTGAAATGTGATAATAACCATTGTCGTAATAGTGACAGTCGTTTGATTGATTGATTGATTGATTGATTGATTGATTGATTGATTGATTGGTTTATTTAGTTTTAATGAATTGACTACCGATTTTAGTCATTATGTCTTGCATTTCTAGTTATATGACAGACATGCAGAAGTGATGGCATCTCAAACAGGAATGGAGTTATACCCATTGGTAATTATCGTATTGATATCATTCTTTTTTAAACTAAACTACAAAACAATATACATTACTTGTGCAATTCACAGCGGCACTAGATACACTGTCATCTAGTTCCTACTGTCAATGGCATTTTCATTTCTCTAATAATTTTACAGTAAATCATTTTTGCTATGGTTTCCACCCAAACCTTTTTTCAGTTGATTTAGAAATCACTTGATGTTTCACCTGCATAACTGCTTCGGAAAGAAACAAATTGACGTTGTATACTATTATTGTTCACCAAAACAGTGTCAAGACATTTACGGTTACTGGACAGTGTCAAAACATTTTTGAGTGAACTTGGAAATCAAAGTTGTAAATTACAAAAGTTTCTTAGCTTATTCAATCCAGTTCGCACGGTTTCTTAAATTTCGAACAATTGTACCTACCGTTCGTTTCTTGTAAACTGTTTCTTATAAAAGAGAGAAAATGAGTGTATAGACAGGTCACTTAGATTAATCTTACAGTTATTTATTCTCTTGTTATCATCTATTTATTAAAATTTGGCTTGCTTTTCAGCCTGCAGTTGATGAGTTGATTTACTATGTCTTTGGTGAAATAGGTAAGTTTGATTCATTCTTCATCCTCTCTCACAGACATTTTATTTCTTGTTTTGATTCTGCATATTGCTTTACCAATATTCTGAACATTTCAACACATTGGTACTTATTTCTATTAATTCTAACGTGATTCAGTCATACCAAGAAATTCCTCTTTTCGTTTTAGTTTGTGCCAAGAATTTTGACAACGATGATTTGTTTGTAGAGTTTTTTGTTGATTTACCACGAAGTAAGTCTTCTTAATATCATTCTTTAAAATCCTTTGATCTTCTTTGGTAGTGCATCCTTTACACTGTTGATTTCTTGGCTACCTGTTTTCAGTGAAAGTAACTTTTATAGCACTGATCATTTACTTGCCCCGTGAATCACCAGCTTAAACAGCAACACACTGCCTTGTTTTGAGATTAAACTATTAATGATAAAATTTTGATAAACACAACATATTGTACTCTAAGAATAGGGTACCTAATTCAAACCAACTATCCATTATTTTGGTTTTGCGTTGAACGAGGACATAGATTGACTTGACTTTATCTCATCTCGTCAGCTATAGATTGACTTGACTTTATCTCATCAGTTATATCTTTCCAAGGAACTTTGTCTCATCAGATATAGTGCTCCTTACTTTTGATCATGTGTTTTTACAGCAGTTTCTTCCCCTTTTGTCCTTTAATCAACAACCCTCTAATCTAATTTTTTCTTAACTGCAGATTGGTATTCCATGAAAAAGACGCTAAGCTGGACAACACAAAAATGCTCTCAAAATGCAGTAAGCACACATGTCTTACTCACGAAATTTCAAAACTCATGTTTTGTGATAAGATTAATATTTCATTCTCACTGACACAGTTAAACCAGCTTTATCTAAACCAGGTTACATTTCAACCAATCAGATGCACTAGATTGGTTGGATGGACCAATCATAATGCACAGTCGATAATCTAGTTTAGTTTAAGCTGGTTTAACATGGCAGTGTGAATGGGTTATAAGTTTGCCAATAGACCTAATCGGCTAAGATTCGTTTCACTTCAAGTCATGTGACCAGATCACACTCCTGAGAGGTTTTAGTATTATACTCCTCTTTGCACTCATAACACAACTTTGCATGGCACGAAATAGGTTCGAGAAATCAAAAGATGCTTTATCAAGATTATCACATGTGTTGAAATGGGTGTAAGTAAACCTCAGCCGATTTTGTCTATTGCCATCAGAAATGGAAAGCTTCAGGCCCGTAGGACGTGGGGAGGGGCAGGTATGGCTCAAGCTCCCAATAATTCTTAAAAGAATGGTGCTACGTCACAAGCCTTAATTAGATGTATTGTTCTCTATTGTTTTAAGAACAATTGCCCCCCCCCAATAAACGGCTGCTTCCTACGGCTTGAAGCTTAGGAGAGGGTAGGAGACAATTTTTATCCCCATTGGTTTTCTGCGTTCCCTTTGGTGTACTATACATCTTTAAAAATTGTCAACATGATTAATTCTTTATTTCAGAGAGATATTGTGCATTTTTCATATCCATTCGAACTGCAATTGGTTTACAAGAGTCCAGAAGACGGATCAGGTTTGTTCCCCTTGTTTTGTTTATTGAATTCAAATTCAGAACCTGATTGTTAAAGGGACAGGGTCACGTAACCGTAAACAAACCTGTTATCTCTATAATCTATATTGTTGTCCACACGTGGCCATTGTGTTCTGCACAGATTCTGGTGGATGGGGTGAATCCACAACAAAATTAATTCCAAAAATCCACCAATATCTCTGCAATCGTATGACATATGAGCGTTTTGTTTGTTTATCTTCGAAGCTCAAGAGTCCATCTTCAAAATAACACTTTCATTTTGAGAAAAGCAGTAGAAAGTCTCTGTGATATGGCCTATCAAAAGAACTGCAAAATCGTCGGAAGTTTGTTTACGTTACGTGACCCTGCCCTTGTAAGTTTTCGAGTGTTACTCTCATAGGTGTTGTCTTTGACTGTAACGTATTTTAATTCCAACATGTTCCTTAGTGATAGCAATGATCATTTTTACTGAAAACGTTATCCTGTATTATACCGGGTGAGTCAAAACAGGTTTGATGTTTGATCGGCTGTGAGATAAAAAGTGCGCGACCGATATTCAGAACTGAAATTTTGATCTATTAGTCCTGGCTGACTTTGATGTGAAATATTTTTTTGGTAAGATCACTCGCATTGTAGACCCAGAAACTGGGATAATGCTGGTAAGAATTTCACCTTCCATTCTGATCCATGATTTACTTTCCACTTTAATTAAATTTCAATGCAATTGGCTGTTTCAGAAATAGATATTAGATAGCGTATCAAGCATAATGTTTTAGCTCTTCTCGTTGATGATTTAGAAGTTTTTTGATATCAATCCCCCCCCCATATTAGTTGAAATGTAAAATGCTGTTTAATTTCGAAGTATATTCAAGGAAGCTGGATGTTTACGCCAATCGTTTTAAAGAGAATAGACTTAGTTATATCTCGTAGCCGCTATAGATAAGCTAAAGAAACGCCCACAAATCCATTGTTTCTTTCGCTATACAATGAAACCGGATGCTTCTAAGTTGTCGAGTGCAATAGATCATATTTTTGACCTGGCCTGGGCCAACTTTTAACTATGTCGATTTCTTTTAAAGATTTAACACTTTTAGTCCTTAATGATGCTTTTTTATTCAAGTCCTTCTTCGATGCAGGATTCGAAAGTGCTGCTGCCGTAGTTCGGCATTTTGAAAATCCCAATTTTTAATTACTTATCTTCTCTCCATAAACAGAGCCATTTGTTCCCTGGCCTACACTTTTCTTCGAAGTTGCTTCAACTGATTCATGGCAAAGATACAGAAAGGAAGGCTATGGTTTTGCTAATTTGCCAAACACTGCAGGTAAGGATGGCATTCTTTAGGCAACATTCATTTTTGTTTTGACAAAGAAATCACGTCAAAAGAACAATGTGTATTTCGTTAAACAAAAGAATCACATCTCCGTCAAAACAAAGCGTTTTCGGCTCTGAGAATAGATTCTTTTGTTTGCAAAATTCACTTCTTCTCATCGAGAGGGAATACTCGTTTGAAAACTTCTGTCGATACCTTAAGAGATATTGCCGAAAAAATTGTACTTTCTAGTAAAGAAATCTCATTTTAGCTTCTATTTATTTTCATGACATTATCTGAAACTTCTCCATACTTTTTTCTACACATTCTGTTTTCTTCAAAGAATGCCACCTGTGAGAGGCGTATACACTAGTAGCCACCTCCCACCTGTGACACCTTTGATAAATGATACATTGTGCTGATTATTTTATCTCTGGTCAGGGTCTTGAATTTTACCTTTTAGCTATTCAAAAACAGAATTGAAGCGAACAATATTTTCTAATGTGAATAACAGTGATATGACGCCATTCAGTGGAACACTTATCGCGTGACCCGGAAAAAAATTCACTAGCTAGATCGCACATAGTTTCATGAAAGTAAAGCTTATGAACACAAACAAGGTATCAGCATGTAGCTGAAAGAATCAGCTTTCTTTTGAGATGATGCTTGGTCGGTTAAAGGTATGCCTACTGCCCGAAAAAACAGTTCAAAAAATATGGATATTCATTCATTTCGCTGATTGTTCCTTCGTTTTTTCCAGTTGATATTTTGGAAGACGTGAAAAAGCTGAATTGTAAATTTGCCTTGTAGCAAGAAATTTGAATGGGGAACAGATGTCAATCATTTTGCAAACAAAAAGTTTCCCCAGACGACTGCAAGTCCATGGCTACGTTGAGTTTTCACAAAATGTTGGCTGCAAAATGATGGTGTTGATTTAACTCAAAATGAGGAATCTGGGATTCGAAGTTTCCTTTCAATCTGGGTTTTCGGATCGTTTCGCTTAAAATGACCATGCAGCATCTCAGAAGATAGCCACACCTTTCAACTAAACTGCGATAGAAAGCATTTGGCAGTAGCTTTTGATTTCAGGGAGCAAGTTACACTCTAGCTTGTATTTTTTTTTTTTGGGTCACCCGGAATAAAAATTATGATGATATTGCTCGATCCAGGCCCCCTGTAGAATAGCCGAAAGGTCTTGAGTTTTCTTTCGATTTTACCTAACTGGTTTTGTTTTGAATATTTAAAGCAAGCTTACTCATCATTGCGTCCGTTGATAACAGTTTTTCATGTGTTAAGGAGGTTACCCTTTCTAAACATCGTCATTATAATTATTATTACCATTGCTTGTAATCTTTTATCCCCTATTACTTAAAATATTCTCTAGAGATGATTTTTTTGAACGATTATATTCATAATTAATATGTTTTATTTCATATAAATTATTTACCATCTCTTCCATATTCCAGTTTTATTTTGACTAATTTCTTCGTTTTGCCGTGAACAACTATTTTGAGAATTGGATTAGAAGTAGATAGAAACCTTGATTGAATTTGCATCTTGTTTTTTCTCACATGAATATTGATTTTTTGTCATGAATTGCAAATTTATCAAACGTGTCTTATTCAAATTTTACTTCTGTGGATTACCTCCACAGCTAATGCTCAGCAACAGACCAAGTTTGTTTGCATTTTCCTCCGTTATTGTTTGATTGCAAATTGTTTGATTGCAAATTAGGTGGTATGAATTTTCTGAGAAACACATGGGAATATGTATCTACCGTAAAAGCTCCGTTAAGCCCCTGAAAGCTTATTTAATTTCGGAGGCCCCAGAGGAGGGCTTATTAGGGAGGGAAATTATTCACAAGTCAAGTTACAAGGATTTGAATGATATGATAGTACTTTTAAACAACATATTGCTTAGCTATCATACAATTTTACGAGTCAAAGTAAAAAATTCGAGACAAATTTTGTCCCAAACCGTGTCGAAATTAATCAAACTTGTTCTTCAACTGAATGATTGGAAAATCTTTGGCACTCTTTGGCGTTCTATTTGATTGGAGGGAGTTTAATAGAGACGGGTTATATTTAAAGTTTTTGCTTCGAAGGAAAGGCTTATTAAAGAGGTGGTCGTAATGATCCGATGGGCTAAGTCGGGCTAAGTAGAGATATGCATATTCTAAGTGGGTGCTTCTTGTGTTGTCCAGAATTTTAAAAGTCATTTTTGATATAAGATTTGCGGATAGTTTGCTAGCTATTGGAGGACCATCCTCATCGCCAAATGTACTATCCTAAGATTCTTATTTCAATTGTACCAACTGTGATCGTGGCCGACATCTTTAGGGTGTGTTCTCCAATTAATTAACTGCGTGCTCTAGTCTACACGTGTAACCTAATTATATCTAAATGTGATAATTATGCTAAACATTACATAAGCTACTATTCCAGGAGAACAGAATTTATTCCGCCTCTCACATCATTGTTTTGCCTGGAAATGAAGGCGAGGAAAACTGTACCCCGTTGACCCCTTAGAATTTAAGCCCAGAGACGCTGAAAATTCCAAACAAGAGCTCGTGCAGTATCTGTGAATGCCTTACCGTAAAAACGCTGAATTTTTGGTCGCAATGTGAGGGGTATAAAATCAATGGTGCGGGGGTCCCAATGTAAATTTGTAATTTTTGGACAGTTCCATCTAACGGACACCTGTAGGTTCAATGTTATTGTCCGTTGTAGAGAGGTTTCCGCAGTATGGAGGTGTCATTTCATACTTTATTTGGGACGAAAATATTTGTTCGTTTGTTTAGAGTTGTCCGTTGTAGAGAGGTGTCCGTTAATGGAGCTTCCACTGTACGGCGTAAAAAGACTGGTGCGACAGCGTTAATACAATGGTTTCGGTTTTCAGGTGCATTGTGGGCGTTTATGATCAAACTGAGCACAGCAATGTTTTTTCGCCAGTTGATCAGAACGTAAATATGTATCAGTCAATTTTGAATCAAATCTCAGTGCTCATTCACTCTTCTTAACCCATCCACCAGTGGCCACTGATAAGAACCATATTCTTCCATAGGTTGTCACATGCTAGAAATTCCAACTTGGAGGCCCTATGGTAATGGAGCTTCACAACAAATGCGTAGATTCTTCACCGGTGGTGCTCCCGAACTTGAAGATAACTTGTTCGTTAAATTTCCGACGGAATCAGAGGTATTATCTTAGTTTTCTTTTTAAAATTTCTGATTTTTTATTGTAATAATTTCAAATCTCGCTACCAAAGGGGCTGTGTATGTATTTTCTTTTGTAAGAAACTACCTATAAGAAACTGAACTCTCAGATCGCCAAAGAATATTACTTAAGAAACTATATGTGTTTCGCAAATAGAAATCATTCACGTATTTTGACCCTTTTTTGACTTGCTTCTTGTATCTTAATTCTCAAAAGGTAATTGAGTAATGTCTAAACATTGCAAAGGTCTCGAAATATTGTTTTGAAATTTCTTGAGAGCACAGGTAGGGAGAATAAAGATTGTTATGGAATCTTTAAGAAACTACAAGAAACTCCAAGTACACACAATCTGATGATTTTAAGAAGCCTTCAGAACTTGCCCAAATTCTTGGTTTTTTCATATAAAAAGAACACACGTATTTCTCTTATAAAAAAACTAAGGTCTGGGGCTGGTAGGTGGCTCCTTAAATTTTTGGGCAATTTTGCTACCGAAAGCTTCTCATGTGTTTCTTATGCCAGAATTGTAGAGTTACTTTAATTCTCAAATTACTTAGTAAGATCTCAAAACAAGTAAATAGTATAACTCGCACTCAAAATAATGTCCAACAGTTGCTGTTACTTTGCAGTGTCAATAAATATGGCTAAGCCACTTGATTTTAACATGGACTTGTCAACTTTCTATTATTAATATCAAATGAATTTGTCAATTTATCATGATTGAAATATGAACAAATGAACATGATGTTTTTTGTCGTCATGGTCGTCGTACTCGCCGAGTTTTAGAGACCTGGGAAACTAAACTGCAATTTAAAAGGGCTGCTTAGCTGTTTAAATTCAGGTGTGGTGGTTTCTTAACTTTTGAAAAATTGGGCCTACTGTTTCTCATAGGTCGTTTCTTATATAAAATCCATGTACGTTTGCATGCTAAGCTTTCAAATCACCATATTTTTCTCTCCGTAATACTGTCAAATAGCAGCAGGTGAAGATATTGTCTATGGACTTGAACTCCGTGGAATTAGGCAGAGCAATCAGATTTTTCATACCATTACACGTACTTTTTTATAAGAAACTAAGAATTTGTGCCAGTACTGAAAGTTTCTAAAATCCAATACTGAAACTGTCAGAACGCAATCGACTGTTTGTAGTCTTCTTTCAAATTTCCACTGACGTCTCAACATGTTTGGTATGTCTTTCACTTATTAGCTTTGTCTTTTCAGGGCAGCCATTTGAGCAAATTTGGGTTCAAAACTGTTTCAACTGGCCTTCTTACAATACGTCTATACAGCATACTTCAATATAAGTGAGTATTGAATGCCGAAAATTGGCTTAGATGCATTTACATTACCGTAAAAACTCTGTTAACCCCCCGGGAGGCTTATTTAATTTCAGACCTTCAAGAGCGGGGCTTAATAGAGAGGGGGCTTATTAGAGAGGGGGACTTACTCACAAAATCAAGTTACAAGGATGTATTTGGTAGCTTTTCAGTTTTTTTATCATATATTTTTGCGTGATCATCATAAAATTTTACGGCTCAAATACATAAATTCGTGCAAGGTTGTATAGCTCAAGTGGGGGGGGGGGGTTAGTAGAGAGGGGGGCTTATTTCAAATTTTGACTCAGAGGGGAGGGGCTTATTAGAGAGGGGGACTTAATAGAGAGGGGGGCTTATTAGAGAGGGGGACTTAATAGAGAGGGGGGCTTAATAGAGAGGGGGGCTTAATAGAGAGGGGGGCTTAATAGAGTTTTTACAGTAGTCATAAACCTAAACATGTATGGTGTATCGTGTTCAGGCATGGGTGCTTAGACACCTCAGTTGTGCTTCATTGCCGCTTTTTTCTTTTGCGGAGGATCAAATTATTTCCTACTACGGAGGAGTTAGCGTAAGAGACGGAGGACGAACGAAAAGAAACGATTTCTCTTTCAAATAACTCTAATACCTCCGCCGCAGAAACATATGAATTTTCCTCCGCAGCAGCATTACACTGAAACATAATTACGATGTCTTACTACCCCTGGTTGAGATTGCCACTCGCTGATTCAAAGCTAGACAGCACGTAGGGTGTAACACCCTATTTACACTGAGACAGTTAAACCAGCTGCATCTAAGCCAGGATAGATTACAGCCAATCAAGTAATTCGATTCGTTGGATTAACCAATCAGAATGCAACATTTGATAACCTGGTTTAGTTTAAGCTGTTTGATTCTCCAGTGTGAATTGAGTGCAAGAGTTTATTATTAAAAGTTTCTTCAATTTTAAGTCTGTAATAATACTATGTTTCATTCAATTTGACAATGATTCACACAACCAATTTCCTATTTACAAAACAAGCTAAATTCAAGTTAATACTCTGTTGTAATTACTCTATAAATAGCATTGAATTGAATTGTAGGACGACTGGCACAGTAAAACAAGGAAGAAGTAAAGCAAGGTGAGATCTCAATGTCATCTTTTTCCAATGTGTCTTTTTTGTTATCATTAGTGTCACTTATCATCAGTGTCAGTCAATGGTAATCGTTTGATTTAAAGAGCCATTACCACCCATGGTCCTTTGCGAGCACGCTGCAGTTTCAGAATGTCTGAAAATCAAACTTGGCCTGAGTGGAAAATATGGATGCACAATAGACTGATTGCATATTCGTTATTATCGCTATTGATGGACTGATGGACACTTAAACTATGACTCGTGGACTTTCATATCAAATGTTGGGACGAAGCTTTCCCTTTTTAGAAAAATTTTTAGAGTTTTTGTATTATTTGGTACAAAGCTACCTTGGATTATACCTTTCTTTTTTTCGCAAAAGTATTGGAATTGTAAGTGTCATCCAAAGTGGGGACCAGATGACCTTGTGTCTATCCCTGCTTTGGATGGCACAGTAGAATGTAACAAATTTTTGTGTTTTAATCTTCTTGATATTGATAGAGAAAAAAAAGCTTTCCCTTATCAACTTCATAACTAGATATGGAAACCATAGCAACACTGTACGAGCTCCAGGCAATGGCGGATGGACCTAAGCTGCCGGCTCGAACCTCCAATACTAAAACACATCAAAGTTCAAGTTTATAGTGATATTAGCCATGAACAAGAAGAATCCAGATGAATGTTTCCGTGATCCAAGAATCAACAATCCTTCACCGTGAACCAGGAGCTCCTCATTTATAAGGCCAGTTAGGTTCCATGAACTTCAACGTGGCAATGAGAATTTCCCAGCTCCTTTACGTCAGTACTGCGACATCGATGACCTAAGGAAGGAAGACAATGGCGGCCATGACAACGAGGTTGAGAATTTCCAACCGATGAGAGTGGTTTGCCTGGCGTCTGAGACTACACCTTAGCCTCGTATCAGAGAGCACACCAGAATCTGTTCATTTCTGTCTCAAATTTTTATAAGAAAGTCCATAAGTCCTAGTTTGAACAAGGATAGAAAATGTTGTTGTTGTTGTCATTGTTGTTGTTGCTGCGATAACTGGGACTATGTCGTGAGGCTAGATGCACACTGCAGTGGCTGAACTGATTAAAAAGTCAACAGAAATCAAAGCTTTTTTATCTACTGAAGTGTGGATCGATAGTTCAGCTTAGGCCGGCAGAGCAGAAACTGCGCATGCATGCATGAAAACTCGTAACTTTGAGCCCCTATAGCTCCCTGCAACAGATCCCAAAATTTGGCAACACTTGATATATTGTTCGTTTGGCCTTAAACTCTTGATTTGTCATTTCAGAAAGCTTATGCACCCAAACACTTCCTTATCTCAGATTGCTCGATGACGTCATTTTACGCAGTTTCTGCTCCGTCGCTTAGGCCAAATTGATTTTCTGACAATCTGGAATTGCAGCGTCCGTGCAAAGGTCCGTAGGCGACGATAGCTATTTATAAGACATAATTGAAAAAGTTTTTAAGTCGGTATGTCAGTGAATGGATGAGAGAGCTAGCAGTTAAGTGAGTGACTCGTAAATGATTGGCCCTGTTTTAGAATTTCCTTTTAGCTGTAAGCAGAACTTTGAAAAGACAAAAGAAAATTTATTTCATTCTATGTTTTCTCTTCAGAGTAATGATGGCCATGGAGTCGCTGGCAAATGTTTTAGGTATGTATATTATCTTTCCATTTTGTTGAAATCCTGATGAGTGTTAAACGTATTCGTGAGATATTTTGCATTGCCTCTCAGTTATTGTGTACACCAGTCCTCTGTCAATGACTGTCTGGTCTAAAAAAGTATCGATTCAAGGTGCATCTTTTGCGGAGGGTAGCATTTTAGCTGTATCTGTTGTTATACCTCATGGAAAGCACCTAATGTTATCTAATGCAACTAATGCAATAGAGAGTGGTGTAATGGGAGCAAGAAAATGATGCTTTTGTTCATTTATCAAAAAACTAAAAAGAAATGATTTAAAGTGGTTCGCAATTAAACTGGACTATGGAAACATCTCCACAAATGTAGACTTGCCCCAAGTTCATTTTGTCAAAAATAATTGAGAAGGGGAAAGGGAAATTAAAAAGCGAAATCGTCGTTCACTATCAGGTAGACTTATTACAGATGACGAAATAGATTTGGAACAAGTCTATCACCAATGCGATGTTTTTCTATTCCTATATTCTCTTGGTGACTATCATCAATCATATGCCTGTTGATTGAAATTTTATGCTTTTTAATTTAAAGTGGTCATGGCAGCAGAATGTAAATTGGTTTGCATCTTTTCACGTGTTTCATCTCATTTTGCTTTGATCATCAGATACATTTCACAAAGCAAAGAAACGAATGCTCGCTGCCAAAGCAACCCTTCCTGTTATCACGTGATTACAACGTCATTTACCCAATGTTTACTCGATTTGAACATTGATCAATTGGAACGCAAAAGCAAGAGTTTTACTCCTAGACTTCGACACAAGTGATGAAGATAGAATTTTCCTCGAGACAATATTGTAGATTTTGTTTATATTATAAAGAATGTTGTTCTTGGCTTCTTTTGCCAGATATTTAATGTACAGCTTAGACTAGACTTATGACCTGGAGTCCTTTCTTTCCTTGTGATCCTTTGACTTGATGATGGCACTTCGGTTAACAGAGACTATTAAAATTACTCTGAAAAACCTGACCGTATTTAGGCCCAAACTCTGAGCTTCCTAGAGTACCATTCAGATTTTGAGCTTTGCGAATTACTATGGTTACGTCAAATGTGATAGAATTTTCGATTCGATTGAAGAAGTGATAACATCCCTAAGAGATTCGAGATTCGAAGCCGTGATTGCTTCATAATTCCATTGATGATTGCCGAAATAGGGTCATCATTTCAGTTTCATTTTGAGTTCATGTTGAGCAAGGTTTACCGCAGGGATGGAAAGGACTTATCGTCATAAGTCTACACCTTTTAGCTGTTCAGAAAAAGTTTCAGATTCAACGATAGTTGTATAAATTTTGTAGAATTACGAATGTGCACAATAGTGGTAGACGCTCTAACGCTACGCTACTCAGAATCGAACTTTGCTTATAAAAATATACGAAAATGTCGCTCGATCCAGCTTCTCTTAGAAGAGCTAAATGGTATAAACCAAGGAAAAAATATACTTTGGTGGTGGTCAAATAAAAAGATTCATCAGCAGTTCACGGTTAGTTTTTTCATCCCTCACTTCCCTTCCCTGGTCACTTCACGTCCCTAGTCACGGTCACTTTCCTAGTCAAATACCCCACGGGTATGCGAGTTTTTACTGGATGTCTTTCCGAGTCTACCCTGGGTACCAGACTCTCTTGAAAAAGATCATTTTCTTTTTCTGAGAGAGTCTGGTATCCAGAGTATTCCTAGTCTAATTTTCTTCAAAGTTTACTTCCTGCTCATATGTTTTTTAAGTCCGTTAATTAAAAAAGTGGTGAAATCGAATAAAATCTGCGAAAAATAAATTCTGCCACCTGTGATCTTTTATTTTGTTGTAAGAAGCAAATTAGCTGACCCCTCCTGCCTTTCAAATGCGAGAAATCATCTTCGTTAGTAGAAAACAGGTGCATGCCTAACAGCAAATTTGGCAGTCCGGAATTTGTCTAGATGCAAAAAATTTGATTTAAATTCTGTTGTTTGAAAACAAAAAACTTTATCGCGTAATTTTGAAAGGTATTGTCACTCCGGCGCACAGGATTTGAGTAATATGATTGTGTTGCGTGACTTACTAGCTTCACATAATAGTGATTTATTTGCTTTTGTAGTATTTGGTGATTTTGTTAGCAAAAAATTACATCATTAATTTTTTTCGAATTTGCTGGTCAAGCAGTGACAGACAATCCTTCATAGAACCTTTCAAGAAATTCAATTTATCTTTTCTACCCTAGCTCGGTATTAAAGGAGTTCAGGTTGCTGTTCTAGTCGTTTTCACTGATAATTCGATTTTCAAACAGATAGTTTTTCCGTTTTCCCCAGCACTGGCGTCTCTTAAGCCTACTTTCCACTAGGCGGAAAATTACTCTCGCAAAAATCTTCCTTTGTTTGCAAGCACGATTCCGCTCGAAAGTTGAATGGGTTTCTACTTTTGAGCGACGTCGCTTTTCCGCAAGCCAATCAAATTGCTGGAAAAGGTCGCTTCGAGCGGAATATTCCGCCTAATGGAAATCAGGCCTTAATTCTTTGGTAATCTGAGAATTGAGTTTCCTAAGCAATTCCTCACAAGAAAATGCATGTGCGTAATTAGTGGACATAGTAAAAATTTTAAAATCAAATAAAAGATATCAAAATTGCGCTAAGGTGGTCACCATCAACTGCACACAATAGACCAAATTCACAATAGGAAATTACTTCCTGTTCAGTTTCTTGGAATTCCATCCTTAAGAGCCACTATGGAGAAGCTTGATGCCACGCAGCACATTCATTTCCAGACTCCATACGATATTTTTAGCGCGGGTTTTGATTTGAATGAGCTTCCTGCATGAGAGAAGATGGCTGCCGAAGGTTCTTGGTCGATGAAGAAAAGAACTGATCGCAAGGAGGCGAAGGTACGAAGATCCAGCCTTGTTGAAAGTTTCCAAATATAAAGCTACATCTTTGGAACTCCCATACTCACAAGGACCGTAAAATAAGACCGTGAACACAGGCATCATAGAGCCTCCATACTGGGCCTTCGTCCATTTGGCTGTCGGAACCGAAGAAACGTGTTCATTTGAGAACTGCATGCAAAGAACAGATGGAAAAGATGGAGATCCTGCTTGTTTGATCACAACAGAATATGAAGCGACAGTTTAGAGCTGCTATGCTTGAGACAACTGTCAGTTTAGGCCGAAAACGTGGCTCAGAAGAGCTTTCGTTTCGGCAAGAGTGCAGTGCAACAATTTTGAGTCACGAATCACACTCAGTAAGTTTTGTCACGCGATTTGTTTGGGACGTAGAAAGTGCAGTCGTTCAAAATTTGGTTTTTGCATTCTCTTTTAAGATATCTCTTGCAGGAATGATTCAAAGCTATGATAGAATAATATTCTTAGCAAGGAGGCAAGTTTGAAATTTGCGGTCAGGAGAGTTAGGACACTGTCAAACTTGGTGGTCGCCCATTCATTCATGCTCAGCTCAGCATGATTTGATGGTTGAGGAGAATTTGACCAGCAAGGCAAGAATCTAGGCTACCTAAAATCAACGGATTGTAAACAATTGAAGTTAATGTTTCTCAAATAATTATAGGACAGCAAGTAAGACATCCTGACAGCCTGAACTCTAGCGCCAAATCGAACAATTTTAGCCTGTCTATTTATCGGCTTTAGGCCATCAATTGCAGTCGAAAAACGAGCGAAATTTCTGCGACGATTCTTGCTAACTTCAGTGAAAGTTTCATTGGAATAAGGAGCTTTTAAAACCGATAGCACGCATATTTCTGCGAAACTGATCATTTTACATTCGGTCAGATTTCATCTTGCTGCGTCTTCTGTAAATGTTGTAAACACTCGACCGCAGATAAATGGTTGTAATTTCGAGAAGTGGTTATAATTTCTTTACTTGATTTGTCTACGTTAATCTTGCAACAACAAGTAAATAAAACACCTTTTGTTACGGAGAGTATCTTGGGTCCGATTTATATTTACAAGTCACCAAATAACGTCACAAAATAGCGGGAGGCTTCATGAATATTGTCGGCAAATCTCTGTGTTGCTATGTACATTATTTTGTAGGTTTGACTGGGTTTTGCGAGATACGCTTCAATTTGCAATTTGTGTCAAAACAAACACACCCTTTATCCGTTTGACAGCCAAATAACTGTATTTCATATTATTCGGGAAATCGAAGCTTATTGGTCATTCGTTCTGGAAAATACGAAACTAAAATTGGACTTTTTGCAAATCTTTGAAGTTAAAATGATATAAATCTGAGCAACTGATTTACTGAGCATGTATGGCCCTTCGTGCATGAGACTCTTGTCCTCATGACAATTCCAGAATTTCAGCTAGAAAGTTTCTATTTGCCAACAATAATTACATTACAGCTGATCCCAAATGTATCGAAGCCACTCTCTTGAGACGTTTAGCTTCCTGTAAAAATTAGATGCTCAAACGCAGCCTCAAGCGACTCAAGAAAGTTTTCACACTTTCTGTGGAGCTAACTACCGTCTTTTGCCTTCCCTTTTTACTTTGATTTGATTGAGTGCATTCAGATGTGTGAAATTCATTCCTCTTAAAGGAAAATTACCTTGCCTTCTTTCAAACCTAAATTTTTAGTTTACAAACTTCTCCCTTGCTACCCTCATCAGAACGAATCACCTTTCTGGGCACTTGAAGTTTTCGTGATCCATTTGTCAAAATAAAAATACCCAAACCTGGTCTGAGACAGTCGAGGGAATTTTAGTGAAGGAAATTACTTTCAGTTACAATCTAAAAATTGTGCCTGGTTTCCGAAAGGTAAATTTCAGAGATCGTTTTCAAAAATATTTCGTGGAAAGATCATATATTTCGTCAGATGAGCTATGAAACTTGAGCAGAATAGATGAAATAATCAGCTTGCGCCAAGCAGTTTGCAATCATGACAAATTAAAATGTTTTAACTGTCTCTCGCATTAACAGGGTGACAATTTATTTTCGAATGCTTTCTGCCCTTTTCTACAATGCCCTAATAAATCTAGAAACATTGATGATTTCAATGTTCATTTCGATCCGTAAATTGGACTATAATTGTTAATAAATTAATTGCGTTACCTTCCGTTATTGACAAAATTTTCGATAAACTTCAACACATAAATCTAAATAAAACTAAATAGATTTTGAACGTTCCTTCCTGGAATGGCTAATGGTCTCACCAAAACTAACGATTTGGATAAGATTAATTGATGAATTGGTTCTAGAATGCCTCCTCAGTACTAGCAAAATCACACTCGTTTTTTGATATGCAACTAGGATCTGGAGCTGGTGGGTAGGATCTTAATTTTTAGGGCACTTTTGTCACCAATAATGAGTTTCTAATGGGTTTCTGATACTTTTAGTTGATCCCATTTAGCCCGAAATTACAGAGAGGTGGCGACTCAGGGCGACTATCTTTACTTTACGTAGCAAGTTTGCCAAGATTTGTAGGCCAGCAGGCTAACAGTGAGCCACCCCTGCACCTTCCAGCTAGCTTGGGCACGATTGGACAAAACCCGGCTATAGTTCTGGATGACAGATTTGAAAACAAGTTTAATTTGCAAACTATTGAAATTCATAAAAGCTAAAGTTATTATTTTTCCAAATTAGTAGGTAACAGAATAGCGTAGTCGACGTTATAATCAATCAACCTGTTTGACTAGTACTTTTCTTTACACATCGGTTGATCTTCAGTTACATTAAACCCCCTTTTCGCTAAACCTTTATGTTCCTTGGACAGTGTTACAAACTTTTTCAACTCCCTCTTTTTTATCAACAGTTATCTGAAAGTTAGTTCACCTACTGGGGTGAACATGGTGCAGAACATGGCAACGGTCAGGTCAAGAGAACGAGGCAAGTGCCATTCTGAATAAGAGTTACAACATGAAAGACATAACGGTACGTATAGATCTTATTGTACCTCGTGTACTCCTATATTCACCTTCAATAAATGTTTGTCACAGAAATGTCTCATGAGACACAAAGTGATGTACCGTTGTGATTCAGAACATGTTCAGAAGGTGAAGGTGAAGGTGAAGTTGCGTTTTCAGTGCCAAGCGCTGGGATCGCAGAAATAGAGCAGACCTAAACGAGTCCGCGACCCCTCTTGTCATGATGCTCAAATGGTGGGGTTCTACCGAGTGTCGAACCCATTCCACCTAACTGTCCTGGCTGCAAAGTCAGAGGATTACACCAATGCGCCACAGCACCTTCGTTCAGATACTATCCGCTGCAAAAGAGAAGCATATGCCTTTGTAATTTCCTATCCCTTCTATTTTACAGCATAAAGGAGTAGCAGAATTAACAGTATTTAATTCGGCAGTGGAACATAGTTAGTTTGCAATCCGTGAAATTTTGTGGACCATTTGTGGACAATGGTCAGTTTATCGGCCTCAGAACTTTTATTGAAATTCCTCATGAGGCAACTCGGGATAAAGTTCTTTTCCACGCACAGCTATCACCAGGTACTCATAACGAGCTTTCATAGCTTTAATCAGGTGCAGAAAAGTCGGCCTAACTTATTTACGATGTGGCAGTTGTGCAAGGACAAGAAGTTCTTGGCTGCCTTTTGTAGCCCTCGTTTGCATGCAAATATGCTCAACAAGCCTCATTCCCGTGTTGATTAAGACATCGTGTCGTGTACGTCAAATCGTTTATGGTGTCGTTAAATTAGTATCCACTATTTTTTATATAAGAAGGACAAATGGACTAATTACATTTTCGCTGACGAACGCTCGATTGTTTGCTCAAGCAAATTTGAGCAAACAATTCAATTTGAAAGATGTCAAAAGAATTATAAATGCTGGGCCTTGTAGTGGGATGTAGGAAAGTCTCAATTAAAAATAAGATTTTCTTGTGATGCATCGAGACTTCCTGGTTCATTTTTTCGTTTCTGACATATGGGAGTGGCAATTTTAATCTCCGCACGTGGAAGAGTGACGTGACCTGGAGCCATTATGTCTCTCAACTTGGAGCTTTCGTTTGAAGAATGGCGAAATGACTCTGAAGTTTACGTCAATTTACCAATTGCGGAAATTAAAGTTGCTACTCGATGTATCAGAAATGAAATAAATTTCAATTCATTCAGAGCTTCCTACAACCCGTCGTAAAGTCTTCAATCGATGAGAGCCATTTCTCTGCGGTTGCAAACTCTCCAAAATCTAATAATTTAGACAATCGAGTTTCTAGTCTTTATATCGCTTTATAATCTTATGGATTACGGGCCTTTTCTGATTACATAGCTTTACAACTGTTTAGAAAGTCTTTAGGCCCTCAATAGGCCCTCTATGCATGCCTCTAAATTTCGACTGCAAAAAACGTCCACAGTTTTCATTTCAGCCCACGCATCCAGGCGGTAAAAACAAGAAGAATTTTGTAAATATTAAAGTTTGGTTTGCCAGATCTTTGGTATTTCCTTTGGGTAAGTTAGGTTAATATTGGTTTGGATTCCTTGAACAAAAATTCGATTTGTTGAAGGGAATCTACATAGTTAAGAGTTGGCCAAGGCCTAGTGAGACATATTGTATTTTGTTGCTGTAAGTCATTGTATGAGTGTATAACTACCATCTATGGTATTTTACAATTTTGACACATAAATCATGGACCAGAATGTCTCATCTCCATACAAACCCCTTGCCAGCAATTTTCTCATTTTTGGGTCCATAGATGATTGCTTTCAGTACTAGGTGAATCAGAAAAATTTCAATGTTTCAATAATCAGCGAAATCTAACTTGCTGTTTAAAATTTTGTCTTGATTGATTCATCTTGCGTTTGTAACCTAATGTTCCAACTGCCATGGCAAAATCAATTGTTCACGGCAAAATTTCAGTCTCCACAGCTGCCAGCAAATCAATTATCATGGAATAAGATACAATTTTTACCAAAAAAAATCACTCACTCTTCTGTAGCACAAACACTTATTCACGGCACAAACACTTTTTCGCAGCTGAATCACACTCATGTCTTGCTTATCCTCTCGTGGCCTAGCCCTCTTGGATATGTTGTTTTCATGAGGGCCCGCACTAACATCCTCACACCATATTCTCAAATATCAGTATAAAGCAAAGCTATCTCCTTGCACTCAACTGCCCTGGTAAAAGAATATCTTATCAACTGAATCTCGTGTTGACCTTCGACACCATCTCGTAGGCCCATTCCCGATGCAAGAGCATTGTTTCAAGATTATTGTACTTGAGCTTGGAGTGAGATTTTACCACGGAGCAAGTCTAGGACAAATTAGACTTATGGCAATCGTCGAGGTTTCGCTCCTTCACTTAGAATAAACAAATCAGAAACAGAGGAGTGAGGTAATAAGTCTAGGACAAAATCTTGTTTTCAGAGTAATGTTTCGTTATCGAGCACAGCACTTAGTTCTCGAAAATGCAAGACGGCTTTTCGAAAATAAAGAATATTTACTAAGAATTGTGCTTGAATCTTTTCAGGAAGGATATCAATAGATTGCAAATGCGGAAACACATCAGTTTTGAATTGATGTTCTTTCCAGTTTATTCAATCAATATTTTTTGCGTTGATTTTGCAGGTACCACCTACAAAGTTGAGTAAATAATTGTTATAAGAGTTCATTATAAACTAAGTAATTTAAACATGGCCGGATAAAGTGGTTTGGTGAAATGTTGAGCTCCATCGTAGCACTATATAAAGGATGATTCCAAAGTGCCGCATAGCGCAGTCTAAACTTATTACACGAGTCTCAGTTTTTGCTTTAAAACTGAAACTCGTGACAATGCAGCTTCAAAATGGGGCGAGTCAACGCTCGATGTGACATTCAAAGCTTCGTTCGACCGTTCTTTCGACGCTCGTATGATAAAAGACGTTCGATGTTTCTACAGATTTTTCATAAGATTTTGATCCTTGTTTAGAATATGTTTGGTTTTAAGTCTTTGCGTGAGTGAACATAGAAAAATAACATCAGATTAAAGATATTGAACGAATACATGGAATCATGCCGTCAGTCTAAGCTCAGTCCACGTTTTCCACCAAAATTTTTCGACCGTATTTCAACCATGAATACTCTAGACCTTTTGGGTATTCTACAAATGAGCCTGATTCGAGCGATGATTTTAAACGAAAAGTTCGATTGAGTGACGTCAGAGCATCTGTAACCGTTGTGCGACCTCATTTCCAGGGCGTTCTAACGTCACGAAGCCGAATGAACACTGTGTGCAATCAAATCTGCCCTGAAAATGGGCAGATTAGCAACCAGTATTGACTTGCAGAGTATTGGCCTACTTTACAAAACAAGACACTTGGTACCTCAAAAAACACTATGTACACTTTGCAATTTTTTTATCCAGTCTCACATGCTTTATGGTATACTAAACTGGGGTAGTGCCTATAATACTAATTTGGAACCGTTGAAATGCAATCTCCGTAAAGCAATCAGAGTAATCGATTTTGCTAAATGCCAAGCTCATAGTAAACCACTGTTCAAAAAATATAGCTTGCTTAATTTTGATAGCATGTATAAACTAGAAGTAGCTAAATTTATGTTCGATATTTATCATGAAAACGGTGAAATTTTCAATGACCTATTCATCAAAACGAACGAACGTCATCATTACGAAACAAGGCAATCTTCAAATGACAATTTCTCTTTCCCTTTGGTCTCCACAAATTACAAAAAAAGTCAATTATTTATGAAGGAGTTAAGGTCTGGAATTCTCTGCCTTCGCGAATAAAAAAGCTGCCAAATAAGCCATCCTTCACAAAAAAACTGAAAAACTACCTTCTAGAGTCGAATTAATCTACTCTTTGAACTTTATTGTAAGATCATAGAATTATTATCATGCACTGCATTATTATACTTTTGGTATAGATATTAAACACTGCTAATGATACTAACCTACTAACATTCTCTTATTGTTAGAGTTTTTTCAACCTTCTTTTCACTCTATAAAAATATTGTACTCTTTTTACACGTTAAATCGGGCATATGGCCTAGATAGCTCCTCATGAGTTTTTCCATATGTCCGACAGCAAATTTTGGTGAACTGTATACCCATTGTACGTAATATTTTTTCTATAAATTTAGCTTGTAGTTCTTTAATTTGAAACTTTGTACTAGGATATTGCTGTGAATGAAAAGTTTGAGTTTGAGTTTGAGTTAGGGCAATGCTAATCTTAATGTGCATTTTCAAGGACTAACTTCAGTATGCGTTGGTCCTAATATTTATTTCCTATAAAGGGTGTTTGGCAGGTGAAATGTTACGATTAACATCCGGAATTCCTTGATTAAATCGTGTGAATCGAAACTGAAGCTAGAGCAGTGTTGCGGTTTTCAAGTTGTTTGACCACACCTAAGTTCATATCATATTTTGCCGATTCTGAGCATTATATCAGTCAGATAACAAAAATCTTTCAAAGATGTTTATGGCTCTACATCGGATAAAGCCATAACTGAGGGTGAAAGTCTAGCTGGTTTTGAGAAGTGTATACCAGGTATTTTAGAAAAAGTATACAAAATTTTGTTGGATCGAGCGATGCAAATTTAGCTTTAATCAATGGCTAATCAGTTTCAAAAATGTTTCTCGATAGTCAGCTTGAACATACCGGGTGAGCCAGAAAAAAGTTCTCTCACTCTGAAAATTTGTAGCATCAAGAATACTTCACTGGTTTGAATTATTCAAATTCTATTTAATTCTATTTAAAATTCGAAAGGTCGAAGTGTTTTGGTGATTTTTCTCGCTGTATTGCGAGGTCTAGAAGTACAGGTGAATTCAACTTTACAAAAACGTCATGGTTGCAAAATGGCTCACCAGGGCCTAAAACATTGATCAAATCACAGAGGACTCCTCGCACAGAACAATAAAGAAAAATTAAATTTTTTATGGGTGAGGGATATCGTGTACACATTTATTGCCGTGACATTGAAGATCTTGAGTATTTGTTTGAAAATATGTGTCTTATAACACTTGAGAACTGCAAAACGACCATTGCGCGTTGTTCTCTGAGAGGAGTTTTTAGGCCCTTTTCAATCATTTTGCTGCCATGAAATTTCCATAAAGTTGAATTTACCTATAATTCCAGTGATGGTAGGACAGCGATAAAAGCCACAAAAAATACATCTATCTTTCGGCATTAACTAGAATTTGAACCATTCAATTCTGTGAATTATTTTTGGTGCCATGAATGTTCAAAAAGTTGGAACATTTTTTCTAGCTCACCCGGTAGATACCTCGTTTATTATTATTGGTGCTTTGAAAGCAGAGATATTGATCTTTAAAGTGCAAATTTGCGTCCACCTCAAAGCCAGAGCTTTGGCGTTCTGCCGAAGCAAATATTTGACAATGAGCACTGCCCTCTATGCGGCATATTACGAGGGACATTTCTCTCCAAAAAAAGATGTGGTTCATCCTTGGCAAAAATCTTTTTGTTTCAAAGAAAATCCATCAAAAATCCGTAAAAATCCTTTTGTTCTGAAAACATCTGGTACGCTTCTTCGAATAGGTGAAATACCCCTCGGCATATTGTGCCAAGTTCTCTTTGACCAGCTCTCAGATATCAATGGTTTCTATGTTGCCGATGTAAATCCGAAAGAACTTCGTCGTTTTGTTTGGTGATCGGAATTTTGGAACAGTTGGATGTTAGAAGCAAACCACTTCCTTCATCAAGGCCAAGACAAGGTTAAATTAATTTTGAAATATAGCAGCACCCCCACTGCACCCCTCTTTTTCTTCACACTTAAATTTATCTTTTTGATGTGGTTACTTTTAGTTGAATGGTAAGTTGCATTCATGGTGAGGAACTGGTGACCTTGTCTCCTTCCTCGCCAGGCCCGCCGAGAGGGGGGGCAGGGGGCACTTTGCCCCAGGGCCTCATGGTCTAAGGGGCCTCACAATTTGAGGATTTTGACATTTTGAAAACAGGAAATGCTCTGAAATGCATTTTAGGCCAATCTAAAGGGGGCAATCGAAAAATTTTCTGCTCGCTTCGCTCGCAGGGGCACAGTTTTGCCCCTGGGCCTCGAAAAGCTCTGGCCCTGTTCCTCGCCATGATTACAGTTCAATGTAAGTATAGTTTTGTAGCTTTAAATATTTTATATCATTGTTTTTAATTGATAAAAAACCTAAATTTTTGGAGCACATTATTGTTGTTATCACAACAATAACAACAACAACAACAACAACAACAACAATATTGACAATAACAACAACAGCAACATTTTTTACTTTTGGTTAGTTTGAGTGTCCATCAGTCTATCAATAGCGATAACTACGAACATGGTTTCAGTCTGGAAACTTTGGGTAATTTGCTGTAAATCTGTCTTGGCAATATTTTGATGAATTGATTTGACGATCTGACAATCTTAGCAAACTAGAAAAAGTAGTAAACAAAGAACTTAAGAAAGTTAAAAGATGGCTTGATGCTAATAAACTTGCATTAAATATTGAGAAAACAAACTTTTTTATTTTCCATTCTCCTCAAAATTCTTTGGATAAAACTGTCAAGATTAAAATTGGCAAGGAACAAGTTAATCAGGCTAAATATGTCAAGTTTCTTGGTCTCCTGTTGGATGAAAACTTGAATTGGAAGTACCACTTGAGTGAACTTTCAAAGAAGTTGGCACGAACTAGTGGTATATTCTTTAAAATAAGGCATCTCCTACCTACTAGTGTTCTAGTTTCCTTGTATTACTCTCTATTTGCTTCCTTTCTTCAGTATGGAATTATTGTATGGGGTCTTACCTATGACATCCATACTAAACCAATATACCTACTACAAAAGAAAGTTGTTAGAGCTATTGCTTTCAAGAATTTTACATCTCCATCTACACCAATATTCTCTGAATTAAAAAGTCTTAAGTTATATGATTTATTTCATTTCAAGCTGCTTATTGCTGCATATTTCATTTCAAGCTGCTTGTGTATGAATCTGTTCACTTGATTTCTCCTGTCTTCTTTCACAATTTTTTTGAAACCTTGTCATCTGTTCATCAGTATGATACCAGGCAGGCTCGCAAGGGAGATATTTTTATGACACGTAAGAACACTTTGCAATATGGCTTACGATCAATTAGATTTGCAGGCACTAAATCCTGGAACAATATTCCGTCCAGTATCAAACAGTCCACGACAATAATGACTTTCCGTCGTGATCTTAAATTACATCTTTTCTCAACGTGCCAGTCCTGAATACCTCGATATGATAACTTTTCCGCGTATTAATCATTCAAAACACTCAAAGGATTTCATAATTTGAATGATAAGTTTTTAGCATAGGGGGTGCTCTCTCCTCGATTAGTTTACCTATTGAGAGAGCTCCTCCTTAAGAAATTCCCCTCCATACAAAATTCGATGTACCCTTATGTAAAATTTGTCATCTATTTTTGTCCCTGTTGTAATTTGTCATTTAGTTTATTGTATTGTATTTTAAAAAGATTTTTTGTATGTAGTGGAATTTTAAAATGAAACTGAACTGAACTGAACTGATTTTGTTCAAAATTGCGGTAATCTGATTATTTTGGTACAAATTCACGAAAATTTTGAAAAATTTGAAATTATTGTAAATCTTCGATTACGTAAAGAAAGTTGATACAATCCTGAAGAAAAACCATAGTTTATGAAGGTTTACAATATGGTTGCAAGCAGAAAATCTGTAGCTCTTCTGGTTAAGGTTTCAGAGATTTGATGACGTCACAAATCTGACGTGGGGTGAGTGGCCGAGTGGCTTATACAGTCTTCGTCAGGTGACTGAAGTTAAGCTTGGTCGAGTGAGGTCAGATTTCGGATGGGTGACCGCTGAGGACTGACCTCGCAACTCACCTCGTCGTCCTTCGGAAGGGACGTTAAACTAGGGGTCCCATGCCTGGATGCGGCATGCACAGTGGGCCTAAATTAGCTTTCAGTAGCTAGAAATCCTGACAAGCTCACTCAAAACAAATTGAAAGCAAAGCAAGCAACAGCCTCAAAAATAATAGGTGCTGCCATTTTGAAACTAATCAAAGTATCAAAAAATTGCCATGACAAATTTACAGCAAATTACCCAAAGTTCCTTTCAAGCACTTTGATTCAAAGAAAAATGTAATTGAATTTTACACCCACGTTTTTAGAGAATTGAGCTCCATACTAAATTTCACGACTGCTCCGCTATCGTGATGTAATTTACTTTGAACAAACTGTCTCCTGTACCGTAGATAATTGTTAAAACTTGTTGTTTGAATACCTAGTTGTATTTAGCGTGTTTTAAGCACAAGGTGGCGCTCAAACCAACGCCTTTGGTAAAAAGTGCCAAATATTTACAATAATAGCCGATAATATGACGGGTTGTTGTCTAGTCATTCGATCGGGATGGCTAAACAGAGACACAGTTTCATAAGTTTAAAAACTAATACAACCAGTAGCACACGCAATATTACGCCTATGCTGTGAAAACCGGCATCTTAGAATTAGAATTTTTGCTTTTTATGGGCCGTGTGAAGTTTCTACCCCGATTCCATACATGTATTTTACAAGAAACCAAGAATTTGGACCAGTACTGAAAGTTTCTTAAACTTTTCAGTACTCGGAGTTCCTTACGAGTTTCATAATGGTTCTTCCATAAAATCTTAATGTTTACTTTCTATTTCCTCGTGAAAATTTCAAAGAAAAGTTTTTGAAGTTTTTCCAATGTTCAGACATTGCCAAAGTACTTTCCGAGTAATATGATGCAGGAAACAAGTGAAAATAAAGTAAGACTATGTTAACGATTTCTTTTATCAATGTAAATAGCTTCTCAAGTTATATTTCCTTAGTACTGGAGTTTCTTAATTTTGTGGCTATCTGAGAGCTGAGTTTCTTATATGCAGTTTCTTATCATCTTCATCATAATTGCTACAGAGCAGTACACAAAATTATCTATGGCAGCTATAAGTAAACAGAACTTCAAAAAACAACTGAATAAACGGAGCAGGGACGGGAATATATGAATAAAGTGAAAAGAAAAACCTTGAAACATAGGTATGTGATCATCCAGGCACAGATCCATTAGGCCAGTCTTATCTACCTAAAATTGCCCTTATATGGTCAATGTTATGTAAGCTCGACGATACCGGATGAGAAAAAAAAATTTCCAATAAGTTTGGTGGGTGGAATAAAAAGTAAGCGACCGATATTCAAAGCTGAATGATAATCTATCAGACAGATGTGAAAATCTTGTTCTGTAAAATCGCTCATCATTTAGACCTCTATGTTCCACTCTTTCCATGTTCGATAATTCTATGTTCCACTCTTTCCATGTTCGATAATTCTATGTTCCACTCTTTCCATATGGTGTCAGGTGTGGGATCGAACTCACTCCCATAATCTTGACACTAATATTCAAAATTGAATATGTCATGGTAAAGCATGTCACAGTGTCGTAGTTAACGTGTCGAACCCAGTCCTCAAAATTAAAATCATGTCATGGAATATTGGTACACTAAACTGAAAGACAAACAAAATTCGCTATCACAATGAAAACAGTAAAGAAACATCTTCTGTTATCTTGCACATATTTTTATCTCTTTTTACCTTGGAATCAAATGTCTCTTTATTTTTAGCCTATCCTTTCAAGCGATAGTATCGATTTTAAAGTGGTCTTTTCTTTCTAAAAAGTGCCTTCCTGCCAGATATACCTATGAAAAAACAACTGAGGATTTAATGCTACTTTTAATGTATGGTAATAAGGACATTCCTGATGAGATCAATCGAAATATCCTTGAGTTAACTCCACGTTTTATCCATGAAACGGATCAATTTGATTGAATTCGTTCAAATTTTTGCCATCCATCAAGCAGCTACCAAGTCCCCTTCCAAGTCCCTATCAAGTCCCCTTTCTACTGAATTTTCTTTCTAAATATAATTCTGTGTAGTTTTGCATTATTACTTTTTCTTTTCTTCTTTTCCTTTCTAGAGCCACGGGGTGGACATGATATCTTGCTCCTCGTGGTATTGTATTTGTAGCATCGTAGAATGTCTTGTAAGTAGTGTAGTAAGTATCTTGTGTTGTAAATTTTTAAATTTCTTGACGCTTGGCTATGTCAAAGTCTGTGTGGAATTTTCAGCGTATTTGAAGAAGCTAGCGGCACATATTTACCTCTTCAAAATTTTTTCAGAGTCAAGAAATTTTAACTGGATTTTCTGTAGTTAGGCCTCAATTCCTAGCTTTCGGGATAAGCCGATACTGATTCCTCTAATTTGCTTAGGCCCCATAGAGGCAACGGAGATGCAAACAGTAAATAAGGATGAACTATTTTAACATGTAACAAATTTGCTAGTTGGAGGGTACACTCATTTTTCATGAGAAGCGAAAGTCCAGCGCTGATAGGTAGTTTCCTAAATTTTAGAACACTTTTGCCACCAAATTTTCTAATGCGCTTCTCGTAATATTGATTTAGTTGTTTAGAAGGGTCCCCACTTTACTAAATTAGATCTCAAAGAAAAAGACAATTCGCACTCCAGTTGATGCCAAAGTAGTTGTTATTACTGTACAGTGCCATTACATTATTGAGTGCATCTTACAAAAGTTTCTTAGCCTTTTTAGCTCAGGTGGGTTTATTTCTCAAGTTTCGAAAATTCTGTTAAAAACTCGACCATTTCTACCGAAATTCTAGCGAAGAATTCTATCTTTTCTTGTTAGCTGTTTCTTACATAAAAATGAGTGTGCACGTATTTTTTCTATAAGAAACTGCTTATAAGAAACTGAGTTCTTAGATCGCTAAAAACGAAGAAACTCCAGAAATGGGAAATAACTTAAGGAATTATTTATTTTGATAAAAGAATCCTTGACATATTTTTACTTTACTTTCACTAGTATCATATTACTCGGAAGGTACTTGAGTATAATGCTTAAAAATTGAAAAGGCTTGAAAAAACTGGTAGTGAATATGAAAATTTTGATGGCTTCTGGAAACTTGTAAGAAATTCTGAGCACTCAAAATCTGATAATTTTAAGAAACTTTCAGTACTGGCCCAAATTCTTAGTTTCTTATGAAAATGCATGTATGATTTCAGCACATGAATTCAGTGATGACTTCATCTCCTTGCAGTCTCACAGTGTAAATGACTTGAGTGCTCCTCCGTAATGTCGTATTAATCGACTGCTGTCATTTGCAGAATTTGAAACACGTAAAAACTTTAGCTCATTCTGAGCTCTTGTTCTACAAGGCAAGTTTGTTGATATTTGACATGTTGATCCGTTGACCTTTCTTTCGACTGAAAATGATAACCGTTTTGTCTGCTTAGTCTAAGTTTAGCCCGAATAGGTTTGAATCCGCCATAGCTTATATTTAGGCTTTGTTTTTCTTAGTGAAGTTTAGTCTATTTTATGCCCTTTCAAATTCCTTTTTTGCCGATTATGTTTTCGTTAGTCTTTTCTAAAACTTCTTGCAACTATTCTAAGAATCTTACCCTATGTCGTACCCGTATTCATAACAGAAACTGTTTATAAATACAAGGCTTAAAGTAATAACTGACCATTTTAACCAAAGTGTTTTTGTTTGAATATGATTATTGTTATTGAAATCAAATTTATTCCCTTAGAAACAAAGGATTCTATTGTTCTGATTGTTCTTCGAAGGGTCCCCAACCTCTCTTTATTGTCTATTGTTACCAACCCCCTTTCCACAAAATCCTGTCTGGTTTTATTGTATCCGCAAGACAGTTATTGTTTCTAATGTAAACCTATTGGTTAGATAAAGATAAACCTTCATGGATTGTTCATGGTCACATTCGTATTGTTATTCCAAGCCTTTCTTTTTAATCTATTGTCTATCTGCGGTCTTTATTGTCTAATACCAGCTATCTTTTGTCTAATTCAGAGAATTCTGCTAGGAACCTATCAGGGTCGGCTTATTGTCAAAAGCACTTACGGTTTGAGCGCCTTTACTGAAAAATGAAACACGGAACGAAATGGGGAGTGGAACAAGGAACGGTGCGGAGCAAAAAGATCTCCCTTGAATGCGAATTTTTGGATAGACTGATTATTTTACAACAACTGCAGATATTTCATTTCAAAACAGGTAAAAAATCATAATTATAGGACATCTTAAATTCTCTGTTTCAAAGCTATTTTATATTTGAGAGAGTCGTTTTGCGTACAAACGCTGTTGATGTGGTCACAGGATAGATGGAGTTACAAGAACAATAAGACAATAAATGACGCTTGGCCTCTTTCGTTCTTATCTTCAGCAAACTCAATATATTTTGTCCGTTATAGTCTTTAAAAGGTTATTGTCACCGAGCGTCCGTTGTATGCATGCTAAACTTCAGACTGTGGAGAAACGGTGGACCTACCTACGATGCAATATCTAAACAGTTAGAGAATGTAAGGACCCTGGATGAAAACAGCTCTTGAAGTAAATTCGTTCTGTACAGCGTATATTAGTTACGCTCTTCAGAAAGTTGTTTCCCCGGTGGGGTACTCCCATACTTGACCAGACGGGATGTGCCGCTCAACAGGGTGTCCTTTTGCGGTAAAAATTATGCGACAGGGTGTCCTTTTTTGATAAAAATTATGCAACAGGGTATTACAATTGATAAGAAAATTATGCGACAGGGTATCATGTGGAAGGAAACCCTTTAGAGATCTCATGAAACAATGGATTTTTGCAAAATTTTTATGCGACAGGGTATACTTTTGAGCAATTTTTTATGCGACAGGGTACAGGGTGTTGAGCAGTTTGCCACACACCCCCGTCACTTCCCTATTCAAGTACCCCCCCCCCCCCGGGGTTGTTTCGTTTATGCTGTTTCGTTCCTCAGTCCATTTCCTATTCCGCATTTCATACGGCTTCGTCTGAGATGGCCATACAGCACAGGGTGTCCAGTATGAATTTACTATTGTGATTATCAGAGCAGAAAATCCACGTGTCCTCAGTTGACAGTCTGCACTACGCGGTTATCTGCCAGACTATGTTAATGTATTCTGGTAGGGTAGGCAGCACTGTAGCTTAGAAGTAGGACACTTAGGCCGGCCCACAGCCCGGGTTCGCTTTAGCACACGATGAAGGACATTGCCGAAAAAGAGGATCTTATGTGCTCCACGGATAGCGATGATATGGACCAAGAGAAAGCTGAGCATCGTTCTGGGTAGATTATTAAATTTTATGTTTTTATTTCGATGATTATGAGGAAGATTTCGCCGCGCTCTGTTGTTAAGAATATGTCTGGAATATGTCTGATAGTGTAAAGCCGCGATCATATCATGTAACCGTCCCGTTCCTGGATAATTAGAAATTCTATTCAACATAGCTCTCTTATTATTAATAAATGTGTTATGTTAACTATTGATTTTCGTTCCTTTCACAGGAAAATGTTTATCGGTGGTCTACACAGTCAGACAAACACAGGTATAAATCTCTCTCCTGCCTTATGTATACAAGGTCTAAATTTTGTTCCGCCTCTGCATGGTTACAGATCTTTATTGGGACAACGAATTGACTTGCTGTGTTATTTCGATCAACCGGCAAACCTCAAACTCGACCATATTTCACAGATGAATTCAGCTTTCTTGCTAGAGGTTATCCTGTAAATTCATCTGCAAAATTGTGAGGCTTTAACGACAGATTTCGGTGGCATTAAGAAAACCAAATAAATTTAGTCCTTTCCAGGATTAGTCTATTTCGAAAGACCTGTGGCTTTTTATTCAAATTACACACCATCCTTAGTGCAATCTCAACTTTAAGGATTTATTTTAATAAAAAATAAACGTATAATTGTTTTAGATTTTTGCAAGATACCAGCAAATGTAAGGAGTTTTCTATCTTCCTGTCTTTCGCTCAGTCGGTATTTGGGCTTAAATAAATCGTACGTTTAGTCTGGGTCAAATTTGAAATCTGAGATGTATTTAGTAATTATAAAGCATTAAATAAGAGGAGAACAATGCATTTATATAAAACTGGGAATTTCTGTTTCTTTTTTAGAGAGTCTGGAAAGTTATTTCAAACAATATGGTGAGATAAAGGAGTGTGTGATAATGCGGGACCCAGTGACAAAGCGTTCCAGGTAGGGTCTGACATCTTTAGCATTTCGCAACATATAACGTAGTTGCAGCTTGTAGGACATGATTATTTTGCATGATAATTTGGGGGAGAAGATCAATAAATAACAGCTTGGACAAGGAAGAAGGAAACCACGCGAGCCCGCCATTAGGCTGATGCAAGCAGAAGAGCGCCTCTTGGAAATCGAACCATGTCAAACTTTGTAATCTGAGTCCATTCACAAATTTTCAGACGTTGTGAAATATCATCAGACAAGGTCAACCAATAAAGCAAAGGATCTTTCTACTTATTTCGCTTCTGTAGTCCCAAACAGCCCAAACAATACCTGTTCCAACTCCATACTTAATCCACTCAAGTGAACCCAAAGCAGTTGGTTTTGTTCAACAAAATGGCTCCTTTGTCTTCAGCCAGGCAAAAATATTTGGATGGACAAAACAGCGAAGAAGTGGTGGGGATGATCCTATCAAAGAGATTCTCAGACAGCGCACTGCTACGGATAATTTGGCGATAGAAAGCATATTTATGCCCAGCATCAACCTATTCCTTGGCTTTCTTGTATTCAGGCCAGGAATTCCAAACGTGTTACGAAGGTGTGAAAATTTGCATGCTCTTGTCATAAAAATTGCCAGCTTTACCCATTTCAGAGATCTATCATTATAATATAGCCTGTGCACATTGATACCACTAAAGTCACCAGTATGAACATGTGCCCCATCTCTTCCCTGAACATGTAGGATTTAGGGTAAAGGGGAAGTTGAACGTTTTGGGGAAGAGGGGAGAAATATTGGTTGTTTCGTATATGTTCAGCTGTGCAAGCTTGAAACCACATTTTTTAGGATCGAAACTACGATCTAATTGATGTTTTTCAACAGTTCTTCGTAAGTTGTCAATGGGGTGCTTGCTTCCCATATTTAAATCTTTGGACTGGAGGATACAAGGTTCTTTGGCTTTCAAGTAGTCTAGTCTTGTTGTTGGTTGGTGTCTGGAAGAGATTAGCGTGTTTTGAAGGTTCAATTTTCCAGGAAGGTTGGAAAGACCACTCGAACTTTGGATGGATGCTTTGCTTTGGGGAACTCTAGGCCAGAAAGGATCACTTTGATGTTGATTGAGAAGTTTGCACGTGGTGCAGAGTTGAAAATAGTATACGACACAGTTAAAACTGTTTCATCACAGTACCAAAAGTGAATATTTTGGGATGATATATTTCGCTGTCACTGCTTATACACAAATCTTAAAACCACGCTTCTAACTCATAAGGCTTGTATACGGTGGAACATTGGAATTAGTACTCTTGTAAACATGGAAACATTTGCAGCCTTCTTGTGTCATTGTACAAGTTACAACAGGCAGTTTGTACTCTGTTATGTGGCTACTAATATAGGGAGGTCCGTTACAATTTAACAGCAGAAAATACAGCATCAAAGTTTCTGACACATGAAGCATGTGTGAGAATTGACTTGCTGTTGCTGAAAGAAATCAGTCTCTTCATATTTGCTTCCCACCAACTTAGTTTCTTGAAATCAAGAAAATTTATGTATTCTAAGTCAAGGAAAATGAAGAATCTTGTGTTTCCATAGAAAGTATTGTAAATATGGTAACTATAGAGCGAGAGCAATATTTTCGACCATCTTTGCGCCATGTTTTAGTAGCCAGAATTCTGGAGTTAGGTTTTGAATATTTGTCTCTGATAAAATCACGACCCGTCCAACATTAACACATTTTAGAGTCACACTGATTTAACATCTGAATTAGACAAATGTTACGTATAAGTAGAATGAATATTGTGTCCTTGCTACCATCTAGTTGAGAATCTTCACCTACTCTCGCTGGGAAAAGAAACGACAATTTACTATAGGCCACTTGTTTAGTTTGGAAAAAGGCCTAACTATCTCCTCATGCAAGGATTAAGTGGTAATCAAAAACATGGCTTTGAAGAGTTTATGAGAGTTAAATTTATCGAATGATGATAAAGTTAACATCTCCGAAGCTTGTTCGGAATAGCAAGCATGTTCAATGATAGTTTGAGTTCAAAGTGTCAAGAGTTACAACCATGTTTTGGTTATGATCAACAGGTTTGGAAACATTACATGATTTCCCAGGTTTATTGGTAACTACCCAGAAGATTTGATCATTTAATTTCCATATTTTGTAAATATTCGACAAATTTTTGGATTATCGGTAATGTCCATCTATTTACTCACTGAGTTACGATTTTGGAGAGTGAGGACGACAGACACGTGATTGTAGGTAGCCCGTTCTTAGATAAGGTCTTAAATGAGAAGTTTTTCGTGCAAAGTAACAACTAAAGAACTATATCACAACAATCAAAGATGTGTCTCTTAAGATGAAATAAATAATTTAGCACCGAGATATACTTTTCCAATGTTTGCGTCGTCTGAAGAGAAGGAATAAAAAGGCAAAATGTCCTATGGCTCTTGCTCAAACATTGAAACTGCTGCCCTACAATCCTCGCCAAAACCTCTTGTAACAAACTAAGATTTTCAGCATTTTCTTCGACAAAAATCACACAGTGGCTACTAGTTCAGCTGACATGTTCTGTAAACCCCCTTCCCCAAAGTCAATGTTGTTTGTCTTGACTCAGGAGACTTGCTGTATAATTTTATCCACGTTACAGAAATCAACAAAATTGACTGGAGGAGTAAAGGAGGGCATTTGCTCCTCCGATCTACTTTTTTCTGTTTTGTGACAAGAGTTATGGCGAGGATTGTAGTTGCGTAAAGTTGTACACACCAAGATTCAAATGATTTGAAAATAGAAGGCTTTGCTTTCTTCTTTTTTCAGACAATTTTCTTGGATAAGGCAATAAATATGGACGTATTTTTATATAATTAAGAAACTGAGAATTTGGCCCAATACTGATAGTTTCTTTAAATCATCAGATTTTCAGTGCCCAGAGATTTTTACGAGTTTCTTAAAGGTTCCATAACTATCTTCATGTTCATTACTTGTTCCCTCACGAGCATTTCAAAACAAGGTTTTTCAAGTCTTTGGAATGTTTATACATTTCTCAAGGATCTTGCGAGAAATATGATGCAGGAAACAAGCGAAAATAGAGAAGCATATGTCAGGGATCGCCTTTATCAAACTGAAATTGTTTCTTAATATTTTCTCAATACTGGAGTTTCTTAACTTTTTGTGATATGAGAGTTGAGTTTCTTAACAGCAGTTTCTTATAAAAAATACGGGTAGTGTTAATAGGTCTTTCCCAAAGACTCCTCTTTCAAGCCAGGCGGTTGTAACGAAGGAACTGTGTTTTCAAACTCAACCCAATGAACCCAATCACTTGATAACGGGTTTAAGCCCGAAAGGCGTTTGAAAAAAAGCTGTGTTCATAGGACAATTATTGCTGCGAGTGCGCATGCGCGAGCAGCTATTTATTTCGAGATTGATAAGGAATTCCCGTGTCGGTTTGTTTGGTTGGATGGATGGATGGATGGAGTATATGCAAATGAGGGACTAGCCTGCGTGCAGACTTTACTTTCCACTGCGAGGGAGAGCCAAATCGGAACTCGTTGTACGAGTTTGATAAGAAATTTCCGTGTCTGTTTGTTTGTTGGGATGGATGGATGGAGTATATGCAAATGAGGACAAGCAAAACAGCAACGAAGCAGACCTTATTCCATAGTGCTTTGCCGATGAACAAACTCGCATCGTAGCTCGACACCAAGGAAATTTCAACAAAAACAGGAAGGTAATCATTTTAATTTAATTGAGAAGTAACATAGACAATTCTGCAACATTCTTCATGTGTTAGAATCGCCCATATGGTTTCAGAAGAGATCGAGCTTCGAAGACGAAAAGGCATGGGAAGGCCTAGCGGCCTAAACCTGCTGTAATGAACAAACAGCACGTAGGGCGCGAGGAATTCGCGAGAGGCGGTTCACTCCCAAAAAATCTCGTACACCTTTGGCAAAAATCCTTTTGTTTCAAGAAAAATCCATCAAAAATCCTTAAAAAATCCTTTTGTTCTGATAAAATCTCGTACGCCGATTCGCATGAGTGAAATGCCCCTCGGGAATTCGGGCTTCCGTCAAGTAATGCGTGCATAATGTTTCAAGTTTTGCTAACAAATAGTGGTTGAAGGTTTCATCATATCCCCTATATCAAACCCAATCAAGCAGGGAATGTATTCAGGAATGCGAATGAATCGTTTGTAGAACAGAATAGGCGATAATTTCCCTTCCAAAAACAAGGAAATTATCATGCAGAAAATTGCACAAAAGTGAGTGATAAGGATCCTTGACCATGATCATTTGGATCTGATAGAGTTCCGATATATTACTTTCATTGATAAATATTCCTACAATGCAAAGGATATGTAAAAGTCACTTGTGATTCCATAACATTCCATGGACAATGAACTGCAATTCAATTGTCTACCAAGAGCAAGACGTCAAATTCATTTTATGCTGCCAACCAACCATATATCCTTTGCAATACATTTACACATACAAGCAAGCTCATTTCACTGTTTATTGTTGTAGGAGTAAAAGGATTCACTTGTGAGATTCATGCAAAGGTCAAAGCAGCATTGGATCATTATTTATGCATCACCACGTGTGAGTGTCAATCCAACTTCGAACATTCAATGACCAACACTGCATTGGCACACCATTACGATATTTACGTGTGTCATTCTTGCAAAGACCTGACCAAGGAATCACAGGGGGCAGTATTTCAAAGACGAGACCAAGAAACCAGGGAAGATGTCACAGTCCGTTACGCCTTGTGACCTTACTTTGATGAACGTTACACTTGAAAGATTGTGGTGGCCAACCCATGTGCATCATGAGCTCTCAGGACTGTCCTTCAGACTTAAAAAACTGTTCGTATTTAGATATCATTGATTATTGAGTCCTGAGTTTGTTGCCATATTGCTAACAGAAGCAGATAATGGACAGTTACTTTGTACAGTTAAATAGGAATTATGAAAGATATTGCTACACGTAAAATGATCTGTGGACAAGGAAGAAAATAATGCCATGTGTGGTACCAAAAAGGGTTAAAGAAAGTCATACCGTCTAACACATAACATACCAACATCAAATAACTCTGCCTTAAAGTTACAATTTAACACTTCAAATGAGACTAATCTTGTATTAGAATGTAATAGATGCTGTAGTAACACTAAACAGACTTGAAAGTTACAAACAGTTCTTTTTTGCTTGGGGCAACTTTGCCTCACAAGTCTAGCAAGTCACAAATCCTCCAAAACTCCTCTCCAACATTTATTGTTGACAAATTCGCAGAAATAGTGTGTTTTACACTACGGCTTGAGCAGCACTTACTTAACTTCGATAACAGCTAGTTTATACTTAATTTGTTTATTTTCAACTCAATCAAGTTTGCTCAGACAATGAGATATCCTTGTGTAGATTCAGAAAACATCATCCAGCCAACTATTTCGTCTGGCTCTTCCACGATAAAGTGAAGACAAACATTAGAAGCATGTTTTCTTCTGCAAAATTGGATTATGAGAGTCCTCCCAGCGCGGACAATTTGTTGTAGTCCCATTTTTATCCTGAAAATACAGAAATTTAAAAATAAGGTTATATCATAACTTTTATGACACATAAAATGAAAAGTTTGGTCAGACATCGGTTTTCTGGGACATGAATTTGTTCCAAAAAGGAAAACAGAGTAAAGTATTCTATGAGGATGCTTGTAGATGGGATGCGTTTGTACCAATGACGCGACAAGTATACAAGGTTTCCGGAGTAATTTGCCATTAGCTAAAGGAATAAAACTGCGCTGAATTTGCAGAAAAATTAGGAGACAGATTATTCCAAAGGGACCAAAATGAGCCAATAGTGAAAAAGTGGACGTCTCTTTCCCAATGTTTAATGGCGAGGCTTCGGGAATATGTTTTGAAGAATAAAAGTTCGCTGAGATTAGCAGTTCTGACTTTTAGATTTAACTTTTACGTCAAAGACAGACAGTATCGCTTTGCACAAGAAAATAATTGGATTTAGACCAGGAAGGTTAATTTTTGTTCCTTCATGGCACGTGCTTTTATAGGAGTTTGTGTAAGTTGTTTCAAACTGCACTGCAGCAAACTTGAGGGGAAACCTTTATAAAAGATGGTGTTATTCACGTTAAGGAAACTAGAGTTGCTAGTTTAAAGGGTCTGTTTCATCCAACATGCCTTGCACGCGTGGTCTCTTCGTTGGCCTTTGTTGTCGCCAATGAAAATGGCGACAACAAAGGCAAACCAAGAGGCGGCAAGTACAAGGCATGTTGGATGAAACAGACCCTTTAAACAGAACTGATCTGGCGATCCGGCCTTGCTGTGCACATGGAAGGAGCTGAGGGACTTCATTTACTACAAGTGAAATTCCAGCAGAGTCCAGAAAAAGTCACAGCTCCATGGCTGTGAACTGGAGGAAAGTTTTGCTTGTAAATGTCATATTTGATCAAGGTTCAGAAGTTATAAAAAAATTTTGGGTCTTTTTGGCAAAAGCGACTGGTTTAGGAAACTTTTGGGGTCGTAGACAGCGCGAGGAGTTCGAATAATCTTGCTATTTTAACAGAGTAAAATAAGGCTTGGCTAACGAAGTTTGCAGCCGGAGGGAGATGTGTGATCGATGGAACCTGTTTATTGCTAAATCTGCGGGAGAGAGGGTAAATGGAGTATAGGAGAGTTGTGACGACAGGAGCTATATCAGACTGCCAAATTGAGAAAGATCATTTCCAGGAGATGACCAAAAACTAGCTAAGTAGATGTGGCTCCATTTTGGAAGGGAGAACTTGTTTACTTGCTTCATATGCTGCTTTCATTACTGAGAACTGCAAGCCGAACAGATTGGCCGTCGAATAACTGATAATTTTCATAGTCCCTCGCTGTCAGTGTATATCTGGTAAGGAGTGATACTAAAGATCATAAAGACAATGGAGACATTTCTGTTTTATGAAGTTTATGGATAAGAAATGTTTTGGTTTTAACCTTTTATTGGCCATTTTGTAGACCATTTTTGGGCGCTAGTGCTTTTTTGTGTACAGAGAATGGTCAATTTATTGCACCCCTCTCTGTCACATTCGCTTTCTCTACTGCTCCACTTGCTCTGTTGCTCTCTTCCTAGCCTTGTCACGTGTTGGACTCTGGGGAAATGAAGAACTCTATGATGGATTCTAGATTTGGCAATAAACTGAAATGATCAACTGTCTTCACTTCTTTTGATCTAAATCACCTTTTTGACGTTGAGTGAATGCATAGACGACTGGGGCCAAGTACACCAGTCTGAAAATAGCTTTTAGGGGCATTTTTTAAATCGGGTCTACTTTGCATCGCATTCAGCATATCGAATAATGCGAGAAAGCCAATTTTCAGATTTACATCGTAAATATTTTTCTTGTTATTGAGGAAAGCCCCATAGAGGGCTTGGGGCCAAGTATGCCAGTCTAAAGATTTTGTAGCCCAACATTGTTTTTGGCCATAAAACTGCCATTTTATTACAAAATACAGCTAACTATGGTTAGACAGAACTTAGCGAGTATATTGTGAATCTTGTAAGGGGTATGCCGAGGGGCGTATCACACTACAGAAATCTCAAACACTTTGGGCAAAGATATTTTCGTTTTAAAGAAAGATCGGTAAAAATCCTTACAATCCTATTAATTCAAAAATTCTCGGACACCCTTCAGGAAGACTGATACATCCCTCAGGTTTTGGTGACTTAGGAAAGGTTTACTGCCTTGGGAATTAGTGGAAGTTTTCATTTTGCGATTTTGCCAACCAAATTTTGCATTTTGTGATAGGAACTGTAATGTCTTCTTGTTCGGAATTTATAAGCAAAGCAGCAGAAGAATTGTTTCTTCTGAAATTGAAAGCTCCGGAACAGATCCTGCTCTATTCTTCATTAGGAGCAAAGAATTGACTACAGTGCAAACTACTCCAGGCAACGCCAAACCGATCAATCCTTTTAAAATTTAACTTTATTACTATTTGTGAAAAGCAGTCCTTTCGAAGGGATCAGAAAAGTCCGTGAAACAAAAAGTTCCCCTACTTTTCATAGGACTGAAATCCCCATAAGTCCCAAAATTTTCGTAACCCGTGCAAGTTTCAAGTTGCTCTTGCTAAGCTCTTTCGAACGATATCTAGTTTGCAGTATTTTGCAATGAAATGACAGTTCTATGGCCAAACACAGTTTTCAGTTTTTAAGGGACAAAATTTTTAGGAGTACCTTTGCCCGATGATGATTTGGTTAATCGTAAATTGACCATCCAATTTTGATCTTGCAATGAAGTGGCAAGAAAAGAGATAACCACATTCTTAATTAACGTTTTCACAAATCAGACGCTATCTGAATAGCTGATTTTAGCAAGCCTCAATTAGGTTTTATTTTCTATTTTTTGTTGTGGCCATAGCCATTTGGTTGCTAGTTCAGCCAGAATAGGAACGTTCCTGCCAATAAGCGCAATCAAATATCACATCTCTTGTTTGGTTTCCTGATGCCTGAAATGTGAAGCATTCCTTGTACAATTATGTTTCTTCTATATTTTGATTTTGGTTTTTCAAAATGTTGCAATTATGAGGGTACTTCCCATTTCTAATCCGATAGTAATGCTACCTGTGACTAATTCCTTTTTTACCAAGACAAAAAATTGGATGTAGAGAGCATGATACGTTATAAACTATGGTTTCTTTAACCTGGAAGTTCTACATTATCTGAGAATCTTCAGGAATCAGGGATATGGAACCTCTCAGTTTCCATCTCTTAACGTTAAAAATGTATGCCTTCGTCCATCTGGATTAAGGGGCCAATAAAGTATCGATCCCTGTTCCATTTTTAACCTCCCTTTTCTCCTTGGCATGTGGAAGCATTTTACCCCATCCGTCTCAATTGTCATTGGACGCGGAACTTTTTCCATACGTTCTTCCTTTTCTTTAAATTATATGTTCTCCAGATGTCTAGATTCTCCCTTCTTTATTAGATTCCTACACTCCTGACTCAACCGAGTGATCAAAAAAACTATACGGGCTGGATAACGCCTAGGAAGCAAATGTTGTGAATGCTAACAAGGTATCAGCATGTAGCTGAACGGGTTGGCTCGGCTGTCCATAGGACGTTGCTCGGTGTCTTGGTCATTCTAAGCTATTGTCCGAAAACCAGTTTCAATAATTTGGTGATTCGTTTATTACTCTGACTTTCCTGTCCATTTCTAGTCCACGTTTTGAAAGATACAAAAACGTCAAATTCCACATTAATTTGGATTGGAAATTTTCTCTCGATCTTGTTTTTCGGACGGTATTCATAGCTTAAGCCTTTCAACTTAACTGTGAAACAAAGTATTTGTCAATAGCTCTCGATGTCGGAGAGCTACTTATAATCTAGTTCATGTTGTTTTTCTTGGGTCACCTAGTATTTATTTTCTAAAATTTGCACACCGGCTTTGCCATGTTTTGAAGAGTGAACGTCGAACTAAATAAATGGGCAGTTTTCAAAACAGTTCAACATGCAATTCTCTTGCATCAAAAGTACTGTTTTCAGAATGTTAGACTAAAAGCAACATAGGCAGAACAATAGGAGTACTGTGTTAATAGCACACGAAAATAGCGGACTATGTTCCTGCCAAAGTTACTGAAATGGAATTTTGCTAGTCAAATACGCCCAGAGTACCTTGTCATTATTGCCTAATGGTAGCATGGGTTTCAAATCTTTGAAAAGCTGGGTGTAAAATTCTATGACCTATTTCGTTGAACTGAATCGCTCCAAAGAAACTTGAACTATTTTACAGTAAATCTGCCAATGGACATTTCTAAAATCTTCAATATTTTCAGAATTAAAGTGTCTTTGTTCGTTTTTAAGAGTTGTAGAAAATTTTCGATAAAAACTTTAAACTGTCGTAACGTCTAAACCTGTTGACGAAAGATCAAATAATTTTCAAGAAAACCATAGTGTATGGATGCCTACAATATGGTATCAAGCAAAACTCTTTTCACTCTTCTCGTTTGTGATTTGAAATTTGATGACGTCACATCATAAAATGAGCAGAAAAATAAAATAGGCTGCAATTTCGATAAATATTCAAGATTTCTGACAAGTCAAACGGTAGAATCATAGAAAAGTCGCTAAAATTTCTTTCAAGTAATTCAGTCTAAAGAAATAGGTCATTGAATTTTACAAACGCCTTTTTCCTAGATCTAAAAGATTTGGAACCTATGCTGCCAATGGTTTGAGCTTACTCGGGTTGTAGGATAAAGATGGTCAAAGTCGTCTCTACGCCGCCTGAACCTTCTGAGTCTGAAAATTCCTCTCCAGGTATTACTTTTCGTCAGGAAGAGTCTTGGTGTATGTACATTGCAATTTTGTGTTAAAGATGTCAGAAACCTCTCCTTGATTCGATCCTATTTAACCTGCAGACATTTTTACGTACGAAGCGACTCATTGTGTGCCCTCTGCTCTGCGTTCCATACCCAGTACTCAGAGGTTCTTATGAACAATCTGATACTTTGATGAGAGATCCAGGGATGCCGACATTTTTTGAAGTATTAGAAAGCATTAATTTTAACTACGAAATAAATAGACACCAGTGTTAAAAATAAATCAGAGATGTGTAGAATATTTTCGAGATGTGTATGTTCTCATCATGAAATTCCAATGATTTCAGCTGGAAGCAAGTAAATATATATGTAAATGAGAGAATCTCGAGGGAATCTATCTCAGTAACAAGGAGACCATATATGGACATTTTTAAGGAAGATACACCGTTAAAATGTAATAACTTTAGGTGCTAATTTGAAATTAAGATTGCATCTGCCATGATTGTGAAACTGTCGCACTTCTAAAGTTAACAACCTTTCGATCAATCATCAAGCCATTTCTTCTCGAAGTTTTATGAAGATATTACAAAGGTTCTTATTTTCGTATCCATACTTTAGCTGGAGTGAATCTTACGTTAGTAACACTTGAAGTTTGCAAAGTTTGAAAAAATTCCTTCTCTTACTTAGAAGCACGTTGAGTCAAACGAACAAGCAGGGCTAAAATTGAAGGCAATCTTTTCTCAAGTAGATCCTTCTGCGTGGAAGAGAAAAGTTTCTCTTTCCCCGTATGAAGTAATGCAAAGCTGAAATGTGCTTTCATCTTTGCGTTTCACGATATGAACGTTTGTCAGTGTGCACAGTGTGAAGAGGGGGCTCTTCCGTAGTCACGGTATCTGGATATTTGCCTGAATACTTTGTAGGACTTCTAGTCCGGCCAGAGGTTTACTTTTTGGCACTTTTGGTCCAGTGAAACACAGATTGTGGCGAATTTTCTCCAGAAAACGCCAAATTTTGGCATTGTTGGTCTAAGAATTATTCTAGCCAAGGGTATCATTTTGCAGATGCTAGCAGCAAAATCCTACCCGAAATTTACCGTAGAATTCACCTCCACAGTGGTTCTGGTAGAGATCTGCCTTTCAAAGCTAGGGTCCTGCAACCCAAGGAGATTTTTCAGAAATAAGAATTCTAGACTCCATCACATCTGAAGCAATGATGTTAATGGTTATTCTAACACAAACAATTAACATTCAGAGGAACCATATCGAGGGGGCAACTCCTATAGGGGGTCTGGCATATATGTGCCTTTCATAATTTAGAACTAGGACTAATGACCAGGGCAAAACTTTGAAATATGACCCTATAAACAGGGCAAGAATTTTCCACAAGTATCTTGAACAGACCATGCTTCGTATCATTTGTGGAGCTATTTCCTTTTTCCAAGAATTCTTTGTCATAATATTTATCAAAAGCTATAAATTGCTAACATTTACCCATAACTAAAGGCAAATATAACCAGAGCGAAATTCACAAAACATGACCCATAACCCAGGCAAAACATCGCAAATTGACCCATAACCCTGGCTGGCACATGTATTCCAAGCCCTATAGGAGTTACCCCCTCCCCTCATCTCGAAATATATGCGCTACATTATCATTCTGATACTTACGAATAGCGGTTTTTATTAATTTACCATCATTAAGAAAACTTGACCAAAATTAGGTTGTTTGCAATTTTACCTCCTCAAATATTAGCAGAAGGGAAAACAGGTACCCCTCTCTAATAATCTAAGTTCGTTTGCGGAGGGTTAATTTAAGGATGTAAATACTCTCCCTAGATATTTGAACTGAACCAGTTAAAGGATGATTAAAAAACTCTCTCATCCATTTTACAGTAAACATGATCGACAAACTAAATACCAGTCTCCGTAAATATTCTCACACCAATGGCCCTTTTCACCTGTGCTGTGTTAAATTTTTGGACGTATTTGGTGTACGCAGAAGATTTTACTCACGCAAAGTCAAGAAATTTGTTTCCCATGAGTCATTTTCCTCATAAATTCATACTTATGTACAGGGAATTCTTTCATTGCAAGGGTATAAGCTACCCGTCCTTTTACTGTCGAGCAGTGTGACTTTTTATCAATTTTTTATGTCTTTTCGTGATACACTCGTTGATAGGAACTTGTGCTGGTAGTTAGTTTCTTAAATGTCAGGAAACTTTTGCTACAAAAACTGCTAACGTTTGCTATATGTTTTTAATGCCAGAAAAGTGTTTAGTTGGTTCATGTTTCTGATTCTTAGTTAGAAGGGCTCCCAGTTACATATTTAGATCTCAAAACAAGTAATGAAATAATTCGCACACAAAACAGTGTCAAAGCAGTTGCAGTTGCTATTACTGTACAGTGTCTAAACATCTTTAAGTGACCTTCGAAAATTGAAGCTGCTGATTGCAACAGTAACTTATCTTTTCAGTCGATGTAGCACGGTTTCTTGTCTTTCGAAAATTTGAGCCTACCGTTTCTTATAAGCTGTTTTAGTAGACAAAGATTACACTAGCAGTCTTCGTTCATTGTTAAAATGATTTTTTTATAAATGCAATTAGGTCTTTTCACAATTATGAGCTAGCATCCATTTGGGGAAGAAGTACAAGTTTGAATCGTTCATCTTACATTGGCCATAGATTGCTGGCATCCAAATTTTCAATATGCGAACCTTAAGTAATGCCCTCCCCCAATGCCCTCCCCCAAGTAGTGGCTGCTGGTTTGATGCAGAGGTAAATTTGTGATTGACTAAATAATCAAAGTCCCCCTCCTGATCAAAGGCAGGTATATCATTGGAGGGGCGTAACAATTGGAGGGGCCGAGAGCAAGACCAGTGCTAAGTTTCAAGGTTTGTTGACATGTTCTTCTAGTCGCTTTAGAATGGTGAAAATGCCTGCTGAAGAGAGAGAGAAAGTTGGATGTTTTCAGTGCAGTTCCAGAGAATATTGGTCGCCTTAAGAGAATTTATAAAAAGTTTTTTCTTTATAAGTATCTGTTTATATGAATTTAAAGTCTCAAATTACCAAAGTTAATAAACTAGAAGGTGGGAAAAGTTAGTTTTTCATTTTGTCAAGGAAAACAACGGCATATTTTCTCTTCAGTCTGCTACCAGCTATCATATCAATCAGTCCTATTTCAATAATGTCAAAGGAAGAGGCATAGTTTCATTCAAGCAAGATTCTTCCAAGCAAGCAGTTTCTTAGAAAAAAATACGGTTAAACTGCGAAACTTTGAGAAGACCTCTAAGAACCCGGCACGTGTAATTACTTTCCAGCAACAATCTACATACGAAATTGAGGTGCAATTTCAAGTTGACAGTAAAAGCAATATTTTCAATTTAAAATCACTGTTAAGGTCAATAGTGACATGTACCTGCCAGTTTAAAATACTCATTTCTTTTGTGTAACTCATTCTGACGTAGGTAGCTCGCCGAACATGTTAAAAGTCACAGGTAAAATTCTCCAATGAAATACAACGTGGCATTAAAACATTTTAGTATTTTTCGTTAAAAACCTGATGCTTGAAACAATGTAACAACATAAATTTTTTTGTAATTTTTCTCAGGATGACAAACTTGTGAACTTTCCGTTTCTAACAAGGACATCTTTTCAGATGTAAATAAATTTAACCCTAGATGTCAACATTGTTAAGTGAATGCTGCCATGGTTTTGTAGGGGAGTTGCAGGCTTATTGTTGATGAAGTTTTGTACATAGATGCTGCGGGACGCACCGTTGTTATACCCTCCTCATTTGTTAATGTGTTAAAGAAATGAATAGACTGTTGAAACAAAACAGAACTGATTAAAAATTAGAATATATCAACTTAACAAATGACTATAAAACTACAGTAACTTGACCCAGAACTTGAAATTGCTCAAATCATTGTTGCTTGAGTGCTGAAAGTTTTTCAAGGGCTCTTTCTAAGTTTCGTCAAATGGTTACTTTTTCCTTCTGCGAGAAAGGTTTTAGTGACAGTCTCTTCAAAATGAATTTTTGAGAGCATGCCTCTGTCTAGACATTACTCTTCTAGCACTAGTCAATACAGCACCAGAAACAAATGAAAACTTGATTTTTTTCTCTTGCAGTAAAATAAAAGGTTCTTGAAAAATTTTGGCATACATTGTCGAGTTTCTTAATTGTTGATGATCTGTAAGTGTTGTTTGTTTAAATTGTCAATTAAAAGAAAACAACTCAAAAGATACAACTACTGTGCCGGTCATGGCGGGAATAGACACTAGGTTATCGAAGTTCCCGCCATTGATAGGCATTTACAACTTAGTAGCTACGATTCATGAGGAAAAAACACAACTAGAAAGAAAAGTTCATGTCTGTCTCACATCTGATGTCAGGCAACAATATCAGCGAGTATTGAAAAATTTTGAAGGAACATAGGTGCTAGGTAATGAAGAGGGGGCCCCCACGCGATGACGGACAGCCGCCGCTCAGTGCAACATGCACCATCCCAGTCGGGACAATACCGAACCAAAGGGCAGCAGCCACCCATCCGCACAGCAGGAACCCAATCCATTCACTAGGTATCTCACACCCACACCGAAAGATAATGGTTCTATGTGCTGAGTTACTCGTATGAATTATAGCACGGGGAACCTCTTTTTGATTTTGAGTAGAAATTTTTAGAAACATCAGTACTGACCAAAATTTTTAGTTACATGTAAAAAGGTATGTGTAGCCTGTTTAAAGTCTTGCTACCTTTGCATGCAACCAAGGGAGTAATGACGTAACTCGATCCAAGCTCTTTTGCTGATTAGCTAGAAGGTTAATTCCTCCGCCACGTTTGGTCTAGCTTTTGGCTTGGCGCGCAATAAGCAAGTGCCGGTAGCCTTCCTGGATCATTAACTTCCATAATAAACAAACTTGAACGTGATGTGATAAGCAGTAAACAAAATTAACGGCGACCAATCCAGATCCTGGTAAACAAGCCTGGTAAACAAGCCTGGTAGACACGTGAGGTCAACTTAGGCCACATGCGAGGGCAGACACCCTTTCTTTCCAGGTTTTTCAAGAATTTGAACTAAAACCTTGTCACACAATTTTTAAGGTGGATTATTCTTGCGACTTGCATGTCCATTAGAAAAGCAGACACCCTGTCTTTCCTGTGCCTCTCCATTTAAACTTATTAACCTGTTTGCGTGTCCATTTGAAGACCGGACACTCCTTGTTTCGAGTAATTCTCCACTTCAACTTGTGTGCCAAACCCACTTGAAATGGGGATAAAATGAATTTCTGTGATAATATTTTGATGCCTTGTTCTTAAATTTACATTATCTTGCAAACGAATCGTACAGCTAACTTTCGTCAATCCTAGGAAGAACATACCTTTTTGTCCCTGTACTATTGAGCAATCTAGTAAACTGAAGTATATGACATATATGTCACCTGGGGCTTCAGAGGGTTAACGGGAAGGGCATATCCTCGCTGGAACTCTCTTTTACAATTGCACAAAGATCCTTTTCCACTCAAATGGTCTGTTCTTCAATTTGATGCCTTCTTCTGCCTTCCTGCTGTTTTACAAATGTACCAATCTCATCCCAATGCACCTTGCTGTCCCCATATTATTACTTGAGTCCCTTTTTTCCCTGTGCTCTTTGACTTGCTGATGTTGGTTAGTTGGTTCAGTCAACAGATTCCTGTTGAGCAAAGATTACCACAGGGATAAAAGGGACTCAGATTAGCTCATTAGACTCCCTTTCATCATTGAAGTTTATTGTTACTGAATTTCACTCACTTCACGTTTACTCTTTTCAAATAAGACTCTGGTGCACCGGGAAACATCCCCTTTACCCCATCTTCAGCCTCATTCTCGTTATAGCCTCGTCTTGATTGGTCGTTCTTCACTTCCTTCGTGTGCTAGCAGTAGAGAACACTGAAATATACGACTCGTGCTCTCATGGAGAGAACTGATTGAGAAAATTGATCAAGAAAAGTTGCAGGCAAAGTGCTTGCAGCTGTTTCCTTTTTTCTGATCGTGGATTGCGAGGTTAAATTGTCATAACCAGTTCTGTGCTCATTGACGAAGGTTGCTTTTCATGGTGGAAAGGATTTTTATCATAGGGCAATGATTCGTCGTCTAAGACAGGGATGCCTTTGGCTTCAAAAAAGGCTGCGGTAAGGTTAATGCAGTAAAAACCCGCACATAAGAAATTTCATTTATCAAGAACCTGCATTCAGCCCGAAATGATATATTTTGTGCCCATAAGAACTGTTCCAGCGTGATATCATAGTTAGATTCTTAATATAGGGTTACTTCAGTTTTTAACTTGTATTTTCCCAGTGCTTGGGTTTCTTAATTTTTGTTTATCTTAAAGTTGACTTCTTATAAGCACTCATATAAGAAAATGCGTGTTATCTTTATGCGCCCGATCATTCCGTTATTTTTGAAACAGAATCCTTATGAATTAACCAATGCAAGGATATTAACTTTTTTCTGAAAATAGACTTTGATGTGGTTTTATATACATATTTACGAAATCAGGGACCGTGTCACAGGTTTATCTTTGGGTCTCGGAGTATTGAAGGAACAGCAAAAACTGGTACCTGGAAATTTGATTGCCAAAGGTCTTTCATATCAGACACAGCTTAATGATCTTTTGTAAAAATAACATTGAATATTCGCCATAGGGAGCATCTAAACTTTGACTGATTACATTTACCCCAGTTTGCTAGTATGTTCTTCCACCTTAATTCAATTCAGTTCAATTGCTAAAAGTAAACAACTGCTCAAGGTGGATATCATAATGTTACCATAGAGAACTACACTTTCCTCAGTCTTTTTCCTAAAACCGTCTTACTGATCCGGTATTCCAGTATTCCTAGAACATGAACGTTGGCACTAAGGATGTAGGGCTATGGATCTTCGAATCATGGAACAGCATCGCTGAAACTTTGCTTTATGGACCGGGGGCAAGAATGTCGGAAGGCTTAATGAGGTGTCAATTTTCAGCATTTAATTGGATGATGTTTATGGCTTCAAACTGAGACTCATGAGGAGATAGCTTCTAAACGGGGACTAAGTTAGGCCAAGTGCGCCGCGTTTACGGCACCACCAGTCAGATCGCCACTGACGTAATATGATCAGCCCACGTGCCTATTCTTATCATTTGATTGGCTGATTATTGTTCAAAGCTCGACTTTCCTAAGCAAAGTGACGTTCGAAGCGACATTTGATGTTTCTTCACATTTTTCGTCAGATTTTAGTCCCTGTTTAGAATTTGTTTGCTTCTGAGTCCTTGTATGAGTGAAAATCAAAACATCAGTCTAAAAAAGTTGAACGAATACAATGGATCATGTCGTCAGTCTATGCAGGGAGTGCAGTCAGTGTTGTTTTCAAACGAATGTGCACGTATTTTTTTCATAAGAAACTAGGGTCCGTGGCTGGTAGGCAGTTTCTTAAATTTGGGAGCCATTTTATCACCAATTTTTTCTTCTGTGTTACTTATATCTTTATATGCTGGAAGTGTAGAGTTGATTTAGTTTTGTTAAAATGGTTTCCGAATTACTTTTTTCAGGTTTCAAAGAAAGTAAGTAACATAATTAGCACTGAAACTAATGTCCGAACGGTTGCCATTACTTTGCAGTGTCAAACATTTTTGAGTAACGTTAGAAAATCAAAACTGCAAACCAGGAAAGTTTCTTAGCGTTTAGAACTCAGGTAGGGTTTTTCTTAACTTTCGCAAAATTGAGTCTACCGTTTCTTATAAGCTGTCTCTTAAAAAACACGGGGAGTCAAACTATAGCCCCGTTCACACGACGCAAACTAACCTGGGGCGAACCCGGGTTAAACTAACCTAGGTTAGATTTTCGTAGTGTGAACACGACTAACCTGGGTTCGCCCCGGGTTAAACTAACCCACCTCAGGAGGTGGGTTCGCTCTGGGTCGAACCTGGGTTAGTTGTGGCAAAATGTCGTGTGAACGCAAACATGGGGCGAACCTGGGTTAGTTTTGATCTTACGCACGCGCATACTTTTAGCCCGCCATAAGTTGGATATGGTACACAAACACCAGATATTTCATATTGACCAAGAAATAGAAATTTATCTTAAACTGTAAATTTATTTTATTTTAAACGCTATGAATCGAGAAAGAACAGACCAAGGATCAACTTGGGAGGATGAAGAAGTTTTTTTATTGATAGAGGTTTGGGCTGATGAGAAAATTCGCCTCTTCATAAAGATATGCCACGTCAAACCATACATTTCAAAACGAAAATCTGCCGGCAAAACATCAGCAAGCTCATGTCATCAGCCATTTTGTTACTTTGTGATCTCACTAACTGCGCATGTGTGAATATAAATAACCCAGGTTCGCCCTGGTTTTGTGTTCACACACATTTTGAGGATCCTCTCGTGTGAACAAACGCGGGTTGAACCTGGGTTAAGTGTAACCCAGGTTCGCCCCAGGTTAGTTTGCGTCGTGTGAACAGGGCTTATGGTTCGCTTAGCCTCCGCACAGACTTTGGTTTAGCCAAATTCTGCACGCAGGCTAGGTTCGCTTGGGTCTGTGCTGTAACTGGTCGTCTTTGACAAATAGGATATGCAGTTTTACTCCACTTGTCCTAACATGCTTCATTCGGCTCAGAAGTCTGGCACTTAGCCACTCTTGTCAGTTTCAGCTTTATCATTTCAGAGCATAACTTTGGTCAACTTCTTTCCTGCCCAAAAATAACAATCGAAATTACATAGCGTCTTCTCTCCTGACCCAGCTATTGTTCAGTTTTCTCCTCGTGCCTTTCTCGTGACTATCTTTCTCTTCAAATACTCTGCTTCTAAAAATATCGAAATATTTTCACAATTCTGTAATAAGACAAATTAAGATAAATTTGATGGTTTCACGATGGAAGATTAACGAAGATTTTTCCAAACGAGTTATCATATATTACAGGTGAAACAGTCTTGTATTTCATCAGTTATCGAATTAAAGAACTGCTATTTAGAAACAAGTACAAAAGCTTGTTTGAGTTTGCTGTATTGCTTGTCTGCTGTTGGTCTAATTGCAGCATGCGTTGTGGATTAATTTTGCACCAATGTCTGAGTAGAAATAGATGGAAAACACACTTTCTGCGGGGGAGAGGCAACTACCACATATGCTGGTATGGGATGCAACATTGTTCGGGCTTCAATGCATGCCGGTTACCCAAGAGCCTTTAACATAATTTTGCCTTTTATCAAGTGATGTTTTTTAACCTTCAGAAAGGTTATTATTGCATGCAATACTTCTAAATACGTTAGAGTACTGTCTTCTTAACAGAGTAAAATGTGGACAATTTTGTACGAAAAGCGGTTGTTGAGGGTATTTTTAGCAACCGACGGCATATTTTTTCCTACAGAATTGAGCATTTCAGTACCAGCAGCCGAATTTAGAGAATGTTTCAAAAGGTTTCAAACCGTTCATGAATGTGATCATATCATATGAGCTACATAGATGTCAGATTTGCCATTCGTAAGTTGATGCCAAAGTTTGTGTATGAAAACCTCAGCTGGCTCAAAACAGAACAATTTGAACGTATCGATAGCCCGCTGTATGGATGTAATCTAGTGTGTTTTGATCGAGTTTTGAGCACAAACTGGGTGGCAGATCCTTAGCTTTTGATGTAAAACAAGATTGTTATTGGTGAGGAGAAACTATGCAAAAAATCTATTTGAAATGTTGATCTGAATCAGCAAACTCATTCCTGGCAAAGAAGCCACTAGACTTGCTGCAAATCTTTTTCTCTTTCCAGCACACGTCGTAGGATATGTACAGTTTTCTTAAACTGATTGCATGAGTCTCAGTTTTTACATTGAACTGGATTATTTTTATGCCTTCAAACTCGGACAAGACAGCTTCATAACGGGGACTAATTTAGGCCAGCCTCCGTTTCAGTGTTTGAGAACGGCATGAGAACGATAAACGATTGTGTCCTTCTTGGCATTTTTGGAACCAACCTCGCCAAATTTGTCGAAGTCCAGCTTTTTCTTGTACTAATCCATCACTTAAAATCCAGTTATTTCTTTTTATCATGACGTCATGACATTGTATAAAAAGTGGTATCAAACAGCGAATTTTTTATAGCCTATTATCCCTTATGCATCAGATCACTGTCATATTTTCGAATTTAAAAGGACTAAACTTAGATTTCGCAAGTTCCACGTTGGCAAGAACTTTCAATGACATCATTCGTCTGCATCTTTCGAAAATGGCATGTGGTTAATTCCTGCAAATAAAGGATCTTTTAAAATTGCACAGGTGCCTAAATTGGCATCGATTTCAACAGAATAATACAAAAAATGTCCCAAGACGTAATAAACATCAAACACACTGTTTTTAGAATTTCGTCTGTTTCGTTGTTCCTTTCTGTTCGTTGGTCTCAATAGACGAAATGTTTGATATTTCCAGCAACACTCTAAGGCCCAATATCCTTTTCTGATTTAGGACGACGAAAATAGAATATTCTCAGATATTTCATCATTTTTTCCAGCTCTAATCTTGGCTTTTGACATTTCGGTACTTCCAGGATCGTTCCAGACGTAAATGATATTCTCTTTCAGATCTAAGAGAACAGAAATTGCGTAAATATTTCTTGCAATGTCGTCATTTTGATTTTTCTTATCTATCTTTCAGTTTCGACATTTTGATGTTTCCTTATTTTGGTCTCGGAATTGAGTTTATCAAAATCCATTCAGATATATCGTTTTTTGTGTGTGATTTTTGATTTCAGAATTCTGTTCAAATTCTTCGATCATGAAAGTTTCAGTTGCGAAATGAAAGAACATATTTGACACACTATGGACAAGCCAAGTTGCATAACCGTTTATTTAGGCCACATATGCTGTCTAAAATTATGAGGATTTTTCGAAATTCTAAGTGCCCTAGATCAATATCTCTGTGTATTTACGATGGATATTTCTTTCAATTTCATAATCACATTTATTTTCATAAAAGATCCTACGAAGAAAGACAATTTGAGCTGGAGAAAGCCTTGTCTATTTTGTTTACTTTAATTCTGGAATTTGTTTGCAAATTGTGTAATGTTTTGCGCGTGTTTTGCAAGGAAAGTTTTGCGAGGAATGCTTTCCGTGAATGATCTCTTTGATTCGGTGATCGCTGGGTGCCCTGACATCTTTTTGTCGTGCAGCTTGTTGATTTAAATCGCATTTAGATTACTCCTCGGATTTCTTCATTGTTTTGTTTGATTCAGTAATTAATGTTTTCATGTGACCGAATTTGGTTTCCACGTGACTTCTAGGTGGGCAAAGGGTGACCATATTCTTACACGGCCCTTCACACATCTATTTATAGCTATTATTCTATTTTTAGTAACGTTTTCTTGGCTTTCAGGCCTTGTTTATTGCTGTGTCTATAACACAGGTACTCTTAGACCGAAACATTGCATTTGTTCTGGTAAACTGTTTACCATATGTACTTTATGCCCTCAAGGCCTGCAGTCTCGAACCCAGGGTGCTAAAAGCAGTGATATCCTTGGAATCGAGGTTGCAGGTCCTTTGCAGTTGTATGGGCCTAACACTCTTTACAAAGCAGGGACAAATCAGCCGAAATCATACTTTCTTTATGGTCAGATTTACGATTTTTTGTTGTCATGTTCCTTTCGTGGTATCATTTTTTATTTTCTTTTTCATAGAAAACATTGTTGTTTTTAACTCTGTTTTGAGGTAGTAAATCCTGTCCAGTGTCCAGTGTTCCAATTTCCTTTTCCTTGTTTTTGTCTTGGCGCAAGGAGTTGTTTTTAGGAGCGATGGAGAATGGGGTCGATATGATATTGTGATCGAAGGGAATATGACATTTATCTTTTGTATGGAGGGAGCAGTTAAGTAGCCTTTTAAACAGCGTTTTTCTATGTAACATACGTTTTTCTGAATCACTCGGTAAAATAAAGAAATTAACTGCTTTTAATGTTTATCCCCGTTCCTTCCTTTCCAGAGGTTTTGGCTTTGTCACCTTCGTCAATCCAAATTCAGTTGATAAAGTTGTGAAAAAGTCTAGTCACACCGTAGATGGTAAAAAGGTAAGACAGTTTAGTATTCTTTATCAACTTTCATAAACTTACATCACTTTTTATCGCTTCCATGATTAGAATTTCAAAGGTCATCTGCAACTAAATTTATTTCAGACTTTTGTTATCGGTTTTACAGAGCTCAGACCACCATTTTTAATTTTTTTCAACCTCAGTTCCACTGATCTGAGAGCCTTCCACCTTGCTTGAGTGTTCATGATTCTGATTCATTGCCACGCCCTAGATATCCTTACCAAGCTAAGTCTGGTGTGAATGATACGCCTTTTAACATTGGAAATGCAAATTACATGAACAAATCCTTTCCTTCCTTTATACGGTTCCTTCTTATAGATCCATTGTCATCCAAGCTCCTTTGCAGGCACTCTACAATTTCATAGTGTCTGAATAGACTTCCCATAGACTTATGCCTTTTCGTTCCTTTTTTCCCTGCGTTCTTTGATTTGCTGATATCACTTGGTCAAAAGGGACTCATAATATTACCAATAAAAAGTGGGCCTGATTTAGATCTGCACTCAAAGTGACTCATTGGCAGAAATTTCAAAATTACAAAACAGTTAAAGGCTTGAAGACAGTTAAAGCTGCATACCAAGTAAAAATTATTCAAAACACAAAAAGGCACCAAGTTAAGTTTGCTCGCTACTGATATAAATTTCACATTACCACACACTGGGTGTCCTATCGCTCATGATTAAACTTGTTATACTTGGCAGAGATTGCATTACCTGGTGAAAAGGATTTTACTTCGCCAAGTAAACTTGATTAGAATTTGGTAATTTTATTATTGCTGTCAGGGAAGAAAGAGATAAAATGCACCAAAGAGTCTCTTTACAGGAAGTGGCAGATTAAGATTTAAATGAAACATCTATAATCAAAAGCAAGGTCACTGCTTGCTACCCAGCTATTTCAGTGCTATCAAAGAAAAATTTGATTTAATGTTGAAGAATTTGAAAAGACGTTTTCGTTGGTCACCCATGGTTCTTTGCTGGCACTCTACAATTCGAGAGACTGTCTGAAAATTAAATTTGGCGCGAACAGAAATTATACATCCGCAGTGCAGTACTGGGTGAGCCAGAAAAAGTTTCCTTCTTTTGAAAATTCATAGCACCAAGAGTTCTGTACAAATCTGAATGATTCAAATTTCAGTTAAAAACCGAAAGATTGAAGTATTTTTGTGATTTATCTCCCTGTCTAACAGGCACTAGAAGTATCCGTAAATTTTTATATCAACGTTTTAGGCCCTTTTTTTCAGTCATTTTGCAACTATGAAATTTTTGTAAAGTTCAGTTTACATATATTTCTAGTGCTCTTGAGACAGCGAGAAAAATCACAAAAATACTTTGATCTTTTGGCTTGTAACTATGATTTGAATGATTGAAATCTGTAAATACTCGATGCTATGAATTTTCAAAAGTGGGAAGTTTTTTCTGGCTCACCCGGTAGTTGAATGAATAGGACAGTATAGTAAAAGAAACTTTTAGCCTACTGAAAGTAATAAGTTCCCCCCCCCCCTAGCTGCAAGAAGCTCTTGAGGCTCACACCCAAAATAGAGTTTCTTGTATTTTGAGTGACATCAAGTATTGATATGATGGTCTGGGAGCATTCAAATTCATACAGGGTTCAGAAGAAACTGCAGCAAGATATCTTGGATTTAACAGATTTTTACCTGTTCTTGACAGTTATTGATAGCAAACACATCTGGCTAAATATGGCCAATTTATTTGTAGATAACCCAATTTTGTTGTAACTGATTTTTCTAGAACTTTCCAGAAGGGAAATTAGAAGCGTAAGAAACTTTAGCCTCAAAACATGAGAAGTATCATAGATATAAGAAAAATTTTAGACTAAGATGTGATGGTTTCTTAAATGCGGGGCCTTACTGTGAAGCACAGTTAATTTTAAATTCATCAATCCAATTACTGCATTATGCATCCATGGTTTCTGCGAAAATTTTATTTTGTGATATTTCTGCGTTCTTGAAAGAATTCTGGATGGTACTTGCTCTTCAAAACTTTGTTTGTGCTTCAACTGATGCTTTGAAGATGTCGACTTTGGTAAAAAGCTCGTTGTCTTCGCTATTGGACTGTTTTGCCGAGTCCATGTTGAGCGGTGGTGGATGGTTGTTGTTGCTGTTGCTGTTGTTGTTGTTGTTGTTGTTGTTGTTGTTGTAGCTAATAAAGGGTGTCCAAAACAATGTTCGACGTTATATTTGATACTGAAAATAAACGATAAGATAGCTGTATCTTCAGATATATTTTAGACACTAGAATCTTGCAAACCCGCTGAATATTCACGGAGTTACAAGCTTTTGAAGTTCAAGATTGTGTGAAAATACTGATATTCCCGAAATAAACAAATGTAGCAAATAGGCTCACTGATGGTGGAAACAGTAGAAATTTCGAGACATGCTTTGTTATTTTGTCAACCGCAAATAATTCGTACTTTCGTCGATGTGTTGTTATCTAGGCCACAACCTCTTTGTACGGTGCCCTCAGACATTTTGGCTTTAGATGAAACGATATGCATTCTTGATAAGAACATGTTTGTAGTATTTTGGAGAAGGAAAGGAGCAAACCATGTTTATGTACGACTTTACTAAAACACGGAACAAGTGGAACAAGTGCGGTAAAACCTTGCCACTTATTACTGGCTTCTTACGCTTGTGCCGTATTCTAACAACGTCTGTTTAGTTAGGTACCTTCAAGTTTTCCTTGTTACAATTCCACTACAAATTCACAATTGTGCCAATAACAATTCGATTCAATTCACGTTTTTCACCAATCGAGAGAACATGCACGTATCCTGGAGGGCATCTTGGTTGACTTTGCCAACAGGGTATTGAGGTCGATACGACTAAATATTGATTTTAAATGGCCCATAGGGAGTCCATACAGTCATTGCTGACACCATTTCAACCGCATTTCAAGCAGCGAAGAAAGTTTCAATTCCAACTTCCTATTGCACACGTGCTGTGAACAATGGATAGCCAAGGAAAATATTCCTTTCTCTGAGCGTTTTCTTTGTTCTTTATACAGAGAATACTATTTATCATTGCACACTCTCTTTAACGACTTGCACACTCTCTTTAACTACTTTACTCAAAGGGTATACACTACTAAGATTGCTCTCTGAAATCAAAATCCGTTTCTTTCGTAACTGATTGCATAGAATCCGTTTTTCATCTCTGAAAACCAATGCAAACACGGCCCCCTGGAAGATCAGCAGTAATTTTCTTTTTTTGTTTTGAAAATGATTGTGATTAGATTTATGTTTTTTTTTTAGCTAGAGTTATTTCGTTGCTGAAGGGTCTCGGTGTATAAGATTCTTCCCCGCTCTTTCTCCTCCGCAGCTCCGCAGTTCACGTTCCTCCACACCGCGCCATCGCAGAGGACAAGGAAAGAAAATTTTCAAGATTAAGCATAGCATCTGATCCTTGAGGAAAGAAACGGACTCTATGCAATCATTTATGAAAAAAATGGATTTTACTTTCAGAGAGTAATCTTAGAAGTGGATTCTCGGTGGTTTTCTAGCGTGTTTTAGAATGTCTTTAAATTTTCGTGAGGCGTATTGCATTAGCAATCCAGTGTTATCTATATTAGCCAAGGTCAATTTTTGTCAGGGCCTAAAGACAAGGGAATTCTTTAAACCCGTTGAAATGAGATTTTTTGATAATGTTTGGACCAAATATCTCATTTGGTACATCTTTGTACCAGTAATGGTACACGCATTTGATACTTGTTACTGTAAGAAAATCAGCCACCAGATCACCAGAAAATGAAAAAGCTTCAGTTATGGGACTGAATCAGTTATTTGAGGAAATCCATTGCATATTATCACTTTGTTTTCACTTGTTTCTTGTGTTGCATTGCTCGAAGGTAGTGGTACTAATGTGTGAACAGTGGCATGGCATAGCTTCGTGAAAATTTGAGCTGAACTGTTCACGAGGGCACAATAGGTAAACATAAAGTATCTTCTAAAACAAATACGAAGCAGTTAAGAAACTTTGAATTCTCAATATTTGTATTAAATTGTAATGAATTGATTTTCCTCCCAGTATGAAATCTTTTCGGGCCATGAAAGCTTTGGAGCTATTAAAAACAGGTCACAGAAACACGACTTTAAACAATGCTTTGAATCAAGGCCTAAGATGGCCATGCCTTTACTGACCGAAGTAGCTGACATACGTTAAACATACGTTTGGTAGCTCGTATGTTATATGCATACCATCCCAGATTAATTCTGCTAAATATTTCAAAAGGCAGGCTAACAAGATCAAATGCTAATCTCTTTAATTTAAGTCGATACAAAGTTTCTCTTTCTGTATTAAGACTTTTTATTGTTATTTTCTTTAACGTGAATCTGACAATTTCCTTTAAAATAAAGAAGCACCTGTTTTTATTGGATGAAAAATCTCTAGTAATGAACTCGCTTTTATGTCAAATTTTTATTTGCTGTCTTCTTTGTGACCTGCTAAACTGGAAGAAAATCTTTAAGACTCTTAAATAAACATTTTTAGCGTTGTTAGCCGAGGAGAGACCATAGTCCTTCGCCGGGGTGCTACTGAATACTGAATACTTTCAAATCTGCAAATATGGTAGTTATTGCAAAAACTTTTTTACCAGTCTCCTTGCTCCAAAGTCGCTCTCAGAGCGTGATAAGTGAAAATATATTCACGTTTATTTACTATTTATTCACAATGTGATTTATATTTGCAATCAACCAAATTTCTGTTGAGCTTTGCGTCCAGTTTTTCTCCTACCTTTTTACCACTTCCTCAGTTGTCCTTTTTTTGCAAATATGCGACTTTCATGGACCATTCTACTTAACATAACCTGCATGCTCTGGGAGAGTTTGGTATCACAGGAGTATCTATGCATTTATTTCATGGATTTGTAGGATATGTACGTCGTTCCATGGAGAAACTTTCTTTAGCTCTTGTGATTTTCTGAGGTCCAGCTTCCTTAAGATTCTTTTTCATTGTTTTGAATTGACTTGCCACAAGTCTTCGTTTCCTTCATTTTCACATGATGTGCAGTTCGTACTGCGCCGAAGGCGCAACTAGTGCGAGGCGGCGGAGGAGGGGAAGAACGAAGACTTGCTACTCCCGGCATCCCGGCAGATCATTACTTTTCAACATTAATTACGGACAGAATTCGTTCTTCCCCCGCCCCTGCCGCTTCGCACTCGTTGCGCCTTCGGCGCGGTACGAACTGATGCAGGAAACGAGGCAAGTCAATGTCTTGAATAGATACTCCTTTCTGATGTGTGCAATGTCTGGTGTGTGACAGAGTGGAGGCAATTCATGTCAGCCTACCACCAGCAAGTAGACGGCACATGAGAAGAAGTCTGTTCCAGAAGTCGTTTTAGATTCCCTACATGTTGTTACATGTTCATTATTTTGGCTCACAGAGACTAGATTATCGTTGGTTAAAAGGATATGATCATGCTTATTTTCTGGTATTTTCAGCTACATGATAGCTTTTTTTGAATCTTCGAAGTCATAACATAGTCACTTGGTGTTTAACCAGCCATTTCACAGTCAAACTCACAGTGGTATAGTCATTAGAATGCTACATGTTTTCTATGATAGTTGAAAACTATTGCAAAACATATTCTTATTCGGCATTACTTGCAATGACATTTTATTGGCAGGCAATCCTAGGTCCTGTAGTCTTCTATTAAATTCATGCATATTTGGTGCAACATTTAGTTTCTTTCTTTAATTCGCCACGACATTCTTTCTTGCTTTTCTCTTTGAACACACTGTCAGCGCAGGAAATACGAAGGACGCTGCTCTATGCATTGCCTTTGAAAAGAGCAGTTTATAAAGATATTTTTAGCTGCAGAAACACACGTTGTCGGATTCTGAAAAATGTGGGATCAGGTCATGAGATTTTGAGGAAATATTTATGCCTTCTTTTAAGGAAGTACAAAGACCGGCAGCGTTTTTGTGAAATTCGTACAGCCAGTTATTCTGGAAGCTGTGCAGAGCAAGTCGCTGACTTCGCGTAACGCATGCTGGTTTTTCCTCTCCCGTTAAAGGAAAGAAACTTTCACAAGTTTGACAAAACGGGAAGTGTTTGGAATTAACTTTAATGAATTAGTGAAAATGAGAAATTCAGCGGGAATAAACTTTCACGAAAAGGTTTTCGTATCAAATTTTGTAACATTTCAAATGCTACTCAAGTCACATGTAGGATAGTTTGAAAGGTTTGTTATTAAATGAAATTATGTTGAATTCCCCTGCATTTTATCAAGACATACAGCTTGATAGTACAAAGAGAATTATCAATATTTGACTGTACAGCTCGTCAAAAGCTCATTCTGAAAGATTCTTTAAAAATAAGATTGATATTCAAACAAAAACGCTTCTGTTAAACGTTTAGGCGATAGCCTTCATCAATATGACTTTGTGAACATTTGCTTCTATACTAAACATTGTATGCAGAACAAGATTTTCGACTCAAAAATGCAGAATCTCTAGCAAAGAAAGACCTCCGCTTTCATGCCTCTTACCCTGAAAAGATGGATTGATTTGCCTGGCCACTTTTAAGTTTTTGAGCTGTGCTGGAGGTTGCAAGTCCAGCCAAGATACAGTAATAAGGAATAGTTGGAGAATTTTGGTTGTTGTTGTTGTTTATTGGAATTCCGCTTCTTCACTATTAGATGTCGCTGCATCTCCGGTCTTCAGAATTATTGCTCTTGATAACTTCTCTAATCCCTTCTTGTCTTGGGTCAATGCTCCCTTCTCTTTTCCGATAATTTTTGAAGACCTTTGACTGTTTCTTTCATTGATAAATCAATGAAACTGTAGAGCCAACTCTTTGGAACGTCGTCACTCATTCCGCCATATTGAGAATTTTGGTTTGTACCATAAACAATACAGCACAAATATTGTAATTTGTTATCTTGCGATGTTTCACGTGAGTTTTGCTGTCCACTGCGAGGAAGCAGTCTATTTGAAAATCATCTCTCCTGCGCAGTTACATTTGCAGCTTCCTTTAAATTAAAAATCGTTATTTGGTTTTGTTAATTCATCTTGTCTTGTGACCAAACAAGACTTAGCCATTGTCTTATAATTTGCTTTTACTGTATTTTATATATTCCATGAGGTCCTCATTGTTTCTCATGCAAATTGTCAGAAAGACAGATAAGCTTTGACCCAGACAAGCAAGGTCGCAACAACATCTTATACGCTTCTCTCCGTCATCTCGACATAGTGCACAGTTTGTTTTGACAGCGAATTTAATGGTTGACGTAGAGCTCCGTGTTCACATTGAGGTACTAGACGGGGAAGATAGCTTATCGTAAAAGCTCTATTAAGCCCCCTCTCTATTAAGCCCCCCTCTAAGTTAAAATTTGAAACAAGCCCCCTCTCTTTTAAGCCCCCCCTTACACAAAACAAAATTCTAGAATTTAACTAATATTTTCCATTAATTCAGCTGCACAACCTTGCATGTTAATTTTGGCATATTTAAGCGGTAAAGTTGTACCTTCATTCCGCAAAATATGGGATAAAAGAACTGAAAAGCTACCAAATATATCCTTGTCACTTGATTTTGTGAATAAGCCCCCCTCTCTAATAAGCCCCCTCTGGAAGGTCCGAAATTAAATAAGCCCCCCCGGGGGGCTTAATAGAGCTTTTATGGTATGCGTATGTTAGAGCATTGATAAATTGCAGGTGTTTCGCCAAATCGTAATCGATGCAAGAAGACCCGGCCCTCGCTTTTTTTGTGGGAGTCGTAGGGGGGAGCCTGGGAGGGGGTTTCTTCATTTTGACCGTGATTCGACGTGAATGTGTACTTTGACAAAATGACCCATCTATATGACAGAATATTCAAGAATTCAGAACTGTTTTGCGGGAAGATTTTGAACCATTTCGATGAATTTTGTCGCTTTTTGGATTCAGAGCCTATTTATTTTCTTCAGTTATTATAAAACTTCTGAAAAAGGTACCCATCTTCCAGAATTAAAGTTAAAAGCAGGCGTCCATAGGTAGTGAATTTCAGATAAGTGGCGCGTCCAGTATCACTACACTAAAATATATTTATAATTTTGTTATTATTATTTGTTATTATTGTTATTATTAAATATCTTTAGAAATATTTATTGTTCTTGACAATGAAGTAAAATAAAAACTGTGAAGAGTAAAACTGTTTTTGGCCACGAAACTACGGTTATTTTTCAAACGATACAAACTAAATTTCATTCGGAAGAGTTTAGGAAGTGGAACACAAGTATTGTAAAATCTTGTTTTCTTACGGAAGCTTTACCTAGCTTCAATATTTTGCAAGGCAGTTCTATGACAAAAAGAGATTTTGCTCTACATAGTTTTGGTTGCACGTTAGGAGAAGCTCTGATTTTGCTCCGTCTTCTGTGGATAGAGGGCGTGATACTTTTCTCTGAAGACTGGTGTGCTTTTGTTTGCTATCCATACAGAGAATGTTATGGAGATCCCGAAGACTTGCCTCAAGTCACTGTTTCAGGCAGACTTATTACAGATGACAAAATAGACTTAGGGCAAGTCTAAAGATCACGTGGCCTGATAACTGTATCTTGAAGAGACTGCCAGATGCAGTAAACTTAGCGTAAAGCTACAGTCGAGTGTACACCAGCGGCGGCGCCAACTCTGAAAAATCAGAAAGAAATGAGGGGCATTTTGACGTAATTTTTCAATCTAAACGTATACCCAACTAATGTTAAGCCAGTTTTCTTTGACAATTTTTTCCGACTTTTTGGATTTTGGGGGACAAGTCCCCCAGTCCCCCCTTGGCACTGGCATTGGTGGACACGAGGTAACAGGACCTATTGGTGTTTTCAAAACAGCAGCCTGTCTGGTTCAATGGTTTGCTTACTTGGAAAAGTAATTGGTCTGCTAAGAAGAGTTGATTATGGTGACAATTCCACCAACTTGACTTTTGTCTAAATGGACCGATATTAACGATTCCGGACAACGGTGCCGAAAACTATTCGTCAATATGTATGATCAAACGTGATCCGTTTTGAGGAGTGTACCAGAACGCATTCTCGGTGCTTTCTCGTTGAGCTTTTCACAGTTAGTACCTTCGAGTAGCTCCTTTGGTTCTGTTTGCATCCCTTCTGCATTGGAGCTAAGAGAAGCTGCGTAGAACTAATATTGAAACTTCGCAACATTGTAGCAACAACAGTGGTTTAAACCTTGAATGTGGTTACCCTGTGGTTGATAGGTGATGATGATGATGATTATTATTATTATCATTATTATTTTAGGACAGTCGATCTTTTGTTAGGACGCTCGATCTTTTGTTACAGATCCAGGTAAAAAAGATCCATGTTGAATAATCTTATTTCATAGATTTCCTAACATCATCACTTCATCGAGTTTCTATCTTCATTTTAATTCCCAAAAGCGTTTCATCTCATTTACATAACAATACGTCTAGACTAAAGTTCAACCAATCGCTTCATCCTTCTATTGTTTTTGACGTCTGGAATTAATTCATGATGGCGGGCTGTCAGTTCATAATGGCAGCCGAACGGATTCCATTTACCTGGATTTAGGCCTCAGTATGCACACAAAACCACAGCAACTTAAAACGATGAAAATGGTCGGTTTAAACATAGTCACAGGATGGTTTAAATTATGCGTGAATGTAGTAACTGTTGTAGTTTCTGTTTGTCATTAATTTTAAGCTCTTTGGACGTGTTTTATTGGACGTTTTCTCCACGAAAGCCGGAGTTTGACCGCATTATCTAAAATCTTTCATTGGGTTTCCAAACCCAGATTATCATTGGTCTGTCAGTGGACGTAATAACTAGTAAGGTTTTGAGGTTCCCAGGTGCTTTAGCACGATAAGAATTTAAATTTCCAAATATAAGCTATATCATATTTGATTGATTGAAGAGCTGTGTGCTTGTGGCTTATGAGGGTCAGCGAACCTTGCACTTTAGCCGCTAAAATTGTCAGATTTTCAGAAATAGCCAAAAGTAACTGTGTAAACAAGCAGGAGAGGAGAAAAGAAATTGCATCTACATGAATATTGTAGATTGCAGGGACTTGATGATCAGAGTCATACAATAAGATAGAATATATTCTTTTGTTGTTATGTTACCCGTAATTTTTTACATGAAACCGCAAAAAAGAAACCCAGACACCAAAAAAATAAGAAACTCCAACATTTTTTTTACTTTAGTTTCACTCGTTTCCTGTATCATATTACTCAGAAAGTGCTTATTGGGAAGACTTCAAAACATCTCATTTCAAATTTTTAGAAGGGCGCGGATCTGACGAGTTTAAGAAACTTTTAGTACTGGCCAAAATTCTTGGTTTCTTGTGAAAAGATACGTGTACTCAGATTTTCACGCTGCACAGTGACCATCAGATTGCAGGAGCATACATTTAAATGCTTGATACCGTAGCTGGAACGAGAAGACATTTCGAAGTTACTCTTGAGGACTGGTGGTCCCTTTATACGCCCTTCATACCGCGGGAATTAATGTCCATTTTGTCCGCCCGTAACACTAGCCTTGCCAGAAAGTGGGCAATTAATCAACTCCAGTGATAAGTTCGAGGCTTTGAGTCACTTTTTAACTGCCCTTGGATGTCCATGCCTCGAAATTTTAAAAAACGTTCCAAAAACGATAATGCAAGCAACAACAGCAACAAGAATAGAGTATGGATCCAAAATTCGATTCCAGTCTTGTGCGATCTAATGTTCTCAAAGCACACTCTTTTAAGTCTTTCTCGCCCAAGACTCTTACTTAAATAGCTACAAAGTAAATTGACGGTCAGATGAGAAGAATCGTACCTTATGTCAAGTTTAGTTGACTTAAAACCACAATATTTGCAAGCATGTCAAATAATTTAACTTGGATCTTTCGCTGCGTCCATTGATCTCTCAGTAGAAACTTTTATGAGCTATTTAAGCAGAATGTACCAGTCAAGATATTGACATTTCATAGAAATGAATTCACAAGCCTTCTTGGCATTTGAATACATCGATATGCCAAATATTGTTATCCCCATTGTTTCTGAATGACCTTTAAATCCATTTACTGGACAACGATACTCTATCTGGAAAGTCCCTTGTCGTTTGCACCATTTCACAGGGATACCAAATTGTCCTTTTCATACCTTCGGTCTCGATTTGATTGGCTGCAGCTTAGACCCTACCCTAGTTACCAAAGCCAAAAACATAAAATATACAAATGAAAGCAAATAGATCAGAGGTTCATTTTGTTGATCTGGTACCGTGGTTAATATAACTTAGACCGTGTTTAAAATGTTGTTCCTGTACAGTAGACTTATGCCTTTTCGTCCCTTGTTTCCTGCATTCTTTGATTTGCTGATATCACTTGGTCAAAAGGGACTCATAATATTTCTCTTAAAAGTGAGTCCACTTTTTCAAAATGGCCTAAACCAGCGGGTATTCTCGTTTACTTAACAAACTCGCTTCAAAGTCTTGACCTACAAATCGCAAAATGCATAACTTTCAGGAAGTAATCTTCCTTTGTAGAAGCAAAATAGATCCATCGAGGCTTCGAAAACTCAGACTTCATCAACGGCCTATTGTATGCAACAACAACAACTGTCGGAATAGTGACTCCTGATTGGTTGAAAGCTAATTTCTAGCGATTTGACTGGTGAATACGGAATCACTCTATGCGGGCCTAAATTAGGCCCACTTTTAAGTGTAGTAGTATGAGTTTTCTGTTGACCAAGTGCTATCAGCAAATCAAAGAACGCAGGGAAGCAAGGGACGAAAAGGCATCAGTCTAGCTAAACAGCTTTGGATTCGGGATTCGTAACAAAACTGTAACAGATCAGCTTCCTGTTATTCCTGTTTATTCCATAACACTGTTGCACCCTCGATCTGCCGCCAAATCTCGTTCTGGAGCAGCGTAAATGCTCTTGAAACGTTTCCGCGTTAGCTTTTTGGCTGATCAGAACTGTACCGTTCACGTGGCATTGCATCACAGTTGCACCAATTTCGACACGCGGGATATCTGTTCGAAACATTCTTCAGGGCAACGAGATTCGAAGTATAGATGAACTTAGGCCAATTTTTAGATGGATCGATATCAATTTGATTTTGTGTCTTATTATTCTGGGAAGGAATAAATCTGACATATTATCATGAAACTTCAATCTGACAGGAGACCAGACCTCTTCTTCAAAAATGTATGGTATCCGTAAATTTAGTCCAATTTCAAGACGGAGCAATATCTGTTTCAAGCATTTTGTTGTCACTTCGATTGACACTGATATCAGACTTAACCTTTCTTGTTTACCCCTCGTGAAAGACTGGGCTAAGTGTTGTTCATGAGCGTTGTAAAGCATTTTTAGGCCAATTTTTACATGAAACAGTATCAGCCTTTTGATGTCACTTCATTTCTGCAAAGTTTTTAGCATACAAATTTTTATTCTCTGTTCAAATGTGACTCCGCCTTCAGGTTTAGACAGCATTAAGGTTTTAGACAGTCAAAAGAAATTGTGGCCATATTTAGAGGGTTGACCACATGAATACGAATGGTGCTTGTTAAGCCACAATTTGTTTGAAGTCATCATTTCCATTGAAAGGTTGCTTAGGAATTGACTGGGTAATCAATCCAAGGGCGATATGAAATGCGCAGTTTCGTTGACAGTTCAATATTGAGTTAGGCCCGACCATATCAGGAGAGCATGTGTTTCTAGGCCGAATTCCCTCACATGTATCGGTGCTTGTTTGCTATGAGATATTGTTCATCTCGTTGTTCATACCTTACCAGTAGCGCCTTCAAACTTTCCATGGCATTTATTGTCCTTGTAGCTCTGTAAACATCATCTTTCAACCCCTTTAAATGGCATAACGTTTGCCTCTGTAAACTGCTTGCAGAATGAACAGCCATCGCCAGTTCGCTTCCCTTGCTCTCCTCCGCAGAGAATTTTCCGTCTGATCGCAGCTATCTTCCCTCGCACATTTAATTTCAAGGGAACTACACATTTCATATCGGCCTTTGGAATGAGAAGACCGAAAGCGATCAATATATTCTTGAAATCTCAGCTAACCTCTCTTCCATCATTCTATCTCTAAGTTATCCTCTCTTTCATTCTTTATCTAAGTTTGCCTCTCTTCTATCATTCTGTTCTATCTTCTATTATTTTTAGTTTTATCAGGATAGCGTGGCACCAAATAGTCAATTAAACCTTATAGATAACCTCTCTGTTGCAGCTCAAAGTATTTTTTATCCCCCTCCCGCAGTCACACCTCTCTTTCAACAAGAATTTACAGACAATTCTTGATAGGATAATCACCTCTTTACTTAAAAATCATTGAATGAACTTTTTATATTTTTAATCATCAATTCTGTTTTCTATCTTTGCAGGTAGATCCGAAAATAGCAATTCCAAGAAAAGGTCCAAATCAAAATCAAGTGAGTCATTTCTTCCTTTTGTGATGTTTACTTTCTACCCTCCCGATTTTCATTGTTCTGAAACGTCCTTTCAGAGACAAAAGCTCACTAAGAATAACAACGCAAGTGTGATCTGTTTGTGGAAGCTTCCAGGTAGCTACAAATGCCAAACGTTGTTGTCAATAACCTGCCTGCGAGCCATTAATTATGTACAGGAAAGAAAATTCTAGTCAATCTTTCCTGGATGCATCGTTGTAAATTTACCCTTGCTTTAAACTGAGCTTTGGAAATGATTGGGAAGCTACTCTTTTGAAAAATAAACGAATGAATGAGAGGATTAATGGGCGCAGTACGGAGATAGAGGAGTAGGGACAATATTAGAGAGTGCAAGGAAATAAATGAATGGAAATGATTAATCAGATCCCAAATTGTGATTATGAATGAAGGAATAAGAGAATAAATGAACAAATGAAATAAGAATTAATTAAAATGTACCAAGATGCATGATGTTTATTTAAATTTTCCCTCTTTTGCTGAATGCTTTTTAGGTATTGTTTTCTTTGTACATTTTTCAACGAATGAACACACTTGAAAGTAGACATTAAATCCCTCTCTTTCTAAATTCAAACAAAGAAACAATTTTTTTGGTAGCTTATGTTCAATTATGTTCATCATTTCGATCCAGCTACACCCTCGCACTTTGCTTTGTTTGCAGTTTATCCACGTACTTCTGATTTAATTCACTTATGTTGTATTAAGTCATAACTATTCCTACATTATGCCAATTTCATTCATTCATTCATTCATTCCTTCTTTTATCTACACCCTTATTTTACCGTGCTTTCTTCATCTCAATTTTACATCACAGGGAAACGAGGATTTATTTGGGAATAAAAAATCGATGAATAATGTTGATATTTCTACGAGGCAAAATGTTCTTTGTTTCCCTGTGTTGACACTGATTCAGTCATTTCATTTCACTGCCTAACACGCTCCCCTACTCACCAATTCTCCGATTTACCCCTGATTTAATTGACTGTCCCCTGTCAAGTCATAACTGTTCCAACTACATCAACTACATTATCATCATCATCATCATCATCATCATCATCATCATCATCATCATCATCATCATCATCATCATCATCATCATCATCATCATCATCATCATCATCATCATCATCATCATCATCATCATCATCATCATCATCATCATAAATCAAACTTAATACATACCTCCAGTTGAGGTATGCAATAATCATACTAATATAAAGTATAATTAAAGGCAGTCTGTCCCCTCAATGATTGGCTAATATGAACCATGAGTTTAGACGTCACACTCCATACGCCACCAGTGGCAAAACAAGAGCCCCATTTACACATAAGTAGATTTACAATTTAATAGAAAAGATAGAATTACAACATAACATAGCAGCAAGCAGCATGTTCCAACATTTTCCTATGTTCTTTCACTTTCATCCGGTCATTGATCTACTAAACTATGATAACTATTTTACACTTGATATTTTGTCATCTCCTTGCTGTTTCTGCCTTACACACTCCCTCACTCGCACATTCACCCACTCACACCCAATTTCATTGACTACCTCCTTCCTCCTCGCAAGTCATCACTTTTCTCTCGTTCTACTAATTTCATTCATATTCATTCACTGTTCTTCCCACAACAACTGGGGAGTGTTAACTACTATTTAGAGAAGTTCAATCAAAAATTTGAAATTTGTGACGTCATTAAATAAAACTGAAGAGGATGATCTTCCTAAAGATTTTACCAAAAGAAAGATAAGTGACCCCAGCTCTTAGGATCTATCTTTGGACCGAACAGCGCTGTTTGTAAACACTGCTTACATCATCTTCAAAAGAATTATTCTGTTTTTGTGTTTGTGTCATGGATGTTAAGAAATATTATTGATCGTCAGTGTGTGTGGAATGAAGTTTGCATTGTTTTGTGTGATATGTTAAGTCTTGAAATAGGCGCGAAGATTGTAACTTATGATTTGGAATGTTTTGTCTTGATTACCCAAATGTTTTTAAAGCTTTCTGCTGTTTTTGGTTCTCTGCTGTTTTTGGATGGTCAGAAAAACAACGGTGAAAAAGATGAAGTGGAATTGAATTTTTTTGTTCTGTAGATTTTTCAGTGTCATGAGTGGGCTAATGAAGATATTTAGATATAAACTATTGATTAAATGAATGAATGAATGAACGAACGAATGAATGAATGAATGAATGAATAAGCGAATGAATGAATCATTAAGCGAATGATCCGGGCTACAATCAAATGGCAATTTTTAAGGGGTATTTTTATCAAAAAGTTATAAAGTTATGGGCACCACTTTAAGACATCTTGGATAGTTATTGGTCCTGTTCTTGCGGAGTATTTGCAAAAAGATAGGAATTGCAGGAAATTTTTTATCATATATGAAAGTATGGGTCTGACTTTAGTTAGATTTGCAGAATTATGAGCTTAAAGAGGCAGGGTCACGTAAGCATAAACAAACCTGTTATCTCTAGAATCTATATTGTTGCCTACGTGTGGCCATTGTGTTCTGCACAGATTCTAGTGGATGGGGTGCACACCAAAGTTACTTCTAAAAATCTACCAATATCTCTCCAATCGTACAAGTGTTTCGTTTGTTCTCTACGAAGTACAAGAGTCCATTTTCACAGTAACATTTTCATTTGAGACAGGTAGTGGAAAATCGCTGTGATATGGGCGAACAAATATTCTGCAAAATTGTCGTTTCGAAAGATGTTTGTTTACATTACGTGACCCTGCGCCTTTAGATTCTTCAAAATTATCATGATCATGGGTACTAATTTTGCAAGTCCCCGTCAGATGAAACGTCAAGATACCCCCGGAATTTGTGTGGTCTACAAGCTATGGTTGCATGAAATAGAAACAAATTCATTAGCATACACATTAGACAGAAGAGGAAGCAAAACGTAAGTGGGGCAGACGGTTTCCAAATACGCAGACTATCTCCCATCATATGTTTTTGACACATAGTTGAATTTGAAATCTTTGCTTGCAAATGACTTCACTTTATTTTCAGGTTGAGAGCGAAAATCTTTTATTATAAAGGCCAAAAGGTTATTTTTCTGCAAGGCAAACCATGTTTTAGAATTTCTCTGCTTGTAGAAGGAATTTTTTCGTCAAAAGTCAAGAAGCTACTTTCAAAGAGTTACATTTTGCTCGTAAAATTTGCTGCTTTGAAACAGTGTGAAAATATGTTTTGATAGTTACTTATGTTATGTGCTCAACAGCATAGTAGATCAAGAGCTCTTCTCCTTGACTATAAAATTTAAAAGCAAATTAGAATTCACAGCTGGACGTTAAGTCGGAGAATTCTAATTTATCTTCTATATCAAGAAACTAAGTTACATCAACTTGCTGACAAGTTACTGATTTAATGTCTAAATCAAAACATACTTATTTTCTTTAAGATTTTTAATCGTCGTTCCCAGAATAGTATCCTTTTTTACTGCAGTGACTTACTTCCTTTCATTTTACGAACTGTTTTCTAGAGGGACATCAGTATTTTCAAGACTTGTTTTTCGTGTTTATCAAATGGAAAGGAACAGAAAATTTCTTAATCTCATTATTTTCAGCATAATTCAGATAACATTACACGTAGCATTGACCGGTTTCATAATTTTTTGTTTTATGACATATTTGATAGACAATATTTTGATTTCATACTTTTATATTTTGTATCATATTTCACCAGACGATATTTTGATTTTGTAACTTCACTTCAAACTATATCGTCATTTGAAATATTTTTGATCAAAATCTAATTTTTCCTATTCTGTTTTTGACAGTTTAAAAAAATCTTCATTGGGGGCCTTGCAAGTGATACAACGAGTAATGACGTTCGAGAATATTTTGAAAAATATGGCAAGGTAACATAAATTTTTATCAGTTTTGTTGATAAGATTTAGATCTTCTCATTACATTGTAAAATATGGTCAAAGACATTTGAAAGTTTAACCTTTACTGGTTATTTTTTTCCTGAAACTACAGGATGTCCCAAAATATTTGCCAGTCAGAGATGGCACTAGGGAGAAATGCTGGGGGGACAAATACAATCAGAGTGGTGAGCGATGCGATAACAGTTTCACAGACCACATGTTTCAGATAGGCTTAAGATGCGATTACACTCTCTAAAAACATAACAAACAAGAAGTTGTCGCAAGTGCCGATATTGCATAGAAATTTCAAAAATTCAAGTGCCTATGAGGGGGCTCAATAGAATTGTGAGGAGCTCAACTAATCGAGTTAAATTGTTGTTGTCGTCGTCGCTGTACTGAGGGCCTTAATTCCCTAGAGTTTTAAAATCAGCAGAAAATCGGCGACGAGTTTCTGTCGCCCGGTCGTCTGCTGGTCAGAATGTGGCTAGGAGGAAGGCGGTTTTTGCTATTATGGCGAGAATAAAACTCTATCGATTTACTGATACCAAGAACTGTGGTACTGCAGTTCTAGAAAACTGATTTTAAAGGGAATAGACATAGCTATATCTCATAATCGCTATAAATAGGCCAGAGAAACGCCCACAAATCCATTGTTTCTTTAGGTACACAATGAAACCGGATGCGTCTAAGCTGTCGAGTGCAATAGATTATATTTTTGACCTGGCCCGGGCCAGCTTTTAACCATGTCGATTCCCTTTAAGGCATTTTAGACCAGATGGGAAAAGGGAGAAGGTGATTTAGGCCTATGAGATCTTTTAGTTACATTCTAAAAGTAATCTCTTTGTTAGATAAGTACCATTCCTTATATCAGATATTCGTAAGTTTCATTCGTAGTTGGAGGAACTCGATGACCTTGTGTCCTTTCTCATTACGAACGACACTTTTGGTACTTATGATATAAAAAGAACATTTTTAGCCAACATCAAGAAAGTTCACAACAACATAATCAATCTTTTTCATCAATCTTGCTCATTTGACTTGTCCATGCTGCTTCATAGACCTATGACGATGAGTCCTGTGTATCCCTGCAGTAAACCTTGTTCAAGAAGGACTCATAATGGAACCGTGAAAATAATTCCATTGATGACTGCAGAAAAATGAGTCCCAGTTGAGCAAAGTTTACCGCAGGGATATAAGAGACTCATCGTCATAAGTCCAAGATTGAACTGGTATCGATTTTCGGAATAAATTAGTTATGTCAATATACGAATTGTAACGTTTTCTTTTTGGTTAAATTCACAGGTGACTGATGTTTTATTAATGTATGACAAACAGACGCGGAGACTGAGAGGTAACTTTCTTCCCTTTTCATTTAAAGTTGATACGCACATTTTTAAGAGAAACCGTTATGAAAACTTGCAGCTTCAATTTTGAAAATGAAGAAACTGTACTACCTGGATTGGGAATGCTAAGAATTCTTCGTAAAAGCGCAGCTTTGTGTTTTCCTGATCACTCTCGAGTACCGAATAATCGCACCCCCCCCCCACTACCAGCTTATTAATTTTTGAAAAATTTTCCAACCACCGCCCCCGCTTTTATTCCAACCCCCTTTCATTAATTTTTGGAAAAATGAAATGATAGTAAACATAATTTCTGAATAAACGCAAGAAAAGGTCTCAAGAAGTGCATTCAACAGAACCAGAGTTCGTAGGTGTAATTGTATCAGTAACATCACTGGAAAACGACTATTTTCAACTTCTCCAAACACCCCTCCTTTTTGTTACAGCCCCCCAAAAATGTCATAAAATCAAATAAATTTACTACCAGGTCTGGACATACATCATAGCTGCAGTGCGTGCAGATTGTTAAGTTCTGTCGTGATGCCATTGTCACCAGGGTCCTTTTGGGAAACGCTGACTTTTTGGACTGTCTTAAAGTTTAAATTGACCCAAGGGGGAAATATTAGTTCACACTGCAATAGATTAGTTGAACTAATCAAAAAATTTGACTCAGCTCTGTAAGAATTATTGAGTTTTTCTGCGGCAAAGAGGTTGTTTTTGGAGCCGTTACCAGTAGAATGATAAACCACTCTTTCTTGATAAAAATAAAGTGATCGACTATACACCATTCCAAAGATCTTTTCTTCCGAAATTGGATTTATCTGTTATCATATTAATGACAGAAGCTAAGCTTTCTTGAATCATGATAGTCCACGACCTTGTAAAACCTTTGTCACATTACACCAAGCAAATAACTTTCAAAAAATGGCCACACCTCAAATAGGTTAAAGTCTTTTCTCTTGTGAATGGTTTGAAGTGTGCAAAATTGCACTGGGTAGATTTCTTAGAAATCAGAAACTGAAAGCATTGTCTTTCAGTTCTAGGCACCATGGTAAACTAAAATGTTCTTTGCTTTCGAAAATTTCAAAGAAGATTTAGACCCCAGAAAAGTCTTGATAAGTATTTAACATCACCAGTACAGATGATGATATTAATCAAGGCACTTTCTATGTTTTCAAAAGAGGACTTAAACTTCAGAAAGTCGACCACATTACTCCCGGGCATCAGGGTGAATTAAATCATTTCTCAGACGGTCTAGTGAGGCTTCAAAAAAGGTTTAGAACCTATAAAGTCAATTTAAGTATTTATAAGCATAGGCTAGACCATAGACTAACCTATTCGCCAGGCGGCTTTTTATGTTTTCAAAGGAAAAATTAGGCCCTATAAAGTCCAGCAAATTATTTCAGGCCATCAGGGTGAGCTAAAAGACTTCTCAGACGGCCTTTCAAGGTTTTAAATCAGATTTAGGCCCCAGAAAGTCATTTGAAGTATTTATAATCATCAAGGTGGACAATGATATAAATCAGAGAACTTTTCAAAAGAGGGCTTAAACATCAGAAAGTCCATCACATTATTCCAGGGCATCAATGTGAATTAAATCAAATCTCAGACGGTACAGTGAAGCTTTAGAGAAAGGTTTAGGCCCCAGAAAGTCAGTTTAAGTATTCATAGCATCAGGCGTGACTGACATATTCGCCAGTCGGTTTGTTGTGTTTTCATTCGAAAAACCAGACCCTAGAAGATCCAGCAAATTATTTCAGGTCATCAAGGTGAGTTAAAGCAACTTCTTAGACGGTCTTTTAAGGTTTCAAAGAAGCTTTAGGCCCCAGAAAGTCAGTTTGAGTATTCATGGCATCAGGCGTGACTGACCTATTCGCCAGTCGGCTTGATGTGTTTTCAATCGAAACACCAGACCCTAGAAGGTCCAGCAAATTATTTCAGGTCATCAAGGTGAGCTAAAACAACTTCTCAGACGGTGTTCCAAGGTTTCAAAGAAATTTTAGGCCCCAGAAAGTTTGTCTCAACATGTCTGGTTAAGACTGGTTTATCTCAGACACGCTGTCATGCATAATTTAATAATTATGACTAGAAAATGCATACTTATTCGTGAAAAGCCAATCATTATTTATGGTGAAAAGCTGCTTCAAAAAGGAAACCTTGCCTGCTCACAATAGATGTTATAATCTAGACATTTGATTACTCAATTTTTCTATTTTCATGATTAGGTGTCGAGACGGCGTATTTTCAAAGCTGCTTTATCGCAGAGTATCCCAAAGATCATTTCGTCAGATTCGGCCTTGTGTTTGTGTAAATGGTTAACCTAGATAACCACACCGTCTACTTTTAGAGGCTTGTCTGGAAACAGCGACTTTATAGTATCTTTTTGGAGAAAAGGCTGTAAGGAATATGTTGATTAGGCCCATTAGGCCTACGTGAAGAGCACAGTTTCCTTATATCCAGTACTTTGGGTACTAAGATTTTTCAAACGTTTGATCTCTTTTGGCATACCTGACAGTAGTGTCCCGCATATAAGAAACGCGCATTCAAGAAACACATATCCTGATTTGACACAACACCCCGTTTTATAAGAAACTGGTACAGGTAGACGTTAAAAATCTTTGAATCTTTCAGGTTTCCAATTGAATGGAACAGTGCTTATTCCAATGAAAGCAATAATTTCGAATGCAAGCAAAGCAAAAAATACCTCCCTGGAGTAATTGTGGCATTTGCTGGAAGTGAAATTTACAAAATACGAGTCAAAATAATATGTTTTATATCAGAATCATAGATCTCATATCTGATTAGTTGATCGTTAGTGCAAGACTTTTGAAACAAGAAACTTGATCCTGTTTTGTGGTTTATCGCATTTCATAGGAAATGCACCAGACCTGAAATTGAAAAGTTGTTTCTTACATGCGAGATACTACTGTAAATCGTTACTGTAACTTAGAAACGATACGATCGATTTGGCCAAGTGAATTAGGCCTAATAGGCCAACATGTGGATCACAGGTTCCTTATATCCTTATCCAGTACTTTGGGTACTACAATTTTTCAAGTGTTTGATCTTTTTGGTGTACCTTGATCTTTTTGACGATACCATCGATTTTGGCCTGAAAGATTTTCAATTCCAAGTCACTTGAAACTGAGTGTTATTTTTCATCGCTGCATACTTTGGCAATGTCGCCCATTTTGGGACTCCCTGTGTAAATTTGATGCCCTCGTTATTTTATTCTATTTTGATCAGTGATAATTGATACGATCGGTAAAATTTGATAAAATCACAGAATGTGATAAAATCATTCAACAATTTCTGGTTGAGTATTATTTATTTGCTGGCTGAAAAGGAGAGGAAGGAAGAGGATGGGACATTGGACAATTTCAAATAATTTTTTAATCTTTGATGAATTAGAATTAATTCTTGGCAATTTCCTCACAGGATTTGGTTTCGTTTCATTTGAATCTGAAGAAGTCGCTAAAAGGATTTGCGGTGAAGGCTTTCACAAGATTAAATCAAAAAGTGTAAGTGTTTTCAAATTTTTCAATAAATCTCCGGTAGGAAAAATTCCTGGTTTTTGCCTTTTCTGAGATTGTGATAACAAATGTAAGATTCCTACAATAATACAATAAGTGTTGTATAAAAGTATTGCTGGCTTTTCTGCATGATAAAATGTCATTTAATGTTTAGTTTGAATGAAATTTGTGGTTTATTAATATTTTATCTTAGACGTTGTTCAGAGTAGAAAGAGAATTTCTGCCAAAGAAGCATTTTCTGAAAAACTTCGTTTTTCTTGATGTCAGCAGAATAAGGTTCCCGCTGAAAGTATTATATCATTAACATAGTACTATTGGTGTTTCTTTGTTTCGAAACCAATGAAAAAGTGCAACTTATTCGATGAATTAGGAATTTGACTTCTTGTTATCTGGAACGCATATCTACCGGGGTAAGTCAAAAAGAGTGCCCGGCATTTGAAAGGCCTTGCTCCCTGAGTAAATATGCAATGAGGTGTTGCCATGGTTGAATGAATAGCTAACATGTTCAATTATTTTTAGGATTTTTTCTCGCTGAAATCGGTCACTCCGCTCAGATTTTGGAATTAATTCTCTCAAAAAATCCCTTTCGAGAAACCTTAAAAAACGTGCTAAAATTATGAGCAAGCCACTGTAATATGTTTACCTCACAGCGATGACTTGAGCACGTTCTAGCACGTGCTAGCCTCTTGGGGGAAGGCAAAGTCTTCTTCCTTGTATGAATAACTTGTTCAGAGGGATTTCATTTTCCCAAGAGGATAAAAATGGATGAATGCATCTAAGTGTCATTATTGCTAGGAAGGAGAAAAAAGGGAAATTTTGCTTGCTGTTTTTTCTCGTTTTAGCAGGTTTTCGAAAGAGGGGCTTTGTGCAGAAAATCTCCCATTTCGACGGGGAGGAATGGCCGAATAAAGCCGGGTAAATTAATGAACCTAATTGGACATATCGGGAATAAAACAAGACAGTTTTCAATGTCATTACTTTGATATTCAGGGAGCAGGATTTTTTCAAACTCCGGCCTTTTTATTGACTCACAGGGTATTGTTTGGAAATGCTTACTTCAGAGATATTTCTTTCTGAGAATTGCTTTGAGAACTAATCTTTGATATTGGTTGCCTGACAAATTACTCCACGTTTAGTGATAGATTTCTTGTAGTGTATTTGGGTACTTAATTGTCTTGATTTTGATACCGTTGCATAACTTTTTGTAAGCCATATTTTTCCATACTGTTTTCTAATTTAAGTTGGAGACCGAAAGTGCTAATCCAGAATTTCATGAACCCATAAAAATGATTGTACAAGTGACCAACCCAAAAGATGGTTTTTGTCTAAACTTCAGACCCAAAAAAAGCAAGCTGAGCATCCTTCGCCTAAATATACCAGAATATTCCCTCCCTGGGTACCAATCTCATGATATGGTTTTGAAAAGTTTCTTCGCGTTTGGTAACTGAAATGACGTACATCTTTTGAATTAACAGGTAGAATGCAAGAGGGCCCAACCCAAAGAAGTGATGCAAGCATTACAAGGTAGAGGACGAGCTGGCCCTTATTATGGAGGTACTACCCCTCCATTCTTACAGCTTCGGGTAATAAGGAGCCTTTTGTGTGGCCTGTATAGTGATCAAGATGGTATACTTACCCATTGTGCTGTTTCAGTTCCAAGGGATTGGGAGAAAGGCTTGACAATGTTGCTTTTCCTTTGTTATGCTTTCGTCACAACAAGGGTTTTAACTGCCGCCGTCATTCAAAAAGAGTTCAAATTGTTTTCGCACCTTAGCTCCTACGCAATGATGCATCTCTTTTCAAACTTACATTCAAAACCAGTTCGAAGTGAGATGCATCGCTGCGTAGGATTTAATGGTCAAAATACAATTTGAGCTGTTTTGGAATGATAAGATAAAGGCATCATTTAAGTTGTGTGCGACGAAAGAAGAACGAAGGAAAAGAACATTATCAAGCTTTCTTGCAATCCCTTGGAAGAGAAACAACACAGTGAGTAAGAATAAAGTTTTGAGCACGATGTAGGCCACATGAACGGTGCTTGTCTGCCCGTGTTCAAACGTAGGATATAGATGGTAGTCGAGGGGTTTATCACTCTCTCAAAAATCGTACGAGGGGAATTGTAAAGGAAGTTTTACGGGGAGTCGTTTTGAGAACAACAGCACTGTCTCAAGGGCGTATGAGATTTTTAAGGAGTGATGCACCTCTTGTGGGGAGTCTTCTCCAATTACGTTTCATGCAGTTTAAAAAGTACTGCTCGTTCGAAAGACATGGGAATGACATGCACCTCATAAGCAAAAAGTTTGATTAAGGTCGTGATCGTTTACACTATGCCGGGTACAGTATTGATCCGTTACAAAGTTGTTATGGTTCAGCATTGTTTACACTTCTCCAGAACAAAATTTTTGCTTAGACAAGGAACAAAACGCATTGGAGGGCTCAAATCTTCACAGGTGGGTGTAAAATTTCATCACATTTTTCTAAGAACTGAGTGACTTGAAAGGAACTTCGCGTAATTTGCTGTAAATCTGCCGTGGCAATTTTGTGTTATGTTGATTATTTTCAAAATGGCAGTATTTTGAATATTTTTTGTAAAAATTCATCTAAAATTTTGAAGAATTAAAATCATTGTAAATCTTAAATTACTTGATGAAAGTTTATACATTCCTCAAGAAAAACATAGTCTGTGAAGGTCTACAATATGGTGGCAAGCAGAGATTTGATGACGTCACAAAGATTTACAGCAAATTACCCAAAGTTCCTTTCTGGCATTTGATTCAAAGAAAACTTTAGTAGAATTTTGCGCCCACCCTTTCAAAGATTTGAGCCCTTTGCTGGAACAAAACCGTTGCGGATCAACTAGAAAAAAGAACACGGGAGGATGATCCGTGAGACTTCAGTTACTGATTCAAAATTGAACCGTTGCTGTGTAAACGGGGTCTAAGTTAGACTTGTGACAATGAGTCCCTTGTATTCCTGCGGTAAACCTTGCTCAACAGGGACTCATAATGAAGCACTGAAAAAGCTGACCCTATCTTTTGCCTTCATAAATCGAATTATGATGGAATCACGGCTTCAAATCTCGAATCCCGTCGGAATGTTAGCAGTTCTTCAACTGAATCGAAAATTCTATCACATTTGCCGTAGGCATAGTAATTCACAAATCTCGCAATCTGATTGGTACTCTAGGAAGCTCAGAGCGTTGGGCCTAAATAGGGTCAGGTTTTTCAGAGTAATATCATGAGTCTCTGTTGACCAAAGCGCCATCATCAGGTCAAAGGAGCAAAGGGAAACAAGGGACTCCAGGTTATAAGTCTAGGTCTAAGTGCCCATTGCCAGCTAGCGTGCCATCCATTTCGTAGTTATGCCAATGAAAATCTGTCACTTCAGTTCTTTGCCGTATCATCCGATTGCTTACTTGAGGACAAGATTTGATTTTGCAGAAGGCAATGGTTTTGTCTGATTTCATTAAAACGAAACATAACATTGAATTCGTCAGAAACTTCTAAAAATCAATATTAAAACTTCTTATAATTCTGGCAGTTCTCACTCGTAGACATCAAATTCCTATAATTCTGGCAATTCTCACTCGTAGACATCAAATTCCTATAATTCTGGCAATTCTCACTCGTAGACATCAACTTTTTCAAAAATGTTAAATACTGCATATCTGTATTGGAAAGCTGCAGAAAATTTTTGTTGATTAAATTGTTGATATGAAATATTTTCTTTGTAGTTGATTTATCGCCCTTTTCGTTTCCAAGATGGTATACTCAATATGGTACTCCTGTCCCATTTTACTCAGGTCAAGGTGAGATCACAGAATTTTTTAATACCTCTTTTAAGAGCTATTTCTACCCAGAGTCCTGTGCAGGCTCGCTGCAATTTCAGCCAGTCTGAAAATCAAGTCTGATCGTGGTGAAAAATATACATTCACACTGTAGTAGTTTAACTTGAGTATGTTTGATTGGCACCCAGTAGAAGGTTGATAAGACAAGGACATTATCAAATTATGTACAAAATTGTTGGTGAATATCAGAGCATAAAATCTTCATTGCCAGTTGTTTTTAGGGCCCATTTGGACAATCTCTTTCGTGTATTGGCTCTTTGTAAGGGATTCAGGGATTGAAGTTTTTAGCATTAGATGTCCTATTTTTGTTTATTTGCAGCGGCTGAGTGGCCACCCATTAATGCACATATGTACCAGCAACTGGCAAAAATGGAAGGTAAAGATTTGGTTGCTTTTAAGTGAGATTTCGCCCTTCTCTGTTTTTATGCAATCGTGATGCAGCTTCTTTGAAATAGGTAGCAATAACTCCAAATATTGCTGGCTGTGCATTTCACTGGGTCACGGAACCATTTTGCTAATATTTTCTTGTTGAATAAAGTTGTAAAAACCGTCTTGTTCTAGCTCCCCTTTCCGTCATCCCCCGCTAAAGTAAAGTCTGCATGCAGGCTAGTCTTGTTCAAGCCCATAATTCTTCGTCAGGAAAGTATTTACGTTCTTGTTTCTCAGGCTAAATATCCGTTTGGTTGTACTATCAATCGTTGCTATTGAAACTGTCTTTGTAAAAAGAACAGCAAACTTTCGCAATTTTCTGGAACCATCCTGCGATGAATTTGCATATAAATCTGTTTTGATTGACAACATAGAATCACATGGATCTCATTCACAATTTCTTTATTTTGCGCAGGTTATAAACAATACATGCATGACATAAATTATGAGATTAACATCAAGTTATTGCTTGAATAAAGTTCTTCTATCGTTTGACTTTTACTAAGTTCAATAGTGTGGAGATTTTTGCCAAGTTATTTGTTGGCTATCTTTAATGTTATGCGTCATTTTTGGTTCCGTGACCGAACATTTTGTATGGAACCAGCATCGTGTCATTTTTGAGCTACGCACTAAACTATTACCAAAATTCAGACAATCATGCACGCTCATTCATTCATACACCATTAAAAATATCGACACATCCTAACTTGGTAACATATTTTGATGAACGCTTTCTGCTAGCTGTAAACAACGGTCTAGAAATGGTGTACATTGTCCATACTCAATGGCCTCCAGAAAGAACTTGCGTTGGAGCTAAGATGCTGATTCCGAGGATGGTTGCTCTCCTGGCTAATGACTACAACAAGGAACCACGTTCATCAATTTGGAAAAGAGTAAACCAAAGTTTATATTGGAACTAAAAATTTTTTGTAAAGCTACTAAAAATTGACCAACGGAGAAAGAAGCTAGTTTGACGCTGATAAAAGACACAACTTATACTTCTGATACTATAATGATTAAACATGCTTAATACACGCTAAAAGAACCTCGCTCAACACGCTAAAACGCACAACACCTCGCAACACGCATGTTTGCTCCATGTTTAAAAGATGTTTGTTCTGATGGCAGAGTATAATATGGCATTAGCACCTGGAAGATGGAGAGAGCGTGGCCGAAGTGCGGCCATCCTCGGATATCAAGCTTCAGGTGCGCTTTTTGAATGTAAACAAACATATTGAAGTTATTATTGACAATCTTTGTGAATTTAGACTTCCAGATTCCAACCAGCGTAGGGCTCAAAAAGGGTGGGTTTAAAATTCTATTCCAAATTTTTTTAATTAAATGGCTTGAAAGGAACTAAGAGTAATTTGCTATCAGTCTGCTGTGGAGATTTCTTTTTGATATTTTCATCAGTTTCAAAATGGTATATTTGAGAATGTGACGTCATCAAATTTCTAAATCCGAAACCAGAAGAGTGACAGCCTTTTTAGTTCCAACATATAATGGATTTCCATCAACTACGGTTTTCTTGAGGATTTTATCATTTTTCCTCTATTGATTTAGGACCTACTAATACGAATTTTTTTTTACTTTTCCACGAAATCTTTCGCTAATGGTTAGAATAGCGCCATTTTGAAATAATCAAGATTTTAAAAAATTTGCAAGGTAGTTTCACAGCAAAGAGCCTTAGTTCCTTTCAAGTAATTGACTTCAAAGATAGTGGAACTAGATTTTACACACAGCTTTTCAAGGTATGTGAGCCTTATGCTGTCTGGATCAAAATTTGATTAGCTGACCTTTTCACAAATCAAACCAATCACTTTAGGTGAAAACAACAACAAACAGCAAACGACAATTCAGCCCAATCTTGGCCATTTTACCATCCTTCGCAATACTAGTTTCCACGACGTTGAATTCAGATTCACAAAATGTTTTCAAAAGGCTTGTACGACATAGTTTGATTGACAATTTTATCAGGGAAAACTACGTCAAGAACCAGTAAAACTACAAATTGAAACATTTTACGCAAGTAAACGGATGTCCAAACCGAAAACATTGTTGATAAGCGAAAATCCTAACTTTTCCAGCTTTATGGTTATCCTCATCAGTGTTAATCCAATCGTTGCAGCTACAGAAGATTTGTGACTCCAGGTTTTCTGGGCATTTATTGATAATTTTGATTCTGTTTCTTCTTAAGCTCATTCCTAACTATCTTACTCCTGCAAATCCGTGTCGTTTAATCAGTATAGACGCATGCGCTCATTCTTACCCAGAAGATCCTAATAATATGTCTTCAACTCATAAAGCCTTCAAATGTTGCTTCACACTTTTATTGTTTTTCAGGATTCCACAACTTTCCTCCGGGAGGTGGCGGATTCATGAATATGTCGGAAAGGCGTGCGGAAACATCACCACAACATGGATACTATAGAAGTAACTTTGGAAGTGTTAGGAGTCCGGATGTTAGACCGAGGTCGGATCCAAATCCGCAAACAAATAGTGTGTCGTCATCATCAGTCTCAAATATGCAAGATTATGATTATGGAGGTATGAATGTTTTTAAGTGCTCCATGGTTTCTGAAAGCTGAATTAAATTATGGAAGTACCGGTTAAATTTTTAGCTGATATGAAGTGTAATCTGGGAACTTCCTCACACTGTCACCGTGAGCTTGCTTTCTTCGAAGAAAAACTTACGTTGTGTTACAGTCTGTTTTTTCTTTGAGATGACATGTGATTCAAATTTTTTTCGAAGCAAACACACTTGTAATGTTTATCATTAAAGCAAACATTGTTTTGATTCATTTATGGCGGTGTTCAAAATCACTGTTGATTAACAATTACTTTTGTACAGACCAATTTCTATGTGTTGATTTGCATATCACCAGAACTCCGCAGACTTTATAAATCATTATATTCCCGTATTGCCGGAATCAGAAACCTCAATCATTTTCAACATCTTCACTTCTATAAATTAGTTTCTTTCAAGATAACTTTTTAGGGTACCCAGCTTTACACTTTTGTATCCCTGCAAATCGAAATCTTCTCGATAAAGATCCGGATGTCATTATTAGACGTAAATTTTTTAGACGCTTTGACGTTCTGCAAACTTTGGATGTATTAGCCTTTGGCCATGACCTTTAGCTTTTAGCCTTTAGCCTTTAGCCGTTGACCTTGTTGCCACGTTGAAACGTTGAACTTTTTGAAATCTCATAATTTTTAGTTTGAAATGATGAGAGTTTTAACAGATAATTTTTCAGTTGAATATTTTTTCTTCAAGCTATCGAAGTTGTTTTTCTTTATAAATTAGTATAATTTTTAAGCAATTTTGAGATCTCTCTATCTTAAAATTGATCAATATTATTTTGATTTGTCTTATCGTAATTATAACAGGGTTTTGTTGGTCAATTTTTTGAATAATTTAAGCCACTTTGTTGACTATATCATTTCTTCAGTTTTTCATATTTCATCCTTTTCATTTATCTTGTTTCATTGCTTTTTCGTAGTGCAAATCAATCAGTACCATCAACATGGACAAGGAAATTTAGCTCCCACCCCGTCACCACTCAGCCATGGAGGTATCAACCCAATAAATTCACCTGGACCAGTGGAATATATTTCAGCAACAAGGACGGGGGCTGGTGCAGGACATGATTATGCAGTTTACAGCAACAGCGTGCAAGGCTTCGGCAACGGAATGGTGAGCGTCAGATTTTGATTCAAATTTCTTTCTCTTTATTTTGTAATTCTTTTAAGGAAAATAGCCATTCAGTATAAAATCTTGTTTTCGAGGGGCCGTCATTAAAATGATAAGACATAATCATGAGACATAAAATAGAAGGCTTTCCAATAATGTGCTTCCATAGACCCTTTTACTTCTCAAGATTTTGCTACATTTTTTAAAAGGTTCGTTTCAGGGATCGATCATTGCCTGACATGTAATGTGAGGCAAACAACAAATTTTTCATTGTAATTTCCTGCCGTAGCATATTGTAAATTTTTAAATTGTGAGTATCTATATAAAATAGAATGCTACTTTGAAGCAAAAATGTGTCCAAATTATTTCAGATTTGGGCTTTAGGCAATGTTACCCTCAAAAATTTGGTGATGCTTCGAATTTTGGTTGGTTATTTCACTAAAACTGTCGTACGTGCTCTCCTCCACATTTCCTTTGAATGTGGGAGTCTGGTAGTAGGACGCCTACTCGACGGTCGTAGGCAGGTTGAAATTCATTTTGACGAGATTAAATTTGTCCACAAAACATCCCCATATCGTTATTCTGTGTTTATTTTATTCAGTGCATATTTTTACAGCTCGCCTACACAGCTTTGGAAGAAGTATTCATTTCTCCCCTACCAGAACGGCCAGATCTCACTTAAAAGTCAGCTATTGAGTTTTGACCTCTCTTTCATGTTCTATTGGAGCTGCTGATCCTTTGTTATTCGGACTTTTCTATTGAGCCTCAATCTGGAAAGAATACTGAGAGCCTAGGAATCTCCGATGGAAACTTGGTAATATAGCAGGGCAGCTATAGCCTCGTTGTATACGGGCTGCTATAGCCTCATTGTCACAGTGATCTTTAGACAGACTGATGACTTTCGGCTAAGTTTTGCTCCATTGAATTGAATTTTTATTTACTGTTATAGTCATTCCGCTAAAACTTAGCCTCATAATCTTCCATACATCATTTTGAGACTAATTTTTTGAATTTCGCTTAACTTCTTGAGTGGCCAATCAGATTGCTTCTTCGTTGAAGCGGAATGGGTATTGTTGGGGTATCGTTGGGGTAAATGGAGCGAAAACAAGGGCTCATGTAATAAGTCTAATCTTTAGATACGTCGAATTTAACAAGAGTTATTCTTTAAACAATAACCATTGTTAAATTCGAATTATTCAAAGAGTATTATTTTTCAATTAGGCATTGGCAGCCCTGTTGTATGACCCTGTTTACATCGAAGATCCCAGAGCCTCCGATTAACTGTACAAAAAGAGGCTTCTTTCTTCTTGGCCATTTTTACAGAATGGTCGTTCCTTATGCAGTGCTCATTCTTCACACAATGTCCGTTCTTCACACAATGGTCATCCTTCACACAATGGTCATTCTTCGCACAATGGTTATTCTTCACACAATGCTCATCTTCACTCAATAGTCATTCGTCACACAGTGGTTTTCTCAGTTTTTGCTTATTGGGATGCTAAACATTATTGATTGATCAAGTGAACATTGGTTAGCGATTAGATTACTTCATTTTTGAGGCAAAGGTTTGCGCCTATAACTCCTAAATGTAATCCCGTCTTTTTTATCATTATCCTCGAAATAAAAGCTGTGTCTGGTGGAATAAGCCCTAGCAACAAAGAGTGAATTCCGTTTTGGGTCACGCTCAGCCATTTCTCACTCAAAATCCATAGAGCAGTTTACAATCATGATCAACATCTGAATAGATCTTTGTTTTCATCAATCTTCTACACGTGCTGCAAAACAATAAACTCAGCATGTATGCGTGAGATAGTTGCAGTAAATCGTTCATCAACAGCTTTCTAGAAGTAGAGCGAGTCTGCATTTTAAGAAGCGCATTGGTGTGATTTAGCATTTGTCTGTCATGCTGTCAAGTTTAAGTATAGAACTGTCAGGCCCGCCATCTCTCGTTGCACAGCCCTTGCCATGTGCTAGCATTGACTGAAACGTTAGGTCAAGTTGGTGGCCATTTTGATCACATGATAAGCGCTGCTAGGCCTCTCTTCAACTGAAGCCTCTTTTTTACGTTACCATCAAGCAGGATGCATCGGACAACAAACCAACAAACCAAACGAACCAAATAGAAAAGCTGCGGGTGGATGGATGAGCTTTTTGCTAAAGTTTCAAAACAATTACATCATTCTGTGACTTTTTTAATTTGTTTATGATTTCTGTTTTGTTGCAATTGTTCTGTGATTTTTGCTCTCTTTGTCGATACCAGTGATCACGGGGGGGGGGGTAACTTGAGTTTCCAAGATACGGGGTTGTGCCATTCAAATCGTAAAAGTACCACCCATAAATCCGGAGAAATTTCTCAAAAGTGTACCCATAAATCCGGAAAATTTTCTAAAAATCACACCCATAAATCCTGAAATGCCAAAATATCTCATTGATAAATGAATTCTTAAAGAAAACTATACCCATAAATCCGGAATCTATCATGAAAAAGGTACCCTTAAAAATGGCACAACCCCGTACCATGGACAAGTTAAGTTACCCCCCCCCCGGGCCAGTGATTTCCCCCTCAATTTAAACCAACCCAGGTAGCGTCTGTGCAGTACAGTGGAAGGTGTTCAGCACAGTGGAAGGGAAACATCAATGCATTTGAGGGGTAACTTTTGAGTTCAGTGTCAGTACGGTGGAAGGCCTTGATCTAAATTTGTACGGGGGTGTGCCCACGAAGAAAATTTTTTTACCCGGCTCCATAACTTTTGCCTTCACGTGATACCCGATTCTAGCAAAAGTCGCTCAAAAGCGTACTCCAAAACACAAAAGATTGACTAAATAACAACCCAATCTTACAAAATGTCCCCTTTTGGCATGTTTTGACAACCGGCTCCAAAAAATTGCCCCATTTTGATACCCCATACTAGAAAATATTGCTGAAAACAATACCCTGCAAAATTACGCATCCCCTTCGGATAGATAAACTTATTACCCTCCCCCGGGAGAGGGGGGGGGGGATGGAAGGCTACCGTCAGTGCTGAGTACAGTGGATAACATTCAGCACATTAGCGGGATAATATGTTCGTTGAAAGAGGGTCAAGAATGAGCATATTGGCGGGATGATATGTTCCTTGAAAGGGTCAAAAAATGAGCATGTAATGTAATAAAGTCTTCATCTGTGAGACAGTAAATTGATTGGATTACGTTGTTAGTTTACCGCAAAATTTAATCTTTCTTTTAATTTATCGACAGACCTCGCTGAGACAATAAGAAACGAAAAGCAGCATGGTGAGTTCTTGATTTCTAATTGATTTTAAGTAGATTGGATTTAGAGGAAGGCTGAAACAACATTTCATAACAATATGGTATGCTTCTTGGAAGACTGCCAGTCTTCATATCAGAATGGTAGCCGGCCTGCTTACCAAATCTTAACACAAAAATATGTGATTCAACCCACCTTTATTCGAAATCCTTCAGAAATTTCTAATGTTTCAATCATTTTAACGCAAATGTCGAATTCTATTGTTTGGACACCCTGTAGTAGATAGTTAGTGAGTCAAGTCAGTGGGTTCCACTGTTTGGGAAACGAGATTACACAAACTAGCTCCACTGCCGATTTGAGAAATTTCAAATCCTAAGTCTTGCTGAGTCTTCAATTTGATTTTGAGTCGAATTAAAGGGAGATGACGTGGTCAAAAGCAGGCCCGGTAAAGTTGAAAATATAACCTATTAAATTTGATAACTTAGCAATCTAAAAAATGTCACTGGCCTACTGTCAAAGACTTCAGATAATGTGAAAGACCTTTCGCATAGCATTTTGGGACAGCAACAGCGTGCAAAGCCTCGTGGTTAGCAGATGATCTTTAATCTGATTACATTATTTCGTTTTAGGCCAGAGACATGACGCCTTGAAAGGGAGAAACTCCAAGATCTTCTCAGTTCATTTGATTTTCTAACTTTTCGTGGGCCTTGATTGATGCTTCACTGAACAAATTGAAGTCCATGACATTTCGTTGCAACAGTGTGATAATTTGGTAGATTTAGGCTCCAGCAGCATCAACATTTTAATTGTCATGATTCTAGGTGAGTTTTATCCATCTCTTTTACCTTTAGTACCACTTGAACTTTGGTGGTGAGGAGATATTTTATTCTTGGAGTCGACTGACAGGTCCAGCGAGGTCCCTGGTGAATACTTACTCTATGTTCTCGTACCAAGGAATCTTGAGAAAAGCATAGGTTACAAATCCTTAAATCGATGTAAAAAGGTTGGTGTAAAATTCAGTGACCTATTTCTTTAAACTGAATGACCTGAAAGAACCTTTAGCCACATTTCTATGATTCTACCGTTGGACTATTCAGAAATCTTGAATATTTGTCGAAATTACAGCCTATTTTGTATTTCAGCTCACTTTCACTTCATGGTGTGATGTCCATCAAATTTCTAAATCATAAACCACCAGATTGAATGAGTTTTGCTTGATACCATATTGTAGGCATTCATGAACTATGGTTTCCTTGAAAATTATTTGATTTTTTGTCAACAGGTTTAGAAATCATGACAGTTTTAATAAACTTTTCTTGAATTCTTAAAAAAGAAGGAAAACACTGTAATAGACCTTTTGGCTATTCTGCAAAAAAGCCTGGATCGAGCGATATTTTTATACATTTTATACGCGAAGTTTGATCGAGTGGCGTTAAGGCCCCTACCGGTATTGTGCACATTCGAAAATTCTTCAAAATGTAAGCAAAACCTCCTTCGATTGAGATTCTTTTTCAGAATAGCTAAAAGGTCTATTCTGAAAATGTTGAAGATTTCAGAAAAGTCCAACTGCAGATTTACAGTAAAATAGCTAAAGTTTCTTTGAAGCCATTCAGTTCAGTGAAATAGATAATGAAATTTAAACCCACCATTTTAAAGATTTGAAACGTATGCTCTTAATAATACGTTCCAATACTTTTAATGAAAGATTGGTGCAAAGCTCGATGTCCTGTTTCATTGAACTGAATAACTTCAAAGAAATTTTACCCATTTTGTTTTAATTCCTTTGTTGGACTTTTCAGAAATCCTTCAATATTTTAAGATTTAGCTGTTTTTCTTCTTTTTCAATATTTGCAGAAAAATGCGAAAAAGGCCATTGTAATTTCCAACTTCTTGAGGAAACCATAGTTTATGAATGTCTGATATCGAGCAGAAGTTTGTCACTCTTCTTGTTTACGATCAGAGATTTGATGACATCACACCCTCAGATATGTTGACATATGTCTCTGCTTTTTAAAGATTTGAACCCATGCTGGAGATCTTCATGTCTTTTTGGCAGAAAGATTTTAAGACACATCCTAAAAACTGTAATGTTTCACGAGTGGGCTACCACGATTAGAAATAATTTTTGACTTAAAGGAAACTAAAACAGAGATTTTCAATTCATCCTGATGTGATGTTCTTATACCTAGGGAAATTTAACCATAAAATGTCCTCGATATTCTAGCACTTGAATGTTTTGCAACAGTGCTATGCACACTGTCCAGGAATTTCAGAGAAATATTAGAGCCCATCATAAAACTCAGGGCTCTCTGGATTGAACCAAAAGTTAAGCAATCGTAGGAATGATCATCAGGCAGGTTTTTTCCAAGACTGCAAATCTTTCACGTTTATTGACTGATTTAAGAAATATTACAGACATAGCAGATTTGCTGGAGATGCTAACACAAGGATCTTTCTAGCCGGCAGTTAGCGAAAGAGAGAGACAGAGAGAGAGAGACAGAGAGAGAGAGAGTAATTCGTACGCTAACGCCTCAATGAATTTACTGATTAACCATTTAGGGTAGTTACGAACAGATATGTCGGTATTCGCCAGTGATCTCTGCCAAAATATGAGGTGTCATGTACAGTTTTATTCTTTCAAAGCATCCATAGAGTATTTTCCGCTACAAAGTTGAAATATTTCATCCGTTGTCATTAAATTTCGCCCCGTAGTCTTGCAGCAACTTTAATCAATCTTGGTCAGTGACATCGAATTTCAGAGGCTTCCACGACTCAATATAATAAAACGAAAGCAATTTACGAGTTGCCGCCAAAAATGCAACTGCAACAACCTTCAATTGTCAACCTTTGACGCTTGCATATTTGACCTAAGAAATTTAATCTTTGTCTTTTATTTGTCCACCTTTGACTCTTCACCTGTAAGCTTCAGCACCAACGGAATGTAAACACCGATTTATAAAACTGGTGACCAAGATTTTATTTTAGATAATTTGGTGAAATATAAGTGTTGTTGCTGCAAGTTTGCTTGGCGAAGTACAGTAACAAAGTCACTTAAGACAAACTGCGATCCATTGTTTAGCCTAAGGAGAAGAGCATTGCTGTGATTTGCTTTTCAAGTAGCTGAAATTTGCTAAAATCCAGGCAAGATGTTTGTCATCCAAAATTTGAAGCAGTGCTGCAAGGTCTCGCAGAGTTGAGGAGCACACAAGAAGGAGATTTGTCTACCCGTTCATAATGATATCTATTTTGTGGCACATCAAAATCATTCCCAGAATTTTTTAAATTATAGTCATTTACGTTTCTAAACGAAAGAAAATGCCGTCTGTATAAAAAACGACTTTGCAGAAAATCTAATGCTAGAGATTTACAGAAAATCAGTTTCGCTAGGAATGAAAGTAATTTAGGGCGATGTTGGTTAAAAGACATATATATTTGTTCAGTTTTCGATGGAATTTTCAAGGCTGAAGTTTATGGATCACAGTTTCTCGTCATGATCGTTTACTGTACATTTATTGATAAGTCAAAGATATCAATCAATCAATCTATCTTTCGGAAATTCAACTCTTACTGTTTGTACTTTGCACATTGGATAACCTTTAGCAACTGAAACATGTCCAAATCTATTTTGATATGAGACATCGTATATATTTTTTATTTTTCAATCAAATGTATACACGATAATTGCCCTCATATAACCTAAACAATTGTTCTGCTTACTGTATATTGAAGATTTGTCTTTATGTAGAGGCATCAAATGCCTGTAGTTTTCAAGCCATCGCAACGAATTTGGTGTTTGTTTGTCGTATGTTCCCGTAGCCCTGTCTCTGTGGCCTTCTACCTTCTTTCTATTCCCTATTTAGTTAGACCCTAACCCTAACCCTAGGTTTTATCTCTATGGCCGTCTACCTTCCTTCTATTCCCTATTTAGTTAGGCCCTAACCCTAACCCTAGGTTTTATCTCTGTGGCCTTCTACCTTCTTTCTATTCCCTATTTAGTTACCCTAGCTCATACGCTGTTTATCTTCACCAAACTTTCCTTTAAATCTTTCCGGGGCTTTGATGTAAAGTTACCATTCTCTTTGACTTCGGTTTTAGGTACACTGCAGAATTTCTTTCCGATCAAGTGTACTAATTATCCTAAATTCTTGTGCCTAACGTGCCTATCTGGTGCCTACCTCCCCCTTCAAAAAAATTTGAAGCATAAAAGCTGTAGGAAAAGAAATAACTATCTGGTCATTTTTAAAGAGCTTTGCTTCCTGTTTCTTGTAGTGGCAAGGCTGTTTGGAGTGGCAAGTTTGGCCAAGTTTTTTGCCCCTTATTTCCTGGTACCTTTAGATCCCAAGACATCTCTTTCCCCAGTCAAATTGGATTTCTTTCCCTAATAACGAAACGTAAACTTGCATCGTTGCGATGGCTTCCAATATGATTCCATTTTGCCTAATTTGACGTTAGGTTGTGATCAGTGATTAGGCGATCGTTAATGAATCGTTAATCATGATAAATCAATGTTTTCCACTCCAATGTTGATTCACCACTCTAAATATCTTGCAACTTTACAGCAGCAGCAGCCACGTAACTTCTTTGAGTATATTAATATAGAATTATTTATTATATACGTAAAAGTGGTGAGCAACATTAATTGGAGACAAACAAATACGAGGGGGATATCACTCCTTCAACCGTACCAGATTTCTATGAGAATTTCCATAGAGGAGGTGGGCACAGAGAGGGAACGTGCCCTTCAAAATTTTGGAAAGTGCCTTGTTTTAGTCTCAAATAAGTGGCAGTTCCAGAAACTGATAATGGGAGATCTGAGGGCGGAGACTCTGGGCAAATTTTCGTGATCACGCCCTTTTAGTGTCGTCCTGCACAGGGCCGACGCATTGCTTCTAATTACCCTCTTCTTCCAGTTACCTGAGTCTTTGTTTTCCGGATTGAACTGAATGATGGCTATGGCTTTGAAAATGAAAATGAAATGATTCCTCTGGATTGATGGCTATGAAAATGAAAGGATTCTTGTCCAAAGAAATCGTATGATGTTTGTAGAGAGTGATATGTCCCTCGAAGAAATCAGGGTGAGGGCAGAACTGACGCGATGTGTGCAACAGCTTTTAAATTATTTCTTAACGAAGTAAGATTTTACGAAACGTGTCCACTGAGACCAATGTGTATATGCATGCATGCTGAATTATAATCTATGGTGTAGGGTTTGGATATGCTATTCCACGGGAGATAGGAAACCCTTAGAGTCTATGAGATTGTGATTCTGCTCATACCAACAAGTAACTTTAATAGACCCTTTCTTTAGTTCTGTTTAGATTTGCAAAATTTCCTTTCGCAAAAGTTCTGTTTCCTTTTGTTATGGATCGTAAAACATCCCCTTTGATATTCTTGCAATTTAGCCGTTTACGTATCATGTTTGAGCTTTCTTTTCTGTTGTATCCATATACATAAAACTATATGTATAACAATATGGATACATAAAAGTATCCATAAAACTGTATTCTACGAGCCACAACATTCCAATATCACTTGCTATGGTGTCCCCCCCCCCCCCCCCCGTAGTTCAATTTGCAGAATGCTCAGTCTTGTAGCCTCTTTGGATTCACTTCATCCCTTTTTTATTCTTGTGGCAAGGAAATTTACAAATAGATATAATCTGAATAAACTTCTGGCCTGAGCTTTGATGATCATGATGATCATGATCATGATCATGATCATGATCATGATGGTGATGATGATGATGATGATGATGATGATGATGATGATGATGATGATGATGATGATGATGATGATGATGATGGTAGTGGCAGATTCATGCTTGCTACTCCCAATAGGCCATGAAGCATTTCCACAAATATCGAATGGCGAGCTCTCTCCAAAACTATAACTCTTATTGTGAATAGATCCACCCAATTTTGAGCTTCTAAAATTGTGAAATTTCCCGGCCACAAGACTATCATTTGGTTTCAGAAAATTTGCAATCGTAGCGGTACTGCACCGGGAGATAGAGATTCCGTCAGAGCCTTTGATGAGCCATTCAATACATCAATTCCTTTTCCACCCACTTCCTCTCCAGAGCAGTGACTATTGGCAGTGCAGTTTTGGCGTACACGTATTTCCTTATAAGAAACTGCTTATAAGAAACTCAACTCTCAGATCACCAAAAAATTTTGAAACTCTAGTACTGAAGAAAAATAACTTAAGAAACTATTCCTAAGTGAACATGAAGGTTGTTATGGAAACTTTAAGAAACTCGTAAGAAACTCCTGGTACTCAAAATCTCATGTTAAAACTTTCAGTACTTGTCAAATTTCTTAGCTTATAGAAAATACGTGTAGTTTTCTGCAAAAGGACACGTCGACAAAATTCATAACAGTTGGATTTCCTAAGCAAACGTTCATTGCCATAGTTTCATGCTTAAATTCACAAAATTAGCAATTTTCAGTGCGTCCCCCCAATTGTTAATGGTTTATCCATTTTGATTTGAACTTGCTCTCAAGGCTCTGACGCCATGAAATGCACATTAAAATCAGCGTAGTTATCACCAATGGTAACCTGGTAGAATGTGATTCACAATGCTCAATGTTGTTGTAGTTGCAGTTTCTATGCTTGAAATGTCGTTCCTTCGTTCTCATAGCTGAAACGCAATAATGGCTGCATTCGCCAGCGTACCAAGCTCTTTTTAACTATAAAGCGAAAACGCATTGCGGACGGAACAGTAGGTCAGCCTCGGGTAGTTTATCTTAAAATTTGAGCAGTACACTTCCCCAAAAGTCTTTCAAGACCAAAGCGTATATTTAACACTGTGTACTGCAAAATGAAATAATGCCATGCTCTGGTTGATATGAGCAACCAGGAGGCTTGCAAACAGATATTTTTGACGATCTTGCTGTGACTAGCGTTGCACGAAAAATTCAGGTGAATTGCTCCATTTTGAGGGAAGTTTTCGTTTTACCTCTGAAATCTTTTTGTTCGGAAGGCTTTTTGAAAGCTTAGAAGCCTTTGGTGCCCAGAATCCAGCTAATAATTCAGATTTCGGTATTATTTTTGCCCATTCACAAGAGGAGGTACAAAAAGAATTTATTCGAGATAAGTCCCTTTTTTAGCTCGATCGTACCACGACCTTTCCTTCTTAAGTATCCTTCAGGAAAGATATGCTTATAAGACAAATAACTGCTCCCCTGTATCGGAGACTATTTGCAAAATGGTTGATTATCAGATCGGCCTACATGGATCGTTCTGAGTAAAGCGAAGATATCAATGCATGTTGGACGGCATAGGGCTCGGATCTTTCAAATCTTTAAAAAAAGGTGGACGTAAAATTGTATCACATGTTCTCTATGAATTGAATGACTTGAAAGGAACATGTGGTAATTTGCTGTTCATCTGCCGTGGAAATTTTTTGATATTTTGATTATGTTTGAAATGGCAGCATTTGAATTATTTTTCGTAAAAATTCGTCGAAGATAAGAAATTAAAATCAATTTAAATGTTAAATGACTGAAGGAAAATTGATACAATCTTCAAGGAAACCATAGTTGATGGAGGTCTACAATATGGTCAAGCAGAAATCTGTATCGCTTCTGGTTTAAGATTTAGGCATTTGATGACGTCACCACCTCAAAGTCAATAAATGCTACCGTTTTGAAACTAATAAAGATTTTCAAAAATTTTTGAAGGCAGATTTACGGTAAAGTACCCCAAAGTCCTTCCAAGCACTTTGATTCAAAGATGAATGTAATAGAACTTTACTCCTTCCTTTTCAAAGATTTGAGCCTTATGCTTTATTGGACAGTTGGTCCTCGCCGGAAGAGATTCGAAATCTTGGCCATTTAAAACATTCATAGAACCCTCCTGCTGTCATATGGCATTCAAAATCAATCCATGTTGAACGAACAAATGATCAGACATTTTGCAAACAGCCCTAATATCTCACACATAGAAAAAGGAATGACATTTCGAGCATTTCTCACACAGGAATACAAAGTTTAAAACCTCGATTCATGGCAGAAGTTGTTTGAAGGATAGTTTCATCATTTTAAAACTTTTGAACTGAAATAGATATGCTTTCGTTTGTTAAGTAGTTTACATTATCTTTATTACAGTATTATCATTGAACTTATTTGCAATGTTTGATTATTATTATTCAGATCTATTTGATTTGAGATTTTAATTTGCTTTTAATTGGCTAAGTAACTGATAGATTTCACTCTAACTTTGGTGGATTACTACTCTATATACATTTTTACCTATTTCTATGTCGAATCTTCCGAACTGATATCAGCGAGTCATTATCACCTACAATCAATTTCGGACTGTCCTCAAAATCAAACTTGGCCTTAGCAGAAACCATGTATCCACACTGCAGTAGTAGAAATGATAGAAGAGACTAGACTAACTACTTCAGTCCCACTTTTCGCTTTGTTTATTGAACTGGACGAGGGCACTCCGCTTCAACAGAGACTGATAATCAAACTATCTGAAAATCCGGCCAAAATTGCCGTGAAACTGGCGCGACCAATGAGATTGCAGATTTCCAAACAATAGTTTGTTTAAATGGACCAGTAGGATATCAAAATTTCAGCCATGCTCCAGAATTACCCTCTCTTTACTGTCGAGGCTTCAAGGTAATGAAACGTGCAAGGATGGCTCCATGTCAAATTGAAGGAATCCTTAGGCAGTACCACAGATGAAGTATCCATAATGGCGCTGGTTGGTTTGGTTTTCTTTACAACCTCAATGAAGCATGAATTTGAGGCGTTTTTAACTGTTGATTTGTGATCGTGTACAATGGGTCTAAGCTCTTTACATTAGGCATCAAAGCGAGGTTCATCAATTTCTGGCCGAATTTTCGACTTTTTTGGTTATGAGTCATAGTTGTAACGATTACCATTCCATTAAGGAGCGAAACTACGACAATTTGGATAAGTATCTTTTCAACTATTATGGATCCATACTTTCCGTTGAATTTGGCTTTCAAACAGTCTGAAATTTGAGCGTGACCACAAAGGACCCCGGGTGACAATGCCTATTTAAAGGCTACCCGTTTAACAACAAGCTTGGCGCGTGCACGTAGATCTATTTTGGGGGGGGGGAGTTTCACGCCTTTGGAAATAACACGACTGAAGCTAGCTGTGAGGCTCCAGAACCTACTTAAGAATTTGGATTTTAAACTGGTGTGTTAATGAATTTTCAGAGAGTTTGGTTTCATCTTACCGTTCTTTGGCAGGACAAGTTCAAAGCTAAAATATTTTGTGGCATCATGCTATTACAGTCATCATCAGTGATTGTTATTTTGTCGAAAAGTACACGAGGTAGAGGTCCCAGGAGGGGAGAGGAGTACTCATTGACTTTCAATACGGGGGAATGCGTGCAAATATTTGGGGTTCGAGATCTTACGTTCAATGTAATTTAATGCGATTCATTACTGTGACACATTTAATAAATTTCGTTCTGCATAGGTGCCCCGGTAATAAATAACAATTCAAAACATCAGACTCAATATTTGGGGTCCAGCAAAGAAATAGTGGCACGGACCACCATAATGAAAATTCGGGAATACCCCCCTCGGGGTAGAGGTATTACGAGTTATTCTCAAGCGAACAACAGCTCAAACCTTCGGTTCACTTTCATTCTTAACATTTTCGGCAAAAACTGTCCGTTCTTCGCGGAGTTTCAGCGCTGTTTTTCCATTGATCCTTGAGATAAAATGTTTTCTTCTACAGGGTCCAAGAATCTGTTTCAGTGATTTCGAATTCATTCACAACTTTTATCCTCTTTTGAAACCTTGATAAGGATCAAAATCTCTTTCTTTTGCTTTCTCTTTCAGTGGTTTTTCCAATGCTGTTTTGTGTTTTCGATAGGCAAGATCTTTCAGCAATGATATTTTATATTTAAGTCTGTTTACAATAGCTTTCAGATCATCACCTTTCTTCGACTGCTTTTCATTTACAGAGTCACTTTTCTCTTTTTCTGTTGTTCCTAAAGCCTCATTCTTGAGTCCATTCTTATTTGCATCTTTCAATACATTCAAATCTTCTTTCTGACCAGGATTATTCATATTTTTATTTCCGCCAAAATCTTTCGTATATTTCTGCCTTAAATCATGCCATGTCAGTTTGAGCAGTTCTTTACCTTTCTCTTTTGTTGTATTTTTAAGAAAATTGTTCAAAATGGCATCAAATTGTTTGACAGTTTTTACTGTTTCGTCGGCACTTAATCGGCTACTATCACTTGCCTGTGAGTTCTTACCCAAACTGGCACTCTCTTGCTGTCTTTCGTGAACTTCATTTGGTTCCATTGCTTGCGAATTTTCTGTAAATTTCTCCTGTGTATCAGAATTTTTGTTTTCTTCCGTATTGCCTGAAAATTTCGTTTCTGAATCAGAATGTTTACTTTCTCCTTTATCTTCCAGCACCTTCCCATCTGAATAAGAATTCCTACTTTCCTCTCTCTCAGCAAACGTTTTCCCCTTTTCTTTCCCATCACCACCTTCACCTTTCTGACCCTTATCCTTTTCTTTCACATCTTCAGGCTCTGTCTTTTCACCAACTTTATTTGGATCTATTATATTGTTAGATGTTTTCTCCTCATTTTCTTTCTCTCCTTGGTCACTATTTTCAGCAACATTTCCATTTTGTGCCCACTTCGTTGAATCTAATCGCTGGCCTTTCGATGCTTTGTTTTCATTATTGCTTTTGTCCCTTCCTTCGTGGCCCAAGGCTGATGCAATTTTCTTGCCTTTTTCAGATGACGACATCTCCGTTTCTTGCCCCTCCTCCTTGTCACTCTTCTCTCCCTCCCCCTTAGCTAATGCACTTTCCTTGCTTTCTGAAGCACCAAATCTTTCACCTTCCTTCGCTGCTATTGTCGTTCCCTTCCCCTCATTTTCATCTTGATTTCTGTCCACTTTATCTTCCTCGTTTTTAACTTCTTTTGGTTTCTTTCGTTGCAGATTTTGCTCCTTCGATTCTGCGTCATTGAAATTTTCAGATGCCTCCGGCTTCGTCTCATTCACGATCTTGGTATCACTCGATGCGACCAGACTAAATTCTTGTTTATTCTCATCCGATTCATTCAACGTTTCATTTTTCGGATCGTTGTCTTTGTTTACTTTCAAAACATCAGTATCCTCAGCTTCTACAAAAAAATATCAAGAAAGATGAAATTAATGCGGACGCATAATTTCTACCTCAATCATATGGGTAGTTACCCTGGGTACCGGACTCTCTCTTTTAGATCTAGAAAAGTCTAGAAAAGCTGGAAGTTTATATGAAGGGTGTGTTTGCTTGGTACTTCTGTAAGAAATAGCTCAGAATTCGTTATGTTTGATCGACTAAAAAACCAAAACGGAAGGTTTGGCACTGGAAGGTTTAGAAGGCCTTCTTAACCCTCTGCTCCAAAAGGCAGAAGATTTTTTTTGGACGATGGACCATGGTGATTCTGAAACGTGCTGTTTTAAACATTCTTGTGTTCAGTTGGGAAATGTATTTGTGTCTCTGTGAAGTCAACTGTTTTCAGGATTTTTGTAGGTTTGGAATTAAACACAGCTCCAAGACAATTAATCTGCAACGTATTTTATTTTTATTTATTAGCGGCCCTTTTCTCTTACATCACGGGTACGTTAGGGAAGGCATGCAATTTTTTCCTTACGAAATTATCGCATCGCAATGCCTGCCATTCCACCTTCAGTCAAAATGCGTTTGTAATACGTTCGAAACTGCCTTTGTCCTCATAAACAATAACAACAATCAATTACAACAGAGAACAATAGTTTTTTATGTCCCCAATGAGTTCGATCATCGATTGCACGTTTCACATATTTCGCGATTTTTATATTTATGGAAACCGATCTTCCTACTCGCTTCAGTGCATCCTTCGCACTGCCAAGAAGTCAAGCAAAACTTCCAAGAAAGTAGAATCAAATCTTCAAGTGGTCCAAGAGGTCCTTTACTGATTTCTCAGACTATATCTGGTAAGTTTAACAATTTATGACTACATAATACTTTAATACTATAAGTTGGAAAGAAAATGAGCATCAGCCACGATGAAATTAATTTCCTTTTTGCAACTTGCCGATGGAACAACGTGTGAAAAATTATTGCAAGCATTCCCACAACGACAATAGCGGAGGCAAAATTTGCAAAGCAAGTATGAAATTTTCGTACGTAAAATGTTTGCCATACTGGTGTAGATTCTTAAGGGCGCATCCAGGTTATAAGGAGGTAGTCTTGATGGGGTATCAAGGGTTGAGGGTTTGGCCAACTTTGCCCATAGGGATCCCGGGGATTTATGTTTTTGAACATGCGTGTTTACGGGTTGTGGGATGTGTCCAGGGTTGCGAATTTAGCCTATTTTTCGCTCGTAATCTTGGGTTCTATCCAAAATCCGAAATAGGGTTTCCCAAGTCATATGGTTTCTGTAGTCGACAGAGATAAGAGAACTGGTGTAAAGGCAACGATTTTCGTACAACTTTTTGAAATCTCACGAATCTTTTAACTTGGAAATCTTGCAAAAACTCGAAAAATCGTTAGAAACCTCAAAATATTTCAAGGAATCTTAGAAAAACTCAAGGAATCTTGAAAAAGATGAGGTCTCTAAGATCTTTGAAAATCCCAGAGAAAATCTCTAAAATCTTTAAAACATCTTTGAAACATCTATCTTTGGAGTGATTTACCCCTCGAAATAAAACACAAAAAACTGTAGAACTCAGATATGAATAATTACCTTCAGTGATTTCTTGCGAGTCATCATCCAAATCGAACGATTCACTTCTATCAGGTGTGCCTTTGTCAATGACCATTACGGTTTTGTTTTCTTTCAACGCACTTTGATCTAGAATTTCATTCGTTTGATTTCCTGGGGTCAGTTTTTGAGCCTCCGCTGTACTTTCCTTTTCATCATGCTTCCCTTGAGTGTTCTTTAATTCTTGTACCTTCAACTCATTTGTGCCATCGTAACTGGCCTTTTCTTGTTCCACCTCCGCATCAACTTTTGACGATTTGTCCTCTTTGATACCACTGTTACTTGAGGTCTCATTTGTGCCAGATAGCTTTGGAACACTTAGATTCCCATCTTCATCTTTATCTCCAGGTTTTGGCACTTTCGCTCCGCAGTTGGGACAAACCGTTGTCGCTTTCGAATCCTTATCTTCATTGGCTTTTACTGTCTGTCCTGTGACTTTCGCATTTTCATCTTCTTTGAAGCCACTCTCCGTCGGTTTCTCTTCCGTCCCTGATAATTTTGGAACAATTAAGTTTCCGTCTTTGTCACCAGGCTTTGGCACTTTTGTTCCACAAGTGGGGCACACCTTGCCTCCCTTTAAATCTTTATTTTCTTTAGCTTTCACAGTGTCCTCTCCAACCTTTGCACTTTCATTATCGTTGAAACCAGCATTTTCTGAAGTTTCATTTGCACCAGATAATTTCGGCACAATTAAATTTCCATCTTCATCCTTGTCCCCTGGTTTCGGCACTTTTGCTCCACAATTAGAACAAACTTTGCCTTCCTTCGCTTTCACCTCTTTATCTTCCTTTGCTTTCACTGTTTCCCCTCCCGCTTTCGCATTTTCGTCTTCCTTAAAACCATTTTTACTTGATGTGTCATCGGTTTCAGATATTTTTGGCACAATCAAATTCCCATTTTCATCTTTGTCTCCTGGTTTCGGTACTTTTGCGCCACAAGTTGGGCAAACTTTTTCTCCATTCAATCGTGCTTTACCATCTTCTTTGACTTTGACATTTTGCTTATTAACCTCATCAGAAGAGCTAGCATCCTTCTGGTCTTTAAAACCTGTCGTTGTCACACTGTCATTTGCACCAGAAAGCTTTGGCACAATCAACTTCCCGTCTTCATCCTTCTCCCCTGGTTTTGGCACTTTAGTTCCACAGTTCGAACACAACTTTTTGTCTTTTCCCTTTCCATCCAGCTTGCCTGCTTTCTCAGTCTTTGATTCAGATTTTAACTTGCTCAATGTTTTATCTTTCGCTGTTGCCAAATTTTGCAAAACATTCTTTTGCAGATTTGCAACTTTTTCCTCTAACTGCTTGGCTGCATCCTTAATTTTCGCTGGATCGTTTTTACCGGACCCATCCTGTATCATTTTCGCAAGATCATAAGCCCCCTTTTCTAATTCAACCATTTTGTCAGCATCTGCTCCTTTCCAATCTTTCGTCGTTTCGTTTTTAGTCGTTACGTTAGTACGAACATTGGTATCGACCGTACTATTTACCTTTGGGAACTTGAACAAGTTGTCCCATTTCTGGTTAAAATTGACAATATTTTTGTCGCTTTCTGTGTCCCTGGTATCGGCACTGTTTAAATCACCACTTTCACTCCCTTTATTTCTCATTTTGTCTCTCCATCCAGATTTCTTGGGGCTGTTCCCCCCTCTTGATTGATCTGGGGTATCATGTCTCTGAGAGGGGCCTTCGCTACTTGCTTTATCTGCAGCCAAGTCTTCGCCTGGTTTCATAACTAAGTCAACATAGTCTTCAGTTGATTGTATATCAGCGCTAGAACGAGTGGCCATTATATCTAGTTTTCCAGATTTATGGTCGACCTGTTAAAAATGAATTACACCTAATTTTAAACAAATAGACTTTTCAGCTATTCAAAAAGGAGTCTGCAGTGGACAATACTTTGATATCGAATGAGTAAAAAAAGTTGATGCGTTTGGCAGACCATGGAAATAAAAATAAAAAGTATGTGACCGATATTCAAAACTGAATACTCAATCTAGCAGTCAAAGGCTAACTTAATGACAAAATTTTGTTTGGTAAATCACTCGTATTTAGACGCAGAAATTAGAAATTGCTTGTAAAGGGAATGTTTTAGGAACGCGAATTCCACATTTCATTCTGGTCCATGATTTACCAGCTATTGAAATTAAGATTCTATTTCTGAAACTGACAATATAAACTTCAATGCCAACTAGATCATGGACCAGAATGGAACGTGTCTTTGAGTCTTAAAGATGAGGATTTTACCAAACAATGTTTTATCATCTAAATTAGCCTTTGACTAATACATTAATATTTTAGTTTTGAATATCGGTCAATTACTTTTTACTCCACAGCCCACCAAACGCGTAAACTGTTTTTTGACTGACCCGTTACATTCTGTAGAGTTTTCGAATGTCCACAAAAGTGATCGAAGCTCTAGCGCCACTCAATCGACCCCCCCCCCCATAAAAATGAATAAGAACATTGCTCAATCCAGATCCCTCCGTAGACTGGGAGTTTGTGTTTGACTGACTCCAAAGTGCTCAAAACGGTAGGTTTTGTAGGTTTGGAAGGCTTTCTGAACTTTCTGCTTCAAACGGCAGAAGATTTGGAAAGATTTTTGTTTTCATTAGCGAATCGCCTTGGTGAATCGTTAACCTACCGTTTCAAGATTGGTGTGTTTGATTGTAAAATATTTTTCCGTCCCTGCGAAGTTTACTGTTTTCAGAATTTGGTTGATTTGGAATTACAAACCAAACACACCCTCAATTTTCTTCAGAAAGAGGCTACGACCGTGTCTTAGAGGCCCTTTACATGAGACCCGACATGCATGAGCTTCATGCCGGCACGAGTTTTCATATCGGGTGCTGGTCTGAGCTACTGTTGTGTTTACATGATGTCGGGGCGATTTGAAACTTTCATTTCGGGGCGGCATGAAAATTTCATGTCGCCTTTTCATGCCGGCATGAAAAGTCATGCCGGCATGGAAAACCTCATGTAAACAAAATTTTCTCATATCGGGGCGACATGAAAACCAAATCGATATGATAATATATTGAAAGTTTCATGTCGGGACTCATGGCGCCACGAGGCCATGCCGGCATGAGTTTCATGTCGTTTCTCATGTAAACAGAGTGCATTTTCGGCACGAGTTTCATGTCGGGTCTCCATGTAAAGGGCCTCTTACAAGCTGTGTCATGAAAAAGGGATGAGCGTACTTCTACTAGTGAAGAGGTTGAGAGAAACCTCACGTGCGGCAGAATCAAACACAAAATCTTAGCTTTGTACTATCAGAGATTCGTAATAAATCGTAGTGCTCAGAAGACAAGATGTTCGACATATTCATGGAGGTGAGGGTGTTCTGGTTTTAGCGGCATCACTTGTGGCTATGTGTCTTTGTTCTATTCAAGTTGATCATTTTTAGTCATTGAGTTCTTAAATCAGAAAGTCAAAGGCTTCATGAGACGGATACTTGCTTAATGAAGACGCGCTCATGTTTTTTATAAGAAACCACGTATAAGAAACAGCGTAAGGCTCGATTTGACAGCCGTTCAGAAACTGTGCTACCTGGATTAGAAATCCCAAGAAACCCAGGCCACTCACAAATATTTCGACACTGTACAATAATAGCAAATATTCTGAAATTTTTTTGAGTTTGAATTGTATTACTGATCGTCTCAAGATCCTTCCAAGTAATTTAGAAGCCTTTCTAATGAAAATAAATCAAGTCAACGCCTATGGCATTAAAGACATGAGAAACTCATTAGAAATGTTAGCAGGGAAAATGTCCTAAATTCAAGGAAATGCCTACAAGCTCCTGACCTTAGTTTCTATCAAAGAATGAGTTTATGACAGAAGGAAGAACGGATTTTCCTGCTAGGTGGTTGGAATTTAATTGTATCACCAAAAATTGACGAGTAGCGACTGCTGTACCGTTTGAATAGATGTTGCAAGGGGATGTCGCATTTCTGCATCAAGATTTTCCTGATCGGCATGATTAAATGTCGCTAATTTCTTGAGAATTTACATTGTGTTTATATTTTGTTTATTCAAAATTGATTTGTCGAAGCTTCTGCAATGTTTACTGATCGATTCAGAGACAGTAAACAAATCCGAATCATAAACAATTTAAAGCCAAAATAGAATTATACAAACCTGAAAATGCGGGTTTCCTTTGTTATCTTGTGCCACACAAAATCCAGCAAATAAACACAAAACCACACAACATCTCATTTTTAAGAAGGCAATCATCTTGAACATTTTCAAGTTTGCGATTCTGCAATTTGTTCACATTTTGTTTTCATTTATTGTCTGCAAAACGGGCCTATCTATTAACCTGTTGGTTAGGCCCACCTCAGAATTAACGGGTATTTGTTTATACGCATCAATGATCATGGACAAAAGGTCCTTCTCGTTCAAAATATCATTGTACGAGTAACGAAAAGGCTTATAGAGTTGTGTCAAAATTGATTCGACATCAATTGCAAATTTCGAGGCACGAGCACGACTTCTCTGGAGCGACAGCATGATAATTTTGTCACGCGCATCTCAACTGAAACATGTTATAAAAAGTACATTTTCTCTTGTTTGAACAACAGCGAATTATCTATGACATCAGCAAGCTCATGAAGATAAGAAAATGCTTCAATAGATAACCTTTCAGATATCTTATCAAAAAGTTGAAGTCAAGGCAGAAAATTCTGACAAACCCGTAAAAATGTCAGTGTTAATTAAAGATGTATTGCTTCAAATGTTACATCTGAATCTCCTCAGCATCCGTTAAAAATCTTTAAATCTGTGTAAAATGGTGTGTGTAAACTGCTACGAGCTATTTATTTTGGTTGAATGGCCTGAAACAGACTATATTTCTACCGTTTGAATGTTCAGAAAAATTGAATATATTTCGAAATTACAGCCTATATTTATGTCGATTCAGTTGAGGACGTGAAGTTGAAGTCATCAAAGTACTAAATCGTAAACTAGATGAGTGATATGCTTTCACTTGATACCAAATTATATATATTCATAAACTGTAGTTTTCTTAAAATTCAATTCATGCTTCGTCAAAAAGTTTAGAAACTACGATGGTTTCAATATCAAAAAATGATTCTTGTGTTCTTAAAAAAGGAGTTAACACTCTAATTCTGAAAATATTAGAGATTTTCGAGAGTCCCAAACGTAGAGAGTTACAGCGAAAAAGGTGAAGTTTCTTTGAAGTCATTCAATCCGTGTTCAATCCAAAGAATTTTGTTGATGGTTTGGAACTAACACTGTAGATCTCAAGGCCTTGCAATGCGTTTCTAATCAAGTCAAGTCCTTTGCACAATTCTGCCAAAAAGATGGTTTCAAGAAAAATTGGCTATTTTTCAAAATTTGCAATTTTTGCAATACTTTCTTATAAAAATACAAACACGTACAGATCAATAATGAATAAATAATAAAGGATTCACAAATCTTAATTTACAAGCAATCTCGTAGTTCTTCGAGTTTCTCGTTTACAAAATTAAATTTTTTGAGCTCAAATCATCTTTCAAACACGAAACTTTTTTCCAATTTTCTTCGAGCGTCAAAGAATTATTATACCGGACAGAAAAACTGAGGATGAGTTAAAAAGAAGTGATAAAAGTTAATCTGTTATCCATTCGTTATTTATCAATCAAAGGCTAACTTATATGTTAACGTTTTGTTCGGTAAAAGTACTTATCTTTTAGTTACAGAAATTAGAAAAAATCTTGGGAAGGGGATTGTTTGGGAAGGAGGATTCCACCTTCGATTCTGGTCCATGTTTTACTTGCCACTGACATTTAAATTCAATGCAATCGCCCTGCAATCGTCAGTTTCAGTAACAGAATTTATAGATCAATGGCAAGTGAACGATGGAAAAGAAACAAGCGTGGAATCCTTCTTCCCATACTTTTAAAGCTTTTACTGCATTTCTAATTTCTGGGGCCGAAAGTGAATTTTCCAAACAAAATTTTCACATCTAAGACTGCGTTCACACGATGCCGGCACATTTTGAAAACGGTGAAAAATGTGACGGATGGGCCTCCCGTTCACACGAAAACGGCACATTTTCTGGCGGCAGATTTTGAAAACGGTAGATTTTGAAAACGGAACTCTAACCGGCGCATTTTGGAAACGCCATCGTGTAAAAAATGAAAATGATGAAAACAGTACATTGTTAGACACTTTTGGAACGAGACTGATCGACAGTTAGAGTGTAGGTAAGCTTCTTTGGCATCAAAGTGTTGCAACGTCTAAGTTCCTACCGTTTTCAAATTGTTCCGGTATCGTGTGAACGCTAGCTCAAATTTTGCTGCCGTCAAATTTTTTACCGTTTTCAAAATCTGCCGGCATCGTGTGAACGCAGTCTAAGTTAGTCTTTGACTGATGGATTAACACTTGAGTTGTGATTATCGGCCACGTTCTTTTTATTCCAAGGCCTGTCAAACGTTTTAACATTATTCATCCGGATATTCTTAAATGCAAAACACCTAATATTTGATTCTTTGAAAAAATATCTGTCAACCCTTACCACTTCGTCTTACTTCATACCCAATCATACCATCCGGTTTCACGAAAATGTCCGCTATAGCTACAGTTGTCTCCAACCTTGGCAATTTCATCATGACCGGGGGACCGTCTGGCTCTTCTGGAGGTTGTTGCTGCGTTGCTTCTTGAGGGGAACCTTCTAATACCGACCTTCCAGGAGATAAACTGCAAAGCAATGTGAAGAATTGTCATACAACGTCACTTGACTTTGTGAAAAGTATAATTTCAATATTTATAGTTAAACATTTTCCATTGGGACTTTTTCTGATTTGTCACAATAATGGATTTTGGAAACAAACATGCAATTGTGAAGCTGTTCGAATAATTTCTAAGGCAAAAATTTGCTCTGCATTTAATCTAGCTCTGGATGACATGAGATTCTTACTCGATTGATCGATCAATTCGTTTCTTAGATGACATTATCCATCGTTATTCCTTAGTCTGTCAACCTTCCTTTATTTCTTTTCTTTTCTCCTGTTTTGAGACTTTCATTGCCACTAATACAGGATATTGTTCGCCAAAATATGTAATCAGTGGCGGCACCAGCTCTGAAAAATCCGAAAGAAGGGGGGGGGGGATTTTCACGTAATTGTTCAATCTAAAGGTATATCAAATAAATTTTATGCCATTTTTCTTTGACAAATTTCGCCAACTTTTGGGATTTGGGGGGAAAAGTCCCCCTCAGCCCCCCCCCACCGCCACGGAAATCAATAGTTCTCACCAATGAAACTTGACAACTTGTACAAGAAAAACAGACATGAGAGATGGCTGAAAATTGGAACAGAGGCATTATAAGAACAGGAAAAATGAGTAAGCATGAGAACGGAACATACCTTCCGAGTAAAGATCTGAACAATTTGTAAACAGCCAAGGCAGCCAATGACACCAGAACCACAAAATCAGGAGCAATAGCAACGATATTTCCTGCAAAAACAGTTTAGGTAATTTTAGAAACCATGCTATCATTTGAGAAGAAGCATGTATGTTGTTCAAATCCTCCAATTATATACTGCAAAAGAAGAATTTAACATACAATATGGCCAACGTAACGTTTTTAAAATAGTGCTGGAAAATATGAAATATCTTGACCTTCGAATGGTAAGCCTCTAGGAAAGAAGTTAAATATAAAAGTCGGCAATATTTGGATATCAGAGTGATTAGAAAAACATATTTAAAACAGAAATGATGGTTTTCATGACAATTTGCAGGAAAAAGATGATGTTTGCGACGTAATAATGCGGGTTTAAACTCCCTATTAAACCAGTAAAGCTTCTAAAAATATGTTCAATGCAAACAAAGTTGACAAGATAATTTGATTAAGTTCCGTTTTATTCTCTATCAAGGAAACACAAAGTGAGCTACAACGAACAAAAAATTTCAAAACTTCTTACCTTCTTCGATTTCTTTCTCTCTGTCTGGCCGTTTATCTCCATCATCATCAAATGAATTATCTTTCTTATTCATTTCATCTGAAGTTTTTATATCTTGTCTTCCTGCCGATTCACTCACACCAGATCCTTCTTTAAGATCTTCCACACTCTTCTTTTCCGAAACAGCCATTGTACTTGGTTGAGCATGGTACGGTAAAGGATCACCAGATTTTATTACTTTCATTGCTGTCGACATAACAACTTTCTTCTTTTCATCAATCTTACTTTGCTTTGTTGCACTTTTAAGCTCTGTTCTAGTAATATTGTCCTTGGAAAGCTGAGACGATTTCACCGCTAGATAAGGACTCTTGAAACTCTCAATGTCCCTCGCTGACTTATCATCATTGATATTTAGGCTCCTTTGTATCCCTGTTTCTAGAAGAGGTCCATTCGTCTTACTACTCATTCTATCGGATTCTTTCAATGTTGTCTTCGTATTCGATTTCTTCACCACTATTCTTTCAGTCTCTGACAACGATTTTGTCGGCTCAAATGGATGCCTGAAACTTTGATCAATATCTACCACTGTTTCGTCTCGAGATTTATGATTCTTCTTTTCAGTTTCAGATCTTTCTAACTTTAAAGTAGCATCATTTTGCGACTGCATTCGTGATAATGAAATGGATTCGGAGAGCCCTATGTTAGCATCTGATATGATTTTGTCTGTGCTCTTCATAGAATACTGTCTTTCAATATTTACCAAAATAGAAGTACTTCTCGCCAATAATTCACCAGATTCATCAAGGCCTTCTGTCTTCATCTTTTCAGAACTTACAGCACCGGAGTAACTACTTTTCAAAGGTTCTTTCGACATTACTTTGTGCTTCCTTTCAGTATCTGTCGCACTAACAATAACGTCGGCTGAAGTTCTAGGGTTGTCGTTAGCTGTTACGGACTTGAGCTGTGGCGTAATTTCAGTGTCTATACGATATCTAGGACTTAAGTGTATTGATTTCATTATGTGCTCTATTTTCGTTGTTGTTGTTGTAGCACTAGTATCTGGTACCACTGACAAATCTATTCTAGGTCCTGTACCGTAGCTACTTGGTATGATCTTGCTAGATCTTTCCACCTGTACCTTCAGTGAAGTTTGATGCTCATTGGCAGTAGTTTTCAGTTCAAGAATGGGCGTCGAGACTAAATCCTTTTCGTTTACGCTCTGTATCAACTTTGGAATTTCTTCATCCAAATTCTTACTTTCGAAAATAACGTCGTCCTTTAATAAGGTACGATGCCTTTTGACATCAGCAGTAGAGTCATGTGTTTGCTGTGGGAGTGCCCCTTTTGGAGAACAAGCTTCACCTTTTGGTGTCAAAAAGGATTGGGTCTTGCTTTGTTTTTCCGGCTTGACGTTTAATAGTATTGCACTCCTATTGGTTGCAGTTTCTGTTCCAAAATTCGGCTTCAAATTCGGCTTCGGTTTCTGTTCTAAAATTTCAAAATTCCTTTCTTTTGTATCAAGCTTAGCCTGTGGCATTTCGACATCCAAGTTCTTAGTTTCAATATCAACTTTCTTTGAAGATATCCTACTTTTATCGATAACAACATTGAATGTTCGCGCTCTGAGCAGTGTTCTCTCTTTTTGAGATCTGTCTTCGTTATCACGTGACACAACCGATGGCGACGCTGTAATTTCTGATGCTGTACTTTCTTTAAGAATTGATCCAGCACTTTCCTTTCTGTGCTCTGATGAAGTCACACTTAACTGACTCAACGGTACAGCAGCGTTTTCGGTGTATTTTTGCGACGACTGTCCCTCCATAAATTCTAAACGAGAGATTCGTTGTTCATGCTTAGAGATGAAAGTGTTTTTCTTTGATTCCAGTGTCAAGCTTTTTGAAGCCTTCAATGCTAAGGAGCTCTTGCTCATTTCTAAGGACGTTGTAGGTGCCATATGGGCTATTGGCTGCTTTCGTGTTACATCTTCTGCAAGGGTTATACTTTGAATGGGTGACAATAATAAAGACGATCTGCCATATACTAACTGGTCAACTTGAACAACACTGTTTGAAGCAGCACTTCTCAGCTTCGGTGCACTTTCTGTTATAGCAGAATTAGGTGTACTTGCAGAGTGAGATCTCTCTTTATCCTTTTTAGGTTTCTTGCTTTCCATGTAGTCTAAGTGAACAGACTTAGCAGTGTCTGAAATAGAACTCTTTTGTGTCACCTGGCTCATCAACGTCTGTTTTATTTTCTTTTCATCAGACAAGGCTAGAGTTTTGGTACTTTGTCTATGTTCCATGCTGCTAAAAGAAGGCTTTATTTCTGTTTCCATCAGCTGAACAGCAATTTCATCTCCGCCTAGTAGCACAGTCTTACTTTCAGTGTTCAGTATCAAGGTTGAACTCTTTGATTCCTCAGATGAGAGAGTGCTTTCTGCACCCTTGACTGATACAGGGTTCTTAATGTCTTCTGAACTAAATCTACCTTCTGCTTCTTCAATGTCAATTTCATTCCTATCACCATCTTTTATAACTGTGTTTACACTATTTGTTGGCATGTTTGTCTTAATGTCATCAACATGAACAGCCGGTTCTTTAATGATTTTATTGTATTCACTGCTTCTGTCCAATTTGTATTCGTCTTCAGACATTTGTGGTATTTTCAGTGGTACCTGGCTTGTCCTGTCCTTCATATTCGGGTTCTTGCATACCAATAAAAAATATAAAGAAATCAAAGAAAATACCTCCTCTCTGCTCTTGATGGATTTTTCATGTTTCTGAGTGTCATTTAGTAAACTTTTTGTTGTTTTCAGCAAATTGACTTGAGCATCATTCTTGACAATGGTGTTCCTTTTAACTTCATGTACACGTTTCTTGGTGTGCAAAGATTGACATTTTAAAGATAATAAATTACTGAGTGGATGAAATGTGTATCTGTTATCCGTGTAAATTTTCAAAATTTGTGCCTTTGATGTTGAAGATGTTTTAATGATATTTTCAGTTGCTTCTTCTCTCTTTACAGATACTGGCTGTCTACATCTGCTATGATTTGATGGTAAATAATATATTGAAAAATTCTTCATTATTATGTGCTCAAAGTATTTGTTTGATGATCCTTCTCTAACAACTATCCTCTTAGTCAATGTACCAGAACTTATAGGAGGTATAGCTGATGTGGTATTGAGTTCTTGATCACTACTTCTTGAATTATCATTCATTCCACTTACAGCTCTGTTTCTAAATTGTTTCCTGAATGAGCATATCAAGCTCAGCATTGGTGTGTTAAAGTAACAATGTCTTCCCAAATGTATTCTTTCAAAAGCTTTGTATTTCTTTTGACAAGTTACATCTTTATAGGTGAATTCATCAAAATTTGAAATCATTTCTTCAGTTCTCATAAGAGTTTTCTTAAAAGCAGAATTCTTGCTCTTTAATCTAAAAATTGCTGAAACTTTATAAAACAAATTGCTGCCTTGCCTAGAATGCACATCAGTCAAAGTCTGTGCTTGGTGCTCTAAAAGGGCAGCAGCACTAATTTCAAGTTGACTTGAACTTGAATCATAGTTGGTCTGGTCTGATGCCACCAGAACAACATTGTTAGGTTGCTTTTCTGTTCTTTCTGTGGCTAGATTCCTTAAAGCTGCTAGGTTGCCAGCTTGTTTGTGCTCCACAAGTTTCCTATATTTCCATTTTGCAATCTCAATTTTTCTTTTCTTCTTTCTACATCTTTTGACAAAGTTTGAGTTCCTACACTTATTTGCATATGAATAAATACAAAAAATTCTATCAAGTGTATGGTGCATTAAATCTGAAGTTTTCCATTGTTTATTTTTTGTTACTATTACAGTTTTCTTCTGACATCCAACGCAATTCTCATTTTTATCACTAGATTTGAAGAAATCTAGCAATAGCTTGTTTAACCAGATGTACACATCTTTGATCTCATCTACAAATGGCAATCCATTGTCTTTATGCTGTGCTGAACGTTTTTCTGGCTGCTTTTGGGACATGTGATAAAAGCATTTTCCATATGATCTATTTTGGATCTTCTGCAAATTTCTTATCTCCAATTGATGATTTATTACATTGATTTTTTGTCTTTTCTCACACTGATGACAAGGAGTCTTGAAATATCCATAATCTTGTCTGTCTTCTCCAGTTTTATGATCTGTGGAAAATGAAAGAAACAATTAAAGGAAGAATTCAATCAATGGTACTGTGCTCTGGACCTTCAAAGACAGGAAATCATCAAGTTAATCTTCAAAGTATTCTTCAAAAACAACTTTCTCCAAACTGAAAGCTTAAACCAAAACGAAATGAAGCATTTTGTGGTGAAGTAAGATAAAAAACTAACCACTTCTTAAAAACTATTTTCAGGAAGATTATGTATTTGATCAGTTGCATCGTTGAAACAGCATTTTAGATGAAGCTGTCCAGGCACATGCATTATTATTTATTAGCAACAGCTCTCTGCATATGCAAATTCATTTCCATTCAGCATGTGCGAGTCAATCAGATGGCCTAAACTTGATAAGAAATCAAACGACTTTTTTACAAAGTCCCCATACAAAATATACCTGCCAAAACATTACCTGAAGGTCCTTCAGCTTCCTGTTTGCACTTGGATCTCGTAACCAACGCAATGATGACTAAAATCAACATTTTGAGGTCCATTTTATAATTTATCAAGCCAGAACGCGCTGTGTGGTATACCTTTTTGGTATAGGCCCATCTGTCTGTTTTCATTTTAATGCAAATACTATATGTCATACGCAAGCAGTCAGTCGAAAACAACAGCGAAATGAGAAACTGCTCATGAGGAATGACATTTAAGCTTTTAGAACACCCTTGTAGCCCTGTGATTGAATCCCGCCCCTGTTTCAAAACAGTTCTTGACAACCAAAGACAAGAGGAATGGAATGTTCCAACGTAAGGGAACTATGGTGTTTCCATAGGTCCGCTCTGCGTGAATGTGCTGTCGTTTCGATAATCTGAAACCTGTTTGTTTCACACTTACCTCAAAGGAGGATCTTTGAGGTTGAGAGGGTGGCTGAACAAAAAACTTAATTCTTGTGGTTTTTATCCCCTTCCAGGCTTCCAGTTCTATTGAAACTTTTTAATATTTCCAAACCTTTGGAGCACGAGAACCAAGTGTTTCTCAAATCAGATGTCACGTAAGATTTGGGATGAAGCAAACTTCCCCCACAAAACAACCTCTATTGATGTTATTCACAGGTGACATCCGAGAAGTGTATCACTCTTCCAAAAATCCGTACGAGCTTTTTTAAAAGAATTGGATTTTAAGGGATTTTCACGGATTTTTCGTTAAAACAAAGGATCTTTGCCAAAGGTGTATGAGATTTTTACAGGATGCTTTGTCCCTCGGTGACATCTATTTTGCGACAGACTGTAAAATGCAAGATTCGTCTCCTAAACATTTTGCAAGTTTATGTAACATAGCTGGATCTGCTTGATCTTAGAAATCTTGACAGAAATGACATTTATCTTCTCAACTATATTGTCTCTGAAAATTTTCTCAGAAAATATCATGAATGCCATGGATTTCTTGTAGAAGGCAAAACGATATATAAACTTATTTCCTTTATTTGACCATCATAGATTTATACCCACTAATTTCATGTAATATTTTTCGTGAGCTATTCTAAATCTTCCTCAAAATAACGCAACGGCTACAACTAACTATGCTGATCATGATTCTTATGAAATTATCAAATTAATTATCTTGTAAATAATTAGCACGAGGTTCTGCAAGAATCGTTTCTTAGTCCCTTGTTCTTCATGCTTATTGGTGAAGAATAGCATCGTAAATTTCTTCGACACCAGGGATAACATCTGGAGCTTTGGTCTTCAATGCAAGCTGAAAAAGTTAATAAATTGCACAAATTACTCGATTTCAGTTTGCTACTGCCTGAAAGCAATTCAACGTTCTACGTATTTTGATATCACACATTATTGAAGCTTCGAAAGCGAGGCAGTACAGAATCCCGCCTCTCCTATTGGTTAATCGCACATTTCCTCTCTAGCTATCATTGACAACTTATATCGGTGATGGACCTCAGCTTTTCTACTAAAGAGCCTGGATCGAGTGTTATTTTTATACATTTTCATATGTGAGGTTCGATCAAGTTGTATTGGAGCTTCTATCATCATTGTGTGCATTCGAAAATTCTACAAAATGCATCAAGATATCGTTCTATTCGGATTCTATTTAGAAGAGCTAAAATGTCTTAACATAACAAATACATCAACTTACTGAGACAGTGGGATTGTTCGGGATCATTTTGAGTTCAGCCATAACCCAAATACCATTTGTGAATCTCAATGACTGATAAAGCATTTCCTATAAACAAAGAATACGGGCAAACAAAATAACGATAGTATAGAAAAAATAAATAACAATGAAAAGACGCTTTGTAGGAATGCAACCTTAGCAATAATACTGTTTTGTGCTAACACTCGTTTAAAAGACAAGTATACGGCTATAAATAACTGTTATTCTGAAAACTAATCAAGAAAAATCAAAAGGGAGACATCGTTAAGTCTGCAGCTAAAGGACAAGCCCAGGTTGGCATGATTGATGATAAAATCGCGTATCTAAGTAAGCAACTAGAGGATAGTGATGTTATGAGAGCAATGTGATTTTCTGACGTCATGCTTAACGAAAACGAGGCTGTTCGATTGTTTCCTTGTCTCTTGTCTCTCCTTGTCTTTTGATTGCTGCTAGCCTCTTTATCGTGTTTTGATGAAAAAATGGCGACTATATTTGACACAATGTTTAACTAATTTACAGCTGTTACGAAAGAAAAAGATCCAAAGGGAGGAAACAAGCTATAAAGCGACGTGCCTATTTGAAATCAGAAGGTTTACTGTTAGCAGTTAATTCAAATTTGAACAATTGCGCTATATGAATGTTTTTTACCTGTCCATCAACATTTCTGCGTGCAATCGTGAAAATGTTATTGGCTTGAAGCCTTTGCTGAGCATTATCTGAGAGACAAAACAAAGATCAATGATATGTGATGTATCAGCATGTAAAAGTGAAAAATAAAATTTGCTACAAAGGTTTCCTTCAACTATCCATTTGTAAATCCTATTGCCTAGTATGTACAGCTGATAATTTACTGATTTTACTCTCAATAACTATCTTATATGTTGCACTTGATGCACCATGAATTTAATCAAATCTCGAATTCTGAACTTTTGTCAGAAATTTTCAATCTTAGAGGTTAATTTTCAAGCCCATCCTGTATATCAAACTAAATTAATCAACAGTCTAGCATACCTGGAGTGAGTGAAACATTTGCTATCTGACTTTGAACTTCATTCGATGCTGGAATGTCTTTCCAAGTTGCCAAGAACACTTTGCGATCTATGAAAAACAAAGGGAAGTTTCATTCCAAACTTATTAGATACGAACTTCTTTCATCCTCCCCTTCGAAACGATGGCAAAAATCCCTACAGCCATTTTAGCTCACCGCTACCTCAACATAAATACCCTACAATAAAAATTGCAAGTGAGGGGCCTTATATCCAGACCAATGTCAAAGAACAAACTACTTTTCTTAATTATGGGTAATCCTGTGAATAGGCCTTGTATGATGAAGCCTGTCCACGTGCTAATTCTGGGTTTAACATCAGTTTTACTTTCATAATGAAATACAACGATACAGCCGAAAACGCCGAAAGCCTTGACATGAAGAGAATACACAAGTTTTACGCGAAAAGGAATTTTCCGTTAAGAGTTTCAGACACAGAACCTACTACCATTTACAGAGGTATTGAAGTATATGAAATGCTTCGATGTTCTTACATTGAGTCGCAACAGGGAATCGACAGAAACATATAATACATACCCATTTCGCCGTCTTCAGTGAAATAAACATGAAGAGGAACAATACAACCAAAATAAAAAACATCGATGTTATTTTTGATGGCAACTTGAAGATTGTTCAATGGATCCATTCGCTGAACTGGGCCGGCTAAAAAAGAAAGGTATTCTGTCTCAATTCTGTCTTTTCTTGTCTATTGATGGATTTGTCGGACGCACTAATTACGATTCATAATTATTCTACATATAGAAATCAGTAAATTTTCAATACAGTCATTTTGATAGTAATGGCAGATGGCCTAAGTCAAACATCTTTGACAATATAGACTTGCCACAAGTATATTTCGTCAACTCAGTCAAGATGTGAAAGAATGAGACCCTGCGAAGGGAGTTGTGTGAAGGTAACCTCCTACGCAGGGCACTTATTCTTTCATGTTGACTGAGTTGATGAAATAGACTTGGGGCAGGTCTATTGGCAAGCGGTTCCAAATTCATGTTTCCAGCGATAAAAGATGGGAAAACAAACAGTCAGGACGATGATTAGCTCGTTTCTTCAGCTACAAATTGCAGTGGGGTGTAGCCTCAGTCTGAATGCAGGCCATGTGGGATAACAAATCTGGAACCAGGGGGTACCTCCTAACTTTCAATACCGGGGAGGGGGTTAGTGCCACTATTTCTTTGCTGAACTGTTTTGGAGACCTAAAATATTGTTATTTATTTCTGGGGCCTCAATGCAGAATGGCATTTATTGAGTGTTACATTATAATAAAACGCACCATATATAGCACAATTCTTCATTTCTTCAAATTTGTGGACTCCAAATATTGATTTGTTTGTCTATGTTGTTTTCACAGACCCCGAATACTGATTTAACGAAAGACTTAGGAACCCAAATATTAGCATGGACCCCCTGTATCGAAAGTTAATGAGTACCCCCTCCCCTAAGAATCTGGACTTTGAGAGTAAAGCAGAAAATGAGAAAGAAATAAACAACTCTATAACATAGGTTGTAGCTACTTACATGTTGACAACTGCAACGATGCCTCTGCTTGCATATTTTGCGGAATAGGAGAATTTACTTGCAAAGCAACGGCAGGATTTAAACCAAAACTATTCTTATTGAATTGAATTGCAAATCCACCCATTGGTTGCATAGCGCGATTGAAGAATGTTAGATCCATAAATATTTGACCCTGGCGACGACTGAATGTTCCTAAAATAAACAAAACATGATTCCAGCAATGAGATATTGTATCAAATTACCAATGTAACAAGTTCAGTAAAAATCTGTATCTAAGAATTAAAGCATTTTGGGCTTCGACTAGCAAAGGTTTTTTACTCTAGGATACAAGATACTATACTAGCAATAACATTAGTTAGTGAGTGCAGCGTGTTGGGAAATGGGAACAAACTGCACCATGATATGGAATGGAACAAAAGTAACAGACCTTTCACATTCTGTTGACATTACAAGATGCCTTTGCCCCCCTCCCCTGTCTTGCAGCCCCTCATTCTTGCAGTCAGCTCAGTTCTGCTGGCATTGCATCACAAAATGACTCCCTGTCTCCCTGCCCACTGTCTGAAGACCAAAATGAAGTCAGGCAAAAATGCATTCATTCCATGGAATAAGAGACAATTAAGATGGCTTTGATGACACCGCCTCTAACGCTTTCGTCATTTTGTGATAGAGGTTATCTAGAGCCAAGCAAATTGCAGGATTGCGATGTTTCAACAAACCGACAGAAAGAAAGAAAGAAAGAGATGTATCACAGCTTGCAGATTCTCTTGTAATATTATGAAACTGACGCTGCAAAAAAGATGGTTCAATTAATAGAGCATGTACTGTGCCGAAACCAGGCTAATGCAAATGCTCTAGGCATTTAGTACTTTGAACCACCTTTATTTCCAGTTAAATGCAATTTCCACAAAGCTTAGTCTAAAGGTTCTTAAAAGTTGCTTGTCCCTTGATTATCAGTGACATCATTAATCAGTTTCAGCTACAATTTCGTACGGTTAGTTTGAAATTTATCACCTAACCGTTTCTGAATTATCTCTACCGCGGAGGCTCCAAATAGAAACAACTGAAAATTTTTAAAAATCGTTATATGATAGTGTAGAATAGAACTTTAGCTGACAATGGCATCATCATAGGACAAACAACAACAAACGAAAGCAGTACCTTGAATCTCGAGACCTTTTCCTTTTGATGCTGGAAGCCAAACCTAGATTTAAATGTAAAATATCATGATTTACTCAACCTTAACTACTTTAATCTTCTCTACAATGACAAATACTAAATATTTACTTCCGTCTGAACAAGTGTTACTGTAAGAGCTCCATTAAACCCCCGAGGGCTATTTAATTTCGGACACACCAGAGCGGGGCTTATTAGAGAGGGGGGCTTATTCACGAAATCAAATGACAAGGATATATATTATAGCTTTTCAGTTCTTTTACCCCATATTTTGCGGATTCAAACAAACAATTTAAAGAGTCAAATACATAAATTGGTCACATTCTCCATCCCAAACACTATTAAAACTAATATGCAAGCTTGTCTGGCGACATACTCGTATATGGAAAATTGCTGATTTAAAAAACAACTTCTATCAATTTCAAATGAAACGAAATCAACCTATTTCAGCATATTTGATCGAAAGTAGACTAACAAAGTGTATAACAGTTACTTACCGACTTTGGAGGGACATAGCCAGTTCCAGCGACTGCACCGCTAAGTGAAAACAGATCGCCGATGCCAGCAGCGGGGCCTGCGGGGCCTGCGGGGCCACCAAAGGCGGGTTGTTGCGGTGTTGGCTGTGGTCCAAGCTGGAAAAAGATGTAACGTTATCAAAAAATGGGCTCTGTCTCTTAATTTTAGTCGAAAGTGTGACTTTACAGTATTCTTGCAAGGCAACATCACACAGGCTTACTATTTTTCATCAAACAGAAAGGGTTGATTTGAAGATATATCTTTGTAGTTCACAGGGAAACAAACCAAACATATTAATTACGATTGCTCAGATAAAAGTAGATTTTCGATTGTTACTTGTTGGTGACTTAAGTGAAGCCGCTAAACAAGATGCTGAAAACAATGACCAAGTGCCTTAAAATACTCTGTTTACAGATTCTTTACAATGAGGCGATGGAGCTCCTTTAGCACAGAAAAGTTTTCAAAGGCATTCCTTTTTTCCAAAAACGAAGAGCAGAAAAAGATCAAGAAAACAACAAAAATTTCATAGCTTCAAGTGGCACCTTCTGATGCTACCTTTGAAGGCACACTGTCGTTGTTGTGACCGGCTAGTTGTGATGTTGAAATCAAAAACAAAGCTCTGGCCTTTGAGTAATTACCAAGCCGTTATGCTCTTGGATCATACTTTGTTTTGAGAATAAAGGGAATCAGATCATTATCATCTTCGTGAATTTCACTGTACAGCGAAATTACTGAACCTTGTCTAATTCTTTCTTCTTGATTGCCTTGTTTATCCAATCAGCACCACGGCAGTGTGCCTTTAATGATGTTAACGTGACAACAAAGCTTGACAACTGAAATGTGTCAAGTCAACGTGCTTTATAGAAAATTCGTTCTTCTATCAACATTTCTCTCTGTTCACAGTGAATGGTATGGCTAAAAAGTCCACTACATGATAAAATCGTGATGTCCTGTGGCTCTCCAGATGAAAAACTGAATTCTGCTTTGAGGTTGTATGGCGCCATTGGTAAGTGAAGATTCCTTTAAAAATGTTAACATGGGTTATGGATAATAGTAGAAAGACAAAACTTACTCCAAGAGCTCCAAGGTCGCTGCTAAGAAGATCGAGGCCACTTGCTGAAAGAGAGATAGCTTGTCATAGCATAAGGTTCGAGAAAATATTCGGAAATTTATGAGACTTGCTATAATGTACAGTGACTCATTGTGTCCTATGTAAATATGGTCAAAGAGTCAATGAAATTGAAATTACAGCGGCAAAGTATCATACCTGCGGGCGCTTGTTGTACAGGAGGTTGGGGTTGAAACGTTGGCTGAACAGGTGTAGCTTTTGGTCCAAAATCCATTGAAAGTAGATCACCAATGAGAGAGTCTCCTCCAGCGGGGGCAGGAGCCGCTGCTGCTGGTTGGGCAGACGTGGGAGCTGCAGGTTCAGCTGTATCAAGCACGGGCGTACCATCATCCGGTTCTCCGGCTGGCTCCATTCTGGAAGGCAAAGCTGCACGGCGGACGGGGGTACGACCGGCAACAAATGAACTTGGTGGCTTATGATAAACTGAAGCGAGGCTTGAAATATGACAGATTAGTTCATCAAGGAGACTTGGTTCCAGAAGATCTGTTTCTTCAGAGATCAATGGCTTCTCTGCCAACACAACATCCTACAATGAATGAGAAGGGCGTTGATAGGATACCTAATGAGAACATTCTAATGAGAAAGACCAATTTCTAGAAATCGATTTCAACTTTGCTCTCAACATTGAAAATGATCTCAAAACTCAAAACTTGAAATAGATTGTATCCACTCCCAGTAAAACCATTTGATGAATGATAACACAGTTAACTTTCTGCAAATAATAACTTTCCTTCCCCTTGCCAGAATTTACATAGACAACCTACCAGATTCTGTTACAATAACTTCAAAATGATTATAGAGTAAAACGTAATGATGACAATTCTTTATCTTTCCTCTTTATCAAGAACTGACTCAAATGTGTATTTCACTGCGGCTTGAGCTGGGCAAAACATAAAAAATTTAGGCTCGATAAGATACAAAATAATAAATGAAAAAATATTCAGAAGTACAAGGATGTTACCTTAGCTGCAGCTGGATCTGTGGACAATAATCTCCAGTAAATATATCCTCTGTCCCGGAGATCAGGATTATCACTGTCTTGTGTTGCCAAACTTAGGACTTGTTGCACTAATTCTTGTGTGTCTGTTGGTCGTTTCAAGAACAGCTTTACGATGCCTGTGAGCAGCTGAAGTTGCACCTACAAATCAAAACAACGAGATAATTAGCTTTCCATCAAATGGATTTTGTTTAGCAAAAAGTTGATGGTTTGAGACAAAACGTGTGGCAGGCAGAACAACAACTGGGTAAAATGATGCAATTATGCACATCTGACTAGAATAAGTGCATAAATACGTAGTATTCTGGAAGGAAAGCATCTAGAGAGGAAGAATCTAGTGCTGCCTGCATTTTTTCGAGAAATGTTACAGAGAGCTAATAGTTCAAAACTGCAAACGCTAAATCTATGCTTTTTCAGTGTGATATGATGTTAATTCATAAAAAATCTTTGCAAAAAGCAGTTACCTGTGCATTTTCATCTTGAAATCCTTCCAAGAAAGTAGCAAGAAGTTCGTCTGCATTATCAATTCTCTCTGCGTATTCACCAATAATCCAAATCATTGCAGCTCTAGAAATGAAAGATGTAAACAGATCCTACATATAAAGATAGCTGTTTCATGGTTATGCTACAAAGCTTTGTTGAATCAGATTAGCCTATTCTCTTGTGTCTGCAATGAAAGGACCTGAAAAGGATTCACCTGAAAGGACTTCGAAACGCTTTTTTAATCAGTAAACCATAGTCCAATATCCCTTACCTTGCCTCTGGCTCATCCAAAGAATCCAAATTCTCACACAACGTTGCAATGATGCCTTCATATTTGTTTGGATATCTTCTGAATATGTCCTGGGGAAGAATGTACTAATATATGAATGAGCTGGAAAATTTGGGGAGATTGAGAGGGGTAATAAGCAGTTCCCATGCTATTCATCATTACGGCAAATGCACATCTAATACAAAAAGATGAAACGGCAGTCAATTGCATTAACGAGCGTGGCTGACTCTCTTTCTTTCTTTCTTTCTTTCTTTCTTACTGGCCTAGAGCCCCCCCCCTTAGGTTACAAAGTTGGACTTTGTAATCAAAACCATGTGTATGTTTGTATTGTAGCTGGGTCAATTAGCAATAGTAGGGTAGCAATTTCAGCGGAAGAACGAAAAAAATGAAATTCTGTAACGGCAAGTGTCTCGTCTTGAGTTCAATCACTTTAGCCATCAGTTATTCACGCTGGCAAAGTTAGCAAATGGCTAATGAATGACTGAGGGGTCGGTTAGATCTCAAATTTAAAGTCTAAAGCAAGCATACGCTGAGATTTACCTTCAGGACAATGATGGCCTCTTGCACGACATAATTGACCTTGTTTTGAATCAAATCAAGAAGAGTTGTCACACATTTCTCGGCAGATTGCTGTAAGGAAAGCAAATCACAATAAATGGAATAGATATAACTATGACTTGTAGCTGCAATGAATAGGCTAGAGCAACGCCTATACACCCATTGTTTTTCATGCTACACAATAAAAAGGCACGTGTCAAAGTTGTACACCACATATATCTTTAACTTGGCGTGGGCCAGATTTTAACCATGTCGATTCCTTTAAAAAAATTAAGAATCGGAAATACTTTTTTCTATAAAATCTAAAAAAAACTACGAGTAGTACAATTCAATTCAACTGTATCAATCATAGGGCAAAAAAGACACTAGATCATCGAGTTTCCACAATGAATGGCACTCACAGTATAAATTAGTTTTTATTTACAACGAAACACAAATGGCACTTACAACATGAATACGTTTATTTACAGGTAAACACAAATATGAAAAAAACAGTTACGACACACAAATACAAGACATAAATAAAAGAAATATAAAAACAATTTCAAGAGACATGCTGCATTTCAACTAATTGTAATTAATCTACAATCGTTTCGTATTTTCGATAAATGAATTGCTTCCTCCACAATAATTCTGTTTATATTTACATCTAAGTAAGGTTTTCCGAAAAGGAGTAGATCATAGAGTGATATGGAGTCCATATCCAAAACGTTGAACTCACGAATGTTTTCAAGAGGACCAAAAAGATAGTAATAAATATCAAGTGATATCTTTACCTCTACTTTGATAGCGCATCTTCCAATAGCGCGAACTGATTTTCTTACAAAATCAACGTCAACCTCTGTGGCATACCTACAAAAAATGAGAAATGAAACATAAAAATTTGTTGGCATAACGCAAACATAACTCTATTATATTATGTTTTTGACTCCAACATTATGCCTACAAGAGGGAATACCTGTAAAACTCTAGTCACTACCTAGCAATGAAAATCTAATATATACTTCATAGTTACGTTAACTGATAAAAATATATACCAGGTATAAACATGTCCCAAAAAAGCAGAAAAATTTGAAAAGCCACAACACTTGACTTCAAATCAGTCTTTAAATCCTAATTTTTGGCCAAAAGATCAAAGATCAAAACTCATTTCTAGCTTTCTTCCTAGGTATTATCTTTTTGACAGATCAAACTTTGCAAATATAGCTGTTTAAGGAGCAATTGCCTGGTTTTGAAACATGCTGCAAAACTCAAGGCGCTCGCAACCTTATTCTGCTTTCTCTCTGACAAAAAGCCATGAAGCAGGTACTGCATAAACCGAAGTAAATAAAAAAATTTTGTGATTCTCAAGTACTTGGTAGAGTTTTGTAAACAAGAAGAGTCTATGAACAAAAGTTGATCTCAGACCAAACTAAATGCATCAAATTTTCAAAATATTATGTTGATATTTGAACAAAAAAATTGGAAATAAACAACTCACTCTTTAAGCTCAGCAAGGACTTGACCAATGTTTTGTTGTGAAGCCAAGCGAATCATGATATCCAATTTTTCAAGCTTAACATAAATTGGGTCATTGTATTTGACAAAGAATGCTTTGATTTCATGTTTCAAAATATCAGGTCTGCAACGGAATATAGAAAGAAAATCAAATCATATCAACAGAAAATTTGGCTTGTTGATCCTACTAGAACGTTTATGTCTATGACTTCTGATTGCGACGAAGCCTAACATTAGGCAGAGCACAGAGAGAAAGGGTGAAGGTGAAGTTGTGTTTTTCAGCGCCAAGCGCTGGGATCGCAGAAGTAGAGCAGACCTAATTGAGTCCGCGACCCCTTGTCATGACGCTTAAGTGGTGGGGCCCTACCGGTATTCGAACCCACTCCCCCTGACTGTTCTGGCTGCAATGTCAGAGGATTACACCACAGCGCCACAACACCTTTGAAAGGGAGTCCCATTTCAAAAGTAACCATTTTGTAAGGCTTTTGAGAGGACCGCAGTCTGCATCATTCTTTCACTGGGGTATTCTTATGCAATAGCAGGCAGGGGTTGGTTTCATTTGAAAATTACAAAAGACTGTCATTTGTCTTTTTCGATCATTAGACACTGAAAACTAGTTTATCCGAGCTGAAAATTTTCAGTATTTAGAGACCTTGGAAAACATCTTCTATTAAACAAATACATATTCTGTGGAAGTTCGAGATCGAGGAAGCAATGGATCTTTCAATATTCAAGAGTCAGATCTTTCAATATTCAAGAGTCCTCGAACTGCCTATCGACAGATTTATGAGGGGTATCATATCCCTATTTTCAGTGGTTCAGACAAGCCTGGAACTTTCTGCGATTAACTGGCGTTGCCAGGAGCGACAAAAGAACCCAAAATATCATTCTTAACTGGAAAATTGATTTAAAACATCCGTAAACTAAGACAAGCCATAAGGTAAGGAAATCTCTCCATAAGCATTGAATCCCAGACGACCTGAAATAGCGAATTAAATATAGATTTTGTCGCGAGTTTTGTCTGGTTTTTATCCAATCAAAACCCTTGCAACAATTTCTAGACATGATTTCATCCAACATGGCAAGTCTAGACAGGTCAATCTATCCTGAATTGTCACAAAAACACCTTCACTCCCCAGCAACGCAAATTTCTTTGCTATAAAGGTCAAAAACTCAGACAATTGAATCGTTATTTCAAAATTCGCAGCTTCCAAATCAGACAAGATATACTTTAACACATCACTAGCTGATTGCTTTGTGAGGGGCTACAACTGTTTCACCGTGCAGTTCTTTGGGAAGGGAAGCCAAGATGACATAACAATCTTTAAACTTAGCTGTCGGAGATAAATAGTAGAATCAAGAGTCACACACACACAACTCTGAAACCTTCCCAATGTATTTGATTATGTCAGTGTATGAGTGGATAATATTTGGCTCAAGAAACAACAACGTGTAAATGCCTTTTCTCTAAGCTATTTATAGGTTATTTTCCTTTAGCTCAGCTCGTTCACTTTAAATCAATATCAAATTCATTCTGCATTTCCATACATTTGGGTCTTTATTGTCACTAAACATTTGAATTATTAAGTCTTTCAATTTGTCATGGGGAATCAAAAGTATTCAATAGCTTTCATTAGAAAGCAGACTTCGCTAAATCTTTGGGGTTTCTGTCAAGATAGCTAAATGGAGTACACAAAGAAGCTGTAAATTTGGAAAAATTACTAACAGCCACGAATAAAAATGTTCTTCATCCAACCAGAATGATTTAAAGACTATCAGAACATTAAAGCGCCTTAAATCTACCACCTGAAGTTAGCAGGTTCTAAAGTAACCAGTTTGTGAATTCGGATTCTGAATTCTAAAGCACACACTTTTGTTTGAATTACGTGAAACTATTTGCAGACTCTTAGAGTCAAAGAAAACTAGGACTGTACTAAACGAAGTTATGAAGAATGTGAACATGGATTTCATGTATTGAAGCATGTCTTTTCCGAAGGTTAAAGGGTGAAGGGTCTTTTCTCCAACCGTAACCTTTTAAATCATAACATTATTACAAGACGTAAAATACGTCAGTGCTTGTCAATGCTTAGAAACCGACCTCCAATGTTTGATTCTGATGTCTGCAAATTACGATAACTTGCAGCCTATAAATTTTGGTCTACACCAGAGAAAATGCGTTAAACACATCAGAAATGCGACTGAGAAAGGGTCGAAGTTATTTTTAACCTCAAAATGAGAATTACTTGACGGCTTTGAAGCTGCCCTTACATTTTGGATGGAATAAACACTTCTGACTTCACTTATAAGTGATAGCTAACACACAAAAAAGATGGTTGAAGTCAATTCCGGAAAAGCGACGTCCAAAAGCTAGAGCGTTTTTCTTCTAGTGTCGGGCAAGATTAGAGAGCCTTCTCTAGCTGACTCTACATGGATATATGAAACCATTACTAAAACAAGAGCTTACTAATAATGAAAGAAGCACTGCATGCCCTCGGTTAAAAAAGCTACCAGGGTTCTAAAAAGCAAGAACGAGCTCAAGGGAATAATTTTGCCTTTATTCTCCATCTTTCCAAATTCAATATTGTTATGAGTAACCTCACCCTAAAATTGGCTCTCTACGTTTCGTTTAAGTTCTACAGCACGTAATTTCAGCGCTTGATAATTAAAAAAAAATTCTAGTCAACATTTTAACAAACCTTTTCTGGACGATAAGATTAATGTTCCGCAGGGCAACGTATTGTATTTCTGGTTCAGCTGACAACAGGGTGACTAATCAAGAGAATGAAAATAAATTGATGATGATAAAATAAAAATGTAAATGTGACAGGATGTTAACATAGGGATTTCAATTTAAATTTGGTAACGGTTAAATCTTTCTGCGACTACCGGAAGTCTGGTTTCGTAACTTTGTAAGCAATATCCAACTATGTATATCATATGCATTCGGTGACTTTGAAGTTAGTGGAGGGAGATATATAGCTAAGTCAAGAGCTGCAAGTCCCGGGGGGGGGGGAGTAACTGCCATATATGTTGGTACGGGATGTGCCATTTTCTGGGGTGCCTTTTTCCCAGCAGAAAATAAATTTTGGGGTATCATTTTTGGTAAAATCACAAGAAATCATAAATTTTGAGGTGTCATTTTAGAAAAATAACTCTTTACGGTATTGATTTTGATCAAATTTCACTTACTTGGTTAAAATTTTGGATCGTTTTCACAACTTTAGGGTATATAAATAATTTCAATGGCCTATAAATTTTGAGGTACATTTTCGTGAAAATTTATAAATTTTGGGTGAGATTTCAGACACCCCCGTCATCCGCAAATTGAAGTTATCCCACGGGCTGTAAATCTAAAATTAGTCGATCGGATTTGATGAATTCAATACATACATAAATGTTGCTTTGCTTAGCTAGAGAAAACTAGAGTGCGTAGGCATTTTCTTTTGCCTATTCATAGATCGCCTGTACTTAGTACCATTCAAAGGCAGTTTCTTGTCTGTTCGGGTAGTACTGATTCCCTGAAATGCCTGTCCCAAGAATATCTGGTATAACTACCTAACGGTGGTGACAACTTCTTGATCAAATTAGTCATGTAAGCAGAGCTTTGTGTCATCATCTCCATGAATTTCATCAGCACCTTGACAAATAAATTCGTTGTTAGTTAAAGTCGACCTAAAAAGGGTCAAACGATTTTTTGCCCAATAATAGAAGAACGTTTCATATGCATCATTTTACCGCATCAAATCTTGGAAGAAAACATCAATGAAGATAACTGAAAACAAGTAGCATTTTCTTTTTTTGTTGTTGCATTTGCGAGTCCTTATTTAGGACGAGTAAATCTCTGAGTTGGCTATCATTTTATATAACCTTGCTTTTGTTGAAATTCCACGCCGTAATCGATATAAAAGTTGACCATTCCAGGAAACGTAAACAGTAGAAATCCAGTAGACATTATTTAACTTGACATAAACAAGTTTTTGAACGTTTAGAACTAAATTGGTTCATCTTCAGTGAATCTAAACAAGATTTAGATAGCTGATTGAAAGCGGTGATGTGATTAACTGTTAAAATTAGTTCACCCTCGTCAATATGACAAAAATTGTTTTGCAAATAACTTAGGTTCCATTAGGTAGTAGTCGTTCGTTGCAAGCTGAAGTGTTTTTGATTTTAAGGAAACATGTAGGACATTGGGGCTCACTTTTCAAACTGAAAACTTTGTTACCTTGACAGCTGACAAAACAACAGCAGCATTGGCATGTGACAATCTTGGGGTAACTCTTTCACAAATGCTAAAATGGACAAAAGCATATAAATGAAAACTCTTCGTGGTATGTCAAGATTTTGAAATCTTTATGAATAGCTAACCAAGTATCTATCCCACATATAACCTGACAAAACTTTGGTACACAATAAACAAATCAGTTTTGCAAATTTTAGAATAACGCTTAATCAAAACAGATATGACCAGATAGTCTCCAGTTAGCAACTGAAATGAAAGCTTATTCGGAAATAAGCAAACAAAAGGTCCGTTTGAGATGATGTTTTTAAATGCAAGGCAATTTCTTCTTTCATTTTGCATGTAACTAAAAAAGAATTGGGCATACCTTTGAGCTTCCTTCTCATCTTTTGGAGCATACGTGGCCAAGGAATCGAGGATGAAAATTTGTCCCCACCTTGAAGAAGGATAAGATTTATATCAATGGCTTTAATAAATAATATATCATTGCTATAAACTTCCAACAAGTAATGTCAAAAAGGATTTTTCCATTTCTAGTGGATTTTAGGAATTACAACTTCCAAAGCAATTGTATGAATTTCATAGTTTAGCTCTTTTTTGATGGTGCTAGCCCTTTGCATGCTGAATTATTCTCATTTGAATGCTCTGTGCCACTGTGGTGCTAAAGAAGGTTGATTCGTATCATACCAGGCCAAAATGTAGCAGATACTAAAGTGTATCTGTTTGTCTCTTTGCAAATTGACATGGTCAGGAAATCAACACTTATGCAAATAAATCAAAAGCAGGAAAAGACTTACTCTGTACATTCATTGAGTGCAGTCAGAAGTTTGTTGATTGTTTGTGGATTTATTTCAAAATATTGATTTGCATTTGGAGATGATTCAGCTATTTCTGCTAAAGCTGCAACTGCATTTGCCACAACCTGCAACAAAATGAGTCCTTTGAGTTTTTCCACACTGTTTTTCCACACATTATCTTATAATTTTTATTTGACCTAAACTTCTCACAAAATTTCAGCCAATACATTGAGGTGATCACAAGTGGCATTGAAAGAATGTTATGCCCCTGTCAAGTCCTGCTTGAAGGCAACATGGCTTCTACTGACTGGGCAAAGAAGCAATACAGAAAAGATTAAAATTAAGGAATGTTTCGAGTTTAGAAAAAATAGAGCACAAATCGAAAGAGCCTATCTTGCCATTGGGTTTGAATCTGAAAGTAGGTCTCTCAATGTTTCAAGAAATCCTTGATCTTCAACCAATGTTGAATTGATGTCATGTAGCTTTGCAACACAAACTGCAGCAGTCTTCCTCACATAGGGGTCTTCATCTTTGAGGCATTTGCGCAGTGGCTCACAAAGATATTCTGTGATTTTGTCTACTCTAATGCAACCCATTGTTCTTACTGCAAGAGCTCTAATAAGTGGGTTTGGATCTTCACAATCCTGGAACAGAACAAAGACAAAAAGTACAATAATGTTACCTAGTGAGTGCCGCTTTTTAGAAAATGGAAGCAAACTCAACCAACATATGGAATAGAATAAAGTAAATAACAGGCCTTTCTGGCTTTGTTGACATTTACAAGGTATGCCTTTGCCCTTACCCTATCTGGCGACCACTCATTCTTGCAATCAGTTCAGTTCTGTTGGTATTACATCACACAATCAATGCTCATCTCCAAACCCCCATCTCAAGACAATGACAAAATGAGACAAATATGCGTTCATTCCATGGAACAAGAGACAGATTAAGAAGAGGTTTTGTTCCTGCCGTCTGTGATGTCTTCAGTATTGAAAGTCATCAAAGGAGGTGTTTACAAACTGTCTACAAACCATTCCAGCGAGGTTTGTTTATCATGCAAAAAGTTTACAGATATCTTAGTGCCATTTTTGAAATAAGTACAGTATATACATAACATTCTTTTCCATGTGTGGCTCAGACCAGTAGCAAATGAAATAATTAGTTCTGCAAAGTGCACTTTCATTGGTCAGCATTATTTCAGCTTTGTTCAAAACAGAGTTAATATATGGCAAAGAACCATGACAAAGGAAAACTTACCCTGACAAATGTGTTGACAGCCATGATAGCCATATCAGGTTGAGATTTGGCATAATTCATCAAGTACAAATATACAAGTTTCTTCAGCTCAAGATTGTCTGTTTGCATGCAGTTGACAACATCAGGGAATAGAGCACTGCAATAAAGGATTCATATAAAGTTTGCATTAAAACTTGAAACATAGTGAAATGAAATTTTCCATACTAGCTGCTGCATACTGTTCTCAATACGAAAATTGCAAATGTAGCAAATCCAGAAAATTGAATCTCATTTGAAAAAAAAACTAAATTTTTTAAATACTCTTCTAAACAATTTTGTTTTTTTTCCTTCACAAAACAATATGGCCTTAAAAATTTCTATATATGATAGAATTAAAATAAAATTGTTTCTGCAGCTTTTTGTTTTTTGGTTAAAATACTTCAAATCTTTTAATTTTTCTTCTTGTAAACATTAGTTGCAGCACAACAATAAGTGACAAAATTCCTGTCCCTTTAACAAAGTCGCAGCAAAATAAGACAATAATTCAACAACAAAGATAAATCGTTTGAGCCAATTTACAAAAATACTTGAAAGGAATATACAGGCGCGGATCCAGGGATAAATCTGACTGTAGCTCAAATCGACAAGGCGGATCTTCGGGAGGAGTAAATGCACCAAAGAGGCAGGGGTGGGGGGTCCGGGGGCGAAGCCCCCAGAGAAATTTTCGGGAGAGCACCCTTACTAAATAGCGGGAAATGCCCTAATTTTTTAGGAAACTCAGGGAAACGACAATATTAGCTCTTAATTTGAAACATTTCATTAACCCTGTCCATCTTAAAAGTCCTCACGTAAATTATTTTCAGAATTCTGGCCTACCATTTGGTTATTGTAATGTCTGGCTAAGGGCCTGTTCATATGGAGGCGAGCCAGCCCGCTTACCGGGCTGGCCCGGTAGGAGAGACAATTTTCATCTTGTATTCATATGGAGAAATTCCAGCCCGCTTGCCGAGACAGAAATTTGACACGTGTCAAAAATGAGACACGTGCCCATTGTTTAGAGCCGCAGCGCATGAGCAATGGCGACATTTTTGTCTCGGTAGCCGGGATGGAGTGTTCATATGGGAAAATTTTCATCCCGCCTACCGAGATCTCGCCACTACACTGGTGAGATCTCGCTAAGCGGGCCAGCCCGCCTACTCATATGAACAGAAATCAAGTTTTGTATTGGAATTAGGGATGAGGTGAGATCTCGGCAAAGTGCTCCAGCCCGGTAAGCGGGCTGGCTCGCCTCCATATGAACAGGCCCTAACTTGGAACACAGGCTACCACAACGTAGCCTGCGTGAAGACTCTACGGTCAGTGCGGAGGAACAATAAGAAACAGAAAGCTTTCCTCTCCGTTTGTTCCTCCACACTGACTGTAGATAGAACTGCACGCCAGGCTACGAAACGTCCTCTGTTAATGTTCAGCCCCAGTTGGCCATGGTTCAGAATTGTCAATTGAATATGATGACAGAAGAGCCTTTCATACTTTCTGTGCTCTTTATTGTCTTTCAATAAGCATTAGAACAATCACAAAAGATGAAAGCGATGTCCTTGTTACATTTCATTGAAGCACATCTCTGGAGAGAATGTGACACACAATGGCTGTACACAAATTTTCCACAATAGATACTAACCTTGAATTTGGTGTAGAAATTTTCAGGGAAGGACTGACTTCATAAAATGACAGGATACGCATTGATAACATAATCAGTAACTGCGTAACTTGGAAGTTTTCAACATACCAAACGGGACGAAAGTTTTGAGCCCTGTATTTCCCTTTCCAATAATTCTGTGTCTCTGAGAACTTTACTTCGGAAATCGGGGGAAAATCACATTCCTTCTGCCTCTGTACGTCTAGGCGCTACTTCCCCGTCCTATCAGATGACTTTGTTTTCTTTCCATAATCGATCCCTTCTCTTCAGCTCTGACTTTGTGATGCTCTTCACAATTTCTTCAACATCAAGCAGTATCAAAATCGCGGCCATTATCCTCAGACCACAGGCAGGCAAGGCACTTATCGCAGCTTCTCGACAAAACCAACAAAACAAACAAACAGTTCTGGAGGCCAAAGTCCACTGTTGCTCCCGCCAAAATCGAGCATCAGTCAACTCTAATTCTGATTGGCTATCAGCCATATTTTCAAATCTCACTGTTGCTCCCGCTAAAAAATTTGTCTATTGAACTCCATAGCTGATGTGCGTTCGATCGCAGTAATTTCCGGACCACTATTGCTCGGAATGTCAGCCTTTGTATCGACGGATAGAACAAAGGTAAAGATCAAGAAAGTGGTCTGCCAAATATGCATTCTCCTTCGCAGCACTTCTTGACATTAAAGCTTGGCGTAAGGGATATAGAGCTTCGTTTTAATTCCCAGAAACAACATTTTACGAAAGATGAGATGAATTTAAAGAAGAAAGGTCTCTAACCTAACAACAATATAACATCAAAAGTTATTAATATCATTTTGAAAATCTGACTGATGCTTAAGCATCAATAGCAATAGTCTGGATCCGCCTCTGAATATATAAATCATTTTTAACAATTACCTGACATCTTTTCCAACAGTCATACTTGCAATGACTTTTTTGACAGCCTCCTTCTTTCTCTCTTTCTTGTCACTGTTCAGTTCACCTTTCAATTCATAGATTTCACCTGTAAACAAAATTAAAACATTTCAACTAAAGAAAACATTATATCTTTGCCACTACATTTTGCGCATTTCTTTACCAATTATAAATCAAGAAATTGAATTCTATTCTTTCTTTAATCTGTCTGACATCCCTGAATCTCTTGGTCTCTGTTCTTTATCCATTTTATAGGTATCACCTTCTAGATTATCCATTGGTGTCTCTAAAGTATGGACTGGGTAGACATCTTTGCCCTACTTTTTCCAGAGGTAGATTTTTAATTTGGTCATAACTTAAAGTGGAACTTTCATCATAACTGCCTTTCCTCTAGAATTCTGAATTCTGCAAATGAAAATTTTTTAAAAAGACTCAATCATATCTTTTTCCTTTCTTGTAAATAGGTATGGTGTACCTTTTTGTTTTGATTTTTGCAGTGCAAAAATGTGCAGTTACAAAAAATTCTGCTCGAGATGATTGCTTTTCCAAAAATATTGAAAAATGATAAACAAGATTACCTTTCTTGGTAGTGGTGAAGTACTTTGAATCAGTTTGTTTATTTGTATTGAACTTACTGAAAAGAAAATGGTTATATCCTTTTATGATAAAATATCCAACAGGATTTTACATTGCATATTTGAATGTGGTAAAAACAGCTTTCAATCTCACATGCTGTAATATACTGTGGACAGACGTTAAAACAATAGATCTTTTATTTCATTGCCAACTGCATGGCTAAAAATTAAAAACAGCATAACTATCTGTGTGTGCAAGATATTGTGCAAGCTGTGCTAAATCCCCAGTCTGTCTCCCGCCCACCATATTTTCTTCCCGCCAGAAACCCTCATCCAATCCATCCAATGATGCTTTGGAACTCTCAACTCAAACTTACTTTTTTTGTTGCAAGTATTTTTATGACTGAAGGTGAAGGTGAAGGTGAAGTTGCGTTTTTCAGCGCCAAGCGCTGGGATCGCAGAAATAGAGCAGACCTAATCGAGTCCGCGACCCCTTGTCATGACGCTCAAGTGGTGGGGCCCTACCGGGACTCGAACCCACTCCGCCTGACTATTCTGGCTGCAATGTCAGAGGATTACACCACGGCGCCACAACACCTTCATGACTTCTAACTTGCCTTTAATGTTCTGAAGACATGTGGATCTAAACTGAGCTCTTGCAGAAAATTGAATAGCTCAAGAAGACAGCAAAAATAAAAATGCTGCAGCTCGTCAACCGTCAATTTGCTAAGCCAAATTTAGGCCCATTTCAGTCATCATCACCTGACAAAATCTGCGGTCATTTGAGTTGACTTTCGGAATTTATGACTTCACTCAAAATTCTTACTGTTTTCGTCGAATATTAATACCCCGTTTTGGAATACATTACCTCATGTTGCAGTTTACACCTCAATTGGGCTTAAAACAATGATCTTTGCTCTTCAAAGTGAGTGAAAATGAACAGGAGTGAGATCCCTTTTGCAGCTTGACTGGCCAACACCTTCCGCCATGCAATGTAAAGTCTTCTTTGTTCTCCTCCGCAACTTCTAGGACCCAAGCCTTTTTGTTTATCGCAGTTCTTCAAACGCAAAAATGTCTGGCATGGGCACTAAATTTTGATTGATTGAAAATTTTCAAATCTCCACAGTCTACAGATAATTAGACCAATCACATTGCGCATAAATTGCAACAAAAGGAAGATTTGTCCCCCTCGCCGTCATGCCTTACGAAACAATTTCTCCAGCAGCAGCAGGGTAATTGAGTTTTTTAGAACGTTCTGAAGACGATTTTTCAAAATGATCCATAAGAACGTCACGCAGTAAAAGCATTTTCTAGAACAGTTCATCTCCTGATTTTCAAGAATTATTCAAAAATCTGATGCTGAGAACAAATATCTTTTGTATATACAAAACTCAAGGAGCAAATATTCATGTTCCACGGGTCCAATGAGTGTGTAAATTCATCTGTTCCTCAAACTTCAAAGAGGATCAAACTGCAGAACATTGTCAAATTGAACTTTCATTGAATTGAAACAGGATCAAATGGAATAAAGCTCCGCTGCGCAGGCAGGAAGAAAGGGGCGGGTCGCTTCTGTTGTGGTTGCGGTTTGTTTACATTTTGGAATGCATTCAAAATGGCTTCTGGAGGAGGCAGCTTCGTGAAAGCTCTGAAGCTGGCTTCGGCATATTCTGCTGGGTTGTTCGCAGGGGGAGGGATATTCCTCAGATCTGTTGACCATCCTGCGAGGATGAATCTGGCCGACAAGTTTCCTGATGGGCACAGAGCTGCAGTGCACCACTTCAAGTTTTTGCACAACCACGTAGAAAGAATGCAGGTAGTGTGTGTTCTGCTGATTTTTTCCTTTTGAAGTGCAGTACAAAGTACACATGTATTTTATAAGGAACTGCTTATAAGAAACTCAACTCTCAGACTGCCAAGAATCACGGGAATCTATTTATTTTTAATCAAAGAAATTCTGAGCGTCCTTTTACTTTACTTTCACTTGTTCCTTGTAGTGTATCACGTTCCACTGAAGCTACTATCTGTATCTGATACCATCTTTGAGATCCTATAAAGTCTCCCAGATTTGAAATTAAAGTAAACACCAAACAATTTATCATTTGTTTTGCAAAATCGTATTAACGTTCATTATTTCTTTTGAAGGTACCTTTGATAACGACTTCGATCATTGGCTCAACGGCAGTTTTCTTTTTATCGAAAGGCCACCCTAAAAGATCATACTGGCTAGCCGGGGCAGGGGTTTTGACCCTTGTTTTCCCTCTTACTGGAGCACACATTAACCCAAAGTACAGAGAACCAATTTGCAACAAAACGGATGAAACTGCCAACAAAGGGCGAGAACATGTTCAATATATGCTGCATGGATGGTCTGGTGGGCAATTTGGAAGAGCTACTTTGGGATGCTTAGGGTTCCTTATCATCTTAGGTGCATTGGTTTAATAGATAGATTATAAATGCGAAGGATATCATAGATCTAGTTTGAAGAATTTGGGATTTTCGTTTTTAAAGATATGAATTATGAAGTTAGTGCACTGCTGTACAGTATTATATCTATAAACACTAAAGGAACGAAGGTAGCATAGTGTTGTCCAGCTTCTGATTTCAGCATCCCTTTTGATACATGAGCATTGACTTACGAAGAGGTTTATTATCCATTTGCACAGAATTGTAACATTACTAAAGATTTTACTGTAGATAGGAATGAGAAGATTTATCCTTGATGAGCAAACGTGTTTAAATCATCTTTGAGTCTTTGATATTCAACCTCTTGCCACCATCATTGAGAGAAGTTTATCAAATAGAAGTAGGATATACAATAAAAGTAAACGATTTTCTACCACAAACTTTTAGTACCACTAATTACTCATATGCGATTAAAGAAGCAGATAATATATCTATGACAAGCGATCATCCAGTTATCCCTGTGAATTTAAAACATGATACCTTCATGAAATATACTGTAAAAAGAAGTTTCATTTCATTTCATTTATTAAAAAAAGCATAATACAATGTAACATCGTATATCGCCTAAACAGAACATTATTTAAAAGATACACTCCTAACAAACTACGATAGAATGTTACAGCGAAAGAAAAACTACGAAAATATGTAATAAAAGTGTAATATAACGAGTTATTATCGTGGGTTAATGGAACATACTCTTCGCTTAAAATCTGCTCTGTTTTGGAGCATTTTCACGGGCAAACATTTTGTCGCTGAACATTTGTTAAGGTTTTTGTTCTAAGTTCTGTTGCTTGTTGCAGGAATTGCGCGAAGTTTTTCTGCCTGCTGATATCTTGGGCTGTCAATACGTTGATGAATGCATATTCTATTTGTGCTGCCGTTAGTATCTTGTTTAAGTTAGGTCCAAGAAAAGTCTGCCTAAGATCACGATATGCCTCACATTCAATCAGAAAATGAATTTCGTTTTCTACTTTGCCAGACTTACACATGTCGCAAGTTCGTTGTGCTATTTCTAGTTTTTGGTGTCTGCCAGTTTCAATTCGGAGTTGGTGGTCACTGCATCGGAATTTGGCGATAAGCTTCCTGAATTTGAATTGAGGGAGGTTTAGATAAGTCTCTGCTCTGAGCTCTTTCTTGAAAAGATTATAAGTTCGTAGTTTAGAGTTATTTTTGCTGTTAGTTGACGATTGGTTTACTTTCTTGCACCACTGACTGTTGAAAATTTCATTCAGTTTTTTAAGGGTTTTTTTGTATAACACATTACTAGAGATTTGATTTGCATTTATGTAAATGTCTTCCATATCGATTAGTTTCAGGATGAATTTAACAGAGTTTAACCAATCATTTTTATCTTCAGGGAGCATTCTGACTTCATTGTATGCAAGGTGAACGAGCGAGTTATCATTTAGGGTGGCTCGTATAGTATAATCAAAGCCTTCCTAATGGTGACATAACCAATCATTTTGTGACAAACCTTTAGCTATTTTAGCCCAAGGGCTAAGAACTTGGTTTCTGGAAAATGGTTGAAACTGCAAACTCAATGAAGAGCAAAGCTTTTTCAGGATTTTCCAGAGTTCACAGCTACAAACAGTAATTCTAAACTTCAACATATTGTATTTCATAATGCTGACATGTTCATGGCTATTTTTAGCTACTTAAAACAATAGATTCATTGCATAGGCATTTTCTTTGTCCCACTTTCAGATTACTCCTCTTAGCTTCGTTCATTCACTTAAAGCTAAATGGCCTTGATATACCCTGACCTAAGTTAGGTTACTGTATCCATGATGATATGTGCATCAAAACACAAAATCACACCAGAGGGTATATATGAATGCTCTCAAACCAGTGAGAACCATTCAAGAATGCAACATAAAACATATTTGACATTATGGAGAAACAATGAAAGAGTCAGGGGAGCTTACATCTGATAAATAAGGAGACCCTTGAGGGCTTCTTGCATTCTGAAATTTGGAAATTAGTTCTTGGTTAAACAATGGAAAGTCATTCTCTTTGTTCATGGCATTCTTGATCTTCTTTCTTATTTGGTACGGTGTTTCATCTGTTAGCCTGAAAAGGAAGAAATAACAATTGACAGATGAGACAAAGCAGAAACTGCACACACATGCGCGAAAACTTGTAACTTTGAGCTGCTTTAGCTCCCTGCAACAGACCCTGAAATCTTGAAAAAATTTTATGTTTTCCTCCCTGCACCTAAGTTAATAATTTATCGTTTAAAAAAGGTTACGTAGTCAAACACTTCCTTTTCTCCAATTGCTCCATGACATCATTCTACCAATTTTACAAAATTTCTGCTCTGTCAATAGAGGAGAGAATTATTTTGCATCAAACGGTAGTACACCAGCAGACTGTTAAGACTTTGTTAGAATATCAAAGTCACAGTATGAACAAAAATCTGAAAGGATAAAACAACCCTTAAGATATGTTGTATGCCACTGTCCTTGTATTTTAAGGCATCCTGGTTTGAAGAATAATGATCAGTTGTTAGTTTTCATATGGTCTTACATGACGTTTCAACGATTTTATCAATATTGCGCAGACTTCTTGCTGAAAAAAAGCCTAAAGACTTTACAATCTCTTTTTGCAAGAATTCTGTACATTATTGACAGCACAGCGTACCCAATATTGACAGGTTTCAATCCAGCACGTAATTTTGGATCTTTGATTGATTCCATCAAGTCATTTGTTCCATCACATTTGCTGTTTACTGCTTGCTTGTTCTTGCTTGCTCTGTTCCTGAGGGAGATGGTGGACATTGATAAGAAATCATCCATAAGGCTTCAGTTATTTGAAATGAAATGCAGTATCTGCATTAGACTTGCAGACGTGAATTCCAGTTACTGCTCAGCAATGAGCAATTTATCATTGTAACAAAACATATTTTTGCGTTTTAACCTTCTTCAAATATTCTAAACAGCATTTGTTACAAAACCTTTCCGCACTGAACCACATCTTTCAAGAACTTCCTTTATTTTATCCTACAGTATTTACCTTGTCACAGTAGAAGTAGAACCACATTTTTGTACTCCATGTTGAGTTTGAAGTCCTTTTGCATTGAAGTCCTGAAATAAAACAGGGATATTAAGCAACTGGACTTCTATAGAGTTTCATATCGACAATTGTTACCAGAATAGGTCACATTTGCGATCAAATTCGCATATAAGGCAGAATAGACCATTATGCTGAAGATAGTGGCAAGGAACTTCTTGCCACGACGCATTGAATTTGAATTACGAATCTGCCATGATTCTATAGGAATTTGATCAAAGAATGCAGTGCATCTTGGTAAGTGTCGTGCTGCGGTCTTTAGTGTAATCGTCTATTGCTTTAGACCTGGAAAAACTATTCAACTTCAGCAAAGTCTAAATTACAGGGAAATATCCACAGGATGATGAACAATTAGATTTTTCAGGGTTTCCTCATTTATAAAACATCTGACTGCAAACAACTTCAGAATAAGACTTCATCAAAGATATTCCTCTTACCTGTCTGACATTTGTTTGGACTTCCTTGTACTTTGCCACAGAAAGAGATGTTGATGTAGTTGGGGGAGGGGGCAGGACAGGTGGGGCTGGTGGGGGAGGTGGGATAAGGGAACTAATGGGATTGTTTGGTGTTTTCAATGGAGGTAAAGCTTTTCTTCCTGATATTGATGAGCTTAGTGGAGTTGGGGCAACAAAATCTGATTCTAAGTTTTTCACCGGATCATTACTGCCAACTACTGGTGTGTTTGTGTGATGAGTTGTTGGTGATTTGAATGACACTGCACCAGTCAAATCCTCATATTGCTTGTTTCTGCTTGCAATACGCTTCGAGAATCTTCTTCCCGAGCCTTTAGCCTCTGAAAATAAATGAATATAATACAAAGTAAGGCAGATGAAGATTTTTAATTGAAACTTACAATTTCAACAGTGTGTTTTCATTTTCAATATAAATACACCAACAGTTTGGTAAACATTCTAAATCAAGCAACAGCTCATTGATCAAAGTCCCCCAATTAAGTAACAGATTTCAAAGAACAAAGATTTTTGGTTACCCAATCAAGTAGCAGTTCCTGATCTAGGTACTATAAGTTCAGTGGATTTCAGTTTGATAGAACCTACCTTGGATTTCCAAGGGCACCATGAAATTTAGCAGGTAGAAATAACTTCACCACAAAAGTCAAATTTACTGGTACAATGCAAACTACCTAGATTCAGGAACAGTTGCTGGATACAGTAACAAAAAAATCCGCTCTTTGGAATGTCATCATAAAATGTTTAAAAGGCTTTTTGGCATGATTTTAGTTTCATCAGTGCCTGTTATAGCATGGTCAGTATATGAAATGCAGTCAACACACAGTTGTGGCCAATTTCAGGAGGAGAGAATAGGGTGTGATTTTAGGGGGAGGAATCGAGAACAGTTGATCACCAGTCTCTTGTGCAGAAGACAAGTTTATTGTTTGGAAAGAAATCATCCCTGCACACTTTGCATATCTAGCAGTCTGGGTTAGTCTTATAACAAAAGCACAGTGATCCAGAATGGCAAAATAATGTAATAAATGCCAAAAAATGAAAGTTTTCAAAATTAATCAAACTATAGCTCATTTGAAAGAACAATGATTGACAATCAACTTAAAAGAAGAATTATCAAAATCGGACCAGTGAGAGCCAAGAAACTGATTTTTGAAGTTTCAAGATATCACAAGTTTACAAAGTTCACATCAAACAGACAATGAGCACTCAATTTATGCTAACTTCAAAATTCAATTTCTCTGCCTACACTAATCCGATTCTTGAAATTCTTGTTTTATTTTGATCGTATACATCTCAGCATCATTTCTGATTCATATAAACGAGAAGAAAATTGAGAAATTTAACGGATTTCGCGAATTGCGAGATAGTACTATACTAGAGGATAAAAACCTATATTTTGATAAAAACAGTTAAAAATCTAAAAGACGGGGTCAAACGGTGTCTTAGCAAAAAATATAATAATTAACTAGAACATGTCTAGAGTGCATCTGCCAAAGGATATGTTCAGGAACCTTCTGCGAAAAATTTTATGAACGTTTCAGAATGCACAGTGGGCCACAATGGGGATTTTGCAGACATTCGTGGATATCTCAAGGGAACTAAATGTTACAGGGGCAGTTGGCAGCTCGTTTTGACGTATGAGAGGGATAAATCGAATGGTTCACAAAACAGCTTTAAAACTTTTATATTCAGGGGGGTTAATACTATAATCAGGGCCTAATACTCTATATTTACACTCTGAGCCCAGAACCCCCATTACACTTCTCGGTCTCAAGAAAATCAGCAATAGTGATTGATGGATCTTTTCAATGTATTCGGTTGGAACAATAGATAAAGTTGAATGTTTCACCATATTTGAGGGATTGGGACCCATATTATGGGGCCTGGGACACATTTTCCAATTTTGGGAATTCTAACAAAAATCTCCTTTCTGGTACATTTCAGTATAAAAAAAGCTGCGTAGAAGTTTCCTATGGACACGATATTACCTAGGGGATACTCATTAATTAAAATTTCTCTAGTGTTCTCAAAAAAATAGGCATGGTCTCAATATCTTTCCTTGGAACACCCCCAAATTTTCTTAAAAATACCTTTCCCCTGTTTATTTGATTTTTCCGAGGGGAAACAAACTGAAACCTTCAAAAATAAAATTCTCATAAACTGCTCTTTCAGAAAATGTATTGGTGTCATGTTTCTCCTCGTACTTTTTAAAATATTCTTGATTAAAGTCAAATTTTGCCCTCTGAAGAAGACAACAGATCTGACAAGTTGTCTGAAGAAAATTATTGCAGCTGTACAAGTAGACCAGACAAAGAATTTTCGTCTTGCTTTTCAATTAAAAGTGACTATCTACGACTTGGTTATAGCTATCAAACATTCTGCAATACATTTTTCTAGCCGAAAATCATTTATCCGCATTCTCTGCCACTAGAAAGCTGGGTGTAACATTTTGAAAGATTTTGTTCAACCTTCTCAGATTCAAACATCTATAACTCTGTGGTAACACAAGATAAATGAAAGCTTTAAAAGGCACGCTTAAGCCCAGTTGTTCGGCTTTCTAAAACTGCATAACAATTTGCATTTTTGAGAACTTCAAAATTTCCGAATGTCTGCCTCTAGCCCACTGTGGAATGTGAGGTCATTTTCTTGAAAACGACATGTGGTTGCATGTTGAATCGGTATTGTTTTATGTTGATTGAATTTCTGTTTAAATAATGCCCTAAACTCATATCAAATCAAAGCAAAGTCAATCAACTTAGTTGTAAAAATTCGCAATAGTCGGAAAAATTGAAAATCAAGATACTTTAGCGTACAGTGGATGGAAGGAACAATACTTCTTGTTTCTCGTTATGATGTCTGAACTGAATATTACGTCAAATAATATCAAGTTCTGTTTCGTACCACAAAGTTCTTTCTCGTCACTATTATTAAGACTATAAAAGCTTGACTTAATTCTTCCCCTTGAGTTCCAGTGTCATCATCGTCCGACTTTGACGGTACTTTTTCAGAATGTGGCTCGCTTTTACTACAGCACATCAGCACTACAGCACAAATAATACGTATAGTTCCTTTCAAGAGGTTATATCTGGTGTACCCCAGGGCTCTGTATTGGGACCCATCCTTTTCAATTTTTACATAAATGACCTATTTCTTTTCATGAAGCAGGCAACGCTCCATAATTATGCTGATGACAATACACTTGCTTATTTTTCTGAAAGCATGCCGGATCTTGTAAAAACTTTGGAAAAAGAAACAGAAGTGGCTTTATCATGGTTAGAAAACAATGAAATGATTGCCAACCCTGAAAAATTCCATGCTATATTGCTCAGGAAAAATCAAACGAATACTAGTGGGGAGCCAATTAACATTAATGGCAAGATGATCAAATCTGAGGAGACCGTTAAACTTTTAGGCGTTATGTTAGATTATAGACTTGATTTTGACCCGCATATTTCAATTCTTTGCAAAAAAGCTGCAACACAATTGAATGTTCTTAAAAGATTAAAAAATTTCATTGGCTTCAAGGAGAAAAAGATTCTCGTTCAGAGCTTTGTATACTCTAATTTTAACTACTGTCCCCTTGTGTGGTATTTTTCATCTGCAAAATCATTGCAGAAAATTGAACAGTTACAAGAACGTGCACTACGATTTCTCTACAATGATCATACCAGTTCGTATAGTGACTTGCTCTTGAAGTCAGATAAAGGCACGATGCTTGTTGCTCGCCAAAGAACTCTTTGCATAGAGATATTCAAAACAGTGAAACATTTAAACCCACCTTTTATGCAGAACATTTTTAAATTACGGTCTTCAAATTATTCATTAAGAAATCCCAATAACTTAGCTCATGTTAGGCCAAACCAAACAACATTTGGGTCCAATAGCCTGACGTCTATTGCGCCGCAGATTTGGAACGGATTACCAGACAGAATAAAGTCAGCAGAAAATTTGAAAAGTTTTAAGGATTTGATAAAACAATGGAATGGTCCCAATTGCAAATGTAGTGCCTGCAAATGACTACCAAATCAGTTTCAATTGGTTGTGTATATTTGAAAATTTATTTATTTTGTTTATAGCTTTTGTTTTTGTAAATTCGATTTGGATTAGTTGACTTGTATATATTTATATCCTAAGTGTATATATTGTTAGCTACTGTAAATAATCGAATTGAAATAAAATTACACACACACACACACACACAGCAGGGCAGACGCTATGAGCATTCTGACGAAGAGTCATGTAAGTCGAGTTGCACAGACGTTTGTCTTGCTCTTCATCCTAGGCCAGCTCCAAACATATTTGTTTAAGGCGTCTGGCCCGCTTTCAAACCGATCAGCTATCAGAGAGCCTTTTTGAGAACTTAATGAGAACTTCAAACAGCTCCTAGTTATGGGCAAACATTTGGTGTACAGACGAAAATCTTTACGTGGGGAAAATTGATTTTTAAGTGCAGCATCATAAAACATGTGAAATGCTTCAGTTCATCAACGTTGATAGTTAAGTATTGTGCACGTTTTCGGAACTGTGAGGCAAACATCAAAGTAGCACAACAGAATAAAAGATTTTTGCCTTCTTCTTAAAATCATCAATCAGATCAATGACCATCTGTTCTTGTACTGAAGAGAGTACGGCCAACAACAGTCAACTAGTATACTAAAGCTCAAGAGCAAGCAATAAGTCAAGTTTTCAAACTCTAAATATTGACGAGAAAGAACTTTGTGGTACGAAACAGAACTTGATATTATTTGACGTAACATTCAGTTCAGACATCATAACGAGAATCAAGAAGTGTTGTTCCTTCAATCCACTGTACACTAAAGTATCCTGATTTTCAATTTTTCCGACTATTGCGAATTTTTACAACTAAGTTGATTGACTTTGCTTTGATTTGATATGAGTTTAGGGCATTATTTAAACAGTAATTCAACCAACATAAAACAATACCGATTCAACATGCAACCACATGTCGTTTTCAAGAAAATGACCTCACATTCTGAAACGTTCATAAAATTTTTCGCAGAAGGTTCCTGAACATATCCTTTGGCAGATGCACTCTAGACATGTTCTAGTTAATTATTATATTTTTTGCTAAGACACCGTTTGACCCCGTCTTTTAGATTTTTAACTGTTTTCATCAAACCATAGGTTTTTATCCTCTAGTATAGTACTATCTCGCAATTCGCGAAATCCGTTAAATTTCTCAATTTTCTTCTCGTTTATATGAATCAGAAATGATGCTGAGATGTATACGATCAAAATAAAACAAGAATTTCAAGAATCGGATTAGTGTAGGCAGAGAAATTGAATTTTGAAGTTAGCCTAAATTGAGTGCTCATTGTCTGTTTGATGTGAACTTTGTAAACTTGTGATATCTTGAAACTTCAAAAATCAGTTTCTTGGCTCTCACTGGTCCGATTTTGATAATTCTTCTTTTAAGTTGATTGTCAATCATTGTTCTTTCAAATGAGCTATAGTTTGATTAATTTTGAAAACTTTCATTTTTTGGCATTTATTACATTTGCTGGATCACTGTGAAAAGGTCAATTGAATGAAATGAGCACAAGTGAAAAATCTAGTTGGTGCTGCACAAAGTGAATGGGACACTCCAAAGTCAAATGCAAAGGCACTAAACACTATCCATCATCGGATCATGTGAGGATTTTCCACACACGAAAACATTTGCTTCCACAGCTTCTAATTGCAAGCCAGTGCAAGCCCCCTGTGCAATCCTGCAATGCAACGCAAAGCGCCTCCACATTTGACTGCAGAATGGCCTATGAAGTATCTTCCGGAAGACTTTTTCAATCTTCATATCACGATGGGACATTGTTGGCTATAGCACATTGTTGATACTGTACAAATACTCCATCTACTGATGTACCTTCCGAGTAGTTATAAGCTCTGATCATCTCATCCTTCAATGCTGCAAGCTTTTGTTTTGTTTCATTATCATCTAATTTCTCACAGTATTCATCTCCAAACATAGCAGTGAACATTTTCACTTTAAGCCATGACAACACCCCTCCATTCTCTTCATCTTCTCGTTTTCTTTTCCTGAGAATATTGTGGTACGCAGTTGGATTATAATCTAAATATCTAATCAAATCAGCAACTGCTTGTTGTGTTAAATCCGACCCTTGTTTCTCATATTCTTCTTTTGAGATTCGTGTGCAGAATGAGGTGGTGCAAGGCGAAGCAGGATCAAATTGATCAAATAATTCAGCCATGTGAGCGAGTCTCACCAAAGGGGCCTAACAGCTTTCAGTTTCTCCTTTTCAGCTCAATTCTTCATATATCTCGGACGTAAAAGAAGAATGTTTAGTCTTGAAAGAATCTCGCTCTCTCTTGTTATTCTTGCGATAGTTAACACGCGTACAAATTGTCTTGAATCGTAAATTAACGGCAAATTTGCAGGGAACCTTTGGTTTTCATCCATCAGAAGAATGATAGCTTCGATTTTGGCGCCAAAATTTGGTTTATTTCTAGCTGGGGGTAACACTTACAAGAGAACTTCAAGCCTCCACCGCAGCGTCTGGAGTATAGTGTGCAGAAAGCTAAGAATTTATGTCCTATTAGCACAGTGATATCTAAAATCTTATTTTCCCAACGTATAGAGTTGCTTAATATTTTGAGATCTGAGGGTTTGAAATTCGTTATACGAACGGTTTCCCAAAACAAACGTGACAAAAATTTGCAATAAAACTCCGTTCCGAAGTTTAATACCCCCGTAATAGAAATCGACGTCATAACGAGGTATTTAAACAATGGTACCAGGGGAGATAGTAATCATTACAAGATGGCCACCGCAGCAGAGAGTCCAAAATTATCAGGCTGCATAAAGGTATGAGTTTATGTGATTTAGCATGATTAGTACATTTAAAGATCTCACTATAAAAGGCTTCCGAACACCTGTGTGAAAGTTTTGGACACAACACATGGTTGGTCACCAATGTACGAAACGAAAGCCGGCAAATAATTTATGAGATTCATTCACTACACCTGATTGAGGCCCTCTTTGATCTTAGGCCCATCTGCTTTCCAGTCCTAACTTTCGATGCAGTTGTCACCTGTTACAACATGTTACCACCTGACTTTTAATAAAAGCAGGAAATTATTAACGGTAATGTTTTCTAAGTATAATTCGTGTAAAGCCTCCCACAACATATGATTGGAAAGTCAAAAACAAACGAGCAAAAACCAGGGACGTGGAGCACTCAAACTTACTTGGGAGGGAACGACGCTTCGAGGGCACTTTTTCCTTAAGAAAAAAGGGCCATTTTCCAAAAATAAAAAGGGCACTTCTTTGTTTATTGCAAACTCTTGGGGTGGATGTTCCCACATTGCCCCCTGGTTCCTACACCTATGACCCAGTATGGAATGTTCGATTTTCGTGCGCCGGACGGATATTTATACCTAACGTTGTGTGCGCCAGGAACCCAGAGATTTATACCTAACGTTGTATTACACCAACATAAAATCGCATTTTGTGCGCCGATTCGTGCGCCATCAACTAATGCTGTGCACTGGACATGTCCGGCGCACACACCTTTCATTCCATACTGGCCTATGACAGAAACAGTTGTCCATGAATTGATTTTTCATTGTTCTCCCTTTGCAGTAAGATAGTGATAAAACTTTAAGGCAGGCTAGAACTTTCAATTTTTTCACATCTGCATGGAAAGTTGCACATTTACTATATCTTCTCAGAAACTTGGTGCACATGCGTGAAAATTTGTAACTTTGTGAGCCCCCCTCCCCCCCCCCTAATCATGATCACAGGATACACAAGAAAAGCATAGATGCATAGACAGACCACAAGTAAGGAGACCAAGCAGAAAAGGCACATGGTGTACCTGGCCTAACTTGTTAGCAATTCACCAGTGATTCAACAAACAGTCTCCAACTGAGCAGATTGCGTTGAAAAGGGTTCAGGGTAGAAAATGAATACTAAATCATCAAATGTAGTTAAAGTATATTACATATATATCACTATGAAAATGAATGTAAATAATCCATAGCACTGTGGTAGTTGCCCACCCCATCCCTTTATTATGTTGGAACAATGCTGAGCCGGGACAAATTCAATGTACATCACTGAAGAAATGTACTAATCTCTCATAATTAGTAAACAAATTTCAATTTTCTATGCAGACCTACCCAATAAGTCAAGACTACAATGTACATTGGAACAAGAAGCTTGGCTCTGGCATAAGTGGGCCAGTCAGGTGTGACTTTGTTGTTGCTGTTTTATGCTTTTTCTGTTTTGTTTATGAATGATTTTCATGCATTCTTCTGGTGCAGTTGATTTTTAAAGACTCATATTTCCACATACACTGGGATTAGCAAAATGATAACACATACAGTACTTTATGTACCAAAGGGAGGCCCCTTAAAAAGTAGCGAAAACCAAACAAGATGCATCTTCTGTGTGTGAGACAGGACAAAATGCGGCATCTACAAAGAAGCATTGATAAATGAGCCAACAGCATTTTGTGGAGGAGAGAGGAACACAATTCATTTGTCTCTCGTTGTTCCTTCCAGATGCTTTTTTTGCAGTGTCTCACTCACATAAGATGCATTTCTCATTTGCTTTTGCTACACTTTAAGGGGGCTCCCTGTGTATACAAGCATGCACATTCAACTGCAAGAACATCAGTTTAGACACAATAACAACAACAACAACACAAGATAAGCAGTGGGTAAGGTGAACAACTCATCATGGATAATGACTGCTGAAATCATTTTAACAAGATGCTGTGGAGGAGCATGCTCTATATATTGTAAATAGAGTGTATACCCAGCCATTTTCACACTGTGCTTGAATATAATTATACTGTGCTGAGAAGCATGGTGTGGACACATGCCCGCCAGTCCACACCCTGATAACACCCTTTAAAGTGTTAGGAGTCTTGTTATCGGATAATGAAGGTAGGACCTAAAGTCGTTGTAAATGTCATGCTCACTATTATTCTTACTTGTCAAGATAATCTAGCTAGTTTAGTTGAAGATCAGCTTACTGTTTATGTTATATCTATATAACATATAGAATAAGCTGATCTTCAACTAAACTAGCTAGATTATATATCTTGACAAGTAAGAATAATAGTGAGCATGACATTTACAATGATTTTAGGTCCTACCTTCATTATCCGATAATTATATATAATTATGCTTTATTAAACTTAATTTATGTACTTATTTGTTGATTAAGCTGTTTATCTCAAAATAGGATTTGCACACACAAAGTTACAAAGCAGCATTTTGCATTGAAATGTCTTGTTGACAGACAGAAATCCAGAACTGAGGTAAGTAAGCTTTTAATTTTCATTCCTTCAAAGTTTCTTGTCAATGTTTGTATTAAGTCTTAAAGTTCTCATTAGACCCTTTAAAAGTCGAAGGTAGTGTACAGCTTTCCACCTTAACGTATTTGAAGCAATTTGCTTCAGTTCAGTTTCAGTTTATATTTTAAAATTCTATACATACAATTCTAATATGCTTCTCTACAAACAAAATACAAGACCAAAAGAAATTTAATACAATTGAATACGATATTAATACAATTTACAATACTAAACATTAAGAAAAAAAGAGAATTGTATGCAGAGAATTACTTGAAGGAGCCCCCTCAATAGGTAAACTAATCAAGGAGGGAGCCCCCCCCTATCATTATTAACCATAGAATGAATCATTACTTTTTCAAACCAGGCTATGAATGTGGCAAGGGCCACTGCAAAAAGGAGAAACCCAGACGGGAATTTGCACTTTCTTTAACTTTGTGGCAACTTTCCATCTAATATAGTGAGACTTTAGTATATTTAAAATACTTTGTTAATAAGAATTGTTTATATAATGTGAGAAATGTTTTATTTGAAACTAAAAATGAGATTTGCTGTCTTTTCTTCAGGTTGAATTGCATTTCAGATGCAATCATCCCAATATCGTCTCAGTTGCTGATGTATATGCAAATGAAATAACCCTGCCTGGTGAAATGCTATCCAAGTGAGTGATGCTCTATGCCTACCTTTAGCAAAACATTGAGTATGATTGAAGCATGCTTCAAATCTGATGCTAACATGCTTTTGAGTGTTACTTGAGTATTCTTGAGAGCTTGATTCAAGTAAGAATTTTGCACCACTTGTACTGGCTTCTAGCATGCATCTCCTGAACTGAAAGCAAACTCAATCAAGCTTGATAAGTCGATAAAGCTTGTAATATGTTTGAGAACAATTCTGGCATAAGATTATCGCGAGGCTTGATCAAGTTATAATCTTATACGTGAAAGCTGGCCAAAATTGTGCCAACATACTCAAAACAAGCTCCTCAAGCCAAAATCATGCTTCTGCAAAGCTTAAGCAAGCTAGTTGCAGGCGGAAGTTTCTTAATGATACTTTTATTTAATTTCAGTTTCATTCTTAAAAATTCCTCTTCATACTATTTAAACAGGGAATTGACCCTGATTTAAATTGCAACTACATTATACAGAGATATAAAACGAAGCAGAACAGGAATTGTATCATGCAGGAAAGTTTTTTGAGTAGGGATTCTTTCCTTAGGTTAGAGTTTAGTTGAGGAGAGAGCACCCCCAAATTTCACATTTGGTAGAACTGTCTGTATGAAGTAGTTTATTTCATTGTTTCATATTTGCTATACATACAAGTTTTTAACACAATGATTTGTTTCAGATCTTATCTACTTATGGTGATGGAGTTAATGGAAGGTGGAGAACTTTTTGAAAGAATAAGGAAGAACATCAGTTTCACTGAAAAAGAAGCTTGTGACATTACAAAACAGGTCTTGTTAAAATTATTTTATTTGTAATAGCATAAAGAGACATGGTCACAGTTTTTGTGAGTCCGAAAATCCCAATGACACTCTTCGTGCACAAAGTAGGGACCCTGTACATTCCAAAAATGTACTTACTCTTTTCATGCCACTTCTCAAAGCATTGAAATCTCAAAATAATTAAAGGATAGGAAATCAAAAGTTGTTTTATCCACACTTTTTTCCCGCACGTGGGCATAGCTGATAGAAAGACAATGGGAAAATTCTTGTCTTGTGAATTTCCTTTCTCAAATCTTTGTCTACTAAATTTATGGCAATTTTGCCTCTTAAAGCATCATATATGTAGAAACAGGACCTCATTTTCGATCATCATCGAATGAGAACATTCTGATAAGTATTATATATTTCAGATTGCTTCTGGTTTGAATCATGTTCATCAACAGAACATTGCCCATCGAGATCTCAAACCTGAAAACTTGTTACTTAAAAGCAAAGTTGAGGTACATTTCACTCATACTTTTTACAATGCATACAAACAGGATGATATCTAGTTACTATGCCTGTGCTTGCAATGGCAAGAAAATAAACTAAAGTAGCTGTTTCTCTTTCTGTCTTGTATATTTCTCCTATAGTTCTTTCCAGTTTACTTTCCAGGGCATCTTTTTTAGCTATTCTAAAAAGAACCTGAATTGAATGATATTTTCATAAATACTCAAGAATTTTCCAATGTGCACAATGGTGGTGGAAGTTCTAATGCCACTAAATTGAACCTCTGGTAGAAAAGTGTATAAAAGTATTCCCCAGAGACTCTTTGTAGAATAACTAAATCTAGATTTGTAGAATTCAGTTAATGATCTGTAGACTTTGACTATGTGAGAGTTTTTGGCAAGGAGAGAATAAAGGGACTGTACAACGATGATTTAGAAATACAAGTTTGCTGTGGCAGAAACAAGTAGTTCAGAATCTAATAAATGGCTCCCCAGACACATCTTTTGTACATAACAAATTGTAGTTTTTAAGAACCTATTTTCTGTTGGATGTGTTTTTGCCAAGGTACCAAGGAACCATGCATGTATTCACCTTTTTTTCAATCTTAGGCTGTCTCAGTCAAAATCGCCGACTTTGGATTTGCAAAGGAAGACAAAGGAGATTTGATGACACCTCAGTTTACACCTTACTACGTGTCACCTCAGGTAATGCACTTGTAGGATACTAGTGCTAGGAAGCATTACAACATTATACTCTTAATTTTATCTTATCTTCGATGTTATTCCACTTTCAGTTATCTCCAAAAATACCTTGTTCATTAGACTGATTTTTTGTTTACTTCGTGTAGGTATTGGAGGCGCAGAAGTTTCATAAAGCACAGAAAATGGGACATATTCCACCTGGAAGCCCTCCTTACACATACAGCAAGGTACGTTAGAATATGGTTGAGTTCTGCGAAAGATGTACTCTAAATTGCCAATTTGTTCATTTTGCAGGGAAAGATTGGATATTGAGATAAGATATATAGATATATATCGAAGGAGAAAGGCTAAAATCTAACCGTTTATTAGATCATAAGCTATACAGCCAATCACAGATCTTGATAAACTTGATACATCGGCTGTTGCTGCATTAGGCTTTAATTCTTTGATTTATACAATGATTTTATGAACGATAAGATATATCGCCTAAAGTTTAAATGACGAAATTATTCAGGCGTTAACTTTTCATCAGAGATAAGAGCATCACGATAAAGTTAATCATTACTTCTGGCAAGAACCAAAATTATTGACATTTATTTGTTATTACAGAGTTGTGATATGTGGTCATTGGGAGTGATAATTTACATCATGCTATGTGGATATCCGCCATTTTATTCAGAGAATCCTCGAAAACAACTATCACAGGGTATGAGAAGACGAATCATGTCTGGCGATTATGATTTCCCTGCTCATGAATGGGCCAGAGTTTCAGATTTGGCCAAAGATGTCGTTAGAAGGTAATCTCCATCATCTTTCTTACATTTATATTAAGGTGTGTTTGATTGGTAATTCCAAACCTACCAAATTCTGAAAACGGTAGACTTCGCAGAGATGAAAACACAGCTCCCAATCAAACACAAAACTTTTCAAAACAGCAAGTTTCAGATTTATCCTGGCGAAGACGAGGTTTCCTGTTGAAAAACTCGAAGACGAGTCTGGTGCCTGGCATCAAAGAGTAAGTTATCGATTACCGTAACAACGCGATCAAAGTCGCCGCGTTTTCAGAGTTCTGCAAATGAAATCGAGAATCTCTCCGAAGTCTGCCAAATCTTCTGCCTTTTGGAGCAGAAGGTTCAGCAGGCCTGCCAAACCTGCCAAACCTGCCGATTTCGGAATTGGGGAGTCAATCAAACACAAATTCCGAGTTTTCCAAGTCTACCGTTTTCAGAATTGATACCAATCAAACACACCCTTAATTTGGCGTGCGTCTGTGTCAGTTTTTGTCAATTAAGTCTTTGTCAGAGAAAAAATGAAGATCTTTACAACAGCGTATGATAATCAACAAGACGCTATTAGAAAGTTCTTGCAATCATCTAGCTCGCATTCATCGCACTTTTCAGTTTGGAATCCTCAAAAAATTGTAAGTCACGGAAAGTATTTGTGGATAAGAGCAATTTGAATTTTGTATGCGATGGAATTTTAAAATGAAAAACTGAACTGAATTGAAGTGTTTTCATGATTAACTTTGCATTATCGCACGTCACATGTGTCATCTAGTTTGATACGTGAGATTTACGAACCTTACATTGTTACTGTCTTTCAACAAAAAAAAATAGAGCGATTCTTTTCTAATCTATGCGACCAGTTATTCATCTGTATGTAGTCAAATTATTCTCCAAAATGCCAAGGTATGAGATTTGATCAGATTCCTACCTTCAACCAGAGCCTCGATCGTTACTTGAAAGTCGTTTCCCCAGTGGCACGCCAATAAGGCCAGCATGTGTTTACAGCAGAACTAAAATGAATTTCAACAAGCTTGATTTTGTTTGCTATCGAACACTTCTTTCATGGTCTTAGGCCTTCAACTTTCTCAAGCATGTTATCCATGTCAACGTCACAAATTTAATGTTTGTCAAAGGATGCAAAACAACATCACGTGACCACTTCATCATAACATGACCCAGGCATCATGTCAACATTAGAAAGAGAAAGTCATTGTGTCCCGATTATGTTCAACATATTTGTTTGGCTATGCTCCGAAAACCTCTCTTTGGGATATTTGTATTTCCCCATTCTTCTTTTGAACTTCATGTGGATAAAGTCAAATCAATTTACAAAAAATTTGCAGACAAGAGCTGTACAAGTCCAGTGAATTTGAGTCTTTGTTGTGAAGTTTCAGTTATTCCTAGCTGTTAACAAACATCTTAACTGCCTTCACGGTATCACAGGTATGAGCTATTCCGTTGATAAATTTAGCGATTATTGGCTTTCCTAGACTTATAAATGTGAACCAAGAAGAAAGAATGACAATTCAACAATTACTTGCACATCCTTGGCTTAACCATGGTAAAGCACCTGATACACCTCTTCAATCTCCACATCATTTGATGGACGAGGTTTGCTATTTTGTTTATCTTCCTTTATCCATGATGCTGCTTTGTTTTGGCTACGTGGACAATCACCTTAAGAAGTATGGCGCAGGTAACCTCCAAGATGACATTCATAATGTCCTGCAAACTTTTATGTAGCAATTTCTACTTCTAATTCTTTATACACCGAGACCCTTCAGCAACAAAATAACTTTAGCTAAAAAACATAAATCTAATTACAATCATTGTTAAAACAAAAAAAGAAAACTACTGCTGATCTTCCAGGGGGCCGTGTTTGCATTGGTTTCAGCTCATCAAATGACTTTTTAACTGTTTTTTATATTGATACAAGGTGGGGAGCTCCCTAATATTCATAGGAATCTCGTTCCAAGCCTTCAGAGCTGTGTAAGAAAATCTCTTTTTAGAATATTCCAGATTATACTTTGGGATTTGAAGGTTCTCACAAAATCTAGTATTATAGTTAGAGTAATGAGATCTCCGTTGAAATTTATTCCAAAGGTTTTCTGGACATAGCCTGTTCATGATCTTATATGTCATGACTGATCGATCAAACGTAATGAGTTGTTTAACTTGTAAAAAATTCTTCGACCAGTCATCCTTTATCCTGGCAGTGTCAATTATCGAAATGGCCCTGTCTTGAAAACGCTGTAATGATTCCATTTTGGAGTTGGATACACTACCCCATATGACATCAGCGTATCTTATATGACTCTCTACGAGCGCACGATAGACATTGCTTAATTGAGATTGCGAAACAATGTTTTTTAGGGTTTTTAAAGAAGCAAGGCCCCCGCGTACTTTCGCTTTGATAGCTTTAAATTGGTCCTCCCAATTGAGTCCTTGATCGATAATTACCCCCAATGATTTTGTTTTCTTCACTCGTTTTATTTCTGAGCCATTTAATTTTAGTTTTTCTTGTTCGGTTATCTTATTAGTTCTATTTGGGTGGCCAATAAACATATATTCTGTTTTTTGTGGATTAGCACTTAATTTATTCAGTCGCATCCACTCAGAGATATTACTTAATTCATCTTGGGCTTTGCGAACCAACTCATCGACACTTGAAGATGCCAACGATACTTGAGTATCATCAGCATACATGCCAGCCTTAGATGCTTTCAAACATTTTTCAAAGTCATTTAGATACACTATGAACAGAAGAGGACCCAAACAGGATCCTTGGGGAATCCCGCAAGTGACAGTCTTAGCCTTAGACTCATAGCAGTTAAGCTTGCAGTATTGTTGTCTGCCTTCCAGATATGATCTGAACCAGTTACCGGCTAATTCTCGGATTCCATACGCTTCTAATTTTTCAAGCAAGATCTCATGGTCAACGGTGTCGAACGCTTTTTTCAGATCAAGGAATATTGCCAAATTAACCTTTCTGTGATCAACATTTTCATACCAAAACTCCGTACTGTCAATTAAAGATGTTACCGTTGAGCAGAGTTTCTGAAAAGCGGATTGGCTAATCGTCAAGATGCCACGTGATCTTAGGTAATCATACATCTGGTCATGCACGATTCTTTCCAGAATTCTCGAAAAAACGGAGATGACTGAGATGAACCCGATAGCCCAGCTAAACATGAACGGCGTACTGTATAACCCCCTCAAAATGTGAACGAGATCTCTAAAAAGTGATTTGTTCCTCGAGCTATATTATGCTCAAAGTTACGTCCCAGTTTTTAATCGTGCTAGAATTTTGTGGATCATTTTAGAATGGCGTACGAATTAACATCAAAATGGCGACAATAGTAAAGGCCAACCAAGAGATATCACGTCCACAGTATGCTGGTTGAAATAGACCCTTTAAAAGCAACAGAAAATAGCCATTTGACCAGTGCAAGTCGTTTTCCAAGAAAACGTATTTTGACAGAAGAGAATCGATTCCAATGAACTCATTTAAATTACTTCCTCCTGTCTTTTTTCTACAGAAGATGCAGAATCATTTAGAAACCAGTCAAATTATGATGTTTACCATTTCTATGATGTTTACACTGGTCTGCGGTTTCCTCAACCAGGGTCTTGAACTTCATATGATCAATTTATGATTACAAGGAAGAATATATTGTGGCAGACCTTATCGTTTCGTATTTCTCACCTCGAGTCATAAGTAAAGGTTTTGTGGTTCGAAAGAATATTTGCCAAATTATAAGTTTTCGCGAATGAATTTCACTATTTTGAATTGATACAAGCACAAAAAGTTTACCTCACCTTAGCAGCACAGACTAAGATGTTGATTTGCAATTCCAGCACTTTTCCAGCACCACTGTTTTAATCTGGAACCACGATGAAACGTCATTTGATTTGGTTAACCAGGCCGTGAAAGGATTAAAGTTGGGTAGTAGGAAATATTTGCCGCCCTCGAAAACATCATTTAACTATGCAAATCGCATTCTAATCAATTTTTGTGATCATTTTTTGCCAACGTCTGTTTTGTTACCTGAAGCGGTGAAGGTCATTTTGGGTTCATTTTGACGTGAAAATATTGAAGTTTGGAAGTTTGGACAAAATTTTGCCATACCTTAGCATTGCTGCTTGAATTGCATTTCATCAGTCTGTCTGCCTCATTGTTTTCAACTTGCATTTCGTAACATGGAGCCAAAAGTAGGGTCATGTGGTTTGGTTAATCAGTGGGCATGAAAATATTGCATTTATAAGCAGGAATAAATTTTGCTTCTTCTTTCCTCTAAAACAGTGCAAATTGCAATTTCATCATTTTTTTGTCCACATGCCTTTTGCCACTATGTGTCACAAGTAAAGGTCATGTGATTTGGTTAATCATGAAACGAATGGAAGCAGTAATTTATTTTATCACACCTCACATCAACAAACTGTTTCGACTGAAATTTCATCAGTTTTACCTCATATTTTGTCATCGAACTTTTTTGTCACCTTATGTCAAAATTAAAAATGACATGATGCCATTAGTCAAGCGACAATCACGTGGTTTTGGTTTTGTTTTATAAATTGAATTTGTTTGTTCTTATTTTGTCAGGAGTCATTTGAGGCAGTAATGAACGCACATTCAGCAGTCCTAACCGAAATGAGGTTGCCTGATCAAGCGTGTAACATTGATGCTAGTGCAATGGCCAGAAATCCAATCATTAAAAGACGGACAGCACCGGATCAGGGGTGAGTAATTTTTCTTGTGCCAATCATCTTGTTGGTCTCTTCCAAATTATAGCCAGTTTGTCATCGCTGTACATCAGAAACGAAGCCGGCATATAAGAAGAAGAACATCACATCTCAATTTTAGCCTAAATAGCCTAAATAAAGTTCATAATTCCTCAATAATTCTGGGGTTAAACTTTCAGAAAGGTAGATAATGCTACACAATGGCACACTAGCACCTAGATTATAATAGAGGAACAACATATCAACAGACTAACAAAGAATTCAATAAGTTTGAATAAACGACGTATTCGTTGAAGAATTTGAAAATGAAGGAGAAGAGGTGTGAGGTGTCCAAAGTGGTCCCCTGTGGCCTGGCAAATTGCAATTGTTTCTTCTTCACCATCGCTTTCTGTTTCTTGCTCGTAAAATCCATTTTTGTTGTTAGAATTGGCATGGAGGTAGGGTTATGATAGGAAATTTAATTTCCACACATTCAATAAATTTTTCCTTCTGGAATGGTAACAGTGAATCGGAAACTGTTTGAACAGAAGGCAAGTTTCAGATAGAAACAAAGTTCCCTCTAAATATTTTGAATTTCAGGTTTAGTGCCATTTGAAAATGCTAATCAGATGATTCATTCATCCTTTTCAGTTACGAATCTGGAAGTAAAATCAATTCATCAAAAGCTGCTGCTGAGCCTCTTAGCGAATACGAGGCCAAAATTGAATCTATACGTGACATAATTGGATACTGCTACCTTCCACCACATAACACATCAGGTATTTGAATATTTGCTTACGTTGTATCGAATTAATAATACAAGTACTTGATACAACAAAAAGAATATGGCCTCTTGGAAAAACAGACGACAAAAAGCAGATGATAGGATCTGATTACTTTGTGCAATTTTTAGAAAATTACTTCCCTTTACTCCCTCTAAGTGCAAAGGAAAGTGTTCGTTGCTCTAGGCGCTGGAGCAACGAAGGAATGCCCTTTCCGCATTCTTTTTATCTTTGTGACGGGTTTTTGGGGCTCCTGAAGTTGGGGCCTGGAGCCATCTGCTCCTTGCTACATTCTCAATGGGTGTGTTTGCAGGCAACGATAAATCATACAATTTTATCTTATGCAAGAGGGATCGAGGAGTCTGAAAATCCTAAAGTTTATTGTTGTATTGAAAGTCAGGTTCCACAAAAATTTTGGAAACAGCTTGAAAGTGGAAGAAATAGTCACAATGCAACATTTTGCAGGTTATGAGATATCTCCTTCGGGGGATTAAGTATGAATCAATCTCCCTGAAAACGGGATTTATTGATTCCTTGGTTTTTTTTTCTTATTTATAATCTCATAAAAATAGAACAACTACACAACTACAAAAGATTACAAAAGATTACAAAAAATGATTACAAAAAACGATGCCACAAGGAGAGTAGAAATATATCTCAACCCTTTGGCCATTAAATATATAATTATGAATCTAAACATAAAGATATTAACTAACATAAATCTAAGGTTACATTTACAAAGGGAAGATATGTCCATGTATGGGGGATTTGCAGGAGAAATTTGAAAGCGCTTAGCTGCGTGAGTGAATTTTAGAGTAGCCTCTATGAGTCGTTTATTAGCGTAAGATGGTAACCTTCATTGGTATTTTTTTAATTCAAAGGTAAACTCAAGTTTTTAATAATAGGTATTTTGTATATTTATAGGTTTAAACGATTTTTGTGATAGGTTATTTTTATTTTTAGTTGCAGGGTATATTGTAAAACAGTTAGTCAAACTGAATTATATCCCTGGGTAAAGAGTTTTAAAATAGAAATTAAAAGAATAAATAAATAAATAAAAAATAAAAACAGTTGCTATTTATTTTGCTAAATTTATGACATTTATTTTCAGCAATTACATTCGAACAAGGATTGTGTTCATTAGCTGTCAAATCAATCCAGATGAACCCTCATTTAAATCCCCTTCACAAAGCGTTGAAGATCGAATCATTTAATGGTATGTACCGGAAATCTCCGGGAGACCTATCACTTAAGAATCTAGAGACCTATATATCATTTATTTCTTTTTCTTCTTCTTCATAGGCCAGGCACTTTTCTTTCAAAGACACCTCTGGAGGGACCATTATGGAAACAAAGTCGCACTGGCCTTTTAATGCTATCCCTGTCATTTTAAACTAGGGGTGTTTTTAAATAGATATTTAGCGTTTTGCCAATAAATTGATTTTCACTTGTAAATATTGTAATTAGACCTTTTCTTTTCTCAGACTTGGTAATTATTTTTAAAGTTTAATGCAAAACCGCTGCTTAGAGCTCAAAATTTCTTCGAGGAATTTAATCTAACTGACAGTATAAGGCATTAACTCTGTTTACAAATTTGCTTTAGGTCGTGGCTTCATGGGGCCAGTCAACAGGAAAAGATTGGCAGGAAATTTATCAGACGTTTTGAATTGGGTCGCAGAGAATTCAAGGTAACCAAATGTCTTTATGCACTGTAAGTTGATTTTGAAATCGACAACGCAATTATGAATTGCTAAAACAGCCAGATGTGATATATGTATGTATGTATGTATATTCTGTTTGTAGTCGTGTATGCATGTATGTATAATTGCATGATCGAAATATATTACAATATGAATTCAAGAAGACGAATGTGTGCACACGATGCTGGCACATTTTGAAAACGGTGAAAATTGTGACGGATAGGCCTCCCGTGCACACAAAAAAGGTACATGTTTTGCCGGCAGATTTAGAACGCGCAATGTTTTGAAAACAGAATTCTAACCGGCACATCGTAGACACGGAATCGTGTGAACACTCGAAAGTGATCAAAACAGAGCATTCTTCGACGCTTTTGAGGCGAAACTAATCGAGTCTTTGGGTGTAGCTACATTTCTTTGGCATCAAAGACTTGCAACGAGTTTTTTACCGTCAAATCTCCTACCGTTTTCAAATTGTTCCGGCATCGTGTGAACGCTAGCTAAAATTTTGCTTCCATCATATTTTTCATCGTCTTCAAAATGAGCTGCCGGCATTGTGTGAAAGAAAGAGATCTATTTACAAGTATAAAAAATGACTGGGAGAAGGTAAATCTGATCTTAAAACTTTCCCGATTAAGAAGAGTCAAATAATTTAGAATATTCAACTTATATATTATCATTAGGGATTGAATAAATTAATTTGAAATGAGAAAGAATAGCTAGAATTGATGTGTTGCCAGAAGAATAGGGCCTACTGGAGTAAAATGGGTAGGCTGGGGTAAAATGTGTAATGTTGATTGCCAGAAAACAGTGGACCCACAATCAGTTACAAAATTGTTGAGCCACCCCCAGATTTTCAGTTTATTTGCCCCTGTTTTCCCCCCTCCCCCCTAGTCAATGTTGCAGTACCACAAAAAGTTGCCGAATCACGCGTGTCATCTCGATCAGGTACTTTTTTCAAAACAACATTGACATGGGGGAAGGGGGGACGAAAATTTCATTTTTTTTCTAGGGTGGCTCAACAATTTTGTAACTGATTGTCTGAAAATGTAGCACCTTTTAATGGATGTAAATCAAAAACATTTGCTTCAAACAATGTGAAATTAATAGTATTTGTAATACATTGGTAGATAAATGTCTCAGATTTTTTCGGGAACTTTGGAAGCTTATGCGGCCTCGCAGCGTCCCTTTGAAAATATGCCTATTTTCGACATTTTTTAGTTATGTGCCTACTTGTTTAGGCCTCGCAATAATCAGGTTCGACGAATAGGTATACCACAATAATTATTTTTGTTAGCACGGGAGAGCTTAAATCAACTTTTTGAATTGCTAACTTTGCCGTGTTTAATGACAGTGGTGGAGCTGCATAGGTTTACATTTTCTGCGTGATTTCTGTTGATTTAGGGTAATTCTCTGGAATCTGCCTGTTTTTGTCACGGTGACTTGGTCATAGGGAAATGATGATTATCTGCTAGGAAAGCTGGTTTCGTGAAGCTTTACTGATGTATGTTCATATGCAACAGCTATCAAATAGATACCACGTCTGCGATAGCCTCTGTCTGCCTGTAAACTTACAGGAGTTCCGTTGTGCAAAATTAACCATTTTCAAGCCCTACACAAAATGAAAAATGTGATTCTCGAACGAAATTACAAATTCTTTAGCGGAAATTCATGATACATTCAGAATCGAACGTCTTTTCACGCAATAATTCCCATAAACCAAACAATGTTGTGCCGTATCTGTGTCTTAAAAAGGAATCATTTCACTTGATCAGGCGCGGGAAATTTGAAAAATCGACATTTGAATTTCAAAGGGCATACGTTACCCCTTTGAAATCAGTCATAATTCTTTTGGGAACGGACAAAGCCCTATAACAAATCATTTCTTATCGGTCCACTGAGCCCACAGTGATTTGGAAGCCCAAATAACCAAATAAAGACATTGACGTCACTGAGTGAGGGGTTGAGATTGAGAACAATTCTCACCAACAATTCCCACTTTTTAAAGTTCCTTAAAAACGCCCAAAGACCTCGATAAAAAGTCAATAAAGTCAACCAAAATGTAGCAAAGACCTGTGAGTAGACATGTGCGGAGTTTTCAGCAGAAAGCTGGCGCTCATTTGATGTAAAATGGCGAAAAGGTCAACAATTCCCACTTTAGACACTACTAAAATGACTCCTATTAGTTTTTTAAAGCACCAAAAGTGAGCAATGTCGGTATGATTCCTAAAAGTTTAGCTTTGTTGTGCAAAGTATTGTTCGTTTTTGGTCATAAATAGGAGTCTCCACTCCCACTGACATCAAAGCCTATGTCCTTTTGATAAATAAGGTATGTTTACCCTTGCAAAGAAGCACAAAATGGAATGAGCAATGTTAGTGAGAAATGTACTGAGCACTGAGCATTGTGGCGAGCGACGATGACGTAATTCGCCTTGCAGACGAACTGGCATCATGCACACAAACTGCTCGCATCCTGGCCATCGTTGGTGTGTTCGAGTTGCCAGAGTTTGATCAAGGCTTAATGATATCGAAACGCGTTATGATTACTTTTTATCATGGTTTGAACTAGAGGAAGACGAACCTTAAATATTCACTATTTCAGACAATTACGCCATTTTTTTGCAAAATCGCGGAAAAACGCGAATTTCAAAAATCACGTAAAAAATGTCCAGTTGATGAAACTCCTTAAGCCCAATGCTTATATCAACTTTGTATCAATAACATTCTGTAAGCAAAATTGTGCATCATTGCCTTCATCACTTTTCTTGAAAACTGGAGTTAAAGTTGCGCGCTTTTCAGACAATCAGTTACAAAATTGTTGAGCCACCCCCAGATTTTCAGTTTATTTGCCCCTGTTTTCCCCCCTCCCCCCTAGTCAATGTTGCAGTACCACAAAAAGTTGCCGAATCACGCGTGTCATCTCGATCAGGTACTTTTTTCAAAACAACATTGACATGGGGGAAGGGGGGACGAAAATTTCATTTTTTTTCTAGGGTGGCTCAACAATTTTGTAACTGATTGTCTGAAAATGTAGCACCTTTTAATGGATGTAAATCAAAAACATTTGCTTCAAACAATGTGAAATTAATAGTATTTGTAATACATTGGTAGATAAATGTCTCAGATTTTTTCGGGAACTTTGGAAGCTTATGCGGCCTCGCAGCGTCCCTTTGAAAATATGCCTATTTTCGACATTTTTTAGTTATGTGCCTACTTGTTTAGGCCTCGCAATAATCAGGTTCGACGAATAGGTATACCACAATAATTATTTTTGTTAGCACGGGAGAGCTTAAATCAACTTTTTGAATTGCTAACTTTGCCGTGTTTAATGACAGTGGTGGAGCTGCATAGGTTTACATTTTCTGCGTGATTTCTGTTGATTTAGGGTAATTCTCTGGAATCTGCCTGTTTTTGTCACGGTGACTTGGTCATAGGGAAATGATGATTATCTGCTAGGAAAGCTGGTTTCGTGAAGCTTTACTGATGTATGTTCATATGCAACAGCTATCAAATAGATACCACGTCTGCGATAGCCTCTGTCTGCCTGTAAACTTACAGGAGTTCCGTTGTGCAAAATTAACCATTTTCAAGCCCTACACAAAATGAAAAATGTGATTCTCGAACGAAATTACAAATTCTTTAGCGGAAATTCATGATACATTCAGAATCGAACGTCTTTTCACGCAATAATTCCCATAAACCAAACAATGTTGTGCCGTATCTGTGTCTTAAAAAGGAATCATTTCACTTGATCAGGCGCGGGAAATTTGAAAAATCGACATTTGAATTTCAAAGGGCATACGTTACCCCTTTGAAATCAGTCATAATTCTTTTGGGAACGGACAAAGCCCTATAACAAATCATTTCTTATCGGTCCACTGAGCCCACAGTGATTTGGAAGCCCAAATAACCAAATAAAGACATTGACGTCACTGAGTGAGGGGTTGAGATTGAGAACAATTCTCACCAACAATTCCCACTTTTTAAAGTTCCTTAAAAACGCCCAAAGACCTCGATAAAAAGTCAATAAAGTCAACCAAAATGTAGCAAAGACCTGTGAGTAGACATGTGCGGAGTTTTCAGCAGAAAGCTGGCGCTCATTTGATGTAAAATGGCGAAAAGGTCAACAATTCCCACTTTAGACACTACTAAAATGACTCCTATTAGTTTTTTAAAGCACCAAAAGTGAGCAATGTCGGTATGATTCCTAAAAGTTTAGCTTTGTTGTGCAAAGTATTGTTCGTTTTTGGTCATAAATAGGAGTCTCCACTCCCACTGACATCAAAGCCTATGTCCTTTTGATAAATAAGGTATGTTTACCCTTGCAAAGAAGCACAAAATGGAATGAGCAATGTTAGTGAGAAATGTACTGAGCACTGAGCATTGTGGCGAGCGACGATGACGTAATTCGCCTTGCAGACGAACTGGCATCATGCACACAAACTGCTCGCATCCTGGCCATCGTTGGTGTGTTCGAGTTGCCAGAGTTTGATCAAGGCTTAATGATATCGAAACGCGTTATGATTACTTTTTATCATGGTTTGAACTAGAGGAAGACGAACCTTAAATATTCACTATTTCAGACAATTACGCCATTTTTTTGCAAAATCGCGGAAAAACGCGAATTTCAAAAATCACGTAAAAAATGTCCAGTTGATGAAACTCCTTAAGCCCAATGCTTATATCAACTTTGTATCAATAACATTCTGTAAGCAAAATTGTGCATCATTGCCTTCATCACTTTTCTTGAAAACTGGAGTTAAAGTTGCGCGCTTTTCAGACAATCAGTTACAAAATTGTTGAGCCACCCCCAGATTTTCAGTTTATTTGCCCCTGTTTTCCCCCCTCCCCCCTAGTCAATGTTGCAGTACCACAAAAAGTTGCCGAATCACGCGTGTCATCTCGATCAGGTACTTTTTTCAAAACAACATTGACATGGGGGAAGGGGGGACGAAAATTTCATTTTTTTTCTAGGGTGGCTCAACAATTTTGTAACTGATTGCAGAGCCGATATATTAACATTCACTATGGCAAGGAGGGTAGTTTGGGCACTGCTAGCGAGAAGAAAACCCTGAACAAAGACTTGGGCAAAATTCATTCAGATTTTCCACTCTTCTTATTTTACCCCAAACCTACCCATATACCCCATTAGACCCTAGTTAGATATCACCTTTGGATAGTCATGAATACTTGGTTGAGGTATGGGAATATAAACTCGATGTTTCACACCAAAGACCTTTCGGATTCGTGTCCTCGTCAAAGTGTGATTTAATGTTAGATTCAGTAGTCGAAATCATTCTTTGATGAAGACGCACCTCATGAAATAGACATCCTAGTATTTCCTTGTTGTGTAAATCTCCCCTAGACTGATTATATGGCCGTAGTTATCGCTATCGAAAGACTGCCGGACACTCCTCGGTTTTGTGCAATAGTCTCGTTTTGGATAGCGATTCTTGGGACTCATTGTAATCAGTCTAAATCTCCCCAGAGCAAGTGGAAGGTCTTATGTACATAATTGTTGCATTTTGTCAATTATTTAAGCCCGAGCTGATACCTGTAAATATATTTTGACACCCATCATGTAATAAATGTGTCCTATTATTACCTGCATGTAAAGAAGAAGCAATTCAGTTTAGTGTGATCATTAGAATCGAGTGATGTAGTTAGATTTTAATTTGTAGATAATTTTTGAATAAAAGTTGCATTTTAAAGGCATTGAGTCCGTATAAATTGCGCTCTCATGACCAATATCGACTTCTTTTCAATCATAAAACAAAAGTTGTCATTTCATCCCTATTGAAATTAAACCAAAGAAATTCTTCAGGATAATGCAAGGATTAAGAAGTCTTTGGTCCCCACTGCTAATGACTTTAGCACTTTAGTGCGATAACAAAGGGCCGTCAGCGGTTTGACAGCAAAATTCAGGACAGCGTTAAAGCTCAGATATTTATATGGACTCAATTCCTTGAAGTTAAACACAACTAATAACATTTTTCATCATGCGTTTTTACTTTGTTTTTATGGATTTTTTGAACACATTTGAATAAGAGTGAGTTGTATAAATTGTATAAAATATCTCAGTGAACACATGGCATTTTTTTCCGTTGTTATACCTCTGTATTGCAAGCTTTCAAAGGTAATATCTTGGGTTTCGCGTTTGAAGGTGTTGTGGCTCAGTGGTTCCTAGACTGATGAAGATGAGTCCCTTGTATCCCTGCGGTAAACCTTGCTCCAGAGGGACTCATCATGAAACAGTACAAAACTTGGCCCTATTTTTCTTCAATCATCGATGGAATTAGGAAAGAATCACGGCTTCGAATCTCTATCCCATGGGAGTGTTTTCAGTTCTTCAATCGAATCGAAAATTCTATCACATTTACACGTTAACAATAGTAATTCACAAATCTCGCAATCTGATTGGTACTGAAGAAATTGTTCAGTCTGGGCCTAAATAGGGCCAGGTTTTTCATAGTAATACTGTGAGTCTCTATTGACCGAAGCGCCATCATCAAGTCAAAGAGCACAGGGCAACAAGAGACTCATCGTCATAAGTCTAAGTGGTTCCTTGTTGTGACGTAGCGTAGAGTTTTCCTCTTACTCTGCATCCAGAACAGTCAGATGGCCAGGGTGATGAAATGAAATAAAAATGAAATAAAACAGAATTCTTTAATTTATTGTAGATTTCGGCTATGTTTTCAACAATGAAAAATGCGTTGAATGACCTTACTGCGGCATATTCTTCAATAACATCACCGCATACCAGTATCTAACGAAGGAAACAGCCAAGAAATTATCATTTTATGCTTCAACATTAGTTTCTTTATCAACACAAATAATCACGTCTTGCTATATCTTAAAACTTTCCTGCCCTATAATATTTTCTATAACAGTAATAAAAGATCCTTGCTGTCAGAGCAGCTAATACAAAAATAAATAATTTCAAAAAGTCCTGTTTGATCTTATCTTTGGGTACATGTACTTTTAACAAGGAACTCAGCCTCTCGGATCGCCAAAAATCAAGAAACTCCTGCATTTTTCTCTTTATTCTCACTTATTTCCTGTATCATATAACTCGTAAAGTACTTGGGTATTGAAATATTCAAGGGCAGCACAGATCTGATGATTTTAAAAACTCCCTGCCTTGACCAGAACTGTTAGTTTCTTATGAAAAATACTTGTACAGTAAAAACTCGCATATAACAACTACAGCTTCTGAGGATCTTTAAGCTAAAATTTTGGAAGAAAATTTCTGAAGTTTGTAAACATTGCATCAAAAAATGATAGAAAAGGTGTTTCAAAGTAACAGGTTATTTCCTGCCATTTCAGAATCATTACAGATGGTCTTGATACGATCAGCTCAAAATTAGAAGCAACATTTCCATTGTTAAAACTGCTCTACTGCCTTCGTTATCAATACTGACCATCCTGCCTTTCATAGACTGACATAATAATCTGAGGAGGGGAAACAGCTCTACTGCCCACTACTTTGTGACAGTTTTTATTTGGTCGTAGCATAGCTGAAAATGACCTTTTCTATTTCCAAGAAGTTCGGAACTGTGTCTGACAGCAAGGACTAATCTAAGTATAAATTAGATACTGTAAAATCACACTTTTCGATCTTAAAGATGCAAATATGTTAATTTGTTAGATGACAGAATATGCATATGAGATATATGGTTACAAATTTTCTAATCATTATCTTCAGTTCGCAAGATTAAATCATTAAAGCGTGAAATACAAAAAAGTCATTGAAAAACTAAGAAGGACTCTGTTCTTGGGGATAGCTATTATTCTGTACGGTTATATGGTAAAATCTTTTCCCATCTTTAAATGCTTGCAACAACAATATAAACACAAGAACCATTATAAACAGCTTGGTTATTGGTTCTGATCAAGCCCCATTTATACAAAACCGGTCCAACTTTGGGCCCGTAAGAAAGAGTGGAAGGAATAAGCGGTAAGCATATTCACTTTTGCTCTAATTGATAGTACCATAATGTTCTAGAGCAATGTAAACGCTCCTGAACCGTAACAATACAGTGGATCCAACCATACCGGAAGAGTGTGTAGACATGGTTTAAATTTCAAACCGGAAAGTTAAAAAGTTTAAATATCGACAGGATAACAGCTCCTTGCCGGGACTATGTCATGTTGAATTTTTTGTGCATGGATTTAGGAAGATTTTTTCTGCAGCTCTGCCAAATACCAACACAAAATAATAATGTGAAAAAGGAAGAAAGCTGAAATGCTAACGGACTTTTCTATCTGGTCTTGTTTATAAACTGAAGGTCAAATCATTTCAATCTGATACACTTTCGTGAAACCTAAAAATCTTCAAAAATCCCAAAATCTCGTAAAATCTTGGAAATCTCAAAGACTTCACAAAATCCCGCAAAACTCTACAGAAAATCCAAGAAGTCAGCGAACATCTAAAAAACCTTTTGATTTCTCCCCAAAAAATTATACAACTTCTTTAACGTGTAAATTTTCAAAATCTTGCAAAATCTTGAAGAAAAATCATACAAGAATCTTCAGAATCTTTGAAAAAGATACTCGAAAAATTTTGAAATTCTCAAAAATCTGTCACAGAAATTTTATAAAAATATCGCTAAAAATCCAATGGAAGAACTCGAAAACTTTTCCAAATCTGAGAGATTTGTAAAATATTTTACCCACATCAAAAACGAGGCAAATGTTTGATGTGCATATGATCAACCTCGTTCCCAGGGTGTTCTTACGTCAAAGTCAAATGCTGATCACGAAGCCGAATGAACAACGAACAAAGGTAGAGCAACGAACTCAATCTAGGGACGAGATTGGCATAGGACTTTACGATGAAATATGATGACAAAGGGCATGGAATGAATTTCTTGCTTTAAGGGTATAAAACAGTCCATTTGTATGGTATCGAAAATAAAGCGAGATTAAAAACATAGCTTTGTTATTTAATAATCACTTTGTATAAATGTTAAACCTCCTCCGCATCAAAGCTGCTCAGCACCATAGGAGATCTACGTTTCTTGTCGGTTGATGGTGTAAAACTTTCTTCAGTGCTTCGATTTCTCATATCCTACAAAAAAGAAGCACGGCTTTAGATACAAAGGAGAAACGCAAACTTGAAGTATAAAAAGACTATAAAAGAACGAGACAATCACAGTTCTTCAGTTACCGAACGATCAATTTGGCAAATAGGCACAAGCCCAGATAATCTTTATCAAGCTAGTAACAAAATCTGACTTGGAATTTTGCACTGTGCATTAAAGGCCATGAAAATGACGACAACAAAGGCAAACCAAGAGATGACACGTGCAAGGAATGCTGGATGAAACAGACTCTTTAACAAAAATCAAGAAGCCAGAAAATTTCTGCTTGAGTCTTCAATTCACGAAGAGGAGAACCATTTCGAAAAAGAATGAGATACAGTTTTTTGCTAAAAGAATAATCATATCTGAACTTCAGCAAAATTGAAGATGGAAAATAGTTCAGAGTAAGTAGAGTTTGTCCACTTTCACCATCGATATAGAACCAATAAGAATATCTTTTTATATGCTGAAATGTAATGAACAGATTTACCTTTGTTTCTGGGGTAGAGCTGATTGACGATAAAGGTGATGCTGCTTCCAAGCTGTTCACCATTTTTCTAGATTCTTCAAGAAGTTTATGTAATTTTTCAGAAGTAGAGTCATTATTAGCCTGAAAACCAAGATAAACAGACTAAGAACGGGCGAAAAGAAATTAGTGGTACCATTATCCCTGCGACAATTTTAAGATTTTTGAAAATTTTTCTCTGATTTTTAAAAAAGAAGAAAAAATGCTCAAATTCTGAAAATATTGAAGATTTTAGTAACGTCGAACGGCAGAAGATAGCTAAAGCTAAAGATAGCGGAAGATAGGAAAATAGCTAAAGATTCTTTGAAGCCGTTCAGTTCAAAGAAGTAGGTTGACAACCAGCTTTTTAAAGATTTGGAATCTATGCTCTACCTGATAAAAAAGACCGCTTTGGCCAAACTGAAAACAAGGAACTTCAAGGTATCCGTTTAAACAATCTCAGCGTGTTTTCAAACTAATGTGAAACAACTATCGCAAAAAAAAAACATGAATACAATAGTGGCTGTGACATTCAGTAATTACCTTAGGTGTACTGTAATCAAGATAACTTCCATTTTGTGATCCTGAGTTGTCCTGATCTACTGCTGGCGATTTGACTCTAACTGATCGTGGAGCAACAGAGTGATTTTGCATTGCACCTAACGAAGTAGCGTCCTTTCGCTGATATAAACCTGCAATAAAATTGAACGTACATTATAAGCGTGCGCACTTCTTCCTGTCTAAAAATTCATGTTTACAAAAACTTACCGTCTTTCATTCTGCTAAACAATTCTTATCAAAATGTAAATAATTCTTGTAATGCTAATGTGTGTAAGGCCTGTACTGTACATGGAAACATTTCTGCAGTATTTCGACCGTATCACTACCATAATATCCAGACGTTTAAACGATTTGAAAAACGATCTCGCTTTGAATTATCAGCTTGTTTGCTCCTTTGATTCTCTGACACAAACTAAGAACAATTCAGAAGAATTCTCAGACTGACCTGCTAAATCGAAGCTCCTTGTATTGTCCTGGAGAGATGAAATGATCTCAGTAAATAAGAGGAACATTTAACAAACTACGAAACACAATCATGGAGAGGATATTCACACAAATTCTACTTCTACGTAAGAACGTTTCCTTGCAGAATATTTCACGTCCCGTCCTTCGGAAGGGACGTTAAACTAGGGGACCCATGCCTGGATGCGGCATGCACAGTAGGCCTAAATTAGCTTTCAATAGCTACAAATCCTGACAAGCCCACTCTAAACAAATTGAAAACAAACAAAAAGAACTAAGCAGCGACACGATTCTGCATAACAATATAAGTAACGAATGGGCTCTACCTGTACAAAGTTGTCTATATCATCTAAGCCATTGTCAGTGGCCTTCGATTTGAGTTTTGTGTTTATCACAGAGCTAATGTCTGAAATATCATCATCTGTATTGAGTTCACTCAATCTAGGAAGGAAAGAAAAGTCTCAAACATTTTACAATCAAATTTATCAAATAATTTGGAAGTCTTGAATTACAAAAATCTACACAGGCTATGTTCTTAACTGAAGGGTTAGACACAGTACTTTCACTTTGTACCAAACTGGTAGACTGATTGCATATTGGTAGTAATCGCTATTGATAGACTGACGGACGCTAAAACTACGACTCATAGACTTTCACATTGAAAACTGGACGAAGTTTCCCCCGAGACTTTATGTCTGCATATGGAAACATAGCATAACTTTAAGGGTCAGCCACAGGATTTTCACTTTGTACCAAATTGAAAAAAAATCTTTTGAATTCTTTGAAAATATTTCGAACCATGAATGCAAAAAGAGCATAATACTAAAACTCCCAAGAGAATGGCCATATGACTTGAAATGGGCAGAAAAAACCTTGGGTTATTTTGCCTTTTTTTAGTTGAAGAAAAAAGTAAATAGTCGTACCTATCACTTATGTCTGGTTCTTGACTTTGTACTTGTTGCTGAAGGAACATCATTTCTCTTTGCTGTCTTTCATAAAGCTGTTAAAAGAAATCATTTCACATTGATTTAGGATAATCAGTAAGCGTGGATCATTATTAAAGACCAATAGCTAACCACGATTCTTTGCAATCCCATAATCAACTTTCGTATGGCATGGAGGTTTCTAGCCTAAGTTCTATTTGTTTTGTATTTCATTGGCCACAAAGATCATGGTTAGCAATCGGTCCTTCAGATGGGACTATCTGAAGCGTCATAACCCAGAACAGGCCCTGGGGCTTCAGAACCAATACTACGCCAAGACAACGATCGAATGATGGATATATCTCTGTGCCAAATTATCTTCAACATTCAGCTTGCATTTCATGATATTGCTAAGACTGGATAAAAAGGAGAGATAAATTTCCAGACAAAACTTCAAATAATTTTACCTGTCGTAAATGGTGCAATTCGGTTTCTGTTCTTTCCTGTTTTGATTTGCTAAGTTCAATTAATTGATCTTTCCTTTTTTCTCTTTCCCCTGAAAATATTTCACGTGTAAACTTCAACTAGAAAGATTTACATTCATAGAAAAAAGTTGGATTCAAACACTTGGAGAGAGCATCTTCAGTAGAGGAACTAGAATTCACAAGTTGTGTTTTGAAGTAACAAAGCAGCAACGGCCTACGCTACAACGATAGAGCATCTTCTCATTTACACAGGCAAAAACACGGTTTCATCTATTATCTTAAAAATAAGGTTAAACAAAACATTATGCAAATTTGTAATTTACAGGTAGATATCAAAGACATTATGGTTTTGGAAATTTTGATATTTGCATTAACTAGCTGCTTTTTATAAATCCTAGACATTGTTCCTAGGTAAACAAGCTGGAAAAATTCATTTCACCGTGTTGGCTAGTCCTGGAAAGATGGTTGGATAAAATAACAAGAAAATTACCCGCTAAAAAGAGTTCTTTCTGGGCGGTAAGTAGCTCTTGCTTCACCTGAAATGTGAAGACAAAATTGATGTAAATAGTTGGCTTCCTTTCATATTACAACCAAATTGCCAAATTGCTACACTGAATATAGCTGTGTTTTTACATTTCACTTGCATTGACTTTTTGGACATAAATCACGGTTCAATTGAAAGGATTCCAAACAGATGTATTTTATCACACTATACTTCATTACTCATTTCTGAATCTATTTCCTTCATATCAATCAAAAAGGACTGCTTTGATTTTACTGGTAAATTTTGGTCTTCGCAGTATTTGCTAACAAGTGCAAAAGCATCCAAAGACTTGATGGGAACCTGGTGGAAATTTAAAATAGTTTATGTTTGGCAGGAAAATCTTTAAAATATCCTTCGAAAGAGATGGCTTCTGTTAAAATTTGTTGAAGAAGACACAAACCTGCGACAATTCAGCTTGATGTTCATCTACATTATTGTATTGGTTGTTTATATCAGCTAAAATAACAAAAAAAGATTTTCTTATGTTTTGAGTGTAAATTCTGAGACCAGGTAGGCTCATTATACAAACACAGGTTTTACGGCATATGAACTGAGACAAGGTTGGTTCAATATGAAAACAAAAGTCTCACAGCGTATGCACTGAAACTGGCACGCGTTCAGTTGACACGGTTGAAGTATTGATCGAAACTTTATCAAAATAGTTTTTTAAATCAACTTTACATGAAAATCTGCTGTCCAAATCGTTTTTCTATTCCTACATCATAAAAAGGAGAAACGGCAAAAGAAAATCAAAGTAACAACGATTTTAAAAGACAAATGTAAACAAACCTCTCAGTTGTTCAACTTCATGTTTATTCGCTTGAAATTGTTCCTTCCACTGATCTCTTTCTGTTCTTAGAGCAGCCTCACTCTTGCGACATTCCTATAAACCAAACAAGCAATAGGAACAAAGCGAAAGTAACAGCTTTTATAACTTATCCTGTCTCCATAAATAATTTAACATAAAATAAACTGACATCATAAGCGAGCTTTAAGAACACTCCAAAATGATTACGACTTTTCCATTACTACACTTTTGGAGAAAAATGACGCTGTAACGATCCATATCAAAAATCTCCAAAAATTGATGCTAGTCAATGAACCATCTAAATCCATCATATATCTGTCACCTTCATGAAATGAAGGAGATTCAGTATGATCTCAGAACTAAGCTTCTGATTGTAGAATTTGTAAGTAGCCTGGCTATCATGCTATGTAGCTAATAATATTATTTCTTAGATATCCTTGTAAATTATATTGTAAACAGTTAGTATTAATTGGTTTCATACAACTATGTCACACCAGCTCTAAAGAATGATTATGAAAAATTGAAAAAATTTAGAGGTGTAGCTGTTTTGTGGTTGTTAGTGCTAAAATTTACCTGTAATGAGCTATGTAGGCTCTTGACTTTATTTGTGAGGTCATTCAGTCTCGTATTCGCATCTCTCATGTCGTTTTCCTGTAAAAATGTAAGCGATTCTTTTCATTTTCCACTATCAAGCAATGATTGAGAGGGCCGCAAATAGCATGGCCATGGAATCTGTATTCGCTATCTTTTATTGTCGTGCATTTTAACACATTCACGAGAATGATCCGAGAGCCAATGTTTTGTATGCTAATACAGATAAACGTTAATTGCTACAAATGATCGATACCTAAGCATGTTTTACATTAGCTTTCAGATCAAATTTAAGTGTCTTGAAGGCTGTATTGAATAGTCTAGTGATTGCTTGAGTTGTTTTTTGGTTCAATTTTTCTTTAGCAAATCTTCACACAGACAGTTTTATGAATCTTACAGGCCTCATTAAAATAATGTGTGCCTGTGACCAAGTGGCTTAGGAAAAAGTCCTCTGACTAGGTGCCCGCACCTAATGAATAATGATTTTTTTCTGCTCGTGTGCTTGCATACATTAACAAGGCCTAGCATTTCATCCTTTAGTTTCAATAAAATTGCGTTCATGGTTGGTTTGTAGCCTCACTCACAGACCAAACAAGGACTCGTTTCTTACTTGGACTGTCAGTCTGGCTGAATCGGTTTGTAGAAACATGAAATGATTCTAAATCATTAAAAAGGATTGTGTAATCCTACCTTCAGATTTAACGTTGTAACTAGCTCTTGTTCCTTAGCTTGAAGTTGCCCTAATGATGTAGAAAGTTCTTGTATCGATCTTGCCATGTTTTCATTCCTATCCTTCAATTCCTCGGCTTGATGTGTTGAAATATTGGCTTGGTCTGAAGCTTGTTGTAAATGCATCTGAAGAAAACATTGCCAGTCAGTATACTTATCAATCAATCAATCTATCAATAAGTCAACCAATCAATCAACCAATCAATCAATCATTCAATAAATCAATCAATCACACGACATTTTCGTGAGGCTACTTAGATTCACTTCCCAGACTGAACTTAACAAGAGCTGCGAACAAAGCTTCACCTTTCACTCTTGGGGGCCTCTGGCACCCAAGTAAGATATAAGCTGTTAATAGAGTTCTTGGCTACCCCATCCGCAGAAAATAGGAGGACCCTTATCATATGGAATGGTATGGCAACTGTTTATATGGCAACTGTTTATATGGCAACTGTTTATATGGCAACTGTTTATATGGCAACTGTTTCTATGGCAACTGTTTCTATGGCAACATTAGTATCTAAGTAGAAAATCAAATATAAATATTTTAAAAATATTTAAAAGGATCCACTTATTTATTTGCTTGGCTTACCTGTGTTGCCTCTAACTCTTTCGTTTTTGATTGTGCATTCTGCTCGGCAATCTTAAGTCTATAAAACAAAATCACTCCAAAATACAAAATGACTTAAATTAAAGAAATGACTTGTCCACCAAGCATAAGACATACAATTATCAGTACTTTTGCCGGAATTGCAATGCTTACTTCTACAAGCTTTTTCTGTGCATTATTTTTCAAATCCAAAATTTTATTTAAATAATCTTTCTTGCGATTTACATCCAATCGCATTGTTGACTTCATTTATATCGGCATTCTTCTATACACATAAAAGCATTATCCTCCATCCTTTGCTTTCTTCTATGAATGAAAGGATATGGCCATGTTTCTCTTTCTGTTTTGAAACTCAGTTTTCAATCAAAACTTCAAATGACAGTGAGTCTACATTAAAACTGCTCCTACCGTTCTTTCAATAACTTGATTTGCTCAATTCTCTTCTTCAGTTCAACTGAAATTAGAAAAAAGTGATGAGGATACAATTTCTTGAGGGCATGAAAGTACAAAATGAAACATCTAGGGGGCAGGGATACTGCATGAACATAAAGCCAAACTTATCTGCAATTCTGCATGAAATTGTACTGTCAACATAGCAGGGGCAAATACCGCCAGAACTTGAAAGGGGGGGGGCAACTTGCAGGGAAGGCACCAAGGAGGGAATGAATGGAATGTGTGGCAAAAGTGTGCAAATGCTTTTGACTGCATTTTGCTAAAATTATTTAGTTTCTCTGCAAAATTGTCTGTAGGATATGTTTTCTCATCCATTTTTGTTTGAACCAGACACATTCCTCCCCAGAAAGGGGGGCCAAGCAGAACTTTCTTCTTGAAGGGGTGGCAACTGCCCCCACTTGCCCCCTTAAATCCACCACTGCAATAACAAGTGATTCTTTTCAACAATGATGTAAGGATTTGAAGGTCCCCTATTCATCATGTGGTATTCAAGTTTTCTTGTTGATGGATCTGTTACAATAGCCTTTTGAGGAAGACGCACAACCAGGATGTAAGCCACAACTGGGTTAATCTTATTCCCAACAATTATAATGTGCACTTATCAGGCAAGTAAAATGACAGCTATCTGATATCATGCATGTATCAACAATGAATAGCAAACTACTTGAAAAGCTACATGTGACAATGAGCTGCACATCAATGGGAAATTAACTGTGAACATAATCCTGGTTTCAATTTCAAACTCAGTTATGTCCAATGACATTTTGAGCTCCTCTGTCTTCATCCTAAAACTCCAATATATCATAGTGGAAATATGCCATACACATTCATCTCTGACACAAGCTAATATACCACTTCAATTAACAGCCTTGCTTTGGAAATTATTCAAAAGTTTTCCATATGAAATTGTAGAGGCCAAATTCGGGTTTAGCATCCAAACTTTAGTCTAACTTCAAGTCTTTGAGCTGCTAGTGGCCGCAATGTTAATTTTGATGGTGATGCAAAATTTGAAAACCTATATATATGGGATTTTACCCTGAACATGACACAGGGTGTAAAGTTTCATCCCAAGTGATCTTTCAAGGTCAAATTCCTTATAAATTTCTAAAATTTTCTAGGTCATAAAATCAACATCACAATTGCCAGCAACGTAGAAACGTGTAACTAAATTAAAATTTGGTATGGGTGCTAAATCCCAATCTGGGCTCCAAATTTCCATATGAACAATTAGAAAGAAATTCTTACAAATTTCCAAAACGAGGCAATTGAAGTGGTCTTGTGAAGCGATATATGAGGTGCAAATGCAGAGAATGACAAGTTCAAGACAAATACAATAATTAATTAGAAATGGCATACCTTTATATTTTGGTAGCTGCTTTTCAAGTACAAGGACCTAGAGTAAACAGAAAAGTTGAACCATTACTTTTACAGTAATTGTTACAGTTTGAATGGTTTTCTTTGAAAAGACTAGTTCTTACCAGATTTTGGCCATTTCACTAAACATTCAGTAACTTTGTAGTTACTGTTTACTGAAAGTCCATGGTGTCTCTTGATTTCATTTCAGTTTCCAAAGTATTCTAGCATCTCATGCAAAAACATCTTTTATGAAACAAACAAATATTTGAAAGTTACTCACCCTTTTCCTGTCCGTTTCCCATGATATCAGTTGTTTTTGGTGTGAATCTACCATTTCATTCAGTTCCCTCAAAATTTAAAAGACATTTAATTACAAGATGGAAGATTCAATAAAAAATCCAAAAAAAAATAATGATAAAAATTATCTTTCTGGGCAGCAGGAGCATAGTTTTATAAAATGTTCATCTCTTGAATCAAATGACTCATTTGCCAGGTAACTGAAAGAAATCGCGAAGAAAGATAACATGATTTTCACCTGTCTCTATCTTTCAGTTCATTCATAAGAAGCTGTAGCTCTCTCCTCTGTCTTTGAATTGTAGAGTTTTCCATGTCTGTGTACTGCAATAAAATTCATAAACTTCGACCTCATTCATACTCCACAAGAGCCATTTAAAATGTGCAAAATATAACATCAATCTATGAGGGAGGCTTTAGGGTTTCATAGGTTGAAGGTTTGGCCAAATTTAGTTCTTGGGTTTTGGAACTTGTGTTTAAATCAAATGGATTCCGGGTTTCAAGATGTGTCACAGGTTCCAAGTTTGAACAATTTTGGGACTTTAAAATCTCTCAGACTTTCCAATGTATATTACTGCAGACTTTTCTGAAACTTCACAGGTCTTATAGATTTCTTAAGATTTTCAAAATTTAAACATTCAGATCCTTGGGAGTTATTGAGATTTTCTTTTAATTTTGTAAGATTTTTGAGAATTTAAAAGATATTCTACATTTGCACGAAACTGTCTAAACAATCCTTTTTAAATGTTTTGGGGGGAAGCTCCCTGTGATTTTGGATTTTTGAAGATATGAACAATTTTTCTTGAAATTTCTACAATTTCGTGACTATTTTTGAGATTTTCAAGATTTCTCTGATGTTTGGATTCTTGAAGGTTACTTGTAAGAAAGTATGAAGATTTTTAGAGTGAGTTCTCATCAGATATTTCAGTTGTTGAATGTATGTAACGTTTTGCCATATCAAATCAAAAGTTTGAAAATATTTATATAATCTAATGGAAAGAAAAAGGTCTAATTACTATATTTACAGGTATACAGAAATTAATAGGCAAAAAGCTAAAAATCTATTTAAAACACCCCCAGTTTAAAATGGCAGGGATAGCATTAAAAGGTCAGTGTGATTTTGTTTCCATAATGGTCCCTCCAGAGGTGTCTTTAAAAGAAAAATTGTTGAAGAAAAGAAAAAACATATCTCAAAAGTTAAAAGAAATTATGCCAACATTGTCTCAACTTTACCCTAGATGGTGATGTCCCTCCAGTTGGTGCTTTTACTGGGCTTGGGGATCGAGTGGTCATATAAGTTGCATTTGGCTGACTATTTGAATATCTTTGAGGAATTTGGTTTGTGGATCTTGAAATTGCAGAAACGTATGGTTTTGAGGCACCAAATGATGTTTGTCCTTTTCCAAATCCCAAACTAGGGGATGTTGCATTATCTTGCTGCAGAAAAGAGCAATTATCAGATGTGAACAAATACAAAACTATGGACAATGAAAACATGTTAAAATATTTGAGGCAATCAGCATTCAAAACAGGAAGCTTTCAAAATTCAGTGGAGATAAAGAATGAGCAAGCCCTGAAAGTTAGGTTTTCTAAAATTGGAATTTTTGAGAATGAAATATTAGCTTTGCTGATTCTATGTCCGTTTGTCTGTGTATAATGAATCAAACATAAACAAACCTTTCTTGGTGTACTCTGGTATGGGGAGGCATCATATCCATTGGCATAACTTGGTCCTAATGAAAAGTAAGAAAGATAAGCTCTGATTTGAAAGTCATATTGGCTCAAGGCATGGCAAATAATTAATCTAGGATTTGCAGCCTACATAGAAGCCACAGTGAACTTCTTTTGGATACATTTTGACTTTCCATGTGTTGAAAAATATTTTTCCTTGCTTGTATTCACAAACTTATAGCTATTTTGCCAATTTCCTGCATGCATAGATACTTGTGGTTGGAAATCATTTTTTTCTAAAGTTCCTTGTCCTATTTCATACATTCATACTATGGGAACAGAAGAAATGAACATGGAATTCTTGGCATGTAATATAACACCTTCATTTGATCAAAAAACAAAACATTATGAATTCTCTTTCTGGTAGTAAATCACCACACTTAACAATAATCTAAGTGTCAAATCACAGTCCTCTCAGTGTCAGTGTTTCTTCCATTCAAGGTGTGACCCTGAGGTGTCAATTCATTGAACATGACCTGCTGTTCCTTCTGTGTTTACAACACTGTGCAATTTTTATGTACACAAAGTAATCTGTAGGTACAAAATTGAAAATGGTGTTATTCCTAGTAGAAGTAAGAAAACCCTAGATACTAAATATTTTCATCTGACACTGGTTACAGCAAGTTGTCAGATTTAACTATGTTGCTTTTTTATTCAACTGAATAGCAAGCAAATGCTTTTGCAGGGTATATTACTCACTCTCTTGAAAAGATGTGTGGAGTATTTGAAAACAAGAAGGCATTTCTTTGCATTTTCTTGGATCTATGGGGATTTTTGAGAAAGAGATAAACAAGATCTTTATTTAAGGAATGATATGCTCATCAAGAAAGCTTGGAGATCTGACTGGGTTACCAAAACAAGAAGCACACTATGTTTACCCTGGTGGAATCGGTGTACGCCATCCGCCAAACAACTTACGCCATTTTCTTTTGTTCTCTGGTTATTTCTATTGTTTAGATTGACTCTGTCCGCCAAAGATCTTTGGCGGAAAGGGGTCCGATTCCATACTGGTATGCTTATTCTTGTTTGGATCTCATCTAACAATCTGCTGTGACCAGTGTGATACGAAGAAAACCTGTAGCAAATCACTCCAACTGCTTGGGGTGGGGTTTTCACTTTCAGATTTCAATTACCTAAAGCTTCGACGTTAGAATTCAAACCATGTAGGTTCCTTTGTTCGTCAAAATTCAAATTCCTTTGCAAAGAACTTGGAGGTCTTCTTGCATGCATGTTTTAATCCTCTTGATATCCTTTCCAGCAAATACAAATCTTTAGGGATCAGCGCAAACAAAAGTTCTGCTGGTGGCCTAGGCAAACAAACACGACTTCAGGCAAACTTCGGCATTGTCTATCTTCAATCCGTTAGTGTAATCCACGCTTAATTTGTAATAGATGCAAAGCAAAATCTTCTTGCATAATAATCCATTAATTCTTTCGACAATCGCAAGCTATCGAGTGAAATAATCGATAGATATTTCGTTGACATTCATGAGGTTTTCCATCTGCCCGCCTCCATCTTTGTTGATCAATCATTCCGTTGTTGCTGTGCTCATTGATAAACCCGCCAATTTTCGACGCATGCGTTGGCGTGTTCCATGGAAACAACGGAACTGGACATTGGATCCAAAATATGTGCTGTCCTTCCCCTCCATTGGGAAAAGCTCTAATACATCACTTGACGGGATTTGACACTCAACAAGGCAAATTTTTGTCTCTTTCTGACAAAAATCATGGGACAGAGCATTACAACCAAGAGAGGAAATGTTATCCAGTTTTGGAACAGGTGATCTTATGTACCTATAAAACTGATATACCATAAGGCGCATTTCATTCGACAGGGGAACAGGGTGTGAAAAGTTTTCCACATGCCCTGTCGCCTTCCCAAGATAAGTATCCTATGTCTTGTTATTGATGAAACCGCCAATCCGACATACAAAAGTGTGCAAATAAAATCTTCAGTATTCAATATGAGTCCTCGTTAGTCGCGAACAACATGACAAGAAAAGTGTCTGCCACTTATGTCCCATCAAATCCATCTCCAATAACAGAAAAAAGTGATTTAGGACTTGAGAATATAAAAAATATCTCCAATCATGCCTTGGATCTATCTTGATATTAGATTTACAATATTTCCAAGGCAAAAGCGATGTCATGAATTGATACCATCAGTAAAATTTCAATAACACCCATATTGTCAGTAAAATAGCGACATTTGAGGTGATAATGAATTTACATCTTCTACTGAGTTGATACTGTCAAACCAAGTTTAAAATCTCGTTCTTGTCATAACGATGAGCCATTTCAATGACAAAAACGATCTAGTGAATTGATACCATCAGTCAAATTTCAATATCACCTCTATTGTCAGTAATATAGCGACATTTGAGGTTATAATGAAGTTACATTTTCAACTGACTTCATAATGTCAAACCAAGTTTAACATCTCGTTCTTGTCATAACGATGAGCCATTTCAATAACAAAAACGATCTAGTGAATTGATACCATCAGTCAAATTTCATTAACACCTATATTGTCAGTAAAATAGCGACATTTGAAGTGATAATGATTTTACATCTTCTACTGAGTTGATACTGTCAAAAAAGTTTAAAATCTCCTTCATTGTCATAAAAATGAGCCATTTCAATGACAAAAACGATCTAGTGAATTGATACCATCAGTCAAATTTCAATATCACCTCTATTGTCAGTAATATAGCGACATTTGAGGTGATAATGAAGTTACATTTTCAACTGACTTAATAATGTCAAACCAAGTTTAAAATCTCGTTCTTGTCATAAAGATGAGCCATTTCAATGACAAAAACGATCTAGTGAATTGATACCATCAGTAAAATTTCAATATCACCTCTATTGTCAGTAACATAGCGACAATTGAGGTGATAATGATTTGAAAACTTCTACTGAGTTGATACTGTCAAACCAAGTTTAAAATCTCGTTCTTGTCATAAAGATGAGCCATTTCAATGACAAAAACAATGTAGTGAATTGATACCATCAGTCAAATTTCAATATCACCTCTATTGTCAGTAATATAGCGACATTTGAGGTGATAATGAAGTTACATTTTAAACTGACTTAATACTGTCAAACCAAGTATAAAATCTCGTTCTTGTTATAACGATGAGCCATTTCAATAACAAAAACGATCTAGTGAATTGATACCATCAGTCAAATTTCATTAACACCTATATTGTCAGTAAAATAGCGACATTTGAAGTGATAATGATTTTACATCTTCTACTGAGTTGATACTGTCAAAAAAGTTTAAAATCTCCTTCATTGTCATAAAAATGAGCCATTTCAATGACAAAAACGATCTAGTGAATTGATACCATCAGTCAAATTTCAATATCACCTCTATTGTCAGTAATATAGCGACATTTGAGGTGATAATGAAGTTACATTTTCAACTGACTTAATAATGTCAAACCAAGTTTAAAATCTCGTTCTTGTCATAAAGATGAGCCAGTTCAATGACAAAAACGATCTAGTGAATTGATACCATCAGTCAAATTTCAATATCACCTCTATTGTCAGTAAAATGACGACATTTCGGGTGATAATGATTTTAAAATTTCTACTGAGTTGATACTGTCAAACCAAGTATAAAATCTCGTTCTTGTTATAACGATGAGCCATTTCAATAACAAAAACGATCTAGTGAATTGATACCATCAGTCAAATTTCATTAACACCTATATTGTCAGTAAAATAGCGACATTTGAAGTGATAATGATTTTACATCTTCTACTGAGTTGATACTGTCAAAAAAGTTTAAAATCTCCTTCATTGTCATAAAAATGAGCCATTTCAATGACAAAAACGATCTAGTGAATTGATACCATCAGTCAAATTTCAATATCACCTCTATTGTCAGTAATATAGCGACATTTGAGGTGATAATGAAGTTACATTTTCAACTGACTTAATAATGTCAAACCAAGTTTAAAATCTCGTTCTTGTCATAAAGATGAGCCAGTTCAATGACAAAAACGATCTAGTGAATTGATACCATCAGTCAAATTTCAATATCACCTCTATTGTCAGTAATATAGCGACAGTTGAGGTGATAATGAATTTACATCTTCTACTGAGTTGATACTGTCAAACCAAGTTTAAAATCTAGTTCTTGTCATAACGATGAGCCATTTCAATGACAAAAACGATCTAGTGAATTGATACCATCAGTAAAATTTCAATAACACCTATATTGTCAGTAAAATAGCGACAATTGAGGTGATAATGATTTTACATCTTCTACTGAGTTGATACTGTCAAAAAAGTCTAAAATCTCCTTCATTGTCATAAAAATGACCCATTTCAATGACAAAAACGATCTAGTGAATTGATACCATCAGTCAAATTTCACTATCACCTCTATTGTCAGTAATATAGCGACATTTGAGGTGATAATGAAGTTACATTTTCAACTGATTTAATACTGTCAAACCAAGTATAAAATCTCGTTCTTGTTATAAAGAAAAGCAATTTCAATGACAAAAACGATCTAGTGAATTGATACCATCAGTAAAATTTCAATATCACCTCTATTGTCAGTAAAATAACGACATTTCGGGTGATAATGATTTTAAAACTTCTACTGAGTTGATACAGTCAAACCAAGTTTAAAATCTCGTTCTTGTCATAAAGATGAGCCATTTCAATGACAAAAAAGATCTAGTGAATTGATACCATCAGTCAAATTTCAATATCACCTCTATTGTCAGTAATATAGCGATATTTGAGGTCATAATGATTTGAAAACTTCTACTGAGTTGATACTGTCAAATCAAGTTTAAAATCTCTTTCTTGTCATAAAGATTAGCCATTTCAATGACAAAAACGATCTAGTGAATTGATACCATCAGTCAAATTTCAATATCACCTCTATTGTCAGTAATATTGCGACATTTGAGGTGATAATGAAGTTACATTTGCAACTGACTTAATAATGTCAAACCAAGTTTAAAATCTCGTTCTTGTCATAAAGATGAGCCATTTCAATGACGAAAACAATGTAGTGAATTGATATCATCAGTCAAATTTCAATATCACCTCTATTGTCAGTAATATAGCGACATTTGAGGTGATAATGAAGTTACATTTTCAACTGACTTAATACTGTCAAACCAAGTATAAAATCTTGTTCTTGTCACAAAGATGAGCCAGTTCAATGACAAAAACGATCTAGTGAATTGATACCATCAGTCAAATTTCAATATCACCTCTGTTGTCACTAATATAGCGACATTTCGGGTGATAATGATTTTACATCTTCTACTGAGTTGATACTGTCAAACCAAGTTTAAAATCTCGTTCTTGTCATAAAGATGAGCCATTTCAATGACAAAAACGATCTAGTGAATTGATACCGTCAGTCAAATTTCAATATCACTTCTATTGTCAGTAATATAGCGACATTTGAGGTGATAATGAAGTTACATTTTCAACTGATTTAATACTGTCAAACCAAGTATAAAATCTCGTTCTTGTTATAAAGAAAAGCAATTTCAATGACAAAAACGATCTAGTGAATTGATACCATCAGTAAAATTTCAATATCACCTCTATTGTCAGTAAAATAACGACATTTCGGGTGATAATGATTTTAAAACTTCTACTGAGTTGATACAGTCAAACCAAGTTTAAAATCTCGTTCTTGTCATAAAGATAAGCCATTTCAATGACAAAAACGATCTAGTGAATTGATACCATCAGTCAAATTTCAATATCATCTCTATTGTCAGTAATATAGCGACATTTGAGGTGATAATGAAGTTACATTTTTATCTGACTTAATACTGTCAAACCAAGTTTAAAATCTCGTTCTTGTCATAAAGATGAGCCATTTCAATGACGAAAACAATGTAGTGAATTGATATCATCAGTCAAATTTCAATATCACCTCTATTGTCAGTAATATAGCGACATTTGAGGTGATAATGAAGTTACATTTTCAACTGACTTCATAATGTGAAACCAAGTTTAAAATCTCGTTCTTGTCATAATGATGAGCCATTTCAATGACAAAAACGATCTAGTGAATTGATACCATCAGTCAAATTTCAATAGCACCTTTATTGTCAGTAAAATAACGACATTTCGGGTGATAATGATTTTAAATCTTCTACTCAGTTGATACTGTCAAACCAAGTTTAAAATCTCTTTCTTGTCATAAAGATGAGCCATTTGAATGACAAAAACGATGTAGTGAATTGATACCATCAGTCAAATTTCAATAGCATCTATATTGTCAGTAATATAGCGACATTTGAGGTGATAATGAAGTTATGTTTTCTACTGACTTAATACTGTCAAACCAAGTTTAAAATCTCGTTGGGAATAGACATAGATATAACTCGTAGCCGCTATAAATAGGCTAGGGAAACGCCCACAAATTCTTTGTTTCTGTAGTTACACAATGAAACCGGATGCGTCTAATCTGTCAAGTACAATAGATTATATTTTTGACCTGGCCCGGGCCAGCTTTTAACTATGTCGACTCCCTTTAATTGTGGCAAAATCAAGATCAAAATCTTGCTCATTTTCATCTAGATGAGGCACTCAGGTGGATCCCTTCTTAAAGACAAATGACGGAGATATAAGGCGACTTAAATCAGGGGCCTGGGCAATCTAAATATAGTTTATTGTATTCCATTGTATTTGTTGATCTCGAGAGGTTATCAAAACAATTGGACAATTGATGGCAGGCGCCCATCTTTTGTTCTATTTTTAAACTAGACGATATATATCCGTCATTTGTCTTTAAAGTCTTCTCCAAAGATCATATGAGTTTTTTCCGAGATGGAAAGAGAAGAACAGGAAATTGTTTGATTGATTGATTGATTGATTGATTGATTGACAGGTTGATTGTTTGATCGATCTATGGGTTGAGTGACAGGGCGGGAAAACAAAAAAGTACTTGAAGATGTTGTTGTTGTGGATATGACAGACGTGGAATGAAGAAGTCGAGGACAAGACAGAGAGCTGAAATAAGACTTGAAAATGGAGCAACTGCGAAATAATGCATTGGCTTATTCAGCCACAACCATTGCAGCTGGCCTGATGAACTCTGTCTTCCAGTTTTATTATGTCACAATGTTCCTCAACGTCCATAAGTACGTATGAAATGTCGTGCAAACTTGGGCCTAGCTTGATAACATTTGTTGAAAATGGCTCGCTCAAGCATAACCACAGATTTAAAATATAGTTTGAATCGGGTCTTTCTTCTCGCAAAATGCATTTCCAAGGCCATAAGATCCAAATCAATTTTCAAGGATATCACAGCCTTGAAAAGTGGTGACATTTTTATTCATTTTAGTTCACACATTTCTTTTGACTTTTTCAGTATAACACAATATTGGTTCAATCAAGCCCAAGTTGTCTACTTGATTTGGAATGCAATAAATGATCCTTTATTTGGTTATCTTCAGGTCAGTGTTAGAGTGTTAAAATTTTTCCTAAGGGGAGCAAGCAGATGTGAATTCAATGTTGAAATATATATAGTGCAAGTAGCATGATAAATTAAACTTTGTTCTAGCCCTATAACTTTAACTAGGTTTTCCATGCCATAAATATTTTGCATGAGAATAAAGATGCCAGACTGTGATGTGCACTGCAAGTGGTAAATTGATCTAAGGCTCCATTCACACAAGAATGGAATGGAACGAAACGGACCAGAACGGAACAGACGGAAATTTTCAAGGGGTGTTCACATGGATCGATAGGCGTATGTGATATGTATTTTCATCCCTAGAGATAAAGATTTTCTGAGCTGGCCATTAAGTTTTTTCATTTTTATGCGTAAGGAACCCTATTGTTTGGAGTTTTAGAATTACCTCATGTATAAATTGCATGAAAAAGTTCGCAAAGTGGAATGGAACGCTCCAATAAAGTGCTCAAACGATGGCTAAATCGTTCCGTTCCAATTTACGGCTTGCTTATCAGAGCCATCCACTTTTTGGAACTGAACGGAACGTTCCTAGTCGTTCTTGTCTGAACACGAAATTCTTTTGTTTTTCTGGAACAGTTCCGTATCTTTCCATTCCGTTTCGTTCTCGTGAGAACGGGGCCTAAGACTAGCATGTTGTCATTGACACATGTTGAAATACAGAGATTGTTTAAATGGAAAGATTGATTTACTGCAGATAATATCTGCTGTAGTGTAAATGCATTTACTGGTTGGAGTTGTTTTCTTCCGCAGGACAATTCAAACATCCCCTTTCTGAAACACAGAAGATTGAATATTCTCTATGGAGCACCATTGTTCGCTTTGAGGTATATTTTCCTAAGCCTGATAAAGAAATGACTATTTTGCTTTACTCTTTGAAGCTTAAGGATTGTTATAAATTATCTGGTTTGGCTAATTTCAAGCTGGAAGAGTGGTTCATGGTCTCCTTTCTCCAATGGATGATATTTCCTATCCAACGTCAAATGCTGTGACTAGTGTCAATATAAAATATTTGTTGATGTGACCAGTGTCTGTGAAAATTGCGGTTCTAACATACTTCAAAATTCTTGCAAAATTATTGCATATGGTAGGGTATGGATTGCAATAGGTTGCACACTAGGTGGACAAATATTTTAAGTTGTAAATTGGGAAACTTGCAGCATGACTGGCAGCAAATTTGGTTCAATTAATAATGATGGATATCTAAATTGCCAAGATTTTGTCCTGTCATGCAGGACCTTCCCTCCATTTAAGCACTGATTATATGTTTTATGTATTTCCAGCTTTCTACTCCCATGGTTTGGTTGGGCAGGTAAAGATAGCCCACCATGGGTAGTTGGATTACATCTCATTGTTTCATTGTGTTTCTATGATGGAATGTTCACATTTGGTAAGTGTTTTGAAAATCAAACAATTTTCTTGGTCACTGCACACAATTTGAAGTATTAGTTCTAGTCCAGTAAATCTAGGGTTTGACCTAGAAGAAAATTGCAACAGAAATTATTTTTGCGGGATCTAATAGCATAAACAGTGCTAGTTAACATAATAAAAGTCTAAGAAAATCAGAGCATCGGAAGACCACCAAATTCGACATATTTTTAAAGAATAATCCTCTCTGTTCCATGTTATACACGACAGTTGCGAAGCGGAAACAAAACTTGTCAATTTCATAAAACAGTATTGAAATCCGGTATCATATAAAGTGCGGACTACTGGAACATGTGATGATTGGACATACTGTTCTTTAAAATTCAGAAAAAAATTGGCTTGTTAGCTTTCATAAGTGAAAGATATTATTCTTTTAGCCTTTGCCGTTGGGGTACGTTAACAGTGCGAATTTCATGAGAAAGTGGTTTTTGGCTTTAAATTGGGAGGAAACATGCTTTCAATGGCCTATGAACAAATCCCTCAATCAAAAGAAGAAGGAGTGTATGAAACAAGGAGCACTAACTAGCTACGGTCGCCCGAATATTAGTGTAAATCATTTTAATCCTCTATTCAAATAATGTGCGAAATGTGTTTCAACACAAGTCACATAAATCAAGTTCCAGAAATCTGGATACTGTAATAGCAATCTTTTGCTCTTTGTTTTGGACCCTCTCTTCTTTTGAATAATGGGTCTCCTCGTAGGCTACGGTCTCAATGAAATTTACAGGGGTTGGTAGGCAGTTTCTTAAATGTGAAGCAAAAATGCAAATCAAGACATTTCTTTAGTAGAAAACTAATGAATTATCTCAATCAGGAGTCCAACACTTTTGTGCGCCTTTAGGGCGCCTACTTTCTACCGAAATTTGGGCCCCCTCACTGCCAGCTGCCCCTCCTTCAACTTCAGGCTGGATCCGTCCCCGTTCCCCCATTAAATCAATCAAAGCCTTTGCAGCAGCATTTTCCTCTTGAATAATTTGTTGGTGTGGCTTCTTCATCTTCGTCCAGTAGATCGAGATTGAAACAAAGAAATTATAACAAAAATTATATTTGAGAGAAATGATAGTTTTAGTAGTGCTATTTGATATTTAAAACGTCTAGAGCAAGCCAAGCAATTGAGATCTCTGCATTATGTTCATTCGAAATGCATTTTTTTGAAATATTTACAGAAGAACAACACCAAAGGTCCAACTTTCCAATGGTCCGCATTTTATACGTTGGGCACTTTAAATACAAATTTGTGAAATCGACAAGCTTTGGTTCCACTTCAAAACTATATCGTAAAAGATGGAACGACGTGGATTACCCGGTAAAATACATCTAATTTCATGGTCTTCCGATGCTTGGAATTTCTTAGACTTTTGATATGCTATTTAGTAGCAGATGTAGAATGGTTTGCCATGAAAAAAATTCTGTTGCAATTTGTTCTAGGTTCGACTAAAATTTGCCTTTCGTTTACTGGACTATTCAGCCTATTGATGCTTTATACCTTTTTCAATCAAATTTATGTTTGAAATTAAAGTTTTCCGTTTTTTGCAACAACTTTAGATTCATTGGTACTAGTAGTAAAAAGATTGATCGTATGCTTAAAGAATTTTTTTTACTTTGCTTATAAATATGTTAATTTTGAGAAACTTATGCTTAAAACTTACTCCATCAGATCCTATGTCATTTTCTTATAAACCAAAATTCTTGACTTTTTTCTTCAACAGTGGTCCTTGCTCAGTGCAGTTTATTTGCTGAAATATCATCTGCTCAAGAAGAGAAGGAACTTGTTCTTAAGTACAGGTATATAATCTTTGCATGTCTTACATTATTTCAGTCATTAGTACTTGTCTGCTCAAGCCAGCATCACCTTGTATGCTTGCTGTTACATTTCTGTAATTACAAGCTTTTTTGTCAACCTTTTTCCAAAGGAAGTCCAGGCTGATTTTCTGTTATTCAATGCGATGGAAATTTGACATGCGGATCTTGAGAAGTTTAATAGAGCATAATTTTTTTGTAGTCAAGTTGCCTCTATCATTGGTAGCTCATCAGTCTTATTTTGTGAAATGGGTACAAATCATGTAAGTTTAACTTATTTGTTTAAACCCTTTTTAGATCTAATTGAAATTTAACTCATTTGTCCACTGTTTGTTGCAATCTTTTGACAGAGCCATTAATTACTCTAAGTTTTGATGTAAACAGGCAATCTGCTTGCAAGAAAATTGTAGCAGAAAGGGTGGTGGTTCAAAGGTTCAAAAACAGCTCTTTTGTGAGGAATAAGGAATATATTAGCCTGCATCCAGTTAGTCATTGGTCTCTCCTTTACAGCTGAAAGTAAAGTCTGCATGCAAGCCAGAATCGTATTCAATAAAGAACTTTCTTTGTCATAAGGAACCAATTCTTTGGTTAGCCTCCATTCTTCTTTTCACTGAAAAAGTTAATCATGTGGGCTTGCTTTGCTTCTTTCCTGCATTAGGTTTCTTTATCCTTTATTTCTTCCACAGTTCTATGGTCAGTGGCTTTGTGGTCCATAAAGAAACCTCGCAGCTTCTGATTGGACATCTTCATATTGGACTGTAGTCATTTTCGTTTCGTTTCTTTGGGCATCTCATGATTTTGCTGTGACCAGTGTCAGCCAAAAATCTTGTGACAGAAATTGCATAACTCAACGCAATTTTATTCTCTGGATTGACTTTTTAGATGAAAGACCAAACGTCATTTAAAATCGGATGCTTGGTAATCGCAATCATAAGCTATTTCTTGTTGGCATACAGTGGGAGAAATCTTAAACCTGCTGTAGACAGAGGGGAGGATAAAGCGTCTTTAAGTGAAAGACAGGAGTGGAAAGGTGAGAATTATCTTTTGAATCCTTTGCATAGTCTTGCAATATTTTTTATCAGCTAGATGTCCCCTTAAATCTTTCCAGTTATTTCCTTTGTGCTCATTTTGCTTGTTGGTGTAGCTGTGTGCTTCTTTTCATACTCATATGGAGTGCCCAAGCTTCCGCGTCAGACCAAACACACATAGACCTAGTGAAGATTCACTTTGTTGCATACAAGGACATTTACAGTATTCTTTGGCCAGACCCTGGTCAATCTAGCTAATGTTTAGATTCATGATTATATGTGAAATGGCCGTATAGTTGATATGTATTTCATTATCTGGCCTTCTCCTTGTAGCATCAATTTTTGTAATCCTTTGTAGTTGTGTACAGTAGTTGTACCACATATGTATGACATATGTATTAGCAAAATGGTTTTGTTATGCTAAAGGAAGGATTTTCAAATTTTAAATCAGTACAAACTGTATAGGTACAATAACAAATCATCTATGATTTAATTTTGCCTGTGCAGATGATGAAAATGCATCCATGATAAAGGTCACTAAGCAAATCTTCTCACAGCGAAATTTCGGTGAGTTTCTTTATTGAATACTCCTTTTCAGAAACCTTTTGAAAGATCTACCACAAAGTAGAAATAAATTTTGGGTACAAGTGAATTACACTTGCAAATATGTTCTTGTGCCCAAACCATCTCAAATGGAAAACATAACTTTTTGACCCTAACTCTAACCCTAAACAAAGCAGATCAGCTTTCAATTTCCACAATGTTTTGATTTTATTGTGGCTGCCCGATAGCCATGAGACAGGCTAAAGACGTGTTTATTTGAGGAAAACACCTCACTTACCAGACCTTCTCACAGGCAAGGCAAATCAAGACACTACTGTTCTTATGGGACTTTCTGATCTCCCTGAACAACTTTTCATTGTATTTACATTTAATTTCTTTTCTTTTCCTCCAGTTTGTTTCGTCACGATGAACTTCTTCCAGGTAAAAACTTTTTAACGATTTGTTTCTCTTACATCAAAAATCAAGAGCCAAGTCAGTGTTCATAGACATATGACCTTGAGTCCCTTGTTTCCCTGTGCTCTATTGACTGGATGATGGTGCTTTGGTTTACTGCAGGGATGCAAGGGACTAATCGTCATAAAATTTAATTTATTCATTCAGGACTTTAGTAGCTTGTTTGTTTATAAAGCTGACTCCCGGAAGCTTGAGGATATAGTGCATCTAAAGGAGAATTGCAAGTGACATATGACCTAAAACTTCAGACTTTAGATTAATTTTCTTTAGACTTTACTTATATTGTATAGATTCGAATATAAGGGTTTGCCCTTGTAACCGATAATATTGAAAAATCTTTCATAGGGGCGTTGCCCTCACATTCGAGTGCAACTGCAGGCTCTTGTATGCATATATGTGGTGCCCTTATATCTGCGACAATACGTTAAGTAGAGTTTTACTTTTGTCTTTTTCTACTCCACAAAGGTTTTCCACGTCACAGTTGGTGCTAATTTCTTTGCAATGTTTCGAGAATACCTGATCACAAATGAGGCATTTCCGCAAGTGAGTTTATTCTATCTTTAGCCATTTCGTAGCAGCTTCTATGCACAGCTAGTTTCACGTTGATTTGTTCTGTTTAATGTGAGGTTTTTTTTAATCTATAAGTGCTGAAATAGTAGTATAACTTGCTGTTTTAATTGAACTAAAATGCCAGGATTGAAATACACTAAACATATATATCGGCCATAACCTTTCATCAGAAGTGACCAGAAACAGAATGCACAGGGTGGCTCAGTAGAAGAGATTAAAAACCTGTAGGCTCAATTTCTGATCACCACTGATGAGAGGTTATGCCCAATGCGTTGAGTCCTGGCGTTTTAGTTTGATTAAAGCGGAATGTGTGCTTATATTCTGAACATAATACTGCATTCACACTGACACAGTAAAACCAGCTTTATCTAAACCAGATTAAATTTCAACCAATCAAATTCATTGGATTTGCTGGGTTAGCCAATTAGAAGGCTCCATTCGATAACCTTGTTTAGTTTAAGCTGGTTTAATTTGCAGTGTGAATAGGGTATAAGACAGTGATAAAATTTATACTGCATGAAAAACAATAAGGAAGAAACCTGTTGAGTAAGCATTAGAAATCATCAGTTTCATGTAGTAGAGTTTTGATGTCAACCTGCCAACCCCGCCAACCATGATATCAACTTCCATGTCAATTCTTATTGATTTTCATAGCACCTGAAAAGCATCATGGCTGGGTCAGCGTTTGTTTTGCCTCAGGTCAGATTTCAAATTCACAGATTTGCTCTTTTGACGTATTCTTCTCTGTGGTAGGAAATAACGCAGAATGTTATTCCAAGAAATGTTTCAGTCTCTCGAAAAAGCGTGCGAGATTTTTTAAACAAAACGTTGTCAGGATTTCACAAAAATAATGGTATTTTGCCTAAGATGTATTAGCTGCACTAGGAGTGATACAACTTTCAGATTATTCTGTCCTCTCTACATATTTCTTTCTATAATGGCGGATATTTGATTTAGTTAGAGTATAAATTCTAGCAAGACTGAAAATTCTGAATTTTTGGTCAGACACTTTCCCCTTTTTTGTTGGTTATACACCACAAAAGATATTTCAGTTAATATGTGCATTTCTTGAACAGTACTGGGAATTCTTCGTTCAATTCGTTTTTTTTTTTGCTTTTCGAGGAAACTACCAAATTTTAACAACTTCGACCGTTACTTTCTAAATTTATATGAAGTACCAGTGCGACTCTTGGATCAGACATTGAGCAGTGAAGATGTGACTGTTTTCGTAATGGTAATTGTCTACTTTGATAATCATTAGTTCATAAACACTGCAGCAACTGAAAATTCACTTTTGACTTCTTCTCACCAGATCATTGTTCTTGCAAATGGAAAGGCTCTTGCAAAATATGGTTCATACACGCTGATTCAATGGTCATTCTACCTGAAGGTAATGTTTACGATATTTATGATTATTGCTTTTTCTGTAAATAGAAGGATAGCTTTCGAACATTGTTTAATTTTTCATATAATCAGAATATTTTTATTCGATTTGTATGACAGTGATGGGTAACATCTGATTCTGGTCTACCCATTCTTACCGAGAAAATTTCTGCCTTGATTTTGACTTTCAAACATAAACTTCTTGTACATTCATATTTTTCTCTTCAGGTGCTGTTTAGTTTGATAATGTATTTACTTGGACCTGAATATGTTTGGATTCTTGCTGCATTTATGCTGATCGACATGTAAGTCATTCACCGTGCTTCGGTTTTGCCTATTTATTCATTGATGCTTATTAAATGATACTGTAAATATATTGATTGATTGATTGATTGATTGATTGATTGATTGATTGATTGATTGATCGATTGATTGAGTGATTCATTGATTGATTGACGGGTCGATCGATTGCCAAACAAAAGCTTTACAGCTAATTACAAATCATGCTAAATCTACTTCTTTGATGTTGTTGTTTGAAAGATCTTAGAGTCTTGAAATCTATCAAGAGTGGCTGCGTTGACACGATGCCACTACATTTTAAAAACGGTGAAAATGTGATGGATAGGCCTCCCGTTCACACGAAAACGACCCCTTTTTGTGCCTACAGATTTTGAAAACGGTAGATTTTGACAATGGAACTCTAACCAGCACATTTGAAAACGGCATTGTGTGAACACTTGAAATGAACACGGAACATTTTCCACGCTTTCGAAACGAGAATGGTCGATTCTTCGTGTGTACATAAATTTCTTTGGCGTCAAGTTCCGGAGGAGGTTGCACGATTTTGTTACTAAAAATGTTCCTTCCCTTTTGAAATTTTGCCGGTATCATGTGAACGGTAGCTCAAATTTTGCCATTGTCACATTTTTCGCCGTTTTCAAAATTTGGCGGCATCGTGTGGACGCAATCTAAGGCATCCAGCATTCTCGACCGTTATCTGTTTTCTGAACTGCAAGCAGAAAGATTTAATCAGACTGTTGGCAATATTCTACAACGTCGGTAATTTAGCGTTTTAGGCAGTTAGCTCCCAACATACTATTACTGTTTCGAACTTGAATTTCAAGATGCAATTTAATTGCAAGGAAAATTTGTGTACAAAAGTTCTAAAAATGCCAAAACAGTTAAAATCAATCCGTTGTTTCACTGGTAGTATTTAGTCCAACTCAAATTTTGAAGAACTGTTGCTTTAAAATGATCGAAGTTCATTCGTTTTCAGGATCCTACCCTCGGCTACTTTCAGTCTTTTCAACCTATCAGTTTCTGATATTATAGAGCAGGACAGGAACCTGTATAAAAGAAGGTAAGTACTTTACTCTAAATAATATTGTCTTAATATTTTCTTTTTGGTACTAAATACCTTTTCTCATACAAATAGTCAACAGCTAGCGAGCAACCAGGATATCTCCTTTTTCGGTGCAAACAAAAACATTGAAATTATCAGAAGAATAGAGAAAATTAAAACTTACCCCATATTTTGTCTCATGTTTCCTGTATCTGATATTAATCAGTACTGTTGGAATAATTTTAGAAAGAGGCATAAGTTTCATAAAGTTTGTTGTGAAATATTCACAAAGGCAGACATCCTCCGGCTATATAGGCTACGAGTATGTGAAGGAACTTCTAAGAAAGTCTCATGGTAAGAAAGTCTCATGGTAAGAAAGTCTCATGGTAAGAAAGTCTCATGGTAAGAAAGTCTCATGGTAAGAAAGTCTCATGGTAAGAAAGTCTCGTGGTAAGAAAGTCTCATGGTAAGAAAGTCTCATGGTAAGAAAGTCTCATGATAAGAAAGTCTCATGGTAAGAAAGTCTCATGGTAAGAAAGTCTCATGGTAAGAAAGTCTCATGGTAAGAAAGTCTCATGGTAAGAAAGTCTCATGGTAAGAAAGTCTCATGGTAAGAAAGTCTCATGGTAAGAAAGTCTCATGGTAAGAAAGTCTCATGGTAAGAAAGTCTCATGGTAAGAAAGTCTCATGGTAAGAAAGTCTCATGGTAAGAAAGTCTCATGGTAAGAAAGTCTCATGGTAAGAAAGTCTCATGGTAAGAAAGTCTCATGGTAAGAAAGTCGCATGGTAAGAAAGTCTCATGGTAAGAAAGTCTCATGGTAAGAAAGTCTCATGGTAAGAAAGTCTCATGGTAAGAAAGTCTCATGGTAAGAAAGTCTCATGGTAAGAAAGTCTCATGGTAAGAAAGTCTCATGGTAAGAAAGTCTCATGGTAAGAAAGTTTCATGGTTAGAAAGTTTCAGTACTCATATACGAGAAATTTCGAGCAACTTTCAGCACTGAATCAAATTCTTAGTTTCTCTCGTAGTTAATTTGAGTTTTTGCCAAGCAAGTCCCTGTAATGTGCCACCTTTAAGAACCCGCTTTTTTACCACAGTCTTTTATAACCATCAATTACCCTGTTGTTTTATATCGTTCTTCCAAAATTCAGGGTCTGGGCTTTTTATAGAATAGTTTCCTTGGTGGGACTACCTTATGATTTCCCTAAGGTGGGACTTGACTGTGTTTCATACTCTGTTTGATTATAGATTGCCATTATCATCAATGGTATTTGGATTAAATGCTTTGGTAACAAAACCAGCACAGTCAATTGCCCCTGTAATGGTTGTGTATATATTGTCGAGGTACGGATACAAGGTATGCAGTGCAGTTTATTTTGTTATTCATTCATATAAATGAATTTTGTCCACAGCACAAAGGCAAGAATAAGGAACTTTGTTCAAGAACGAGGATTACTGCCCCGACTGCATGCCACGCGGGAAGCTCTATGTTAGGGTTAGGGTTAGGGCAAACATCATGATGGGTAGCTCTAAGTTTTTAAGGTTCTAAGTTTTTATGGTTTATTGTAGCTTCGGTTCAGATGGAATCTGTTGGCCTAAAAATTAGCAGCTGTTGGTCATAATGCGTTCCTCCAGCTTTGTTGGACTAACTGACGCCCCTACTTGCCCCCTATCTAACCTTAGATGTTGTGGCGTGGCTCACAAAGTTAATATCAAAACCGCTAATTTGTCACTGATATTTCAAGAATTCGCGTACGATCTTTTTCATGGAAACAACTCTCGGAACAATGTTTTTGAATCCTGTGTTCTAATTTGATTTCTCTTCTATCGTAGAAAGGGGACAACAACCAATCCCTACCCAGCAGTAAGTTAACTAAACATATCTTGAATTTTTAAAGTTTTGTTAGCAACTAGCTTATCATAAACTTCTTCTAAGATTTTTAAGAAACCTTGTCACTTGGCCTAAATTATAATTTGTAAGCTAATTAGTTAGAAGCCTGCTATTTTAATTTTAGTTAGAAGCCTACTATAAATAAATGATGATGATGATGATGATAGGCATGAGAGTGAGCCACTAGAATCTTTTGAAAAGTAAAAGATAATATAGAGGCTGTGATGCATAGATTTCAATGATTTGTTATGCTTAAATTAGGTTATATGTTTTGGTACTAAATAAATCTTTGGTATCAAACGATTTTATTAATGTTGAATGAGATAATGTAATGATTTTTGCTCTTCAACTAGTAACCAGTAGAAATTGTTTAGTTCTTAGAAAGTTAAATTTATCTGAAAAAGTAAGAGGTTTAGCGTGTGTTTAATTGGCAGTGGGTAAAAACGAATTTCAAAAAGACATGCCTGAGCTGAGGGGTTGATTGGATTGTACAGCGATCCTGAATATATGTAATTACTCATTAGACTTTCTTAAACACTTTTTAAAAACTTTGTGCTTGCACAGTATGTAAACAAGAACTATACTTTAATTCTAAATCTTCTTAAAGGCCTGTTTTTATGAGCCCAGCAAACGGGCTGCCTCGTTAAGCAAGATTTCGCCTTCTTGAGAATTCAATAGGAAATTTGGATTTCGTTTATGAAGAAGCGAACCAGCCCGATTAGCGAGATCCCTTGACATCGGTGAGATCTTTCTCGGCAGGTTGGATGAAAATTTTCCCAGCTAGATACTCTAGCCCGGCTACCGAGACGAAAACATCTTTGCTGCGTAGTTGCTTCTTATCTAGGCAATGGGCTCGTGTCGGTTTTTGGTCTGTTGTGGCCAATTTCTGTCTCGGTAAGCGGCCTAGAATTTCACCACGACAGTAAAATCAGTTCGCTTACCGATCCACCTCGTTTGCCCGGCTCATATAAACAGGTCCTAAATTCTGGAAACGTTTGACTTTATAGACATAGAATCATATTTTTCAATCAAACACAAGAACATCTTTTGAAAATCTTGAGGTTTCCGATTCACCGTTGATAAAATCCACGCATCTGTCAAAAGAATCCAAGTCTTCTATACATACAATAATGTGTAATTCATGTTTTTACAATTTTCAGATGAACTTCTCCGTTCTGCTGTTTTCAACATAATCTGTTTCACACCAGCAATTATTGGCACACTGCAAATCATTGTCTGGCGACTTTACACTTTGAGAAAAAGGACGTAAGACCATCAGGTATTTCAAGTTTAATCGTTCACAATTTTTTCAAAATAAGGTGATACTGATTGCTTGATTTGAGCATTTTAAACATCAATTTTGTTGTAGAATGTATAATAGCTTTGATTATAATGCACACACACTATGTATTCTGTTCTTTTCTCTCTTGTGTTTAAATGGAATCAGAAACTGATTCTGACCAAGTTAAAAGTATACCCTGTTGTATATGGTAACGTTGACACTAGACTTATGACGATGAGTCCCTTGTATCCCTGCAGTAAACCTTGCTCAACAGGGACTCATATTGAAACAGTGACTGGCTCTCTTTTCTGCAATCATCAGTGGAATTATGATGGAATCACGGCTTCGAATCTCAATCCCGTAGGAGGGTTTTCAATTCTTCAATCGAATCCAACATTCTATCACATTTGCTCTGTAACAATAGTGTTCACAAATCTTGCAATCTGATTGGTACTCTAAGAAGCTCAGAGTTTGGGCCTAAATAGACTAAATAGGGTCAGTTTTTTCAGAGTAATGTTATGAGTCTCTGTTGACCGAAGTGCCATCATCAAGTCAAAGAGCACAGAGAAGCAAGGGACTCATCGTCGTAAATCTACATTGACACGTGCCAATTCATTTTGTATAGAAGGGAGCAATGGGTGTGTGGGTGCTTCTGTAGCCACGCTAAAGGCAAAGATTTTGGACTAATAGATTTCGGACACTAATATTTTCAGACGTTTGAAATATCCGAAGATATTCAAAGTCAAAATTTTTGCGTTCAATGTATGTCATAGCTGATAGTTGCAATGAAGAACAACGTTTTCAACTTGATATTTAATCTCCAGGATTCTTCAATTATAAGGATACGACCCAAAACTTCATTTATTAGTTTAAACATTTAACTCTTAAGTCACAGCAGCTATCTAGGAATATGAAAATTGAACCCAACTTTTTGGTGTTAATTATACATTTATAGCTATATTTAGCTACTAGAAACATCTCAGAATGTTTCAGTAAAGTCCCGCCTTTAAGAAATTGCATTATAAGAAGCTCAGGCCTAATTTCGCTGAATTAAATACCTCTCTACAAGAAACTATCAAGGCTGATTCATGTTTAGTTTATATCGCAATGGTACATAGTAATATTTTATGGTATATACTTGAATATTCTCCAATTGGTCTCAGTTCTGTAGAAACAGGAATGAAAGTTTTAAGCCCAAATTGCTATAATTTCAAGAAACTTGCAGTACTTTCCCAGAGTATCAGTTACTTGTACAACTGTGCATATTTTAAAAATGTTTTCGTAACAATTTTGACAAATGTTTGGAATACAAAAGTATTTCTTATACCATAGTATAAACCCTGTTTTGAAGAAGTACACATAAGAAACCAATCAGGCTGTTTTTGTGAAACGAGTTTCTTAAAGGGGGGACTTTACTGTGTTAGAATGATATTCACAACGACAGATATTTGATTACACCAATATTGTATTAAAGTTGAAACCCGTACTATATTACAAACTTACTTACCGTAAAAGTTCTATTAAGCCCCCCTCTCTATTAAGCCCCCTCTCTATTAAGCCCCCCTCTCTAATAAGCCCCCTCTCTAATAAGCCCCTCCCCTCTGAGTCAAAATTTGAAATAAGCCCCCCTCTCTATTAACCCCCCCCCACTTATACAAAATTGTAGAATTTGCCAAATATTTTTCATTTATTTAGCTACACAACCTTGCATGTTAATTTTAGTATGGTATGGGATAAGAACTGTGTTGAATTTATGTATTTGAGCCGTAAAATTGTATGTTGATTCCGCAGAATATGGGATAAAAGAACTGAAAAGCTACCAAATATATCCTTGTCACTTGATTTTGTGAATAAGCCCCCCCCTATCTAATAAGCCCCCCTCTCTATTAAGCCCCCTCTGGATGGCCTGTAATTAAATAAGCCTCCCGGGGGCTTAATAGAGCTTTTACGGTAGATGCTCTATTTAAGTCGCGTTAAGCATAGGGTTCAAACCTTTCAAATCTTTGAAAAGGTGGGCGTAAAATTTTATCATATTTTTCTATGAAGTGAACGACTTGAAAGGGACTTTAGATAATTTGCTGTAAATCTGTCGTGGCAAATTTGTGACATCTCGATTATTTTCAAAATGGCAGCATTTTGGTAATTTTTGTAAACATATTCATCGAAAATTTTGGAAAATTAAAATCGTCGTTAATCTTGCAGGAAATCGTCGACTACTTGAGGAAAATCGATACAATCTTCAAGAAAACCATAGTTTATGAAAGTCTAAAATACGGTGGCAAGCAGACATCTGTAACTCTTCTGCTTGAGGATTTAGATATTTGATGACGTCACAGCCTCAAAGTTGATAAATTCCACGTTTTGAAACGAATCAAGAGATATAAAAATTGCCTTGACACGTTTACAGCAAATTACCCAAAGTTCCTATCAATCACTATAACTCAAAGGAAAATGTAATAAAATTCTTACACCCACCCGTTTAAAGATTTGAGCTCTATGCTGTCCTGTTACCTTTTATATACCAGGCGCCACCACGAAAGAATGAAGCCCCACGAGTCTTGTTAAGGATGGGTCTGCTCCTAGTGTAGCCATCCCATGGAAGTTTGCCTCATCAACTTTTTGGCTAGCAAGTTTAAGAGATCGGATCTATTAGGGCAAAGATAAGATGCATTTTCTCTTTTTGCCTCCATTTAAAACAAGGCCAGGGTAAATGTGCAAAAGAGTCTAGAAAGTGTTTGAGCCAATCTTTTTCCATATAACTACAGCAGCGTACACGCTGTCGTGAATTTTTGCTGACAGACTGTTTATGGCTCTTTGTTATTGCACAGTGCCAACGTCAATGGCAATGGGAAATAGTTTTTATTTAGCGAATTCTTATTTTAAGGGGGTCGAGGAGCCCCCAAGTCCCCCCCTCACGATTTAACCAGTATTTAGTCGTTACAGCAAATGATTAGAGTTCAAAGGTCATGGTATAAAGTCAGGATTCAGAATTGAAAGTTGTGAGTTTAGAAGTCAAAACCATGAGATGTTGATACGTAGATGACCGGCAGCTACAATAACCAAATGGTGATGACGATGAGAACAAACGTTGTATGCAATGAGAAGCAGACTCCTGCAGCACCGTTGCTAACTCCTACGAATGAAAACAACTCAATTAAATGGTATGTTTGTTTTTGTGTCAGTATAAACATCACTTTTATTTTCGTTGTTTTGTTGTAAGAAAAGTGTTCATGCATAGGTTAAAGGACAATGCCCGGGTTGTATGATTAACGCCAGAAAGCAAGCTTACCAAACTGTAGCCGCGAACTGCCAACTTTGTTTGTTTTCAATTTGTTTTGAGTGGACTTGTCAGGATTTCTAGCTACTGAAAGCTAATTTAGGCCAACTGTGCATGCCGCATCCAGGCATGGGACCCCTAGTTTAACGTCCCTTCCGAAGGCCGACGAGGTGAGTTATGAGGTCAGGCCTCGGAGGTCACCCATCCGGATCTCACTCGACCGAGCTTAACTTCAGTCACCTGACGAAGACTGTATATGCCACACGGCCACTCATCCCACTTTAGGCACCGTTCATAATTTACAAAGGGGTTGGTACTGAAGAGAAACGTTTTCTGGTTCACAAAATCTTCTTACCCAACTAAATAGGTGACTCAGAAACATCTAGCCAACAATTTTCAACATGAAAATTTTTACTTAGTTCCCACCTATAAATATCATTTCCATGTCACAAATGTACATTGTAAATATTAAATACTGTAAATATTGTAAATATTGATGAAAAATATGAAAACAAAGTGATTCGGAATGTACTGATGATTTTGACGATGAAACTGACAATTTAAGACTTTAATCATTTAGCATTAGTTGGTGGGAAAATTATTAATAAAGTTTTACTCGAATTTCAAATCATCACCCTCACCTTCCCTATAATAATAATGGTTTCAAAGCACATCGAGCACCCTCAGTTTTTAACTTTCTTTTCCAATCGAATGGTATCATCTTATGTTAAAGGGCAGTTTGGGCACTTCAAGTGGCGCTTGTCGAAAGTTTCTTGATCATGGCCTAATCAATAAGGTCACATATTGCTTACATGCACAGGGCAGCCTCCATTGATCCACCGGGGCTGTCCCAATTGTGCAAATTTAGCTAAGCTGTTTTAGTATTAGCGTATGTAATAAGTCCTCCCTTGGTGCTGCAGAGCAGGGCACTTAAGTTGTGTACCTGTTCAGAAGGCCAGGCAGACAAAAAAGAATAGTAGCTATTTGGTTCTTTATCAAGAGCAACCCCAAACACTGCCAAAGCTGTACAAAGAAGGTAAAAACAAGGAAGAAAAGACGAGCATGAAACAGCATCACTGTGTTGTTCTTATGTGGCTTCATAATGGGCGCATGGCGTTAAATACGTTTTCAATGTTTGAAATGATTTCAAATACTTATCCAACAATACATCTTGTATTAACTTACCCCAGACTATTGTCGTTTTCCTTTTTACGTTAAAAATTGTCTCCATGCCTGCCCTTTTATGGTCGTTAACATGACAGTGTAAGAGCCATTTCCCAGGGTTCACTGGTGTCATTTCTAATGTCGAAAATATCCCTGGAAATATGTCGAAGACATCGTCTACATGCTTGGAATTAGTTCTCTATTGAGATAGAAAGAAAGTCATGAGAAGAGAAGGTCTATTTGAAAATGTCTGAATTTGTATATTTTCAAAATTTCAAAGTATATAAGCGACATCATAGCGTCGAATAGACAAGATATCCCCCACTATCCTTTTCTTTTGCCACTTCAGTTTGAACAACAATGCTATAGTTTACACTGATTGTATATTCATAGTTATCACTGTTGATAGACTGATAGACGCTCAAAAGTACAAAATGTTGTTGTTGTTGTTGTTGTTATTGTTGTTGTTGTTGTTGTTGTTGTTGCTATTATTGCGATAACGGGAACCATATCGTGAGTCTAGCTATAGTTAGCATTCGTACTTACGTGATAGAAGGAGTTTCCATGGAAATGTACTGTATGTATATCAGCCTCGTTCCCAAACCCAATTAGATACCAGGCTACTTTGTCTCCCATGAACATTTCATATTGACTGCCTTTGTCTGGACCATTACTATAAATATATCCATTAATGACATTCATTTTATTGCTCTCCTTGAAATCATCATTTGTTTTATCCACTTTCTTCGGTTCAAGTGCAAATTTGTTTATGTTTTCATCTAAATACCAACTGTCGTTCTCATCCAATACGGTGAAAAGTAAAGCGAATTCTTCGTTGATATCATTTCGTAGGCCATTTGTCAGTGTTCCCTGAAAGGAGATGGGTGCTAACGTTAATTCAGATGGGTGGAGGTGGGTGCTATGGGTGCTTGGTGGAGATTGGGGATGGAGATGGGTGCTAACTTTAATTGGTTATCTTATGCACCATTGGTAGTGGTGCTGGGTAATGCGAAATTCTGCCGTGGTTCTGACACGTATTCAACAAAAGATACCTAGGATATTTATTAGCAAAGATGTGCTCACATCCACACCAAAATCTGAGAAACTAAGTAATTATGAGAATAAATTATATGAAAAAATAATTAATCTTAGGCAAACTTAACGTTGATAATACATCTTTTAAATCATTTATTAATGCACAATCATCTTTTTAATTAAATAGCTTCTTTGCACCATGTGTTGTCGAAAAAAAGGGGCTGCTCAGCTTGCAAGGGATACTTAACTACCGAGAAAAACTGATCCTGTGTTTCAGCCAATTTTTTGGAGTGAAGACAGCATCGACAGTGAAAAGTTAATTTTCACAGGTTTTTGCAGCCCAACTTAGCTTTAAAAAAGCCATTTTATTTGCCATTGGGAGCCATTTTTTGTCTGTTCGAGAATATAGCGTTGACCGAAATCCTCAAATTCGTTGAATCTTTCTTGAGTCATGAACTTAGAACTGGAAAATATCAGATGTTAGAAGGGCCTAAAAAGAGACGATGGAAAGCTGTCCAGGAATGGATAGAATTATGCATTTCTAATTTGACTTCCTTACCTTCCTACAGGTGATAAGTGGTCCAATCAAGCCACTGTTTGTATCTTTTACTGGATCAAGTGAAGAGAAATAGGCCCAAGTTAAACATGGACCATCATTTGGACCAGGTGCAGCACGTTTTGGAACAAACCAATGGTATGTGTATGTTTTGCCTGGAGCTATTGCTTTTCCTTTGTGGTTTATGCCATCTTTGTATGATGCCCCTTCATTGTCTTTGCTGAAGGAAAATTTACAGATTTTATGAAATGAAACAAACTAGAATTTGAAGTAAGATTTCAATGTATTGCAGCGACAACTTTGCTGGGCATATCACCCTTCTGTCTTCATCATAATCATCATTATTATCATCATCATCAACATCATCATCATCTTCGTCATCATCATCATCATCATCATCATCATCATCATCATCACCATCTTCGTCATCATCATCATCATCATCATCATCATCATCATCATCATCATCATCATCATCTTCGTCATCATCATCATCATCATCATCACCATCATTGATTTATGGAAAGACGGTTAAATTTAAGAAATGCTTATTTACAGCTAATTTAGGCATGGTATAAACTTCCAAAATGTACGATGTCATAAAACTTAACTGTTTGAAAATATAATTCATAGCACAAAAGCAAGTTAAGATCCATCTATTGAGAAACCTAAAATTGTAAAAAATATTTTGCAAAGCCTACATTGAATTTATCACCGTTCCAACGTCTAATTTTGTTTTTTAAATAGGAAGGGTGCTTAATCGCATCATTGCTTGTGGTAAAAGCTGTCACAGTTTATTTCTAGGGTAGGCAACAGTCAAAGGCAAAGGCAAGCTTTGATTTCGGATTCCAAGCTATTTTCAATCGGACTTCCCATACCCATACATCAAGGACGAACGACATCATGTTTAAATGCAGCAGACAGATATACCTCCCAAGTCATTACTGTATTATCATACATCAACTTACGTATAAAGCACTCCATGTGGATGGATTGAGTAATTTCTACTCGCCATATTCTTTGCTACAACAACAATTTCTTCTCCCTCTTGTGCCATAATGAAAGGGCCTAATATACCAAGATGTTTTGTTCTTTCTGTTGTTGGTGTTCTCTTTGTGAAAGTTGCATCAGTGTATTCCACGTATTTTGCTTTCTTGTATATTGTACCAATGGTTGTGCTTGAACGCTTTGTGTATGTTTTTGCACTGTTTGAGAATATTAATAGTGAAGGAGTGAATACGTATAGTAGAAACCCGCGTAAAAGAACCTATTTTTAAGAACCTTGAGGCTGACATTTAATGTCTGAAACTTGAAACCTCATAAATAAGAACCTCTCAGAGGCTGATACTGGGGAAGGTTCTTATATAACAGGTTTCATGTCTTCAGAATTCCTCAGAACTTTTAAGATTTCTTGTCATTCTGATCAGAATTCGTCAGTGGCACAAAAAGACTATCAGATTTTTAGCAATAATTGTAACCTAAAATGTTCTCACGAATTCTCAAGGAATTCTCAAAAAGTCGTCAGATTTCTTGAGCTGAAAACAGTACTAATGTGCAAAAGGCATCTACTGTATATAAGAACGTTTTAAAGAATTTGGATGCTGGAATTTAGAATAACAGCCATTTAATTAAGAACCTATTCAGGCTTCCCAAGAAAACCCAAGGTTCTTTTATGCCGGTTTCTACTATATTTGGAAATTTAACAGCCACTTAAGATCTCGCATGAAGATCCTACGATATTTCAACGAAGGGGCTCAGAAAAAGTTTCATCTTCCTTGCAGCAGATATTTATATGCCTGCGTTGATGCTAGTCGATGTGTATATAAAAAGATGTATATGAGAGACCTCACGATTGTTTTAGGTGGCTGGTTTTGGTCATCTACTGCTCCTCCGCCTTTCTACAATGCTGTTAAACATTGCATCAGCTACTGCAAAGTATTGATATTCTATACCTTCTTGGATTTATGCAAAAATCTAAACATCCACATGGATTACAAAAAGTGAGTAGCTTGTAACTTTTCCTTCGCATATATGTGTGAAGCAAGCATACGGTCTGAGAAAAGAGAGCTCAATAAGATCTGTCCTTTCATACAAGCGAGAAAGCTAGAAAAGCTAAAAGATATTTAGTAAAACGTATTTCTTACTTGGAATCAGTATACAAATCAGTGTCAGCTGTCAGGAGGCGATTATTAGGTGCATAATTCCATTCAAGCTCTATGATCCCAATGTAATACGTCCTCTTCTTGGTGCCGACGTTGATGACATTTTGAGCATTGCATTTGTCAACTTTATACGTGAATTTCATGCCAGCATTGTAATGGTCATTTACAGTGCATGAGATTGACCATGTGCCTATGTTATCAGGAACCATTGAGAATGTTGTCGAGCCACCTAGTAGAAAGAAAATTTGTCAGATTTGAACTGAATATCGTTGTGACATCAAGGTATCACAAGACAGCAAACTTCCTTTCACTATGTGAATCCGAGACAATTGATTCCACCACCCTCCGCCGCAGCCACACAAACAAGGCTCAATTTTTCGAGACACCTTGTTTGGTAGGCCGATGAATGACATTGGAAATTTGCAGTCCTTTTTTAAGAAATTAAAAAGTAATTGCCATAAAATAAGCGTGAAAAATGGCAGATGAAATACCACAGAATGCCATATCAGTTTTATTTCACCAACAACATTTACTGGTCGATCTGTTTCAGTATTTTTATGTGATCTTAGGAGAGCAAAAACATTATGTCAAAGAAAGTTGTTTTCCTTCCATGCTTCTTTTCATTCTCGATTATCATTATTCCAGTGTAGCAAGTAGCAAAACCTCACCTGGGAAAATCATGATCGAATCTTTATGATTTCCTTCAACCTCTATATCATTCCCAGTGAAATAGATGGAATGCAGATCAATTTCAGTGCCAATAGCAAGGCCATACCAAATCACTTTCTGGCCTTTGCATAATTCAATGCCAAGATTTCCATACATAAATCCGTTTATTTGATGCATCTTGTTGCTTTCTTTAAAATCTTCATCTTCTGCAAAGCGAGCAAAATTCAATAAAGATCAATAGTGAATTTCATTTCGAGAACTGCAACTGTAGCAAGTTGTTATTCAAAACATATATACCGTAGGTTAGGTATTTAACATGATAAGCAGCCATAATATATCTTCTGTACTATTTTTCAACGATTGTAAATACTCCAAAATTTGCAATAATTGCGCTATTTCATGTATTTATGAACCTACAATTATGATGATGATGATGATGATGATGATGATGATGATGATGATGATGATGATGATGACGATGATGATGATGATGATGATGATGATGATGATGATGATGACGATGATGACGATGATGACGATGATGACGATGATGATGACGATGATGACGATGATGACGATGATGACGATGATGATAATGAGTGACCGCAACCTGAGTGTAAATAAAGCAAACCGGATAGAAACAGACTGAACTCTAAATGGCTAAGGGACTCATTGTGCAAGTGAGAGGGGGCTGTTAAAGACCTTTTGCTAACCATAGTCCTTTGCACCCTGAAAAAAATACATAACAGATAGGCCAAGAATGATTTTTATATCTCGCGAAAGGCAACTTTAGCGTCACAAAGGATGGTTAAATTTGCCACTGTTCAGCGCAGCGTAAACGCACCTTTACTGATTCCGTCACATTTCGGTGACGTACAATACGTATCCATATTCTTTTCCAGAAGCCATGACTCATTTTCATCCATCACAGCTGTAAACAAGTATTTCTCTGCATCGTATCCCTGTGGTATTCCATTTGCTTTTAACGAGCCACGTTTGCAGGTTATCAATGGACCAACCATACCTGTGTGCATATAAAAAGATACCAGGTTAGCTAATTGTGGAGGGCAGTGCATTATAAATATTTCACATTCATACATTTATACATAGTCATTTGCAACCATGAAATGTTCATAATGTTAAATTTACCGATACTTCTGGTGCTGGTGAGACAGCGAGAAAAGCACCAAAATACTTCAGTCCTTCGGCTCATGACTGGAATTTGAATCCTTCAACTTCGTGAAGTCCTTTTGGTGCTATGAATTCTTTAAAGTGGGAACTGTTTCCTGGCTCACCCGCTACTTTTCGATTGTCATATTTACCTGAGTACGCATCTTTGATAGGATTGACACTTGATGAATACAACCAAGCAATACATGGCGTATCTTGCATAGTTGGTGCCATTGAATCGGGGATGGTCCATTCATAAACGTAAGTACCACCAGGAGGGACTATATCGTCACTCTTCTTGTTTGTTCCATCGTCATAAAGTGAGCCTTCTTGTGATTTGTTGTACAAGACTCCGTTCGGGTGAATTGATGCATTGATGCTTAGCTGAAAAAGAGTGAAACAGGCAAATTGCGAAACGATGGCAAGTAGATGATACATAAACCATACCGCAAGAGCTCTATTAGGCTCCCAGGGGCTTATTTGATCTAATACTATATTCACACTGACACAGTTAAATCAGCTTTATTTTCAACCAATCAAATGCATTCGATTTTTTGAATTGACCAATCAGAAGGCCCAATTCGATAACCTGGTTTAGTTTAAGCTGGTTTAACCTGCAGTGTGAATAAAGTAGTACTTTAGTATACCTAATCAATAAATGCAATTATTGCTTCGCTGAAAAAAATACAAAAGGTCTCCATGCTTTTTTATCACCAAATCCTTTAAGTAGAAATGTTCAAGTCCTTAACATAACTACATGAAAATCCAGGCTTCAAGCAAAGTAGCACTTTATATGTTTGGATTTATAAAGCAACAGAGTTATCTCTAGGCAGCCTGCTAAAAGAATATTCAAGTTATTTAGGACTGCAGAACACTTTGTAAGAACATCAATTCATAGTTGTGCCCGGAGCGAATATGTACATTCGTAGATGTCCTTGAAATTTTGTAAAACGTCTTAGAATCGTATGCTGGATCGAATTAGCTTATGTGCGATTTCATCAATTCAAAAGATTTTGGGTTCGTCTTGTCATTCTTCTTTAGCTATGATAACGAGCTCGTTTATCAATAAACATCTGCTGGTTTTACCTACCATGTTTTTGAAGACTACTTTAATCCTGTCTCCAACTTCAGCCTTAATAACTGGGCCTAAGAATCCAAGGTGTTTCCTTTCGGCTAGCGTTCTTGGTTTACGCTTGGTAAACGTCGCATCAGTAAAGCCACAATACCGAGTTTTCAGATATTTTCCACCGATTCGATTTGGGCCTTTCGCGAAGAATGTCGCTGATACACTGAAATTAAACATATTATGAATTTAGTGAGTTTCTTCATTTTATATTTGTTAAGTATGGAAATCATAATTTTCAAGTAGAAAAGGGATAGGTTTCAGGCACGCTGAGTTCCTTTGAACTAAAATTTTCGCGGGAGTACAATCATATTTTTGTAATAAATTCTATCTAACCAAACTCTTAGATCAACAAAAAGTCGAAAAGAAACGTTGATGAGGAGACTTTTAAGAAACTTTTAAGAAACCAAAAGCATTAAACTATGAGAAGTTACAATACCGGGTAAGATTGTTAAGTTTCTGGATGACTTTTCCTGTTGCCATTAACATGCTTTGAAATCAATTGGTCAGGAAATTGAGCGATACTAAAGTTTTGCGATCGACAGCTTGTTGATTATTTTTCAAAATGAGATACTTCCTGGCCTCCCGGTTCCAAATTTATTCCATATTCGTCCTTACCTTCCGGTCCGGTTCAATAACCCACCATCATATGAGTTATAAAGTGCAGATCCATAATCCCATGGCATCTCCTCTGCCATTATGAAATATTCTCTTGTCACTCCACTAAATTTAGTTTTATTTACTTTCTTTCCACAGGATGAGCTAACATCGTAAAATGCAAACATTCCAGCTTTCCAGTGGTCCGTGATTTTGCATTCCATCAGCCATTTGCCTGGGTTGTTTGCGTGCATCAACACGCTGCCTGAGTGTGCTGGGAACAAAACACGCGTGTTTGTCTGATGATGGTCTGATAGGACTGTATTTCCGTGGAAAGAAACTGCGAAAGAAGGTTACAGAACTCAAGAATGATCTCGAAGCTCAAAAGGTATGCTTATTAAGCTTTTAGATTCGATTTTATGTTTGCAATGAATCTGATGTACATTTTTTATTACTTTATTTAGAATAAGCTGGAAAGAATTCTAACTATTTCTTGCTATCAGATTTTGACGTCACGCGACCAAGCTCAACTTCGTGTCCCGAGGAAAAACTGTATGGGCATTCGGCTACTCACCCCGTAATGGGATAGCATAGGCCGTAACTTGGCGCTCGATCTTTAATTGAGCCTGGAAAGCGGGAAGTGGTTGGTGCCAATTTTTGATGCTTTTTATTGTTAATTTCCTTGACAAAATTCGTCAGACGGTGTTTCTCCTTTACAGGCACATGGTCACCATTGTGATTGGCTAGATCGTCAGATAAAATCAATGGCAAATGATGTAGTGGGTTTGTATTCATCAAGCCTTTGTGCTTTGGTGTCTAGCATTCTTTCCAGAATAGAAGGAGTCAAATCATTGTCATGAAATTTATTCCTCTGTATACTGGAATAACTAAAGCGTGCCTTTGTCCTTATTCACCCAATCAGCGCCATGATAGTTTGCTTTCAAAAACCTATTGCTATAACCATGATCCTTTTGTATAGAATGATACATAAGTAAATTCGTAAAAAAAGAATCCATTTAGTTAAAGTCACACTCTGATGATGACGTAAGTCAGTAAGGCTTCAGTGTGCTAAATCTTCTCGTTTTTTTTTGCATCCGATTCTTTTACCATTTCTTGCATAGAATGAATGTAAAATTTTTACAGAACCTTTTCGACAGAAATGACTCTTGTATCATACAAAGTTTGATTTTGGAGGCACAAGGATCATCGTGAACTATGCATCTATCAGTTCATTAATGGTTGAGCCTAGTAAAAATCATTCTTCTAACATGATACAGCTCAAAAGTTCAGGTCAGTTCATTTCAGTTCAGTTCACTTAATTCATTCATTCATTTATTCAAGTTCATCCGTTTATTCGTTCATTCATTCATTCATTCATTCATTCATTCATTCATTCTTTCATTCTTTCATTCATTCATTCATTCATTCATTCATTCATTCATTCATTCATTCATTCATTCATTCATTCATTCATTCATTCATTTGTTCACTTGAATATTTGCATTCAAAGAATTCAAAGTCATATTCACAGTTTCAACCAAGACACTGGTAGAAGCTTAGCAGAAAACCGTTTGGATTTCTAAACATATATTTTCAAACTCTTCAACAAGGGAGCCTTGATCGAGCGGCATTATTACACGTTTTCATATTTTTCATGATTTTCATACACGAGGCTCGATCAAGTGGCGTTAGAGCTGCTATCACTATTATCCACATTCGAAACTTCTTCAGGATGTTCATACAAAAGTATCCTTCGACACTGTGTCTTTATCAGCATAGCTGCAAGGTCTGTTCACTAAGTCATAAAATTGAGCACAAAGAAACGTATGATCTACCCACCAAAGCTTGTTTTTCTGCAATGCGCTGTGTTGACTGCCTCCTCAACTCTCTTCGCATAATGCTTCGCAGAAGACTGTTTTATTACATGGAAACAAAGGATTTAAGGAGGCAGTAACAACAGTACGTTGCCCAAGAGCACACTTTTGTGAGTAGAATCATACGTTTCTTTATACGCATGTTCTTTTATATAATCTTACTTGTATGCATATCTGTCTCTGTTCCCAACACTGAAATATGCCATGCAACTGTATCTCCTTGGCAAACATCAAATCCGAATATATTTCCATAAAGTTTTCCATTTACTGAATGTAACAGATTACTCTCTTTGAAATCTTCATCGTTCTTGTCAATTTTCGTTGGATCAATGCCATTAAGTTTCAAATTTTCATCAAGATACCAACTTTTGTTTTCATCCAGTACCATGAAAAGTAAATAAAATTCCTTTTCGACATCATTTCGAGTTCCGTCAGGCTTCAGGATTCCTGCCTTGCATGTTTCGATCATACCTAAACATTAAACAAATCTATAAATCAGTCATTTCCAAAGGGCAGTCAAAACTTTTCCCAGTCACTGCTCATCAATTTAGTGACCAAGTATCGGGTCTGTGAAATTACAGTTTAGACGCTTGGCGGACTGTAGAGTAAAAAATACGCGACCGATATTCAAAAGTGAAGCATTCATCCATCAGTCAAAGGCTAACTTAGATGTGAAAAATAGTTTGATAAAATTAAACTTCTTTTAGACCCATAAATTAGGAAAATGCTGGCAAGGGGTTTGTATTGAACCCCTTACCAGCATTTTCTTAATAGACCTTTTAGCTATTCAGCAAAAGAGCCTGGATCGAGTGTTATTTTCATACATTTTTATACGCGAGGTTCGATCGAGTGGCGTTTGTAGCAAAGTATCGTTCGATTGAGATTCTTTTTCAGAAGAGCTAAAAGGTCTATTTATGGGTCTAAAAGATGAGTGATTTTTACCAAACAAATTTTTCTCATCTAAATTAACCTTTGACTGATAGATTAATATTTCAGTTTTGAATATCAGTCGCGCAGTTGTCATTCCACAGATCGCCAAATGGGCAAACGTGTGAACTTGTTCTTGACTCACCAGGTATAACAGAAAAAAAGACATTTTCGAAACCTCATCAAGATTCCTCTCACCGCTGTATCTGACTTGTTGTGGAAAAATGTCAAGTTTAACACTTTTTAGGGTCTCAAAGATGTGCAGAGCAGTTGCATGCCGGGGAACTTAGATGGGGGTGTATTCAATCAAAGATTTTAGGCCTCGTTTGAAGGATTTTGAGAACAATGCGACCAGAATCAATCATCATTCTTGGAAAAGACCTACCTATAGGCCCACTGTTAATATCAGGTGTTGGTTTGATGTGAGAATGATACAACCATGTTAAACAGTTCGGATCTCCATCTGCAGGTGTTCCGGCTTGTGTTACAATCCATGTATATTTTTGAATCTTGCCCGGAACAACACCATCATCAAGTTTCGTGTTACCGGTCGTTGAGTCTGCATATTCTGCACCTTCTGACCCTTTGTCGTAGAAAACCGTGTGTGCATGCACTGTGAAACTCCGACTTGCTAGGTTCTAGAATGAAAAAGTGGCTTGAAATTTCAAGTCCTTATTAAAGAATTGCAAAGGAATTTTTCTTGCTCTCGAAAGCAACGGAGATAGAATGCTGGCGGGATTTAACAAACTTTTTTATCCTTCAACGCCCAGTAACTTCTCTTCTACACTTCAAAAACAGACGCAAACTTAAGTGAAGTGTACATTGCCCTTCCATTCTGCCCCATCACGACTTCGATCGCTTTATGCCAAATATGATATGACAAAGAGAAGGCAGATGCTAATTGACTTTGACCTAAGCCAAAGCTACTTCGTTCACGTTGAGCCTATTTTAAAGAAGCGTGAAGCGATCAAATGACATTGGTGCGGGGGCGGATCCAGCCCGAAGTTGAAGGGGGGGGGGGGTAATCTGGAGAGGGGGACACCAAAAAACTAATAAAGAGTAAATGTGTCGAAGGTGCGCGAAAATTTTTGAACTTTTATCTTTATTATCTTAATTATTTGGAATTTAGAAAATTCTGTGGTTTTTCTACTGAATAACGCCTTAGTTTATGTTTCCCCACATTCAGAACGAAACACGAAAACAGAGTGCATTTTCGTCAGGATATGGGGCACTCTTCTTGCCAAAAAAGAGTGCTAATGCCGAGTTTTCACCGTGAAGGGGGGCAGTTACCCCCATTTGCCCCCCCACGTAAATCCGCCACTGCATTGGTGTAGAATGGAAGAGCAATGGTGATGAAAGTTTCACCTAAGTTTGCGTTTTGTTCCTTGAGAGATGTTACTGGTGTTGTAAGCTAAAACTGTTTAATATCCTGCTGCCTGATAAAATCTAGAAGTACCCATAGCAATCTGTTCTTGAATGGATCAAAAGAATTCCACATTCCACTCATTGTCTGTTTGTTCGATCATCTGTGGAGAACAATCCCATCCATTATCATGCAAATCAGGAAGCTATCTCTAGATCCAGGCTCATTTGCTGAATAGCTAACATATTTGTACCTTGAAGTATATCAGGATGACGTCACCAGCCCCTCCTCTCACAACTGGTCCCAGAATGCCTAGCGACTTGTCACGTGGCTTTTGCACTGTAAATGTCATGTCTGTGTATTCCCTGTAGATAGCTTTTTTGTAGACTTTACCAATCCTGGTCGATGAATTTTTCGTGAATGTAGCTGCATCACTGAAATGGGCAACAGAATCTCACTTGCAGTTTAAATAGCGCAAACTCGGATGAAAGAATTACTTTGTAAAACAGAAGCCTGAAACCAGCGAAAACATGTTGTCCTGTAGGTAACTGGCGGGAAATCTCTTCCATTAGTTTGATAGCAAATCCTTTTCACAATGACGTCAGTCCTTTTGAAATATATTCTGGAACATTCTTCGGCTTGTGCCATTTTTTGTGAGGATTTCATTAGTAAGAAATAGAAATAGAAAGCTTTCCAAGTCAGCTAACTCCTTAACGTAATGTGATTAGCCCATTTTGCTAACACGTGACGCTATATCGCTTAATCAATTTTTGGTACCTATGCGTGCAGAACTGTATGACGTCTGGCTGATTTCGTTCAAAAACATCGCTAACTTTCAACAAATCAACTTACTCATCATTAGTAAGTTTCAGAATTATACTAATTACATCTGAAAAGGCACATCTTGCAGACAGCTTTAGAATATGGCGTGAAGCCTGTTTAACTTCGATGAAATTTTGCAGACAATTTCATATCAATCAGTGGACAGTTGCGCACTTTGTGTCATCAAATTCAACAATTTTGAATCTAATGCTATTTCAAGTGAGTTTTCTTACACTCCTCTTCAACAACTGCAGCTCTCTTGAGCGTTTCATGAAATACCGTTCCAGATGTGAAATCTTTAAAAAACGTTATGGCCGGTATAATGAATATCGAGAGCTGCATATTTTAGTTCAGCAGATGGTTGCATCGACGAAAAAGTCTTTACTCATCTTATGTAACTTTAGATCATCATTGCACACATGACTATGCCATTTCACGTGACTTGGAAGTATCATCATGATCATGATCATCATCATCATCATCATCATCATCATCATCATCATCATCATCATGGCCATCATTATCATCATTATCATCATCATCATCATCATCATCATCATCATCATCATCATCATCATCATCATCATCATCATCATCATCATCATCATCATCATCATCATCATCATCATCATCATCATCATCATCATCATCATCATCATCATCATCATCATCATCATCATCATCATCATCATCATCATCATCATCATCATCATCATCATCATCATCATCATCATCATCATCATCATCATCATCATCATCATCATCATCATCATCATCATCATCATCATCATCAAACTAGATAAATTGCAAAGCTGTATAACTGTCGCAAATATACTTAAGGGGAAGTGAAGGTGAAGGTGAAGTTGCGATTTTCAGCGCCAAGCGCTGGGATCGCAGAAATATCTAAGCGCTAATCGAGTCCGCGACCCCTTGTCATGATGCTCAAGGTGCTGGTGGGATTTGAACCCCGTCCGCCTGACTGTTCTAGTTGCATAGTCAGTGGATTACAACACGGCGCCACAATACCTTCAACAAATCACAAAACTGCACTACCTTGGCTTTTAATTAGGCTTCCCTGCCCCATCCCGCTTTCAATGGTGGCTGAATTAAAAGTGAATGTACCTTGGCAATATTAAATTTGTGGAAAAAGTGGCACACAAAAGCCTAAATGTACATTTTGTATTGATATTTTACCCAATATCACATCAATATGCCCATGCCCCACTTTTTTGCCCTGGATTTTAGGTAAATGAATAAGAAATAATGTCTTTTCATTTATTCATCTCAAAAAACATTGCTCATCAAACCGAATGGTCACTCCACTTCATACGTGCAGAAGTGCATATGGATTGAATTTCGTGTATTGTACCATATACTCTTTCTTTTAGAATCAAAGAACCATTGACTTGCAGGGTCGTTTTGCGGGGACGCTACCATTTCATACTGTTTGAAAAGCATATTTTTGGCCAATACGAAAATTAAACCGGGTGAGTCAAATAATGTTTACGCGTTTGGCGGGTTGTGGAATAAAAACTTTGAGATTGATATTCAATACTAAAATATTAACCTTGTGGTTGGTAGAGTCTACGCGCAGAGTACCCTGGAAAATTTATATTAAAGATTTCAAGATTTTGTGAAGATCATCTGAAAGGTAGTCTTTACAGACACTGAGTTGTTGTGGGCTAGTGGTGTAATTCTCTGGCCGAGTCATGTGAAGTGGTTTCGATAACCGGTAGGGCCCCACCACTTGAGCGTCATGACAAGGGGTCGCGGACTCGATTGGGTTTGCTCTAGTATTTCTGCGATCCCAACGCTTGCCGCTGAAAACACACCTTCACCTACACCTTCATCTTTGAGAAGCTAAGCTTATCAAAGCAGTGTCATGGTTCGTCTTGTTAATTTGATGACACCTCGCGATTTCTTACTCTATAATGACTCTCCTCGCATTTCATTTTTCATTTCATTTCATTTTTACTTATTTAGGCGCGGTAGCCCCGTCAGTCCATGAGAACTGCTTTTCAGGGGGCCGTGGCAAAAAACATTTACAAATAGGAAGATAGATACTACGAAATAGGAATGATCATCATAGTTTGTTTTTTATTCTTCTCTTAAAGGTGGCAAGGGAAGGTGCCTGTTTGGCTTGGAGTTCAAGTTGATTCCAAAGCTTAGGTCCTCGAAAAGAAATAGCCCTCTGCCCATTGTTTGTTTTTCGCAAATGGTAGCGAAAGATCAGTATCAGTATTTCTCAGTTTTCTAACATTTTGAGTCCATTTTTTTCTGAGCAGGTTGAATAGGTACTCTGGGATGAGGCCATTTAACGAGTTGTACATAGTTGTAGCTATTTCGCCTCTAATAATATCATCTACAGTTGGCCAATTCGCCGCTCCTCCCTCTGCATAGTAGGCTGTTTTAGCAAGAAGACGCGAATCAAGAAGACGCCAGCATAATTCTTTTGTTCGAGGATGTAAATTACAAAGTGAAATCAACTTAAAAATTTTTGCGAGTCTCGAGAGACGAATTGTACGTTCTATTTTGAAACTGACAACCTGAAAAGTATACTTTTGAAGGCCGCACTGCAAAAATAGGACGTCGAGAAGGGAAGCAAATGAAATATGGGCACTTTCACAAATGATGGAAGTGCAAGAATGCAAACTGTTCTTTGCCTGTCTGTGAGCAGCTTTCTGGGAGGGAAAAGGTTGGAAAATGAAAATGCTCTAAAAACATAAAAAGTAGCTGCGTTTTCAAAGACGTCCGCGTCTTGCTGCTAAAACAGCATAGTAGGTTTGGCAAGACGGTCGGTGACTCGAAGCACCATTCTTCAGACCATGGTGTTCAGACTGGTAGTATTATTTTGAGCCAAAATCAGATCTTAAAAGGCCAGTTCACATTGAGAAAGTTTCCTTGCAGCCGAGGTGCCGCCTCATAAAAACTTTACCACATGAAGTACCACAAGCGTTCACATGAGAAAGCATTGCCGAGGAAATATTTTCCCATATGAATACATGTTCCCGGCTAGGCGGGGAAATTCCTTTTGTTTATGGTTAGTCGTTTGGCGCCAGACCCGGCTTCCCGGAAAACTTTTCTCATATGAAAGGTCAAGGAATATTACTTCGGCTGATCGATTGTCCTTGTGAAGCGGTAAAATGCCGGGGAAACTTTCTCCATATGAACAGGCCCTATAAGACAACGTTTACATTGCAAGCGCATGGAAACCAGATTAAATGTTAATTTATTTGTTCATAGATGATATATTCTATTTTTCATTAATTTGTTATTTGGTAATTTTTTCTATTTTCCATTTCTTTATTTGGTAATTAACTCCATTTTAACGAAATAGATTACTGAAGAAATTGCCAAATAACAAACTTAATGAAAAATAGAATAGATTATCAATTAACAAACACTACAAAAGTTAACATTTAATCTTTTTCCCCTGTGCTGCAAGTGTAGACTATATTACATAAGTCCCTGTAACTTACGCTTGTTGTTGTTGTTGTTATCGCGTCAGTTCAGTTGAGGTTTGTATGAGTGAAAAGAAAACATCAGATTATAAATGTTGAACGAATACAAGGAATCACGTCGTCAGTCTACTGCAAGTGTACAGTTTTGATCCGATATAAAGTTTTTACTGTTCAAAAATGTTTACATTGCCTGAGAACAAGATTATCTGCAGTCCACAGGCTAAGATAGATAAAACTAAAGGAGTACATGCATCTTATATGTTCTAGTAAATATACATTGCATTGCATTAGAAGAAGATCAACAAGAACACTGTAACTGGAGGCTGATCCGATATATTTTTCTTACGGATCCAAACTTGTGCTGGTGCAGTATCAACCGGATCTAAATTTATTATAGAAAATGCATCAATTATTGCTGACTTACGCATCTTCATTCAACCATTTTCCATTCAGAAGATTTTTACCGCTACTTGCATAATCCCATAGAACTTCTAAAGCAGCAATATAGTATGTTCTGGTTGCAGCTGATGAGAAGGTAAACATTTGACATACATACAGCAGAATAACTAAATGTTTTAAGAAGTAAGCCATTCTGTTATCAGGCTTTGGATTAACACTGTTTAGCTTGACCTCTTCAAATGCACTCTGAAGATTGTTTAGGCTTTTTATGTACCTTCAACATAATAAAATTTAAAATTTAATGTCGATTGCGAGCCAACTGCGCCTACTGTTTCCCAAAATTCATGAATTATTCATAAAATCTGTACCTTTTCTCACAAATAACATCATTTTCTTTCAATTTCAATTCAAGATGTTGATGGAACACCGTTTGCACAAAAGTGACATAAACTTGGTTTATGTTACATAAACCAAAGATCTTTGGCAAAACTCTTCAAAGAGTCACATATTCTTGCTGTTCTCCCCCATTCCTCCTCACTGTGTTGGTTCCTCGTGTTACTATGCAATGCCTTTAGGTGCGACAACGCATTCGAATTGCTCTTCTTCGTATCTGGTGATCAGATCTTCGGATCAACATTTTACAGGGGGCAGGGAAGGGGGGGGGGGGTTGAAAGAGTATGAAGTGAAATTTCTTTGCTGTGAAGTTCTCTTCACACCCTCCACCATGATATTAGGCCCATCACTCGACCCAGTCCCCACGAAACATCAAAAGAAAAGAAAACATAAAGGTCGGCTGGTCCTCGCCAACATTGACGGATGTTCTGTAGGGACTGGGTCGACTGATGGGCCTAATGTTTTGGTGGAGGATGTGAGGAGATAGGAGGAACACTCTGGCAAAAGAAAGACGATACGAAATACAACAAGGTTTTTATAGGACGATTATTCATTACTTCTATGCTGCTGCCTGGTGCTCAAATTGGACCTTTTTGCCTATCCAAAGCCGGAACATAATTTGATAGCCGGAAGATTTTGTTATCTTCAGAAGCTATTTGAATTCGGAAGTATATTTTATGAATGAATTTTTCTCATGTAACGTTCAAAGCCGATCAGTGGTTTTTTTGAAGATTTTTAAAATACGAATATTATGCAAGACGAAAAACTCAATGAAATAACAATTATAACTGGAAATTTCTACCAACATTTCGAACCTCCAGCTACAAAGTTTATCAACTAGTTTAACAAAATCGATCGTCCATATATTTTCCTCCACAGCTGAGTGCTTGTTTTCCAACCTCGTCTCCATCCCAATATGACAAAAGGCCGGGGACGAGGTTGCTTGTTTTCCTCCACAGCCGAGGCTGAGTTTTGCAGCCTTGCGAAACAACAGTTTGTCCAAAATACCGTTGCCGAAATCGCCCGAAATCCTTTATCATTGAAAACTAATGGTATATTGTACATTGTCTGCATAATTTCATTTACTAAATTTTTTCTTGATATTTCTTGATTCTTGTGGCTTACTTCAAAAAATTACTGTCCGCCATGTTTACTCTGACCTGGTAGAAACCAGAGCTTTCAAGTTGCAATCTGATATCCCCTTATTAGGTGATGCCCTCTCCTTATTCTTCCGACTTTTCCAAAAAACCGCAATAGAAAGTAGAATTATTACCGTGACAACTGTGTCAGGAGGACCTCTCCTCTCTTTCTGGCTCTAGCTCATTTGCCACGTTTTAAACAGTCCCAGACTGTGTAGAAGCCTGCTGCAAAGATGAGGGTAGTCTTAACTGTTTTAATACAAGTGTTTTGTACTCTCTTTTTGCAGGAATGTCAAGCTAAAGAGCGTGCTTACTACATTGGAGCAGTTGATGTCGATTGGGATTATGCCCCTAGTGGCATCAACAAAATCAATGGAAAACTCCTGAATCAAGATGAGTGAGTTTAGACCTCTTTTTCTTCAATTTATGTAACTCAAGGGCTTGGCTTGTATTTTGGGGGAGAATCTGAGCACGTAAAAGACCGAGGGGCAAATCACTGCTTAAAATCTCCTGCGCTCTCGAAAATAATCACATTTTGATCACAAATTAATCACAGTAATCAAACAAAAGTCACATTAATCATGAAAAAACACCAGTCATATTAATCACAAATTTTGACTGTTTAACCATGTTTATTTGTTTACTTATATAAGAAATGAACGGATTAGATTGTCCCTGTCACCATTTCTCAAATTTATGTGAACACACTGCCAGATATATATGCAAACACAAGCTCGAAAACATGAACAGCACAACTACGCAACTTTCTGAGTTCCCTACGATGGAGCAAAGAGGAGAGCTTCGTACTTGTGTTACAAACAACTCTGCCAAACTGGCATGATAGTCTATGACTTGATTTATGAAACAGCTTACCGTCATATTTCATCATTTGGTTTGTCAATCTTGATCTTTTTTGCCCTGTTCATAGAATTTTTATAGTACAGGAGCTTATTTGAGAATATTTTGGAATGTGCGATTTATTCTAGAATAATCACAAATTAATCACTGAAATCACCAAAATATCAAATTTATCACAAAATAATCACTTGTGATTATTAATCTCGTACGCCATGCTCAGGAGTGATTTGTCCCTCGTAAAAGACCGTAGCAGGAATTGGACCAGTAATATTTTGCATCAGTTCTTTACCATCTGACCAGGGCCGTAAACAGCATAGGGGTAACAGGGGCTGTTGATGCCTAAAAATCCCAAGATGGCAATGAAATGTAAATGCCCAAATATAAAACCATCGATGCGTGTGGGATAGTTATTATCTTCTGGCTCTTACAGAGGATTTCACTTGTATTCATCTGTGAGTAAGTCGATTTTACGACTTTAAATTCTGTATAGATATCAGTTCACGTGCAATCTGTTTATAAGTATCCAAATTCCTCTTCCCACCAAACCCATAGAAATATGATTTCATGATGATTTCACATTAAAAGCCTTAGACCATGAGCGATATGACACCCAGTGTGTAGCACTTTGAAATTCATAGCAATAGTGAACTACCTTAACGTATTGTATTTTTGTGTTTTGAATTTATCTTTACTTGGTATATCGCCACCTTTCACTGTCTCGTAATTTTGAATGTGGACCTGTGGATCTTTGGACCCCAACGCGGATCTGCAATTAAGGTGGCTCACTACTGAAAATTTCATAATTCCAAAACAGTGAGAAGCAACTCTATACCAAGTAAACATAAATTCAAAACACAAAAGAATAATACGTTAAGGTGGCTAGCTATTGATATAAATTTCAAACTGCTATTCACAGGGTGTCCTATCGTCCATGCTTAGACTTCATCCATGCCTCAAGCAGCAGTCACTGATCTCAGTGGCAGCAGTATTTTCTGACGTCATTTGAGCTACAAATCAATATCAAGTTAGTTAATGTCATGGGGTCAATCTTCATATTAGGTTTAAGGTTTCTCGCCGTTGGCTGTTTGGAATTGAAAGCAGATCTTTTGTTCATGTGATACCAATTGATGTGGTTTTGGACAAGACTGATTACAGTCAGTCCCGTCCCAGTGACCGTCCCAGTTATTGATCATCAAAACGAGACTACTGCCTTCCAAACCGAGACCGCTCAAATTGGTTCCCGAAACTTGAACAACAAATCTCTTGTTGTAGTGGGATATATCAGTTTGTCGAAGGATCGAAACTACGACTTGTAATCAGTCTAGTTTTAGGCCATCAACTAGAACCCATTTAATTGGTTTTTGTTTTGTTTGTTTGTTTGTTTTAAATTTGCTTTGTGTGGGCTTGTCAGGATTTTTAGCCAATGAAAGGTAATTGCCACATCCAGGCATGGGGCCCCTAGTGACCCGTAGTTTAACGTCCCTTCCGAAGGACGACGAGGTGAGTTGTGAGGTCAGGCCTCCGAGGCCACCCAACCGGAGTTTTATCTCACTCGACCGAGGTTAACTTCAATCACCTGACGAAGACTGTATAAGCCACTCGGCCACTCACCCCAAAGACTGTATAAGCCACTCGGCCACTCACCTTATTGGTACTTTTACTAAGAGGAAGGATGCCTTGCCATGCAAGTTGTTGTATGGACATCAGAATTTTCTGTTTCATGCTTGAACATTAAAGGAGTACAAAGACCAGCAGCCTTTGCCATCGTTTCTTTTTGTTTTAGTGAATTTCGTACGGTCATTTATTCTGGAAGTTTTACGCAAAGTATGCTGGTCTTTGTTGTACTCCCTTTAAGCACAGTTTGCGAACCTTTTAATTTACTACGGTCTTCCCAATGCAATGTTTTCAATGTTATTAAATCACATTTGACCGCCGTCCATGTTCAACTGCTCTGAAGCATCGACTCATTTCGACCTTCTTGTGCATTAAATCACCAACGACTTGCCAACATAACTCAAACAAGGTCTTAAGACTCTGAGTTGAATCTGATCCAATCCTGTTCAACTTTATCAAAACGAGGTAATGGAAGTTTCAGCTGTCCCGCAACCACCGCACTAACGAGGCACAATGTTTTGAGACACCATGGGTGTATTGTGTTTAAATTCTGAAATTGGCCATTTTAGATACGTAAAGAAGTTTTCTTCTGGAATATGTTGTTTCTACTATTTTTACAGAGATGCTAAAGTGTTTACATTGAAATCAAAGGACAGGATTGGCCAAGTATACAAGAAAACTGTGTACAGGGAATTTACAGATGGGACCTTCCAGCAGCAAAAACCTCACAGAAGAGATCTAGGAATTCTTGGACCAGTCATAAGAGGTGAAATTGGTGATACTTTGAAAGTTGTGTTCAAAGTAAGTGGCAAATAGATTTTTATGTTTAGATCGGTTGAGTAAAGAAAAACAGTTCTTTTCTGTTCGAAAGGCTATTGCTTCGTGGATATCAAAGGAATAATGTTGCGCAGCATCCCCAGTGGGTGCAATTCAGTAGTAGAAGGTACACCACGCTCATCCATACTATTTCATGGAATACCCTTTTCTCTGACTCTCTAGTTGGTGAAAAGACCCTTATCAAGGAGAACTTTTGAAGGTAACCCTCGTTTAAAGGAGTATCAATGAACTCTGAAGAGATTTGAACAGTAAAAATACTGGTCATAAAAGAAAGACAAAATTCATTATATTCTGAGATGTCGGGTTCATCAGCATTTAAGCGTTCTATAGGACATTTTCGGAAGAAACTTATCCCTTATTTTGAGATTCTAGGCCCTACGATTTTGCTTCAGATATACCCCATTTTCTGCGAAATCATGGATGAGCGTGGTGTCATATTATCATCACCGGGCAGAGACTATGAACTAATGGCAGACATGCCCAAATCCATTTTAGAATTTCACTGACTGAAATTGGTCACTTGAAGGGAAATCGTAGGGAGAAAACTTGCAATCGACCTGTGAAAGCGACATGTTTCATTAGGGCTTCATAATAGTTTACAAGTGTTTTGAATCTTCGTTAGGTCCATGACAACAATGATGAAGTAGCTTGGTATGTTTTAACGTACTTTAAAAACAAACAGAGCTGATTACACGTTACAAAACTTTCTTCGCATCTCATTGTTTTTGAAGACTCTCACGTTCTTTCTCTACCTGTCAATCATTTATTCACATGGTTGCTTAATTACGGAGTTCCTTTAGCATCCAGGGGGGGAATGAAATAAATTTTTTCAACACAATTGCGCCTCATTTGAATTCCTGCATGGCATGAGTAGGAGCGGCAATCTTTGATTCTTTAACATAGCTATTCATTGTTTCCTTTTTATGCTGTGAATAATGTCCTTTCTTGCGTTTAGAACATGGCAAAAAGACAATTCTCGATGCACCCACATGGTCTTAGCTATGCTAAATCCTCAGAGGGTGCCTTATACCGTGATAACACAACTCATTCGATGAAGAAAGATAATGCAGTGGCTCCTGGTATGATTCACAAATATGAATGGTTCGTAAAGGAAGAAAATGGTCCGCTCATCGGTGATCAACCGTGCATTGCGTCCGTTTATCATTCACATACAACTAGTGTTGCCATGGATATCAATACTGGACTCATTGGTGAGTTATGATGATTATGTTGATGACGATGTTTCTTGATCTAAACAACCTTTACAGGCTTGTCTGCAGGGTTACCGAATGGGGCAGGGGAGCAATTTAGATGGATCTTAGGGTCTAAGGGGCCTCGTAAAGTAAGAGATTCCCCTGTCTTCTGCCCATTTCGCTAGTAGGGTGCTTCATTTTGCAGTTTTGTCCCAGGACCTCCAAAAACTTTCGGTGGCCCTGATTGTCTGCCCCATGTGTAACACACTGCTCAGATGTTAAAGTCACTCTTCAGGTACTGGGGATCCTCCTGAAGTCGGTAGCACCCTCTAAGCACTTTTCGCAGAAACTGAGCACCCTTCACAGACGCTGTCGGGGCACTTTTCGCAGATACTTAGCACCGTTCACATACACTCAGCATAGAACAGATTGCTTGTATCATGGAAGCGGTTCGTCGAAAGAAATGCTCGAATTTCACTGTATCGCCAATAGCCTTACTCCACAAAGACCCTAATCTTTCTCTCATCACATTTCATTGAAGTGACGTTGTTGTAGCGGTAGCAATTCAGTGAGAAAGTGAAACTATGACATGTACTGAGTCTATATGCCGAGCATGTGCTTTCATTACTCAAAATATCATAAAACATTTTTCTGTCTTTGAAACTTAGGTTTGCTATTGGCTTGCAAGAAAGGATCTTTGAATTACGCGGGAACGAAGCGTAATGATGTTGACAAAGAAATGTTTCTTTTGCAAAATGTTTTCGATGAAAACAAAAGCTGGTATTTGGATGATAATTTAAGAGCGAATGGAATAAATCCAGCATTGATAAACAAGGAAGATGAAGATTTCATGGAAAGTAATTTAATGCATGGAATAAATGGAAGGTTTTATGGAAATCTCGAAGGATTGGATCTTTGCATTGGCAATAAAGTTGCGTGGTATTTAGCTGCTTTTGGTAATACAGTTGACATGCATACAGGTATGGAGAAATTTTGCTTTTTTATACTCGTAACTTTTTATCGAATGATGTATCAAATATTTTTCGAGCCTGTTTCGTCTTTTCTTCAAAAGTTGATATTCAAGTGGGTCGTAAGTGCGGTGTCATTTTGTCCCGTTCAAAAATTGGTGTGCTTTGACGTGATATTCAAGCCCGAATGGGGCTGGTCTTTTGTTCAGTGTGTGGCCTGACGTCACTGTGTTGTCCCTAAGTTGTGGCTAGCTTTCTTGTCGTGCAACAGTGCAAAATTCTGCCCTAAATATGGCTAGTTTAGGCTTAAATTTGTTGAAGAATCTTTAACTGAAGACTGCAGCTAAGAGCGAGAAAATCTAAACGACCGTAAACTCTTGCTTAAGTAGAAAGTAAGGTTGTAGTATGACGTCACCTAGCAAGCTTCTGTTTTTGCTGCTACTTTAAATACAGTAAAAGTAATTCAATCGATGGCTAAACTAGGCAGACAACGTTTTAAGCTATAGCACGAATAGTAGAATTTTGGTGACCTTTAAAACATGTATATTATTGGAGACACTTTCATCTATTAAATGTCTCTTTTCTCAGCTGCCTTCACCGGCCACATGGTCAAAATCGATCATCATGAAACCGACGTAACATCCCTCTTCCCATCTAAAACTGCCTCTGCAATGATGAATGTAGAGAATCCCGGACGATGGATGTTTTCTTGCAAAGTAGCGGATCATTATTCAGCCGGCATGTTCGTTTTCTATGATGTGCGTAAATGTGGAAAGGCTGCTCCCAAAGGGCCAAGACCTTATGGACAACTCAGAGAATATTTCATCGCTGCTGAGGAGGAGGAATGGGCATATGCTACCACGCCTTTCAATCAATTTGATGGAGGATCGCTTTCATCTGGAAGGTTCGTATATTGATTGAACCACACAGGCTGATTTCAGCAGTAAAGTGGAATTTTCTACCGAATGAAAACAATCGTCGTTTGAAAGCTGCTACCTTCTGGATATCAAGACATTAGTATTGGAAAATAAGTCATTTGATAGTGGAAATGTTCAAATCCATTAAAAAAATTTATCTAACTGAAATCAGACTTTCCGTGTCGCAATTAGGAAGGATTTTATCAGGAGAGACCCTAGAAGAAGTCTTCAAGACGAGCTGAAAACATTACCAAAATTTCCTGATATTTCTACCTCACATCAATGACTTCGAAGCGTTTCGGTACGTGGATAAAATTTCCAAAAATAATTTCTTTATCCTCCCACGGATGACACGTTCATCCTCCTAAAGGAATAGTACGTGCCAAAGGATGTAAAAGTCATTACTGTTAGGCAGAAATGTTGTAAAATTTTGTCATGTTTTTAGGTCTGTTGAAGGTTTCGTGAACGGGCTTTCGTGAGAAAATGCCTTATAGTTTCAGAATGAAGCGCGGATTGAGCATCTGGTGTCAGTGGGAGTAACTTTAAGAATTTATTTGAGCATGTCCACTGTTAAGTATTATGCTTACCATGTCCTTGATATCCATGGAGTATTGACCTTTCATACGGAATTTCAAACTGATTTTGTAATCGCCATGCGATCGCTAGATGGTGGAGATTTTCAACACCAAGAGCTAGGATCACTGGAATGGAACAGACCTAATCGATTCCACGATCCCTTATCGTGACCTTCAAGCGGTTGAGTCCTACTGGGTATCGAACCCACTCTGCCTGAATGACTATTCTGACTGCAAAGTGAGAGGATTACATCCCTTTTTTGTGATGAACATTTTTAGATATCTGTTTTTTTTTTACTGTTTAATTTCAATGATTTTATCCACCATTTTTAAGTAATATATGTATTTTGTAATGTTCTTACGTTGGAATTAAGTAGCTAGCTACTTTCAGCCATTTTTACTGTTATCCAACTATAAAGAAATTGATAATAATAATAATGCACTACAGCACCTTCAATGTTCACCAGATGCTGTTAGGCCCTGTTTATATGAGGAAAAACACCTCACCTGCCAGACCCGGGGCTGAGAGGCGAGGTAAATTTCAGCCACCGTTTATATGAGATATTTCACCTCACCTGTCAGCCCCGGGGCTGAGAGGCGAGGTGGAGTAAAGTCTCTCTTCCGTGAAATCAGATCGAACTGACCAATAAGAATCAACGAATAATTTCAATTTGCCTCACCATACCGGTGGTGTTTCGTTTATATGGAAAATTTTCGCCTCACCCAGGTGAGATCCCACCTCTGGTGAGGTGGGATTTCACTATACCGGTGGTGTTGCGTTCGTCATGTAAACGCGAAATGAAAATACAAAGGATTCTATGGGAAGGTGGAATCTCACCTCTCAGCCCCGGGTCTGGCAGGTGAGGTGTTTTTCCTCATATAAACAGGCCCTTAGAACTACCTACAGCTAGAACTATTTGAGACGACTTAAATTCAATTGTCTTCAGATGCAGTATTCTGTGGAACGCTATATCTGATGAGATAAAGTCCAGTCAATCTATAGCCTCGTTCAAACGTAAGATCAAATCATGGAGTGGAGATGATTGTAACTGTAATATCTGTAATTAGCTGAAATTGTAAATATTGTATTTTTGTAAATAGTTGGTTTGAATTAGTTGCTCTATTCTTAGAGTAAACTATGCTGTTGTACCCAACTTTAAATAAATTCTTTATTATTATTATTATTATTGTGAACAGCGCCTTCATATAGCACTGCCGAATAGTCTATTATCCATCAGTTGAGTTAACAAACTATAGTTTGTGACTAAAATTATGTGTCTTTCTGTCTCCCTAGCTCTGGAGTATTCTTCAGAAGATCTTTTAACAGAATCGGTGGCAAATACATCAAAGCTCGTTATGTTGAATACACAGATTCTACATTTACAGTGAAGAAACTTAGAAGTCCAGATGAACGTCATCTTGGGCTCATGGGACCTGTCATCAAAGCTGAAGTTGGAGATGTCATTCAAGTCATCTTCCAGAATAAAGTAAGATTCAAGTTAATTTTAAAGTCAGCCCATGAGAATATTCCCATGGAAGATGTTATTTGGATGTTCTCTGTCCGATCTAAGCACATAGTGTCCAAAAATAGTTGTGTCCTATTTCTATTTGTATGGCTGCTGTGGAGGAGCTGTGAGATTTTCACAGTCGGTTTTACATTGTTGCATAGAATATCCTTCAGTTCAGAGTGTGAGACCTCGCTTGAGTCGATTTGACTAGTAGTTGCTAATCGATGGTAGAGGAAAGGCTGATCAAGCAAATGTAGAAGAGAGGATTCCATGGCTGTCTCTTGAATTTTTCTACATTTGTAAATGAGTTGATAGTGTTGTTTACCATAAGACAGGGTGAGTGGCAGAGTGGCTTATACAGTCATTGCGGAGTGAGTGCCCGAGTGGCTTGTACAGTCTTCGTCAGGTGACTGAAGTTAAGCACGGTCGAGTGAGGTCATACTCCGGACGGGTTACCTCGGAGGCCTGATCTCACAACTCACCTCATCGTCCTTCGGAAGGGACGTTAAACTAGTGGCTCAAAAAATGTCTCAGACTTTAAAATGAAGCCTTTGCTATGCAACTGTGTAAAAGACGGGAAAATTGAGGCTCCTCCACAACAACCATTGCAAGCGGGGCAAGCTGGTTCTGTAAATACACCTTGGATACCCTACCCCCTTTTAAAGGAAACAGTGCAAAAAATAGATACCCCTTTCTAATATAATGAAGATTTACCATACCCTTACATGATAATAACGCAATCGAATTTTTCAAATAACATCCTTTTAATCACCAGGCCAGCCGACCATACTCAATACATCCACGTGGCGTATGGTATGACAAAGCTAACGAAGGATTCCTTTACAAAGATAACACAACAAAGCAAAATGACGACCGAGTTTACCCCGGTTCAGTTTACACTTATGAATGGTTCGTACCGAACACTGTTTCACCAACCGACCAAGATCCGCCTTGCGTTGCCCGGTTGTATTCATCAAATGTCGAACCGGTTAAAGATATGTATTCCGGTAAGTGCACCCTCGTTCATTTGGTACCTATGTGAAAATTCAATGAACGTTTTGTGTACAAGAATTTTTTGAAAATTCAGCGAAGAGTTTGTGTAACGACAGATCACGGTGGCTTTTTCATTTTGTAAGGAAGAGCTAACAGAATGCAATGTTTTTTTTTTATTGCTTTACATCATGGAAACTTCAAATCCAAAGCAGTACTGCTAACATTCTGGGTGGCCAAAGATCAAGACCTTTTGTACATCAATAACCTTGCAGCTTCAGTTTCATTCACCAAATGGAATATTGAAATAGCAGCCAAAATTTCAGTTTCATTCTCCAATTGGAGTGTTGAAAATAGCAGCCCCGCTCATATCAAATCCAGAAATTACCAACGATTTTCCGCATATTTCGCTAGAACAACCTTGCATGTTACTTTTGGTAGTGTTTGGGATGGAGAATGTTTGACTCGTTGAATTGCATGTTGAATCTGCAAAATATGTGGTAAAGGAACTGGAAAACAATCATATATATCTTTGTCATTTGATTTTGTAAATAAGCCCTCCTCTGTTACAAGCCCCCCTCTGGAGTATTCAAAATCAACTAAGCCCCCAGGGGCTTAATAGAGCTTTTAAGGTAGTCCAAAAAAGGCAAAATGCCATATAGCGATGAATGCAGAGGTAGAACGAAATTAGATTAGACTTATCATGTTAATCAGGAAAAACATATTCAAACTCTTTTTAGGCTTGCTTGGACCCTTGGTGATCTGCAAGACAGGGTCTCTCAAACCCAATGGTGTTCCAAAAGGATACGATGCAGAAAGATATTTGCTGATGGCTGTCATGGATGAAAATAAATCATGGTACCTTGATAGAAACATGAAAAAATATTGTACATTTAGGAACTGCTTGGGAGTCAGCAAAGGTGGGCCTTTTAGTGTTATCTACCTTCATTTTTAGAAGTGAAAAGGATTAGTCATCAAAAACGTTTCTCAATGCAAGAACCACCTAACTGCTTTGAAAATATCAAACTTCGCTGCACGACTGAAGCATTGCTTGATTGTATTGATTTGTGAATGAACTAAAAAGAGAATTAAGAAACCCTATAAATGACGTTGCAAAACCCCTGTTGAGAATAGATGATAGCCAAACTCTTTTGCATTTCTTGGAGAATGCCTTAAATCTAACACAAGAAAAATTAGCTTTAAAAATTCCTTAAATCACTGTTTAAACATCTGTAAACACCTGTATCAATCTTTAATTGGCCTATGGAAAATTGTTACAGTGTATTGTATCATCAATCTTCTAACAAGCCAGATATAAAAAGGTATATGTACTGAATGTATACCTTGAATAAAGAATTCTAAAATGAAATGAAATCTTGAGAATTTTCACTCAACTCACAATGCACTTTTTGCTATCAAACGAAGAATTTCTCAACAACTGTTTTCAGTCGACTTTGACTGAAAATTTTTTAAGGACTGTTTCGGTGTCCTGGGGGGTATTGCTTGCTTTGCTGTTAAAAGTTTCAGAACTGACAAGGTCAGGCCATCACTTTCCTGTTGAACAACATTTTTCAACCAGTATTATATGCGCTTTCGCAAAGATTTTTAGGAAAGGAGCTTTGGGCCACTTTTTTATGCTCTTTGGCTCTAAGGGACTACACTTTTTCCTCGTTTTGCTTGAAGAAATATTGGCTCGGTTGGATGGCTTTGATAATTGATGGAAAGGGGTGGACTGGAGAAAACCACATAATGTATCCTTTAAAATGATAAACTTTATTATCTTTTGACACGAAATCTACCATCTCAGCTTTTTTATTTCAGAGGATGAGGATTTCCAAGAAAGTAACAAAATGCATCAGATCAATGGTCGTATGTATGGACACATCGAAGGATTAGATTTCTGCCAAGGAAGTAAAATTTTATGGCACACTTTTGTGGTAGGAACAGAAACTGATGTTCATGCGATCTATTTTCATGGAAATGGCTTCAATATGGACGGGAACAACAAAGATGCGCTCACTCTGTTCCCAGGTAATCTTATTCATACATACTCTCGAGTACCAAATAAACGGGGGGGGTGAAAAATAATCGGGGGGGTTGGAAATGGCTCGGTATAACAATAATCGGGGGGGCTGGAACAATCGGGGGGAGAGATGTTTGGAGAAATTTAAAATAGTCGTTTTCTTGGTTAAACGTGTATCTTTTATATATTTATGTGAACAGTGATGTTACTGATACATTTACTTTTGAACTCTGGTTCTGTTGAATGCACTCCTTGAGACTTCTTGCATTTATTCAGAAATTATGTTTACTATCATTTCATTTTTCCAAAAAGTAATAATGGGGGTGGGAATAAAAGCGGGGAGAGTTGCAAAATTTTTCCAAAAATTAATAAGCGAGTGGGGGACGATTATTCGGTACTCGAGAGTAACCTACGTTCCCATGTATTCTTATCTAGGGTAGCAGCATTTATACAACTAAGTTTTTATCTGTAATGAGTTAAATTCGTGCTTTTGGAGTAAAGACTGGAACTGTGAGATTCGTTTTCGTGGATGGGAAGTGAAACAGTCCGGATGATGAAAACGTTTATTTATTTTATTTCGTAGGTGCCTCTGCTAGTTTTACAATGATGGCAAATAATGTTGGTAAATGGGGTCTCGTTTGCAAAGTTAACGATCATTATAATGCCGGTATGAAAGAAACTTATGAAGTTAAATTATGTGGAAAACCAGCTCCGTTGATGACAAAAAATGGGGGAATGACAAGGACATATTATATTGGAATTGTTGAAATTGATTGGGATTATGCTCCAAATGGTAAAAGCATGTTACAAGGATTTGATCTTGCTTCTCATGAACAGTAAGTTAAAGTTTTACTTAATTTCCTTGATTTGTTATTTATAGACTTAAAGGGGCTGTGTCAACAAATTATAAATAAATCTGTAAGCACTACTGTTTCTTGCAGTTTGTTTGGTGGCTTCGGTGAATCCACCAAAAAGCAACCGTCAAAATCCAATTATATCCAAGTAATCGTAAGAGATATGAATGTTTGGTTTTTTCCTCTGTTAAGTGCAAAGAGTTATCTTCAATAACGCTTTCATTTTGAAACACAACAGGCCTACAACGCCGTTGTTGCATGTGACTGCTCTTTCAGTTCACTATCAAGGCTGTTACAACGTTTCGTTCCTTGGGCAAGAGTCTTTAAAAACTATAGTATCCAAAACAACTGGATAAACAAGGTGCTGACCTAAATTACAGCCTTGTGTAAGCAAAATTAATCAATCATGATTTAACAAAGGTAATCACGTGACGATTACTTTCGCGCCAAGAAAATTAGCCACAACACAGGGAGCTTTGCAAAAGACGGGACAAGCACAATGTCTTCGTATTGTCATGATGCCGTACTTTCTGATGTTTAAAGATAAATTTCAAGAAAGTGAAACAATTCAGGTAATAACGGGATTGGATTGTAGTATGACCGCAGCCATTTCCTTTCAAAGGACTGCAAACTTACCGTTTCAACAAAAAATTGGAGATGAGGCCCTTATAACTAGACTTATGCCTTTTCGTCCCTTGTTTCCCTGCGTTCTTTGATTTGCTGATATCACTTGGTCAATAGGGACTCATAATATTACGCTTATATAATGGGCCCACTTTTTCAAAATGGCCTAAATAGGCGGGAGTTCTCGTACACTCAACAAAATCGCTTCAAAATCTGGTTTGAAGAGCTCGAACATTGAAAAGGAAACTTTTAGTACAAAGAATGATGTTGTCTTGACCTACAACACGCAAAATGCATACCTTTCAGACAGTAATCTTCCTCTGTAGAAGCAAAATAGATCCATCGAAGCTGCGAGAACTCCAGGCTTCTTCAACCGTTCTTGAGGAGCAACAACAACAGCATTCTGAATAGCGGCCCCTGATTGGTTAAAAACTGAATTCTAGCGATTTGATTGGTGAATACGGAACCACCCTACGCGGGCCTAAAGTGGGCCCACTATTTAAGAGTAATGTTATTAGTCCCTCTTGACCAAGGAACGCAGGGAAACAAGGGACGAAAAGGCATCAGTCTACCTTATAACATCTGTCGTGATCCTTTCAGTTCAAAGACATATACCAAAAGAGATCCTGGAAGGCTTGGATCAATTTATAAAAAGGCCGTTTATCGAGAATTCACAGATGCAACATTCACTAAACAGAAAAGGCGAACGATGAAAACTGAGCATTTGGGAATCTTAGGTCCAATCATCAGAGCAGAAGAAGGTGATGAAATCAAAGTTGTTTTGAAGAATATGGCAAGTCGTTCTTATTCCATTCATCCACATGGTGTATTTTATGAGTAAGTTTGGTTTATTTTCAGTCATCATATCTTTATATAACAAACAACATTGCTAGAAAATCTTAATTTCTTGAGCACAAATAACACAATGTATTTTCCGCATCTAGGAAGGTTGTCAAGTTGCAGAAATATATAATCAAGAATTATGTTATTAACAACCTCGAAAGATTAAACATGATACCATAGGGGAAGACTGATTTGAATGAAAAGTATGTTTCACCTGGATTGGAGTACAGTTCTAAACATAGTTTAATTTCGTTCAAATTTTGGACAATTTCAGCTTTTAAATAGTGTGAATTGCAGTACGATCCTTTTCTAGGGGAAGGAGATATGGCTAATATATAAGGATTTAAAAATTAAAGATTGGTGAAATTTGTCCAATTTTTAGTTCCTTTAAGTCAGTTCTCAATTGATTGATTGATTGATTGATTGATCGATTGATTAATTGATTCATTAATTGATTTTAATTTTTCAATTTTGACTTTCTTTAATAGCAAGGAAAACGAGGGTGCTTTGTACAAAGACGGTAAAGCGAGACCCCAAGCACGAATGGTGCCACCGAACACAATGCACACTTACGATTGGTTTGTGCCAAAGAGAGCTGCACCCGGTCCAAATGATAGTCCATGTAATACATATACGTATTACTCTGCTGTTGACACAATCAAGGACACAAATTCTGGCTTGGTTGGACCATTGATTACTTGTAGAAAGGTAAACGACGCAGGATTTTTAAAATGATAGCAGCTTTTGATAGCCGTCAAGATAATAACAGGACAGCCTTACCCTGGAAGCTAGTGCCATTCATTGCATTTAATTTCACATTCAACACAGAGCTTTGATTTATGGAATGGCAAGGTCCAAAACTGACGGGATTGCAGAGAAAATTGTGAACAATTAAAACTTCTAGAGAGGGATTTCATCGCGGCGTCGAATCCCAATTTGGTCACTTTATTGCTGTAGGATTCCTCTTCAGTTTGAACCTTGATTAATATTTCTTGGAACCGCTACTTTCTCTCTTTGATTCAATTCACAGTGGACAAAATTTTAGGTAATATTTCACATAAAATTGACAGCAAAGCTGTACATTTTGTTTGATAAATGATTGATTATTGTGTATTGATTGTTCTTCTTTTATTCTTATAAGCATTTGGCATACCGATTTCGTTGCAGGGAACATTGAACAGACAAGGAGAGCGAACTGATGTTGACAAGGAGTTTGCTTTGCTGTTTACTGTCCTAGATGAAAATGAAAGTTGGTATTTGAAAGAAAACATCCAGAAACGTGCAAACAGTCCACGAACAGTCCAAGAAGAAGATGAAACTTTCAAAGAAAGTAACAGAATGCATTCAATAAACGGATATATTTACGGAAATGGGCCTAATTATGGTAATTATTTGAGAATGAAAATGAATGATAGAGTTGCTTGGTATGTGATTGGATTTGGAAACGAGGTTGATATTCATACGCTTCATTTCCATGGCAACGATTTCATTCATGTAAGTACTCGTTACCTCTTCAGAATCATTTCTCGAAATATCCTGATTGATTGATTGATTGATTTTATATTCTTTACCCATGGTAGCCCCTCAGTTAGAATAACTGATTTACAGGAGGCCATGCTAAAAACTTACAATAATTAATAATTTACAATAAAAACCAGTATTTCGAACTAAATTAAAATTACAATTGTTCAAAAATCAACAAAAAAAAAAAAAACGAAAAGGTTTAAGTGTTCATTTTTCCACCTCTCTCTTGAAGGCTCTCAGGGTTGAAGAGTTCTTAGCGTCGGTACCAAGACTGTTCCAAAGCTTAGCGCCTCGGTACGAGAAGCATTTCTGCCCCCCTGCTGATTTTAACAATGGCAACCTGAGGTCGACTTCAGCATCCTTTTAATTTTTGGAACATCATTTGGAACATTATTCATCTTTCCAGGATAGAGTTTTATTCATCTTTCCAGGATAGATTTTTATTCATCTACCCTGGATAGATTTTGTCTTCTATCTGGCAATTTCGGACAAAGCTAAATTGGAGAACGTTCTTTTTCCTCTTTTGTTTCATTAAATAAGGATTTCTGCAAGACTGTTTGTTTTTCAAAAATATTAACCAAACGAGCACCCCTCCCCTCCCCCAATTGTCATTTCCATCAACTAACATTCATTCTCTTTGTTCAACAGAGAACCAACACTGCCCATCGTGACAGCGTGTATAACATCTTCCCTGGGGTGTTCCAAACATTGGAAATGAAACCAAAACATAAGGGTACCTGGCTGTTACATTGCCACGTTCATGATCATTTGGATGCTGGAATGGAAACAAGATACACTGTGTATGGAGATGAAGGTATAGAACTTTCAAGTTATTTGGTTTTTCTTTAGTTAAAAGACCCTCATAGTCCTTAAGGGAGAGGCTTGGATCAAGTGTCCAAATCTGATAAATTTGTGAAGTGAAAACAAAGGTATGACCCCCGTTTATGGTATAAACACTGGTAGCTGTGGCAAGAAGTTGCTTCGGATTTCAGAATCTTCCGATTGTTTTAACTTCATGATATTTGACCTTTTTTGTATTCAAAGAAAGTTCACTCGTTTGGCAGGGTGTGGACTAAAAAGTATGCTGTTGATTTTCAAAACTGACATGTTTTTCTATTAGTCAAAGGCTTTCTTAGATACGAACATTTTGTTTGGTAATATCACTCATCTTTCAGACTAAGAAATAGGGAATATGGTGTTAAAGTGTTTATATGGCAACGAGATCTGGTCCATTATTTACTTGTTATTGAAATTTTAATTCAACACAATCGTCATATTCAGAAATAGAATTTAAACGATAAACTAGGATCGATTAATGAGTTGTCGTTCCAATACAAACCCCTTAGCAACAATTTTCAACTTTCTAGGCCTAGAAGATAAATCCTTCTAACTAAAAAAATTTCACATCTAAATTTACCTGTGGCTGATAAATTAACATTTCAGTTTTGAATATAGGTCGCCTTCTTTTTATTGCACAGCTTGCACAGCTTAGAACCCCCTTAGCTCCCTGCAACAGATCCTATAATTAAGCAACACTTGATATTTTCTTCCTATGACCTAAAACTCTCAATTTATTATTTCAAAAAGCTTATCTGTTCAAACACTTCCTTATCTCAGATTGGTTGATGACGTCATTTTACACAGTTTCTGCTCTGTCTGAGGGATTCAGGCCCCGTTTACATGATACCGTTTTCATCTCATATCGGATTGGGTAAGGCAATCCGATATGAAAATTTCTCCTGTTTACACGATGCCGTTTTCATTTCATAGCGGATTGGGGTTCTGTTTACATGATACCGTTTCGCCTTGCACTGTAATGGTTTCACCGTATTCGGTAATGGTTCCACTGCACATTCTGCGCAGCTCCCCTAATGGATTCGAGGCTAGTAGAATTGATAATGAGGTTCCGCACTTATTTGATATCGGATTCGACCGTTCACACGATATCGGATTGGTTTCATGCTACTTTCAGAGCGTTTTCATTTGAAAACGCGAAAACGGTGTGAAGGATATCGGATTGGTGCGTTCTCGTGTAAACAGGAGGCCAATCCGATATGGAATGAAAACGGTATCGTGTAAGCAGAAGGCCAATCCGATATGAAACCAATCCGATATGAAATGAAAACGGTATCGTGTAAACGGGGCCTCAGTATAGTTTTTTATATTCAACATAATTTTTTCACAGACACAACTGACTCTTCATCTGGTACTTGCAAAGACAAGTTTACATTCTGCAGCAACTTACGACACAATTGCAACAACAAATGGGTGAAAAACAATTGCCCTAAATCTTGTAGCAGTTGTCATATGCTCGTTAGCCCGCCTGTTCGCCCCCCAATGCGCTGTGCTGATGATATTGGGAGGTGCAAGGATTGGGCATCACTTGGTTATTGTAACTCAACATTTGAGGCCTACAAGCGTTATATGAAGAACTATTGCAGAAAGAGCTGTCGTCAATGCTAAACTTGAATTGCATTTGATTTTAGTTTGATTTTGATTTTTAATTTGATTCAAAATAAAGTAATGATTTTAAACGAGAATGGTAAGTTAAGTTACTGGGTGTCACAAAGACGCATTTCGAAAAACAGCCGCTAATCTTTGATCCTTACCTTTTGAAATATAATTTTTTATCTTAGTTGAACGTTATATTTAGTTGATGTATGTATACTATTTTTAAATCAGCACTTTTTATTGAATTTCTCTGTCAAATTTATGTGTTTACCTCCAAAATTTAAACACTTCCTATGGCCCTCTAGACATTTTCCGCAGTTTCTGCTGAATGAAAATTTGCTTTCACTCCTTTCAGCTTTTCAAAACAAAAGTCAACTGTGAATAATCCAAAATGACGTTTTATGTGGTTTCAGATTAAGAAGTAATTTCTTCACAATCACATGATTTTCAAATTACCGAAATTTAATTCCGGGTTACTGACCCAGGTTGGAATCACCTTCGCAGAAAGGATTTGTCGCTTATTACGTAATACAGATGTTGCCATGTTTTGACACCCTTGATAAGAATCGTAAAAAGCTAAAAGTCGGTTTCAAATTAGTTGTCGAGTGAGACTTGCGATATCGCCAAACTGTTGATGCAAAGCTCATCAATTTTTATTATTCGCGAGCATTTTCATATGACATCAGATTTTGACAGACTTAAATTTTCATGGACTGGACCTGAATGCTTGACCAAAATGAAAAGTTGTTGTTTACTCGTGTGAAAAAACATTCTGTTGGGGGGAGGGGAGAAAAGAGATACAAGTAGAAAATTTGTAATCCCAAGAGGAGAAAGTTTCAGGTTTCTTGTCTCATGCGATGAAAAGACATTTTCAAAATAACAAAGTGTTGGTATTCTTCTAAAATAAAGGTAAATGCATAAAAGAGCTGAGAAGAAACGAAGAGTTGCATTCATTGTTATTCATTAATTAATTTATTTACTTTTCGTGGGATTCACTTTTATTGTGGAAAAACTTTCATTTTCTTGCTTTATTGTAACGAGAGATTCATGCATTCAAAAAATGCTAATATTCTGCACACTTGTAACACATGTAACAGAGAGGAAATGAAAGTTGCATTCATTTATTCATTTAGTAATTTATTTATTTATCCAAAGATTTACTTTCATTGTGACAAACGTTCAGCTGCAACAAAATGCTGTTAAGAAATTAAGCCTGGTTTTCATTAAATCGCAATTCATCGCCGATCATTGTCTTCCTTGTAACCACATCATATTATTTGGGGAATGTCTACTCTTTATTCATATCACTGTGAAGGCGCTTTGTCTGGGGATTCCAAAGGTTCCATAATAAAGTAAAGACGGCATCAATTGTCTTTGTTCGATAGACTCGCAGGTGTTGGAAACAGTCGGAACTAAACGAGAAGAAACAAAATGAGTTCGTTTGTGTTATTCCTCTCTCTGCTTCTGGCTTTAATTTATATCTTACAGCAATGCGAAGCAAAAGAACGTGTTTATTATATTGCGGCAATAGATGTGAATTGGGATTACGCACCAACTGGGTATAATTTGAAGAACGGAAAGTCAGTCGACTTGGATGAGTATGTTTTAAATTGTCTATAAATGGTGTTGTCTATAAATATATAGGTCTGCAGGCAGGGGAAAACTGGATAGGCTGGGGGTCAATGGGTAGGTAGTGTTGATTGCCGAAAAGCAGGAGATCGGAAACTTCTAAATCGACATAGGGAGGGTTGTTCAAACTACTGCAGCGGGAGGAAACCGTTGCTGAATGAAAATTTTAGCAAACTTACCCTTGTTGTTTACTGTATCAATTTTACCCCTTGATTCCTTATCAAAGTAGGATGTTTAGCAAGCATTTTAAACACACTTAACTGCACATCGTTTTAAGGAACTACAGCCAAGCAACACGTGCTTGCACGACCTAACCCATTGCATTGTGCTGAATTGTCATAGCTATTAAGTTTAGTTTCTGGTTTATCTATAACAACTTTACATTTGTTTCGTCGTATCTTTCAGAGACTTGAAACCTGGTACTTCGGCTATTCATTTTTCATGTACAGGCTTGTCAACGGAAGGGGGAAGCTGTTGGCAGACGTTGTTTACAAGTTGTCTGTTGACTTAAAATGAGTAGATGTTTAATGGGACGGGCAGGGCATGCTGGGTGAAACAGATCCTGTATTAAATGTTGAATCAAAGGAAGGAATTCCATGAGAGAGAGACAGGGTCTGATGGTAAAGAAATTCACATTAAAGCTTTGCTCTAAACTGCTTTTCTAAAACTAAAGCTCTGCTTTTCTAAAATGAAACAATAACAGCAGTTGAAATGTAATAGCAAACTGTCTGAGGTCTGTAGCATTCCTTAAAAAGATAGATATTCGTTCAGAAAATCATCGTTTAAGAGTGTTGATAACTATCAGATCAGCTTGGTTGTCGCCACATAATGAACTGTTTTTTGTGTTTCTCTTGTTGACAAGATACCTAAGATGGCTTCAAATTTCGTTGAGTCGATCTTTATTACATAACTTTAGTTTGGTCTTATGGTTACATTTGGGCATTGTTGGCATGTTTGCAATCTTCAAAAACAATGTTACAATTGAGAGCAGACAGATTATTTCTTATACAAGGCAATGATTCAAATCCGATGATGGTATAAAGTCATGGAATAAAGGCATTCGATCTGATATCAAAGCAAAAAACAAGATATCAGAAGTCTTGTCAGCATATAAAAAGTATCTTTTATCTGAGGACTGATTTACAATAAATCTCTCTCTCCGATATGCCATCAAACCTGTAAATGAACCAGTTTTAGATCTATCTTCAGAAAGCGACTCAATGTGATATAAATATATAGTACTATAGCTCGCTATAGCTCATATAACAGTTTCCTATGAACTAAACGAGCAGTGCCAAAATCTTAAGAAGTTCTGCATTTCCTTCTCCCTCGCCCCCAGTCCACCATATCTTCACCTCAAAGCCTGTTGAAAACACAGTCTCTCGGAGGTATTTGAGACCTTCTGAGAAGCTCTTGAAAAACGTATCCGACACGTGCAGTGGATCATGATGTCTGCACAACTCAACGAACATATTTCTTTCGCTATTACATAACAGACCATATTATGACTTACTTCTGGAGGGCATGAATTATTCACAAAGTTAACATTACATATAACTTTTATTTATGAAAAGGCCTACAAAAGAAAATGGTAAATACTTTTTCAAGATGTATAAATATTGCTTTTTGGCCTCCACTGGCTCTAGAATTTTATAAGAAATGATCACACACTGAGGCAAGGGTGTTAGGACACGGATGTTTTAATTGATTATTTATTTACCTTGTTTTGATCCCTGTGTCTTGTTTTGTTGTCTTGTTTTCTGTTCTTTTTCGTCTTCAACTGAGCGTACCTAGGCCCAACCGCTTTCAAGTTGTTCGAATACAGCTCCCTTGTATTTCTGTGTCTTAGTGCACCTTCGCACAAGATAGGTTTTAAAACTTTTCGGTTTTAAAACCTATCTTGTGCGAAGGCGCACTAAGACACAGAAATACAAGGGAGCTGTATTCGAACAACTTGAGAGCGGTTGGGCCTAGGTACGCTCAGTTGAAGACGAAAAAGAACAGAAAACAAGACAACAAAACAAGACACAGGGATCAAAACAAGGTAAATAAATAATCAATTAAAACATCCGTGTCCTAGCACCCTTGACTGAGGAATTAATCAAAGACAACTAAGACAACATTTACACTGCGCCTGCGCCAGTATAATTTTTAGAGATTTTACACTGCTCCTGAAAAAAAAAATTTCCTGTTGATTGAAGGAACAGAAGATTAGGGCTGAAGCCTACGAGGGACTGGGGGCGAAGCACCCCCACAGGAGAGCATTTGTAGGCGGATTTTTTGTAATTTGAATGTCCAGTTTAAAGGATTTTAAGAAGAAATAATGTATAAAAGCATGGATGTATTAGCGTTATAAAATAAATTACAACATGAATTATTGACTTTAATTGATGTCCACTTATTGTATTGATTGCAAGTTTGAACTGCGAAATTTAGCCAAGTTTTAATTACTGAGGAGTTAGCTCGGTCATGTAATGCATAAATTAAACGCATGTTCCTACAACTGTTGTTTTTGCTGTTGTTGTTGATGTTTTTGTCGTTGGAAAACTTTGGTTCTTCACCCCCCTCCCCACCCTCCAATGCAGTTTTGGCTGGTATCGGCCATGCGAACATCGGCCCCCCTCCCCCCGATGAAAATTCCCGATGCTGATCTGTGGAACATGCTGAATCTTCTATTTTGAGCTTTCTGCTGTTCCGCAAGGATCAGGTTGATATTATTTGACTTGATACTTTTGATTCCGCTACAGACAACAAGATCAATGGTGAAATGATCGATATTCGAGCTTAGACCCCGTTTGTAGTTTTAGCTGCAATGCTTCCGCTGTTTTCTTCAAGTTCAGAAAAATTGTAAGAATACAACAAACAAGAAAATCTACAAAAATTGATTTTCAAGTGAAAAGAATCCCAGTCTTGTTTTCCTGTTCCAGTCTACCCAAAATTCCCTAACCTTTCTTTCTTTTCACCAGACAGTTTCTGTCATCGTCAACTATGCTAAAGTATCCTTTGTTTTTAGGGATGCTTCAGTTTTCACAAAGAAAGCTTCAAACAGAATTGGAAGGGTTTACAAAAAGACAGTATATCGTGAATACACAGATGGAACATTTACAACACAGAAAACTCGACGTAAAGACCTTGGTATCCTTGGCCCTGTTATTAGAGGTGAATCTGGAGATGTTATCACCATCCATTTCAAGGTGGGATATTTTATTTCAAACTGTTGATTCTGCCAGTTTGAATTCGGTTCATCCATTAATGTCTGGTTGAATAACTGTTTCGTTCGGGCAGTACCAAAAATATTAACCCTTTCTTGTGTTAACCTTAGAAACAGTTATTATAAGCTTAATGACTCTATATTTGTAATTCTTATTTGATTGACTGTTACATGTTGGTAAAGAAACAAAAAAGAAATCTAATATTAACGACTGTCGAAGTAAGTAACCACATTCTAAATTTATATTCATTATTCATTGGAACGCGTTGGACCTTATTCAAGATACATGTTCAGCGTGTTAGGAATGGGCGTGAATCTCCCTTGACTGTTTTCTACATCACAAATCACTAACATCTGATTTGGAGTCTGGTCCTGAAGTCCTTTGCGAAGCTCAAACATCTTCCTTTGGTAGTCTACGAAATATTATTTGTAATATGAAATAGAACAAGTTTCAATTTTGCCTCGTCAACACACTAACCTGCCCTCTCGATCTTATTCTGTTAACGCTTGTTTATTCCTGTGACTGCCTCGCTTGAAGTATATCTGTCATCAAAAACAAGGGGAGACGTGATGCCCCTTTTCTCTCCTGTGCTGCCAGGTTGGCTAGGCCAGATCTTTTTGAATAAATCCAAAATGGTTAGCTTTGGAAACCAGAACTGGAACATACTTGGTACTGACTGTCCAACGAAAAGCGTTCTATTGTTTTCAATTTCCAAAACTAAATTCTCCAAGAATATTCCTTCGTAGAATATGGCAAAAAGGCCGTTTTCAATGCATCCTCATGGTGTGTTCTACAAGAAATCTTCGGAAGGTGCTAAATACCTCGACAATACAACAGGCGACATGAAAAAGGATGATGAAGTTCAGCCAGGGACGATCCACAAATATGAATGGGTAGTTAGGAAAGAAGATGAGCCGCTTGAAGGAGATGAACCTTGTATTACTTGGGTATATCATTCTCATGTCATACCAGCTAAGGACATTAATACTGGCTTGCTTGGTGAGTCAAATTTTTGTAATATTAAAAAGTAAAAGTCACATTCGCAAGGGATGCACCGAATTCTGTATGGCTCACTATCGCGTTGTGCATGCGAAGATGAGTTGTTATAAGAAGTCATGAACGTACATATATTGAAAGACGAAGGATGAATCTAAATATCTGCTTTGGGCATTTTATTCCTTTGCTTGTGTCATACACTGATCACCTAGCTTTGAAAACTCTCACTTGTCCTCTGAGGTATGGCAGTTTTCAGTTCAGTTTGCGATTTCCGAGTTGAAATAATTTCACTATCTTCTTTTTCAAGGAATTCTTTTAACCTGCAAGAAAGGAGCTCTTGATGCTGAAAATAAGAGAAAAGATGTAAAAAGAGAGATGTTTGCGTTGCTCAATGTTTTTGATGAAAACAAAAGTTGGTATCTTGACGAAAACATTAAAAACAACAATTTGACAAAAGTAAACAAAGAAGATGATGGTTTCAAAGAAAGCAACTTATTACATGGTATCAATGGCTTGTTTTATGGCAATCTTAACGGAATGGAAGTTTGCGTTGGTGATAAAGTTGCATGGCATTTGGCTGTACTTGGAAATGAAGTCGATATGCATACAGGTATGTTCAGGTTTAGAACATGAGTGAACATTGCAAACAGTGACAGCTAGATAAAACATGCAAACATCGCAAACATTACAAACATCCCAAACATTGCAAGCATTGAAAAGCTGAGTAAATTCATTTTGACAAACACTTTAGATGATACTCCAAAGTGATATCCTACGATTTTTCAGCTTTTCAAATATATCTGCAGGGAGGAATTGAAATTCTAAAACTAGTTTGTTTTGTAAAGAAGGCAGAACACTTTTTGACGATCTACAGCGCCAAAGACCCATGTAAGTTTCTAGAAAGTCCGAAGATAAGTACCGGGTGTACATGACCTACTTTTGTAATGATCCATCCTACGTAATGTAATACACTGTATTCTATTCACCGAAATTTTTTTTTAGGCCCTGTCTTCACCATGATTATATTCTTTCAAAGCAAATTATCTCTTGCAAAATCTATCTTGTTAGGGGCGCATATACTCTTCTAGAGCATTTCATTTTACCTGAGGGTACCGGCCCCCACTTCACCCCCCAGGCCAGGAGATATGCGATCTTAGGCTCCGAATTCTTGAACCAATCAAAATTGCAAAAGCTGGTTGATATGCTGCTACTTTCTTGTTAGTAATGAAATTGGAGCCGTGATAAACCCATATTTAATTGTGAAGCGTTAATATAAATTAACAGAAAAGCGAACAATATTTGCTAAAATACAATTTTCTTCATTTCAGCAACGTTTTACGGGCAAATGATCAATATCGACCATCATAGATCAGATACTGCTGCCGTCTTCCCTGCACACACAGCAACAGCAGTAATGCAAGTACAGAATCCTGGACGGTGGATGTTTTCTTGCCAAGTTGCTGACCATCTCTCCGGTGGAATGTTTACATTTTATGATGCAAAACCATGCGGGAAAGTTCTGACCACTAGTAAACCGGTGGCTGGTGGAAAGGTCAGAAAATATTACATTGCAGCTGAAGAATCAGAATGGGATTATGGGCCATCTGGAAAGAATGGATATGACGGTGGAGATTTAAAGACAGGAAGGTACTTCGAAAAGTTTCCGATGACAAAACTCTCAGAAAAAAAGTCGTTCAAAGATCGTACCATCCGATATTTAGTCCTAATTAAATTTTAGCACTGTTGTTTTTCGCATGGGAATTCGAAATGGCAGGAAACACGCAAGAACTTAAAGCTGATCTAGAACCTTCAGTCGGCTCCATTTCTGATCCTTTACAGTTGCTTGATAAGCATTTGCAATTGCGAGCATGTATAAATAGAAATACTTTTGAAACTTGGCCAAAGTCGTCCGAAATTTCCAACTTTTTCTCCGAAAATGAAGAGGATTTTCCGAAAATGAAGAGGTTCGAAAGTTTTTCGTAGAAATTTTTCGGAGTTAGTATAATTCAAGACTAGTATAACCTTTTTATTAATTCAATGAAAACAATAAGAAGGAAAAAACAACAAGATTTATAATCTACGTGCCGTCCATTGCAGAAAAGGACATATTGCCAATGAGTTCCCATTATGGATAACACTTAAAATTTTTAGAATGAAGTAAAGTTGATAGTATAACTCAATCTAGCATTAGGACACGAAAGCAGTCCTGTTCAGAAACTTTTGATTTTTGATATTATCATCGTAGTGAAATTCCGATGGTATCTTCAAGTTGTCAACTTGTTCAAGCTCTCCTGATGCTTTTCAAAATTTCACCACATTTCATCGAGCAAAGTTTCTCAGTGTTTTCCTCATTGTTAAAAATGCCATCTCAACTTTTATGAAGTCAATCTATTTCCCTCAACAGCTCATCAGCAACTTTCTTCGCACAATCAGATAATAGAATTGGTGGGAAATACATCAAAGCTCGTTACGTGGAATACGAAGATGCAAATTTCACAACAAAGAAAGTCAGAAATGAAAGTTACCTCGGAATCCTAGGACCCATTATCAAAGCTGAAGTTGGAGATGAAATTCAAGTGGTTTTAAAGAACAAGGTTAGCTTCTGATCTTATATATTTTTATTCTAAATTCGTCACAGAAAGTAGAGAAGTTTCCTGTCGATGATTTGATCTACCTTCAATCATTTGATGATCGGTCAAACTATTAAAAAGACAAGAACTTTCTTTGCAATGTTTTCGCATTATCCGTTTGGTTCTTGTCCCAAAACGAGCATGACAAAATGCTTCTTAACATTTCTTCTGGATACTTGATGAACGCTTTTTGATTTCCTGGCGGCAAAGAAAGTGATCACAAGAAACCAATCTGCATTTCAAAAACTATACTCCACTGTGACATCCTTGATTTGTAGCACCGATTCTTGGTATGAAAACATCGACTGCAAAAAACTGAATTTGACGATTTTTCTGGACCTTAAGAAAGCTTTCGATACGGTCGATCACACAATCATGATTGAAAAACTGAGAGCATACGGGATCAAAGGGATCCCTGGAAACTGGTTCAAATCATACCTTGATAATAGACAGCAATACTGTTCCCTAAACGGTAAAAAATCTAAAGCGAGAGAAGTTCAATGTGGCATACCCCAAGGCTCTTGCTTAGGCCCCCTTCTCTTCATAATATATCTTAATGATTTTGAGTGAAGCCTAAAATTTTCGAAGGCAAATATCTATGCTGATGATACTAATGTGACAATAGCATCAAATGACATCGAGAAACTAGTAGCGGATGCGCAAGAGGAGTTACTTAACATTTCTGAATGGCTGAGAGTAAATAAGCTAAGTCCTAACCCCTCCAAAACAGAGTACTTGATTATAGGCCACCCTCGGGAAACAAAAGATGTAAATATACCGAATGGGTTAAAGTTGAATGACTCTGAAATCAAACGAGTTTCCAAAACTAAATCATTAGGAGTAATGGTTGATGAAAATCTGAAATGGGACGAGCAATTTAAAACTGTTAAGAACAAGATTTGTGGGGGACTTGCTTCACTGAAGAAACTGAAAAATATCCTCCCTCAGTCGAAGCTATGTAGTGTATATTACGCTATTGTTGAAAGTCACCTACGCTACGCAGATGTAATCTGGGGCAGTCTCCCAACAAGAAAACTCGAAACTCTCCAACGATTACAAAATAGAGCCCAGTCGATAATCGAAAATGCCAGATTAAAAGACAACTGGTCCTGTGATTGGCTGAACGTCAATAATCTTATTTCCTTTGATCGGTCAGTTATGACCTATAAGATTATGAATAAACTAAGCCCTGAAAGCCTTTGGGACAAATTTGAGCTAAGATCTATGCACTCAAGTTATGTAACAAGAAACTGCCATGATCTTCAGATCCCAAGGCTAAATACTGAGCATGCAAAAAAGGGCTTTGAATATTCGGCTCTAAAAATGTTGAACGATACGCCTGTTGATATACGAGAGGCCCCAACTCTCGGTTGCTTTAAAAAAACGATTGAAAGCACACCTACTGGCTGATCAAAAACGCTAACTTCAAACACGACCCCCTGGAAGAACAGCAATTTTAACAATTTAGGAACTGCGTTGCCCTTAAAATTATTTTTTATAAGATTGTACATAGATATTATTAGCTGCTGAAGGGTTTATTTTTTCGTGTATAAATATTTATTCATATCATATCATAACATATCATATCATTGAACGCATGTGCCAACCTTTTTGTCAACCACTTGTTTAAATAGCGATTAAAGAAAATCCAGAATTGCAAAAAATAATATACACTGGACACACGTTAATTTAAAATAAGATCGACTGTCTGTGGTTAAAACTGTGTTAGATTATCGAGTGTAAGACTGAAACAGCAATGAGCAAAAAATAGCCTTTAAAGTATCCTACCTTACTGTTTATCGATTTATTTTGTTATTTGCCGATGGTATTCTTTGTCATTGGCCTACAGTGTCTTTTAATGCTAGCCTCTTCAACATATTTTATCACAAACATAGCAACAGTTTCTGAAGCACTGCTAATGCAAAGTTTCCCCTCTGTACGCTTTCTCTGCAAGAGCTGCAGTATTGATTGATCGCATGTATTTCTTTTAGGCCACAACTCAAAGCTACTCTATCCATCCACGAGGAGTTGTTTACGATAAAAACAACGAAGGATCCTCTTATAACGACAACACAACAACAAAATCAGACAACAGTGTAGCTCCTAATGCTACCTTCACTTATAGATGGACAGTCCCAAGCTCAGTGGCACCCACTAAAGAGGACTGGCCTTGTATTGCTTCGCTGTATACATCAGGAGTTGATCCTGTCAAAGACACATATTCAGGCAAGTAGAAAATTTACAGAGAGATAATTCTGCATTAAAATGAATTTTGGTATTTTGTCGTAAATATCTTCAGAAATCCCAAATGGCTCGAAGACTCTTTAAGATTTCAAAATTTTCACGAAATCGTAGAATTCTCAAAGAGCATGTCAAAAGTCTTCGAAAATCCAGAAAATCCCACAGAATCTCTCCCAACAAACGGTAAAAGTCCTCAAAAATTCCTTGAAAATCTAAAATATCGTTTAATCCGACGAAATCTTGCATAATGTTGAAAAATCTTACAAATTCTCCAGGATCATTTGAAATCTCAAAAAAACTTTGATAATCTCAAAAATCTAGAGATGTCAAAAAGTCCTCAAAAGATGTTTGAAATTCTTAGAAAACATCTCAAAAACTTTGAAAACATGAGAGGTTTTAAACCCCAAAATCTCGTACGCTATGTTTGGAGTGATTTTTGCTCTTCGCCTCAGGGTGTTGAATAGACTTATGCCTTTTCGTCAAGGTACGCAGGGAAACAAGGGACGAAAAGGCATCAGTCTAGGTGTTGAATTTTAAGCTAATCCCCAAATCAACGATGTTTTCCTTGTATCATAGGTTTGCTTGGCCCTCTTGTCATCTGCAAGAAAGGAGAGCTCCAGTTAAATGGTCTTCCGAAAGGATATGCTGCAGAGAAATTCATTTTAATGGCTGTGATGGACGAAAATAAATCGTGGTATTTGGACAGAAATATGGATAAATATTGCAACAAATCGAAATGTAATAGTGTTAGTAAAGGTAAGATGGTTTTATTGATAAATTGCAAGGATCGACTAATGAACAAAAGACGTGGTTATTCATGATAATTAGACTACAACCTCTCTTTATAGCTATTTGTAGTGCTAAGGAACGCCAGTTGTATTCACCACAGCCTTTGGCCACAAGTAGTTGCTGAAAAAAACTTAGAGAGTGCTAGAAGAATATGACAATGACTTTGTCATATGAGCCATTTGCCTGATTATATTTGGGTTTGTTGATAGTGACAATATATCTGCAAAACCAATCTTGTCATTGAACCAAAAGGTTGACTTCTAAATTTCCGTGGATCATCAAAAGGTTACCTTTAATTTGGATATTGTGGCATTGATTCCTCTGCTATTGGTTTCAAAGAAATATGCCTCCCCATTACTTGGTGTTCTTAAGCATTAGGGGTCCCTTTCTAATGAGATTCAATGCTACTGCTTATCGCGAAACGACAGTACTTAGAATTGAACACTAGTTGTACTATTTCATCTAACGAATATCCTACGCATAAATTTTACTACAATAAGAAATGAGAAGTTCGATTTAAGTTTTTTTCCTAACGACAACAACTTACTATCTTATTTCCTTCTTTGATAGAAGATGAAGATTTCATGGAAAGCAATAAAATGCATCAGATAAATGGATTTATGTATGGAAACTTAAATGGCCTAGAAGTTTGCAAAAATACGAAAGTATTGTGGCATGCTTTTGTGATTGGTACTGAAGTCGATATGCATGGCATTTATTTCCATGGAAATACATTCAACACAGACATGGAAATTCGCAAGGATTCTATTGCACTTTTTCCAGGTATCTAATTAAAGGATGATATCCACTCAGCAGAATTTTCCTAGCGGACTGAATCTTAGACAGCAGAATGTTTGTAATGCGTAAAATTCTATTGAAATTCAGAGTGACATTTTCTCTTGTTAATACTCTTTCGGAAAATTTTGCTGAGTGGAAATCAGCCATTAGGGGCCTTACAGTAAGCCCCGCAAACAAGAACAATAGCAAAATATGAACCTGCAGACTGATTTTGTGGGAAAAGACGCCCAAAGATAAGAACCAAAAACAGACTGATTTATTTCAGTGTTCTTGTGAGATTTTTTTTTCATTTCATTTAAACTTTTTTATCCATGGTAATCCACTCAGTTAATACACTGTTTTACAGGGAGCCATGCAAAACAAAACCTAATAATAACTAAAATATACAACCCTATTTACAATAATTTAGGACAAAAAAAGGAAAGGAAAACGAGATGAGTCATAGTTTGGCTTTATATTTTCTTCGAAAGGAGCAGAATGATGAGGACGCTTTCAAAACACTATCTAGGTCACTCCAGACCTTAGCCCCTTTGTAAGCTTAGCCCTTCTGTCTGTAGTTGGGAGTTAGCTTACATTGATATGATGAAATTTCTTAATTAAGTGTACCATTACTTGGTTTTCTTATAGAACTGTCATGGAGAAAATTGTTCTGTCATTTTAGAATGGTTTTCTTATCATTTTGGTTGGTTATGCTTCTGTTACTGTTGCTTTGTAATGATTATATGCAAATTTAAGCAAGTTTAAACAGCCAGCAATTTCTTAAATTCCATTTACTTAATTTCTGTTCCACATAGGTCAGGCAGCTACATTCAGCATGACCCCAGACAACGCTGGGACCTGGGGCCTAGTTTGCCGGGTGAATGATCATTACAATGCAGGAATGAAAGTGACGTATAAAGTAAATAAATGTGGTGCAAAGGATACAACTCCCACTAGTACTGGAAAAAGGAAATATTTTATTGGAATCATTGAAGAGGAATGGGATTATGCATCAAGCAATAAAAGTTTATTGCATGGATTTGATCTTGATTCAAATGAACAGTAAATATATTCTTTATCATTTTGCTATTTTTATAAATTTTCTCGATAAAGTTCTAACAGTGATGTTGCAATTTTTCTATGATTTGAGTTTGGTCAGGACTTGTTGACTGAACGCTGTTTATTGGCATCTAATGATGGACTATTCGTCGTCGTCAGGTGCCGTCTGCTCTCAGCATGTTGGCTGTCATGGATGCCCAGTCTTCCTGATACTGTGCCTTCCTTGTGACTTCGGCAGTGTTTATTCTAGTCCATTCCTTAGTGTTATCAAACCAAGTTGATCTTGGCCTGTTTCCTTTAAATTTCCTCCTTGGAGAAGCCTTTGAAGCACATCTCCTCTTATCAGGTTTCCAAAATATTCAGATTTTCTCTAATTTATTGTATTTATCTGTGACGTTGTCGTATTCATCTTTCGTAATACTTCTTCATTTGTTCTGTGTTATGTGTATGATATTCTTTAGAATTCTCCTGTGTATCCACACTTCAGATGCTTCAATTTTTTAAATCATTGCTCTTGTTAAGCTCCATGTTTCTGCACTCTGCACCATACAGCGAAGTTAACCAGATACATCATTTAGACAATTAGCATTTAAGATATCCTGCGAAAACGAAAGAGGTTATGTTTGGTTTTCCGTTGAAATATGAAATATTAAAAGCGCCAACTTTGGTCCCCTCATTTGCAGAGCTTACCGCCATATTAACCTTTAACTTCACATCTCTTCCAGCTCAAAAGTGTTTACACAACGCAGCAAAACAAGAATTGGGAAAGTCTACAAAAAAGCAATGTACCGAGAATTTACAGATGGTACTTTCACGAAACGAAAAGCAAGGCTTGGTAGCATGAAGCATCTTGGTGTTTTAGGCCCAATAATTCGTGCTGAAGAAGGAGATGAGATTGAAATTGTTTTGAAGAATATGGCAACGAGAAATTATTCAATTCAGCCGCATGGTGCATCATACAGGTTGGTTCATTATTTATCAAGCTTTGAATAAAAGTTTGGTCTGCACGTATGCAGGAAAGATCTTCTGTCGAAATCGTAAACAATATGTATTGAAACTCCTATTGAAACAATGTCTGCTGAAAATCCTTAACTTGACAGGACAGGGCAACGAGAAGACTACCAGAGATAAGTTAGAAATTTAGGAATCAATTTACGATTTATCTTATCACCTGAGGTTGCTTCGATGCGAAATGACTTCTGTATAAAGATAGGCCGATTTACTTGATCAAATCGTAAGGAATTTCCTTAAAAATACGCAAGGACCTTCCACCTCTCCTGGGAGTTTTAAGAAATAGACCCCCAAAAATGTCGAAGATTTTCAATCCCATGCCAATAGAAGTGCCGCTCTCACCTGTGAAAATTGAGACTTTCTTTGTTATTCTGTGCAAGGATTTTAGGCCCTTTTCAGGCATTTTGCGGCATGAGATTTTTATAAAATGAAATTTATCTAAATTACCAGTGCTCGTGCAAATGCGAAATGAAATTAAGAAACTACTTCCATCTCTCGGCTAGCAAGCAGATCACGATTTCCTAGTGCCATGAATTTTCAAAAGTGGAAAATTTTTCTGGCTCGCCTGGTATTTTTGTTATTTTGACCAAGAACTATATCATCCATTTTAAACATCTTTTCATAATTCAAAACCTGTTCATGATATGATAATTTGAATGCTACTGAACTTTATCTTACTTATCAGCAGCTGAAAATAAAGTAATATTTTTTCCATTTCAGTAAAGAATATGAAGGTTCTGTGTACTTAGACCATGAAACGAAAAGAGATGGCAAATCCGTAGCTCCAAATTCGGTTTTTACCTACAAATGGTATGTGCCAAAAAGATCAGCACCTGGCACAAAAGATAGCAACTGTCTCACATGGGCCTATTATTCTGCTGTTGATCCAGTCAAAGACACAAACACCGGTCTTATTGGAACTCTTATAACGTGCAGAAAGGTAAGCAAACAAGGATTTTTGTAATTCAAATGAAGAATTCCTTTAAGATTACGATAAACGTTTGTAACACAAGATTGGATCTTCTCTCCCCCAAAGCCAAACTATTATCGGAATCTAGTTAAGCATCATTTACTCCATAGGAATGTAAGGATTCTAGCCATATCAAAATAGTTGGCAAATACCGTAAAATGATATTTTCCGGCAATTTTTTTTCTTAAAAGAGTGGAACATCTTCAAAAGCTATCTTGTACTTTGATTTTAACGTAACAACATCTACGATTTATCAGCATAAAGTGCAGAATGTACAAAATTTTAGTGCTGAACCAGTAGGACCTCTTGAATGCATCAAATTATGCTGTTCTGGGCTGATGATAAGGTCCATTTGATTCATAAGTTCCATGAGAGTTATCTGTAGATAAAATTTATCTCATTAAAGAGAACTAAGACTTTGAAATATTCCAATGATTACATCGGTCGACAATTTAATTTTTTTGCCGTCTGACTTCGAAAATGTTTTAAAGAATTTTAAAAGTACTGATACTATTTTGCTGGCTCTGAACATACTTTCTAAATAGCTTGTTCATAACTTTTCATAACTTGTACTATTTTTGCCTGTACCAATTTCTAATGTGGAAGCTTGTGATCCCCGCTAAATTATAGTCTTGTAAATGCATTGCTAAATCGGTTGTCTCAAAATTATTTTTGAAAAGTAAAAAGGAAGATGCTGAAAATTTTTGCCGTAAACTCGTAAGCATGCAGTATCTGACTTCTAATGACTCTCAAAGTAGTTTTCCGTTTCTTGCCTCGCAGAAAACTTTAACAAGCAAAGGAGAACGATCGGACGTTGACAAAGAATTTGCTCTTTTGTTTACCGTTCTCGACGAAAATGAAAGCTGGCTTTTAGATGAAAACATCAAGAAATATGCTGATGCAAGTAAAGTTGTAAAAACTGATGATGGTTTCAAAGAAAGCAATAAAATGCATGGAATCAATGGATATATATATGGAAATGGGCCTAATAACGGAAATTATATTCAAATGAAAGTGAAACAAAAAGTAGCCTGGTATCTAGTTGGTATTGGAAATGAAGTTGATATTCATACTGTTCATTTTCATGCCAATAATTTTGTACATGTAAGTATATTTATTCTTCTTTCGCCTTCCTCTTCCTCTTTTCTGACAACTCCCGTGCCGTTCTCCTTAGAATTGGAAGAGCATGACAGTAAGCTTTGCTTGTGGCGCGCGCTAATACCCAGGATGATTTAGCCAGACCTTCACAACAATATCTGGTAGAGAAAATATCGGTATAGAGGCTGCCCTTCACGGCCCTCGCTCTCAAGCTTTTTAAAAGACTGTAAAGCAATTTAGGAATTTAAAAGGAGAATAAAGCAGTGAAATGGTGATTCGTTATCCTGCAGAATGTGTAAAGTTTTTATCAAAGATTTAGGATTTTAGATTGATTTAAGTACTCTTCATTTGTCATTTGTAGGTATTAGGTTTTTTCCTCCATTTGTAAATTCTAGTTTGTCTTGCGTTTAGTTGGCCTTGGTTGGCTCTTAGCTATTTATTTTAAAAAGCGAACTTTGAAATATGAATAGTGATAATAATGATGACCTTACTTTGCTAAAAATGTGGCAAAAAGTGGTCGAGTTCCATTAATCGCACATTTGAAATCTGGTATTTTTATAACCGACAATTATATTTTCTTTCAGAGAACAAGCACTGCACATCTCCACGACGTTTACAATATATTCCCTGGTGTATTCGAAACAATAGATATGACACCGACGAATCCAGGGACTTGGTTGCTTCATTGTCACGTGCATGACCACTTGGAAGGAGGAATGGAAACAAGATATACTGTTCTTCAAGACGGCCCAGCTCGTAAGTCTTTTAGGCCAATCTTTTTTCAAGAGAGAGTTATGGTCGATGTAAAAAGTAAACAGTACGTCTCTTTGCCAGTCCCTGGATAATCAGACTAAAACTCTACAAGAATCCAAGAATCCCAGTGGATACACTCGAGAGTTTATGAGCCGCACTGGGGGTTTGGCCCATAGTTCTTCGTATGACCCAAAAATGAAAAATTGCCACAGGGAAACCCAACAAAGAAGACCATTCAAAATACAGCCTATAGAAATAAGCGATTTACATAGTCTATTCAGTCTGCTGTCTGTTGGGTTCAACAACTTTGAGAACTTGAGAGCCAACATCCAAACAATAAGTAAATGAATGTTTCCAACCCAAAAATTAGAAGATTACTAATGCCCGACCCAAAAAGTAAGCTGTGCCTCCTATTCAAGATCTTTTTTAGTTGCATCCCTTGAAATAAAGTACCTGATGAGAACTGACGAGAAATGAAGAAACTTCGACTTTCTCAATGTACAATGAGAGCGAAGAATCAAGATTAGGCAAAACAGAAAAGAAGAGGACAAGCGAAGTTAATTCTGTTACAACTAAAAACATACTTCACATTTTACAACAGAAGAAACTAATGGCTTTGACGCTAATAGAAGTAGATTGCTTAGTTCGTTGAAGCATAAAATGAATTTACATAAGTACACTTGTCTATAGGCCTTTTCTCATTTGCTATTTGCATTCCATACTCAGGAATTTCTTATCTCCTTTTCTTCAGCAACACAAAATGTGATACCAACTCGAAGCAGCACTGTTCGAATGCTTGCATCTTGGTCCGCCATGCTATTCGCATTTGCTGTTTACGTTGCATTGTTTACATAAGTGAGATGGAATTACATTGGCAGAGATGCATTAGTGTGGATGCTAGAGTCTTGTATCAGAGATCTCATAATTGAGGTGGCATACTTGAGATTGCATTGGTAGATATTCGTTTCTGGATGATCGTAGTCTGTTAATTTAAATAACTTTTACTAAAGTTTGTTCCAGATGCTTTAGCGTTTAGACTTTTGTTAATTATACCTCGATGATACGACTAATATGAAAAACACATCATGATTGCTACTCTTTTGTTACACATAGGACATCTACTCATTTTTGCGTATTGTAAGCACAAAACAATGTTTTACTTGATGTGTGCTCACGTGTCTGTAGATGTGTGCTCACGTGTCTGTGCACTTTAGTAGATCAATTCATTACAAAAATATGCAGGGCCGTAGGAAGCAGCTGCTGATTGGGGGGGGGGGCAATTGTTCTCAAAACAATAGAGAACAATACATCTAATTAATGCTTGTGACGTAGCACCATTGTTCTCAAAATTATTGGGGGGGCTTAAGCCCTACCAGCCCCCCCCCCCCGCTTCCTACGGGCCTGAAAATATGCACATATTACAGCATAGGCTTCAAATCTTTGGAAATATCGGCGTAATATTTTACGAATTATTACTTTAAACCGAATGGCTTGAAAGAAACTTTATTTATGTTGTTACAATTCTACCGTTGGGCTTTTCAAAATCTCCCTTATTTTTCAAAATTACAGTATATTTTATGTTTCAATTCATTTGAGAATGTGATATCATCAAGTTTGTAAATCGTAAACAGTTTGCTTGATGCATGTTTTAGACAAACTGCAACAATGGTTTTCTTGGAATTATTTTACACTTACTCAAAAAACTTAAGAAATTTCGATGTTTTCAAGTTTTGTTCAAAATGTTTCTTGAATTCTTAGAAAAGAAGGGAACATTGAAGATTTCATAATAGTCCAACAGTAGAATTATATTACAAGATACATGGATAAGCCACAGTTAGAACTAACAATGACCTCTTTTGTAATGTCACATTTCAGTTATTGCCCACTTGTGTGGATGTTTCATGATAGGAAATCAAATAACAAGATCAACAAGATCCATGAAAGAGCCCTGTGAATCATACACAAAGATGGTACTTCCAATTTTGAGTGATTGTTGATTAAAAGTAACTCAGTATCTATACATCAGAGGAATTTACAGCTGCTCCTAACTGAGATTTATAAAACTGTAAACACTTGAATCCGTCTTTTATGGCAGAAGTATTTGCTATCAAAGATGTGCCATATAATCTTCGTAGCAGTAATAATTTTGCTTTGCCTAAAGCTAGGACAAATTCGTATGGAAATAATAATATCAAGTTTGTTTGTCAAAAATTATGGCAGACTCTGCCAAGAGAAATCAAAGAGTGCCAATCCTTGGAGACTTTTAAAAGGAATATTAAGACTATCAAAACTATTGACTGCAGCTGTAAATTGTGTAAAAAATTTATTTCAAAATTTAGGTTTTTTGTAATAAGACTTTCATCGCAGGACTATGTACCGGGTGAGTCAAAAAAAAGTTTAGGCGTTTGGAAGGCTGTGGAATAAAAAGTATGTGACCGATATTCAAAACTAAAATGATTATCTATCAGTCAAAGGTCAACTTAGATGAGAAAATTTTGTTTGGTAAAATCAAACGTCTTTAAGACCCAACAACAATCAAAATGCTTGTAAGGGGTTTGTATGGGAATTAAGAATTCCACATTCCATTCTGGTCCATGAGTTATGTGGCATTGAAGTTTACATTGCCAGTTTGAGATGGTGAATTCCAACTTCGATAGATGGTAAATTATGGACCAGAATGGAATGAGGAATTTTTGTTCCCAAACATACCCTTTACAAGCATTTTCCTAATTTCTGGATCTGTAAGATGAGGGATACTACCAAACAAAATTTTCTCATCTAAGTTGACCTTTTACTGATGGATGAACATTTCAGCTTTGAATATCGGTCACATACATTTTATTCCACAGCCCTCCAAACGCCTAAACTTTTTTTTGACTCACCCGGTATAGTTGGCCTTAATTAGCTAACAAGGTAGCTCAAGTTCCCTTCAAGCAATTCAACTCAAAGAAATAGATCATATGATATTACACACGGGGGGCAGATGTGGAACCTATGCAACGTCTTACTATACGTTTTTTTTATGAAGAGGAGTGTTTATTTTAAACCGTTTTTGTCTGTTAAGCATGGACCATTGTAACCTCTATAAGAAGATGTAGATGCATCACTGATTTGTGATTTGATTTTTAAGCTCGGACTTCTGGAATTTAGAGTTGCAATTTTGTATTGCATTTGAAAATAATATATTAAATAAGAGTGTCGTTAAAAAGATGTGCCTCTTGTCATACAATGGTGACTATTGGTCTGTATCAACGTTGTTGTTGATGCTAAGTGCTTTGCTTTATCCTTCCAACTCCTTAGCTACAGTTTGAACTGAATCAGATGTAGTAGCTGATGGCATAGGGGGCACCCGTCGTGGAATTTTGATTTTTTGATGATGCCCAATATCAACCTCACATTGTCCTTTTCCTCTGCCATAAGGATTTCATCTGGATGAACTTTATCCCCATCAACTACAAAGTTAGATTTTGATTTACAAGAAGGCTTTTTCAATAAGGAGCAGTCAAGCTCATGAATCTTGAAAGTGGCTCTACGTTAGTTCTCTTCCCTCATCAAGAAAGAGCGCATTTTTGAATTATATCATGCTTCTCCAACCTCCTGTTCGTCTTTCATCAGTTCAAGCGGTTCAACTCACATTAGTGTCCCTATCAATCTATATTAGATAAAATCTTTGTTTCACATCACCCACAAAATACTTTTCTTTTCAAGTCCTTTCTTTTTGTTTCTATTTTCATTTGTTTTTATTTGTCAGTAAACATCGTTAATATGTAGCTTTTTGTATTGTTTATTTAGATGTAATTTTAGTTAAATATTCTGTCAATCGTTCTTGTTATGTGGTTCAGTAGTTTGTAGTTCAGTACTCTTAAGTGCCTCCTTTTGTGAATGTTTATATTCTGAATAAAAGAAAAGAAATAGCAGTAGGTCTCTCACCCTTTCTTCACCATTTCAGCTACGATGCAGTTTCAATAACTAATTACAACCGAACTAATGTGCTTGGACTATCTTCATTGATTGCGAACGTGAAACAGTTTATTATGAGTCATTGATTATTGTACATTTGTTAGGGGTTAAAGTCTTTCTGCTATGATTTTGGTCTGCAGACTGAAGTTATTCAGCACAATGGAATTGGAGTCGTAAACATTCACAAAGACTTCCGTTGTGTTGAGCTCTGACTTTTTTGTAGCCAATCAGATTCTTCAAAGTTCATTGTACTCCCACAAGGAAGCTAGTTTTCTTGCTTGAGTTTGTTGCTTTTTATCTTTTTGACGCTGCTTTTATCATTGGGACTCTGCGTAATTTCTCTGGCGCTGCTGCGTAGCTTTTCTGTTGCTTCGTAGCTTCTGTTTTGCTGCGGTGGTGGCGAAAATACATTTTTCGTCCTTCGCATTTGCACCATTGTCTCAGCAACAGAGAAGCTACGCAGCAGCGCCAGATAAGCTACGCAGCGTCCCAGTACGTAGCGTCGCAGTGATCAAAGCGTCCAAATGTTAAAAAGCAACAAACTCAAACCAGGAAACTGGATCCCCTGTTGTACTCCTTTCCATTCCAATGTTCAAGTCCATGGCAGTGTTTTATTTCAATCTGTCCCATTCTCTTCCGTTCTCCTCCAGTGTCCCTTTCCAGTGTTCCATTATAGTGTTTCATTCCAGTGTTCTGTTCCGTGTTTCAAAAATGACCGTGGTCCTGCTGAGAGTTCTGTCCCTCAAAGTGAGAACAAAGGCCTACGTCACTGCTAGATCCCCTGCTAATGACCTCCTTTGCATTCATTTGTTGCTAGTCACTACGAGGTCACAATTCAACATTTGCGATCTATAGTTTTTGATAGCTTCGTAAAGTTTGTGACAGACTTTACACCAGTGTTTCATTTCTTTACAAGCAACCGTATATCATATACTTTGAATACCCGTAATAGAACAATTGCCAACACAGTATACCATGAATTAGCTATTCAATCTTGACTATACTGTGTTTCCCTGTAAAAACATTAACCATAATAATTCAATCCATAATGGATATAATAACACCAACGAGAAACCCAATCTTCATGGAAAGAGATGGAAAATGATAAGATATTTTTCATTGTTCTCTTTCATCTTCGTGAAGTCTGCAATCAGCTTTCTTCATCAAACATCCATTTGGAAAAATGATTTCAAAGAAGATGACAAACTTTTCGTCTTGCTTGGTTCTTCTTCTCCTGCTCAAAACATGCATGACCATCATTTTAAGATTGCAATGTGGCATATTTGCTGATTTCAGTATCATCCTCAACGGAATGGCTGATCCACAGAGTCCACTAAAAAGTTTCATTGGCAAGACAAAACGAGAGTGCGCCCTTGAGTGTAGTTCTGAGCAGAACTGCAAATCTGTGAATTATAAACAAATTGGAGGAAACTGTGAATTAATTGGAAGAAATCTTAGTGTTGCTGTGAATCATTTAATTTCAAGAACTGGTTGGGTTTACATGACAACTGATGAAGAAGGTATTGATGTAAGTGTAGTAGGAATTTTTTGAAGTTACATCTTTATTACTTCAGAGGAATTTACTTGCTTATTGATTAAATTATGGAAGTTTTGTCGGTTTTGCCGGGCGAGACTTTAGAATAAAACAGTCAAGTAGTTCTGGATGAGTACTTTCTGCATTGTCGCAAATGTTACGCGACATAGAGCATATAAAGTCTTAAATGCTTACTTGGTTCGAAAACAAACACTTTAAGTGTTCGACTGTTTTACTTTGACTAAACAAAAATCTTTTTCTCCCTAGGTTGGCACGAACTGCACTAAATTATCACCATGCCAGAATGGCGGCAAATGCATGGACACTTGCACAGCTCCTGGATTTCAATGCACTTGCACCAAGGAGTTTACTGGCACTCATTGCGAAAATGAAAAAGGTAAGCTTTTGTGAAGGTGTGCTTTCTGGAAGATTCCTGTTCACACAGAGAGAGGGAGAGAAAGGATATGTGGTAGCACGCTTGGCTACCAATCTTGTGGTCGTTGTTTGGAGTCCCGCCCTGCCGCTTGCTTCGCTCGCTGAACGGCTCGGGAAATATCCTGCATGGTATTTCCCGCGGGATGAACATTCCCACAGGATGAATATTCACCTGTATTTCCCGGCATCGAAGTTAATATTGTGTTCCTATCTGCTCAGGGAGTAGCAGCCTTTCAAACACCGGGCCTTTCTGTGACTAACCCGGTACCTTGAGATGTAGAAGTGTAGAGAAAGAAAAACGAGCGATGTCTGTGAAAGCAACAATCGAATGGTTTCAATTGTGATGATAAGATTAATGTCTTATCAAGGGCGATATGAAATGCGCAGGTCAGTCTACGTTCACACACTGCTCTGTTTTCATTCCTATCCGCTTTTGTTGATGAAGACGCTGCCCGTTCGCATTGCTCCGTTTTCAAATAAAAACGCTATAAAAACGATAGGCGTTCACAATGCTCCAGTAGAGCTTGTGTTGTTATTCCCCTTTTCAAAACAATGCCTTTTATCAATAGTTGTCATAAAGGCGCCAATGGCGACGTTGAATGCCATTGTAATCAACAGTCTATTAACAAAGGAATATGCAGCGTTTTCAAATTTCTCCGTTTATCGGCGTTCACACTGAAAACGCATCCTTTTCAAAACGCATTGTTTTCAAATTGATGCTTTTTCATTAGCGTTTTCGAAAAGCTCCGTTTTTACAGTGGAGCAATGTGAACGCAAGGCAAAAACAGAGAAGCTTTCCTCCGTTTTCGTATGAAAACGGAGGGGGGGTTGGTGTAATAATTTGATATAATAACGTTGTTGGTAAATGATTACTTGATTTCCTTGCAGGTTTAATAGTTTTCTCTCTAGTGACAGGTTCCTCTTATATTTCGATTATTGTTCATTTACAAGAGTTGTGGTGTTTCCTTGCAGCTTACAAGTTAATTTATTGTGCGTGCGCCCTTGGGTTTATCATGATGAGTCTGCCATTACGGCCTTTCTTAAATTTTGTACCACAAATCATTTGTTTCAATGTTCTTTGTCTTATTAGTTCTCGTCCAATGTTCATTTTTTCACCAAATGTTTTTCATTGTTTCAAAGAATATGCAAGTTGCAAGGCAGTTTATGACGCAGGGCATCGCGTAGATGGCATCTTCAAACTCACAAATATGGGACATCATTTCTGTAAGCTGACAACTTTGTCCGGATGTCGTTCTGGTGGTTGGACACTTATCATGAAAACTGATGGAAACACGGTGTGTATCATCCACATATTTACAGTAAATAAGTTTTATAATTCTGTTTAACCTCATTTGAAGAAATTACCAATATCCATTTTTTATAATTTTAGGACCCCAGCTTCCTTGGAACCCCACCACAGGGGGGGGGGTACTTGATTGTGACCGTGATTCGACGTGAATCTGGACTTTGACAAAAGGACCATTTGTGTGACAGAATTTTTCAAGAATTCCGAACCCTTTGGCATGAATTCTAGGAAGTTTTGTAACCATGTCTATGAATTTTGTCGATTTGAGGATGCAAGGTCTATTCAAATTTCCTCAGTCGTGATAAAAGTTATTAAAAAGCTACCCATCTACTATCCTGGGTACCAGACTCTCCCAAAAAAGAAATTTCTTTTTTGGGAGAGTCTGGTACCCAGGGTACCCATCTACCAGAATTAAGTTTAATTTCAGGTGAAAAACCCACCCATATGAGCGGCACGCCCAGTATCATTTAACAATCAAGTACCCCGATTACACGATGCCGTTTTCAAAATTTGCTAGTTAGAATTCCATTTTCAAGTTTACCGTTTTCAAAATCTACTGGCAAAAAGGTGCCATTTTCGTGTGAACGGAAGGCCTGTCCGTCACTTTTTTTCGCCTTTTTCAAAATGTGCCGGCATCGTGTCGACGCAGTCTTAGTTTCTTAGTTTCTTTGCTTTAGGCTGTTTATCATGTGGCAAAAGTCTCGGTTGTCCTTTGTAGAGTTAGTGCTGAAGAAAATTTTTAATCAACACTCTCGAATTTCAACAGTTTGGTTTTTTATATTTCACTTTTATTTCATATGATTCGCAGAATTTGTTTGGATTTAACGCAAACTATTGGAGCACTAGCAATGTGTGGAATGCTGTCTATGGGTTGAAGGACGGTGAAGCAAAATTCGATGCTTATAATAAATTGGCATTTACACAAGTCTGCATCGGAATGGAACAAGGTGGCACAACCAGATACCTTGAGATTACTTATTCTTCAACATCGATGCTGGATCTTTTGAAAGATGGATCATTCAAAAGTAAGTCAAGAAGATATACATCTGAAAAACTAAACTGAACTGAAGTAAACTATATACCGAGTGAATCAGAAAAGCTAACACATTTGGTGGACCTTGGAATAAAAAGTACACGGCTGATGTTCAGAACTGAAACGTTGATCCACAGGAGGCCCAATCGCGTACTATGGGGCTTGTGTAGTTTTCCACTGAAGCAATTTATGCTACTGCTGCTGTTTCTAACTGCAACATAAAGACAGAAGTATTTTTTCTTTGAAGTGAAGAAAATCGAAATTCATACCATTTAATGGTTGATTGTGTATCTCTGTGTCTCTCCTCATGCTCCATAATCATACCAAATACAGCATCTTGCTGCAATAACAACATCGATATTCTGTTGCTGTTGCTGTACTGCTATGACGCAACATTATTGGCAGTTTGTGTATAGTATTAAGTTACTTAATACTATAGACTGTACAGTACACAAACAGCCAATATTGTTGCGTCATTGCAGTACAGCCACAGCAACAGAATATCCGATGTTGATATTGCGGCAGGATTTATGCAGCACGAGGAAAGACACAGAGATAAATAATCAACAAATCAAAGAAAAAGTACTGCTGTCTTTATGTTGCAATTAGAAGCAGCAGCAGTAGCATAAATTGCTTCAGTGGAAAACTACGCAAGCCCCATGGTACGCAATTGGGCCTCCTGTGGTTAATCTTTCAGTCAAAGGCTAACCTCAATGTGAAAATTTTGTTTGGTAAAATCACTCGTCATTAAACGGAAAATTAGGAGAATGCTAACAAGGGGTTCGTAGCGGAATGAGAATAGTTGTTGCTTTATAACGCCGTAATTATAATTCAGTATTCAAAGGCGCTTTACAATTCCGTTACCCCCTCAGCTCAGGCATTTTTTGTAGATCCTAAATGATTAGATGAAAAATTATTGAATCTCCAAGAAAACCATAGATCATGATCGTCTACAATATGGGTTCAAGGAAACCCTTTCACTCTTCTCTTTTATGATTTAGAAATTTAAGAAGGTCAAAGCCTCAGATTGATGAATACCGCCATTTTGAGGCTGCGTCCACATTCAACAAAGGCTTGTTCTTGCATGCATGCTTTTGCTTACGTAAACGCGCTTTTTTGAGTTTTACCGCTCGGATTGATATGTCCCTTGGAACCCATATTGCAGGTTTTTTTCTATCGCTGAAATGAGAAGCTCAAAGTCTCAAAATCCATCTCGCTTGCACTGGCGTCTAAGCAATCTACTTGCTAACCAACAAGCTATTTCGCTTGAGCAAGCTTCTTTCCGCATGTAAAAATTTTGCACTCTGAAAGCTCCAAGGGATTAGTATAACGGAGATCTGCACGAGCCTTTAAGCGCTTACAAAAGATTGTGCAATGTGAACGCAGCCTGAGACTAATGAGACTATCAAAAATTTTCCAAGGTCGATTTGCAGTAAGGTAGGCTTCGTTTCCATTTAATTTAAAGAAAAGTTTAATAGAATTTTACACCCGCCATTTTAAGTTCTGAGCTCTTTGCTAAATTCAGCTAAATAGTAATTTGAATTCTAGGTGTCTCCATCCCGACGTCAAGCTGGTTGGCATTGATCAGCGGGAGTGGTATACAAATGGGTTGTCACAGACGAGGCTTCAACGTTAATCCGTCCCGTGGTGGTGGCAGTGATGTGTCCGCACGGATCGGGATAAACGGAAATGAGGCAGCAGCAGGTTGCGACCATGGTCCGGATTCAGTTCTTGGCATTGGAATTAAAGGCTCATTTTGTGAGAATCCTGCTTTGATAACAACTGGCAATCAAGCTACCTGCATGGATGGAGGTCAATCAGCAAAACATATCAAGACAAAAGGACTCATTTACATACAGTAGTTGCCCAACGCTTATGAGAAAAACAACGAGAACACACAGGCTCGAAGCAGGACACGGAGGATAGACCACTCTGCTTTTCCTCTGGGAGCCTTGCTGGAGTCCTGCACGGCCTATTTTCTTATCCGTATCTATTGTAACTTGACGTTCCATTATTTATGGAAAGAGCGGTCAAAAAAAAGTACTGGCCTAGCTTCAAAGACTTTGAGATGCTAGGAAAGTCCTTTTACAGTGTATTATTAGACAGCAACAGCGCGCAAAGATCCATGGTTAACAGAGGGTCTTTAAATTGCGGTACGTAGGATGTTAAATTTGAGCCCTCCTCGTCATCTTACGTTTGGCCTGTCAGGATCTATCACAAACTGCAAATCACTTTTTAATCTGTAAATGCTGCCTCCTTGCAACTTGCTTTTTTTCAAAATTAACCTGATGCTATCCTTTGCTTCATCTATCATTCGTGCTTTCTCGCTTTTATCCTTTCTTGTTTCTGTATTCCCTTGCGCCCATTACTTTATACTTTATAGGTTCTGTACCCCTGAAAGTCTCTGTCACTAGTGGCTCCTGACATAAGAATTTTCTAATTCCTTTTTCAAAGATTTTTTACTCGCGCCTCACTCTTCTTGAACTTTTTTCGTAGTTTTTCCTTGTACAAAGATCTAGTAGTTCCGCTCAGTAAATTATAGTCCCTTAGCTCTTCTACGGCCCTGTGTTTGACTCACCAATCACACCTCCAAATTCAAGTTTTCAGTGATACTATCCATTAACAGAAGCCGCAAGTATCCAGATAAATGTTTCTTCAACCCAAGAATCAACAAACCTTTCACTGTGGACCAGGAGTTCCTCATTTTTTAGGCCATTTAACTTCCTCGAACTTCCCCCAGCAATGAGAATTTCCAACTGTCGAAAGTTGCTCGCCTGCTTGCCTCGCTTCTTAGAATGCTCCTCAGCCCCGTTCTTGACCAAACACCTGAACTTGTTCATTTCCGTCTCAAATGTTTATATGAAAATCCGTAAGTCCCAGTTTGAGCAAAAAATTATTGTTGTTGTTGTCATTGGTGTTATTATTGCTGCAATAACTAAGACTGTATAGAGAGTCAACCTTAGTTAGCAGCGGAAGATCTGGCAAGATTTATTCAGGCAAGGTACAAATTACGCATGTAATCAAATCTAGGGTACCAAATTACGACAGTGCAAAGGTGTGCTTGTTTGAAAGAATGCACTCATATTCTACACATCTAGCGATAGGTTCAAAGAATTCAATTGAAAAAGTCAACCAGGATCCTTTGCGGGCACACTCCAATGTTAGACTGTCTTAATACCAAATTTGACCTAAAAGGAAACACTTTCTTACCTACTTACCTATTGAACTGAATCATTTTACCTATTCATTTATTCATTGAATTGAATTGCTTGCTCAAACATCGAAAAGGTTAATATCAAGAATCTTAATCAGTCTAGTGAAACTTTTCTTACCTTGGGCACCACAGCCCAAAAAATAAGATAGGATAGAATAAAAAGAAAAACCATAAGGAAGGGAAGAAAGTTTCTTTCTTCATTCGATCTCTTACTTTTCCCAGATTTCTGTTCCTTTTAATTTTGAGGCTATGATTCCCAGGGTAAGCTTCTCTATCAGTCCAAGTACTGCAGTTTCTCTCTACGGGGTGAGTGGCCGAGTGGCTTAAACAGTTCTCGTCAGGTAACTGAAGTTAAGCTCGGTCGAGTGAGGTCAGACTCCGGATGGGTGACCTCAAAGGCCTGACCTTACAACTCACCTCCTTGTCCTTCGAAAGGGGCCTTAAACTAGGGGTCCCATGCCTGGATGCGGCATGCACAATGGGCCTAAATTAGCTCTCAGTAGCTAGAAATCCTGACAAGCCCACTAAAAACAAAAAAAAAACAAATTGAAAAAACTAAAGTTTAGATTTATGATTTCCTCTTCGCTAAATTTGATTTTGAAACAGTCCGAAATTTCTGCATGCCCGCAAAGGACCCTGGGTGACAGTGACAATAGCTCTTTGACATGCATGTCGATCTTGAATATTGCATTCCAGTTGCAGTTTACGGCTTTATTTAGAATAAGATTTTCAAAATGTACAAATAATAGAAGAATTACAGATGTAGTGTAGTGGTGGCTTACGCGAACCTATCTTCTGATTAGACTACATTACATAAGTCCCTCTAACTTACGCTCGTTGTTGTTGTTGTTGTTATCGCTTCAGTTGAGGGACGTATGTCCTTACGCTTCAAAACAGGGACTAATTAGGCCAAGTCCGCCGCGTTCACGGCGCGACCAATCAGATCACTACTTTCTTAATATGGTCAACCCACGTGCCTATTGTTAGTGTTTGATTGGCTCATTAGTTCAAAGTTCGACTTCTCGAAGCGAAGCGACGCTCGAAATGACCTTCGAAGGGACGTTCGACTTTTCTTTCGACGTTCGAAGGATGGAAGATGTTCTAAGTTTCTTCTGATTTTTCGTAAGATTTTAGTCCCTGTTTAGAATCAGTTTGGTCGTGAGTCCTTTGTATGAGTGAAATTAAAACATCAGATTATAAATGTTGAACGAATACAAGGAATCACGTCGTCAGTCTATCTTCTGATTGCGTGTTTCGTCGGATCCATCGACCTTGACCACTGTTGAAAATTGTGTGTATTGCTATAGGTAACTCATGTAAACCTCTTACATACACAATACTTCGCTGGTGGTTGCAAGCAAAGGAATAAAGTGATATTTAGGACACCTGCTATAGAATAAATGCATATTTTGAGGACAGTATTGTTGATAATATGAATTAGTAATTCTTGCTTGATATGCTAGGCCTACCATTTTAACTATTGGTTCTGCGTTGTCAAGATGTGTTGCTACTTTTTACTGCAATAGCAACAATTGTTTCAATACTAAATAAATATACCATTCACCAGACGAAACCATTTTATTTTCGTATGGTGGGACGGAAATTCCGGGGGTCTACCTTGAAGTAAAATGGCGGTGAAAATTTCAGAACCTCTCCTGGAACAAATTATTAGGATTTGATTCTTTCAGTTTATGTATAACTTTTCGACCAGCTCTGCCTCTGTGGATTTACCTGTCCTGGAAGAAGATGCCAAAGTTAATCCCAGCAGTAATTTCACTGACATGGAAGCCCCAGCATCATAATCATCATAATCATCATAATCATCATCATCATCATCATCAATCTATTCTAAGTAGGCTCATAAATACATGACAGAGTAAAATTACTGCTAATTTAGGCCTTCTATCTCGCTTACGAATCCAATGAAAATCTATTTACATTCGTTGAAGGAAAGTAGTATAACATATGTCATATTTTATTTATCATTTTTAATCCTAATCTGCGGTATATGTTTTGCAAAGCTTGCAGTTGCAGTTCTCACCCTTCCAATATCTACTGTGATTCTTAGAAACAACAAGTGTGCTTTACTGCGTTTGGTACAGTCGGTCAGGATCTGGGAGGGACACAATGTAAACTTGGGCACTGGGGGCGTGCCATGGGGAAGGGTAGTGATTTTCATGATTACGGTTTAAAGCAAGGTATAGATTTTCACGATTTTTGGTATAACGAACGGTACCGACTTTTATGATTTTAATATAAAGATAGATAAACAGGCCAGTTTTGAACAATTTATCAACTGTCAGGTACACCCTTTCCAAAATTACTTATAAAGTTTTGGGCATACATTTTCTCAGAATTGGCATAAAGAATGGGTATACTATAGAAGCTTTGGTGGGACGCCTTCAACCAGAAATCTAGTCGAGTGCCCCCGGAATTGTGTAGACCTTTGGAGCTAGCGAGTGCCCAATCGTTGCCATAAATAAGCAAGCACAACCCCGGTTGGTCAGTCTATCAAATAGACCAATTATATGATTGATGCGATTCTCCACGATCTGTTTTCGTCATGACAAAATCACCATAAAACAACTTAATCGTATCTGAAGATATAATATCTCGTCATTACTGGGATATTCCTGGAAAATTGATTTAAAAGAAGATGGCAAACTTCTCGTCTTGCTTGGTTCTTCTTCTCCTGCTCAAAACATGCATGGCCGTCATTTTAAGATTGCAATGTGGCATATTTGCTGATTTCAGTATCATCCTCGATGGATTGGCTGATCCACAGAGTCCGCTAAAAAGTTTCATTGGCAAGACAAAACGAGAGTGCACCCTTGAGTGTGGTTCTGAACAGAACTGCAAATCTGTGAATTATAAACAAAGTGGAGGAAACTGTGAATTAATCGGAAGAACTCTTACTGTTGCTGTGAATCACTTAATTTCAAGATCTGGTTGGATTTACATGACAACTGATGAACAAGCTATTAATGTAAGTGTGACAAGTGATAAAATTTTATCTACATTTACAGTCTCACTGTGCTGGGTGTTCCAAACGATTTTTCATCGTTTGCAAAGCTGTATAATCATGAATTATGCACTGATTTCAATGAATTTCCTCTCACTTTAAAGCCCAAAGGCTAACTTAGATGTAAAAATTGATTTCGCTAAAATTGATGATTTGATCCTAGAGTCCTGAGCAATTTACTTGGGAGCTATTTTTTATAATTCGCGAGAAACGCTCTAAAATTGTAATCAAATTTCATTCGATTTTCATCTTTGATAAGATGAAAATTGCATTTATCATCTTTAAAAAAACTTTACCAAACAACCCATGTACATTAAAGCGTAAGAAGTGCACATTTGAAATCACGTTTTACTCCTTGGAAGATTAGCATACTCGCATTCATTTTTGAAGTAAAAACTTGGAAGAACTGTTGGAGAGATTTTTAATTCTCCTTGAGGTATCTTCCAAAACAAGTCTCAAGCAAAAGATCCCGTAGCTCTAATTTGGTATGGCCGATGTTAGTGGTATGATTTTCTACATCCAAGTTACGCTTTCTGCTACAAAATAATTAATGTTTCATTCAAATTGGTCCTTGATCTAAGATGGCACATCGTGGCAAACGGTGACACATTATTTTAGGACACCCGGCACTGTGCATGAGAACGATTCTTTACAAAATGATTCATCTCAAAATCTTTCAAAACAGGTGAAAACTTCTCCACCAATTTTTCAACTAGTAATAATGATGTTGGTGTAAATGTGTAAATTGGATTCACTTTGTAAAACTATGTATGAAACCAACTTTAAATAAATATACATGCATATGCACTTTATTTTTTTTGTTGGATAAAGATGTAATTTGTGCTGCAAGGTATAAACTAATGAATACTAACAAAATTAAACTAAGTTTAGCTAAGGCAAGTATTCTTTTTCCAAAGATTGGTCCAAACTGCAATAAACTTTCACCATGCCAAAATGGAGGGAAATGCCTTGATACTTGCAATGCTGCTGGATTTCAATGCACTTGTACAAAAGAGTTTACTGGCAATTATTGCGAAAACGAAAAAGGTGAGCCTATTGAAGATAAAGGGTGTGTTATAAAGAACAGATAATTTTACAATGGGATCTGCTAATTTTGTAACTGTCCGTGACTGTAGCTCATTGCGCATGCCAGAAATGGTCCTTAAAAGCAAACATGAGCATATATCGTGAGAAGAAGGATATATCGAAACATCTGTTGCAGTCATTTTCTTCGTTTTGCTCAAGTTGAGCTGTAAATGTTCTTATTACACCCAAAAATACGAGAATTGAACCCCTCTCAATCGGGCCTCTGAACTAAACAAACTAACTGCCCGTGGCGGATGCTTAGATCTATCTTTCGTTCAACAGATGCTCCTGTTTGCTCTTAAAACCATTTCTAAGATGCCGAATATAAAATATTAAAACATTTGCAAGCCTGTAATTCCACTGTTAATTTTTGTGATATGCTTCGAAAATTGTACAGGGAAAGCTATGTGGCCAAAAAGTAATATTGCAACTCCCTCTATCATCCCACTTACGCTTCAACTTAATTTTTGAAGCTCGTCTCGTAATGCTAGCCTGCTAGATGCATCATTTCCTGTGTCGTGCACAAAAGGATTCTTGAAATCAAAGAAGTTAAACCTTTAGCCAGACAATGGAGTTCTAATCCTTCAAATCTATTTGATAGTTCTTGTTGTATGATTTTTTACTGTGTGAATTTTTCTGACTGACACGGTACAGTAATTGGTTCATCAGTTTTCCATCTTTTTCAAAGAATATGCAAGTTGCAAGGCAGTATATGATGCAGGTTATCGCGTAGATGGCATCTTCAAACTCATAAATATGGGACATCATTTCTGTAAGCTGACACCTTTGTCCGGATGTCGTTCTGGTGGTTGGACACTTATCATGAAAACTGATGGAAACACGGCGAGTATCTTCTAAGATTCAAACCTATCAAAGAGCCTTTCCCTGTCTCAACATTTACCTTGAGGACCAGACCCATCCTGAACAAAACGCCCTTCCTTCTTGTATCTTCTATTTCATGTTGAATACGTTTTCAGGAGCAGCTATTTTTCAAGGGACCATCCGATAAGAACATTAATTACAATCTCAGGAAGCAAATGAAGGAGCTATTGATTAAATCTAACATATCAAACAACAAAATGATATTTACAATAATTTATCAAGACATTTGTACAATCATGTCCAAAATGTAGGGTTTTGTAGACTCATGACGATGAGTCCCTTGTATCCCTGCGGTAAACCTTTCTCAACAGGGACTAATAATGAAAATGAAACTGAAAAACTGGGCCCTATTTTCTGCAATCATCAATGGAATCATGATGGAATCATGGCTTCGAATCTCAATCCCGTCGGAGTGTTGTTAATTCTTCAATCGAATCGAAAATCCTACCACATTTACACCGCAACAATAGTAATTCACAAATCTCGCAATCTGATTGGTACTGTACGAATCGCGAGGTTTGTGCCTAAATAGGGCCAGGTTTTTCAGAGTATGAGTCTCTGTTGACTGAAGCGCCATCATCCAGTCAAAGGGTACAGGGAAACAAGAGACTCATCGTCATGAGTCTAGGTTCTTTGCGGGCACACGGCAATTTCAGGCTGTCTGAACATTAAACGGAAACCATAGCTCCACTGTGCAGTATTTGAACTGACAGAACACTGCAACGAAAGTAAAACGTTTCTTTTATAAACTGTACAACTGCAGTGTGGATGCATGCTTTCCGTTTAAGACAAATGCAATTTCCTGACAGCCTGGAATTCAGTGTACCTGCAAAGGACCGTAGGTGACAATGACAATGTAGTTTCAAATAATTCGCAGAATTTGTTTGGATTTGATGCAAACTATTGGAGTACTAACAATGTATGGAATGATGTTTATGGATTGAAGGACGGCGAAGCAAAGTTCGATGCTTATAATAAATTGGCATTTACACAAGTCTGCATCGGAATGGAACAAGGTGGCACAACCAGATACCTTGAGATTACTTATTCGTCAACAGCGATGCTGGATCTCTTGAAAGATGGATCATTCAAAAGTAAGTTGTATTTGATAGAAAGTTGTTTACATGCAAAAAAGAAACAAATGAATTGTGATACAAAATTTGAAAAAGGCCTCAAATAACCGACTAACTCATCATACTAAACCCATTAACGTAGCAAAACACAGTAACCTGAAGAAAGAAAAATGTTAACTCCTGTAAAAGAACAACAACGCAATAAAGCTGTAACTAGAGAGAAAACTGGTGAAACCTGCAAGAGAAAGCAAATGAATCTTAAACCCGGGGGGTACATGACTTAAAAAGTGGGTACGACAGCAAGTTTCGGTAATTAGAAGAGGGTAACTTTCTGAAAACGGGGCGGCAGCCCCCGTCCATCTGCAAGTCATGTACCCCCCGGGAGGGTACGTTGGTCGTAAGAGTCATAAGAAACATAATTTTGAAACTCAAATGTCGAAATCTTACATGAAACTCACATGTCACATGTAGATTCTCTATTTTTGGACATCCGTAAGTTGCTCTTATAGATTCTCACCCCAATACTACTTGCACTCTGTGGAGAGAATCAAAGTTCCCTGCTTTATGTTTCTCGTGATTTTTATGATTTTTGTGACCCTAGTGGAAACCAGGCTTAACTTAAAACACCTGATAATCTAGACAAACACCCCGATCTCATGATCAACGCAGTAAACGCCCTAATCAACATAACATATTTGGTGTTGCTGTTTGATGACAATTCAACCAAATTCTACCATCTTTATAAGAGAGTGATTTGAATTCTAGGTGTTTCTCTCCCGAAGTCAAGCTGGTTGGCTTTGATCAGCGGGAGCGGTTTACAGACGGGTTGTAACAGACAAGGCTTCAACGTTAATCCGTACGCTGGTGCTGGAACCCAAGTGTCCGCACGGATCGGGATGAACGGAAATGAGGCAGAATTCGGTTGCGACAATGATCCAGATTCAGTTCTTGGCATTGGAATTAAAGGAACATTTTGTGAGAATCCTGCTTTGATAACAACTGGCAATCAAGCTACGTGCATGGATGGAGGTCAATCAGCAAAACATATCAAGACAAAAGGACTCATTTACATTCAGTAGTGCATTCACGCCATGTGACATGTCTTCATGGGCACTGACACTAAGATGATTTATTTTTGAAGCACTCTCTTGGCTGTGTCCTTTAGCTAGAGTGTTGAATGAATGTTGATTGCAAAGGATCCTAATCGACCCTACCTGCTCTGAAAACGGGGTGTCCAAGTCAGACCCAAAATGGATAGACCCAAAAGAAATTTGGGTAGACCCAGACCAAAATTCTTGAGCTTGACGTAGACCAAAAATATTGAAAGCAGTTTTGTGACAGACCCAGCATTTTTCATAACATTTGTAGACCCAAAATTTCAAGATGGGCCAACGGAGTATTTTCTTGGTTAGATACATATGTTTTAAGTAAAAACAGCCTGCTACAGTGGCGACCTTCAGTGGACATAATTGATTTTGTGATGATCCAAGTTGCCCGTTTCTTTGTTTAGGAGACGAAACTCAAACTTATGAATATCAATATCAAACTTATGAATATCAAACTGATCTATATGTGAGGAAGCTACCAGAATTTATCAAGCTATCATTTTTGCTATTATGCATCTCAAAATAATCTATATTGTCGTTATATTAAAGTCCCTAATTTGAAAATTTCTGGGGAAGGACCCCATCAGTCACGATCATTTGCTTCTTTCATGGCAAATTCTCCAAAATTGGGCGTTTCCAACGATCTGCAGGGCGTGGTCATGGAAAATTTTTCCGGGGGCAAGCCCCCGGACCCCCAGTTTTCCTTCCTGCGCTCTCACCGCCTTTCAACTCCTCTTTATGAATTTCGTTTTTGACGACTCTATCTAGATTCTTGGCTTAAATGTGTTCCTACATTCAGGGCATTTTCAGTTACATTTTAGCATTTTCAAGAAACGACGTACTGTTTTATCGATTTGTAATCTTGGGATCATTAAAACTCGAACCCAAACTTGGTCCATCTGTAGACCCAAAATGAAAGAACCTAAATAGTGACAGACCCAAAACAATTCACCCAAGACCTAAAAATTGATGGCAGACCCAACGTGAAAAGTGCCTTGGGTCTGACTTGGACACCCCGTCTGAAAATTCCACTGGCTGGATTTTGGTGTTAATATAAGTTGCATTGCTTTTGACGAAGGCTTTGGAGCTTGAGTCGTAATTAGAGTTTAAAGTTTGGTACATTGTCGACCAAATACACTAATATTTGTGTTTGTACAGAAGTATTATTTGTATTTTGTTAGTTCTTTTTGGATATAGTAATTGGTATGTTAATTGATATCGTCATCCCTTTGTGGTTGTCAGTGCATTTGACGAGAAGAGTTATAACCCGTATTCTAACTGGCGTATCATTGTTTTAAAGGAGTAGCCTTTTTGTTGTCTTCTTGGAGAACCAATCAAATTGCAGAGGTGTCAAGACTGCAGAAAGTCTTGACACCTCTGCAACATTTGGAGCAAAAAGAGGCCCGAGGCCAGGAGGGAGATTTATGACGATTAGTCCCTCGTTGCCCTGTGCCCTCTGACTTGATGATGGCGTTTCGGTGGCAGAGTCAGGGATATATATGTCCAACTCATGACATTTACACTGTTTCATCATGGGTTTTGGGAAACGTGGAAGTTCATGTTAGATTAATTTAATCATCTTTGTAAAGAATCAGAATTCAAAACTGCCATTGAAAACAACATGGGAGTCGCGATGATGAGGAAAGTGAATGAGAGCACATTGAAAATGCTAAATCGACACGACAACGGAGAGAATGGAAAAACAAAGAACACACAAAGGTAGGCTGACGGTACAGCGATAATTAATCTAACATGAACTTCCCAAAACCCATGGTTTCATCATGAGTCCTTGTTGAGCAAGGTTTGCCGCAGGGATACAAGGAACTCAAGGCGAGAGGCCTGGCAACGAGGCTTCAGAAAGTTCAAAACCACCAGATCAAGATTCAAGATCAGTGGCCTAAACGAAGTTATGCTCACATGCTCACATGTCATTGTGACAGAAGACCGATCAGACGAAATTTACAGAAGGAGATAGACAGAGAAGCAAAAGGAAGTGATTTTACTTTTGAAGAGGTAGGAAACGTGACAAGATAAGAATGGCTTTTACGTCTAATAAGCAATAAGTCCGGTTTTGTTTAAAGACTTTTGAAAGATGAAAGCCATTTATTTGGTTGCGTAAAACATTCTGCCAATTTGTTTGCATTGCAAGCTGTCTCTTCCTGAAAAGCATTTTACCGTACATAACCAAGAGTGCAACTGTAAGTGCTCAACCGCCATCCGGTCTGCAGGGTCTGGCAGGTGCATACCAGAGATGCACACAAGGTAAGATTTTGGTGTGGCAGTGAGAGATGGGGTGGCAAGATAGAGGGTGCTGTCCACTTACAAAAGTTTCCATAGTCAAGGTATGTTGATTTGATCAAAGCCTCGTTTTCAATTTTTTCTGCGTTGCGCATGCGCTCTCGGATTGATGACTCGCAGATGACTCGTGCATCCTTGGTGATGATGGCGGAATTTCATAAACAGATGGACAGCGACGTAAATTTCAGAAGTTTCAAAGTTACACGTAAGCATGGATGTTGATACTGGTTTATTTTTTGACAACTTTCAGTTTATTTCATTCAAAGAGCAGTGCGAGGATCGTAGGAAGATTACAAGGAAACGTTTTTTGTTGAATTTAGAATCAAATGAATATTATCCACCTGAAGGCCACGTTTGTTTTTCGTTTAAAAGCAAGAGCAAATCTGATGATATTGAAATGACCGATGATGATTATTCAGAAACCTCCAAGCAATTTTTTTACATAGGTGGAGGCTACAGTTCTGAGGAGGCAAGCTGGAATTTTGCTTCTTGTTTGAATTTTTACCGTTTCTCTCAAAGTGTCAATGACCTTTGGATTGATGATGGTGGATCTGTGAAGCTCTCAGGAGCATCTTTTCCACCCCTGAGGGGTTCTGCTTGTGGAGAGCTTAGAGTTTCTGATGATCCATGCAATACTGTAATTCTTTTCTGGGGAGGATGCAATCTTGGGCAACAGTATGGCCCAACAAATGAACTTATAACCCTAACTTGCAAACGACAAAGACAAAAAGAAATCTTTGATGTAACAGTTTTGCCAGAGAAAAATTCATTGTATGAAGATGACCTATTCAAAAACTTGAACTTTCAGCATGGGGATATACCATGTCCACGATTTGGGCATTCTTTGACCAAAATTTCAGAAACTGAGTTTTTGATGTTTGGAGGACTAACTATGCCATACAGACAAGGGTATGATGTTTCAAAAACATTTTATCAATGCCACCCCGAATTTTATTTGTATGTGTTGTCTGCAAGGATGAAGGAGATGATGCTCCACTCAGAATGGAAAGGTGCCTTTCATGATGAAAGCCTGTGCAAGAGAGCATTCCATACTGCCACTTTGTGCAAGGATGATATTGTTGTCATTGGAGGGGCAGTGTATGAGAATAGTAAATTGAAGAAAAGGGTCAGTTTAAGGGAAATAATTTTTTTGAATATCAGCTCAGTAGAGCCATCATCAGTTAAGAGCAAACCAGTAATCAATTTGGATAAAGATACCTTTATTTCAAGCCATGCAGCAGCAATTTGCCCTGCAGACCCAAATTTGCTTTGTGTTTTTGGTGGATATCAACAGAATGAAGAACTAGTTTCCTGCAAAGTTCCACCATCAGCTAAACTCTTCATAATTGATCTGAATAACAGTATGCTTTTAAAAACACTCAATGAAACTGGTTTCGAAACTGCTGGACATACTATGACCTTCATTGATTCTGACACTATGCTGATAAATGGGGGGACAAATAAGTCACTTGCACTATTTTCAAGCAAACCCATGACACCAGATCCTTGTGATCTTGGTGGAGATTGTAAAATTGATGATTCATTTATGGCACCGATTCCTTGGATACAATGTGAAGGCCTTTGTGGCAGATGGCTTCATCAGTTTTGCATCGGATTAAGAATGGCCCCAAGAGGAAAATACATTTGTGAAGATTGCAAATCCAACCCACAAAATAGAAGAAGATCAAACCAAAATTGATATCAACTGTCTTACCTTTTACTCTTGAACTGATGTACATGTACTTTTATTGTGACCAAACATTAAACAACTAGAGCATTGATGCTGTCTGCGAGTAACTTTTGATTTTGATCTTAAATAGTGTGATGTGTACAGCCAATGGAGTTTCAAAACATCCTCAAGTCCCTTATATGAGTCTCCTCTGTGAGAATATCCCTTCCTGAACATTCTGAACAGTTTATTCCCCCCTTCATTCCCTTCGCTGCTGAAAGCTCCTATAGAACCTGGACCATCAGGATTTTCCAAAATTTCTTGAACATGTTCAATAACTTTGTGTAGATAATTGGGCCATCTTGCAAAATCAAAGTGGTTGATAAGCATCTTACCCATCTCAACTGCTTCAGCTTTGTAGCCTTTGATATCTTCTTTTGCAGGTTTTGTCGCTCTGTAAACTGACCTTAAGAATCGGAATTTTTCAAGAATTGCCCTTAGATTTTTACGGTCATCATCATCATCAATCATTGCTAACAGTGAACCTTCATTTTGTTGTTTGAAGAATTCACGGGCATAATTTCCAGGCATCATCAATGATGGGTTTATACCAATGCATTTCTTAACTTGTACATCAAGCTTTTTCTGGGCATTTTTCAAAACTGGAGCAACATCGCGTGTTTCCTCCCATTGATGTACCCCAGCAATTAGTCTTACCAAAAGCTTACTGAAGAATCGGCCAAGATTTATGTCTGCATGCGTTGCATCAATTAACTTTTTGGAGACTTCAGAAAGGGTAATGGGAAAATCCTTCACACCTTGACACTGCCTTGCTAAATTAGATTCTGGCATTTTTTCAGGATTTAATCGGTTAAATTCAGCAATTTTCTGACTTTCTAGAAGTGTCCTCTCTATACTGAACTGGCCTAAATTAGTTTTGCAATTATTCTGCTTTGCATTACATAAAACACAAATGTGGCTGGAACCAGATCCCTGAAGCCCACTTATGCCACGATCATGTTTTTCATCAACCATTGAGTTGAAAAATGAAATTTCATGATTTCGCCACGTGTCTTCATCAATTCTGACACTGATAATCTTATTTTCAAGGTACTGGCGCTCTCTTTCAATGGGAGTTAGAAGAAGTACCAAACTGGCTTTGTTATTCTCGTCAGCAATGCATTCTAGTAATGGTTGATTGACCCTCACAGAATTTGGATTCTCCACCTCATAAAGAAGGCCCTTGCAACCATCCATCATTTTGCAAGATGATGACATTATGGCAAAGCTAAATCTAAATGCTTTGTCTGGCAAGAACTTGTCATTTTGCTCCTTATACACTGATACTTCGCCAAGCCCATCTCCCCCATCCTTAACAACAGTGATAATAGAAGAGTCTGGTGACTGGTTAGACAAAGCATCAGCATCAAGCACTGCATCAATTTCTTTCAGTGACTGAGCAAGGGAATCAGCATACCCCCAACGCACACCCTTCACGTTTGGAACAGGCACCTCACTATCGTTTGTGTCAAATGATCCCAAAACATTGACAGGTACTGGATTTGGCACAGGTAGGTGGTGATGGAGAACCAAGCCAGTTTTGTCAAGAATTTTGTACTCGGTTGCACCTGGCAGGAAACCTTTCTCAGTGTTAGTTACTTTATTTGGAGTTTCAAGAACATTTGTGACCAGATTTTGTTGGAAAATGTCATAAAGGGATTTGTATTGACCTTTTGTAATCAATGTATCTACCCTTAATGACAAAGACTGATCTGCATTGAGTGAATATTGCCCCTCCTCCTTCCAAATCTTATCAATGGTATCCGCTCTTCTGTCATTAAGATTCCTGAGCTCATTGCGAAGCATAAAAAACAAAATGTCTACTTTTGATTCATGTCGTTCCTTGCAAGTGAACTCCATAAAATCAAAAAAGGGCTTCAAGCGCTGCCTTTTGCAGTTTTGGACATTAACTACTGATTTAAGGGGTAGCTTTGACTGGCTTGGGCCACGTGTTCGCTTTTTAGTTGCTTCCCCTTCTGGGAACGCATTTTCAACTGTATCATTCTGATCTACCACTGGAGAAACATGAAACGAAACAGAACTCTGCTGTGGATGATATTTGGATAATGGGGTGGAAGATTCAAAATGCAATTGTTTTCTTGGTTGGACTGGTGAACCTGATGTCTGCGCTTGTTGCTTTCTTGGACTGGTTCTTCTCTGATACATGCATATCTTACAGTCACCCATTTGATGTTTGTCAAAATTTGCAATGACAACTTTACCAGGAGCACGAACACCCCGCTTGCTTTTTGATTGCTTGTTTCTAAGGTAGATCAGGACAATACAGTTGAATTCATGATAACATACAGTAGTAATACAAAAGGAAACAAAAGTTTTCTCTGCATCAAGAATACTATGAAACTTTGAAATGAGTATATCAAATTCTCAGCAATATGATTTGGCAGAGCCAATTACAATTAAAGTTATGTAATGACACAGCTAATCAACTCTAAAATTCATCAATCCTTTGCAAAAATCCTGAACCAGTCTTCTGTAAAATCCAGTGATAATATCTGAAAAATTCCTTTTCAAGAAAATTTTTCCATAGCTTTGGAAATTGACAAATGGTATTTGCAAATTTCTCCTACAGTACAGTATACAGTATATCTTTTCTCAAACTAGATTTAATATGAAAATGCCCACAAATAACAACAACTGAGATGTTTTGCATGAATAAATCTTGCATTATGGGAAATCTAACCTGATATTTCCAAAAGTGTTAATGTTGCCATATCTTTTTTATAAACAAGTTTTGTTTTCGCTGCACTACAGACAGAGTAACTGTTGGGGATATTGGTAAAGAATACTGTAAATAGATGGTTTTGAAAATAGAAGTGATGTTTATCTTAAACTTACCTCTTAATTTTTAAGATACATGCCCTGCAAATATTTGTTGGGTGAATATCTACATCATCTTCTAATATATTTACATTCCAAATATCCATTATTTCATCTACATATATATTTACAAGGACTGGTTCACGATCGTTATTTACAGCTCTGGGCACTCCACAGATGCGACAAAAAAGTTTCAGTTGTGACTTGTGAAACTGCAGATTTTCATCCATGGCGATTGATGGTGGCGAATGATGTTATGCTGTCACAAAGAGAATAAAAATGATAACATCATATGCAAAATAAAAGTACAGTATTTAACATACTGATTTTTATCTGCTATGGATTTATGTATATGGCTATGCAAACCCCCTCCTTCTAGCAACACCATATTTATGACATTTGTAGTTTATATTTATTTGTGTGGAAAATAAATAAATGTTGTCATTACAACTTGGACTTGACTGGCCTTCCTTGTATCACTTCAGTGTACCCACTCTGATAATAAACGCTGTTCGATTTTGTCCTGGCCTCAGTGTCAACGGTCGACATCCAGGCTTACTTTGACCAAGTACAGTTCTTACGGACATGCACGGACATGTTACAGGAAGCTTTATTTCAGTAAAATGAGGCCTAAAAAGCTTGAAAAAACATGCTATTTCATGCGCAAATGTGCGGAAAATCGTTGTTTTCCTTAAAATACTAAGACAACTCAGCAGCATAGAAAAATTAACGAAAAACTCACCAAAACTTCATCGAACACGAAACTCTTCTCCTCCTTGCTTTGCGAATTTTCTCCCGGCTTTCCCCACAGATTCGCATGTGCAGAATACGTTTCTGCCGTCTGCGCATACAGTTATTCAGTAGCTGCTGACCAAAAGCATCGCGCATCTGGATGACTTGAGAGCGCCTGCCAAGTAGCGGGAATAATGTCTCCACGCACCACGCAGCCATCCAGCCTCGCTTCGGAGCAAATCAACATAGGCCTTTTGTAAGTGCTGTCCTATTGAATTACCATTACCTAAGAAATCAAGATAGACCAGCAGGCCTCAAGTACCTCCATTGATTTTACAAATCAAGATTAACCACTAACCGGTAGTGGTGTGAAGAGGACAAATGGACAAGGACCAATGAAAGGCCAGTATGGAATGTTCGATTTTTGTGCGCCGGACGGAGATTTATACCTAACGTTGTGTGCGCCGTGAACCCAGAGATGTATACCTAACGTTGTATTACACAAGCATAAAATCGCATTCTGTGCGCCGATTCGTGCGCCATCAACTAATGCTGTGCGCCGTACATGTCCGGCGCACACACCTTTCATTCCATACTGGATGAAAGGGTGATCAGCCCCAGGAAATTTTTTGAGGACATGCCCTCTACTTTGCTCAGAACACCTCAGCCAGTCCCATGTTTGCTGGTGTTGTAATTCAATTTTTGACAATTTTGAGCTGCAGAACCAGTGGTCTACTTCCAAACAAATTTTGCCAAACATTGGGTCACTGGAACAGCATTGAAATGTACAATAACTTTCTAAATTTTAACCACCGTGGTTTGGTGCACACCAGCACACACTGGAAATTTTGCCCATGCACACCGGAGATCTTGTTAAAAAGTGCCATATTCTGCAGACTGGCTTAACTTTGCTCAAATACCGGAGAAAGGTAAAGAACACCTGTAAACTTATCTACATTTCAGCCCAGGGGGATACTCATTAATTTCCATATGGGGTGGATCTGTGCCAATACTTGGGGTCCAAAATATTACATTCAATCAATAGTTTTGGTCTGTGAATAAAATTTAGAGTCCAAAAATCTTTAGAAAGGAACAATCTTGCAATTCAATGTGATTCATTACAGTTACCCATTAAATAAAAGTCATTTTGCAGACCCAGAAATGAATAGCAGTTTTTTGGGTATCCAAAACATCCTGACTCAATATTTGGGGTCTAGCAAAGAAACAGTGGCATATTGAAAGTTAGGGAGTGCACCCTGGGTTTTTCAGGGACCATATTTTTTATTTATTTTGTGCACAAGGGCAACATTCCAGTCTGGGAGAATTCTATTGCTTTATTCATGTGTATATGATATCGTCATTCTTTGAATCTAAATTTACAGTTTGTTGCTGTAAAATTTTTGCAGCACAATGATTTGCACACAACCATAAAGATTCAACAACTGCACTTGGCAAGACCATGCATGGATGGATAGAAGCTTACAATAAACAGTTGTGAAATTTTTCAAAGGAGAAACTGTTGGTTTTATTTCTTTGCAGAGGCAGTTTAGAGATTGAAAATGGCTGGGGATGCAGCTAGCATGCAAATGCTTGCTGAGTTGGAAGTTGAAATGATGACAGATATGTATAATAGGTACATTTTGCTGGAAGTTTTTATCCAATTTGCAACAATTTATTCTGGAAAGGAATGAAAATTAAGTCACAAGGAAAGCTTCTGCTTATCCAAGAGTAGTTAATTCAATTTTTTGACTGAGCATCACCCAACTACTATTCTCTTATAAATGCAGAATAATGCCAGCACTGAATGTATAGGTGCTAGTGGGAATTCAAGGATCAGCAGGATGACAAGGACAAAAAAAATGGGAGGACAATGAAACAAGGGGGTTTTAGGAAAGTTTTGGTGCCATGCCCTTTACTTTGGCTTAGAATGCATCTCCCAAGGTCATGCTTGCCACTGGCAATAAGAAAATTTGATAATTTTGTGACTGTTATTCTATAAATAGGAGTGTAAGAAAAATTTTTGAAAGAAATGTCCTTCACTATGGCTTAGAATACATCTCCTGGCTCTATATTGCATCACAACTATTCAAATTAAAACAGAACTAAGAAATGCTATCACATAATTCAATTACGTATCATCTCTGTTGCATTTCTTGGACAAATTCTTACCCAACATATACCAAGACATTTATCACTGGACAAGAATGGGGGCTATTTGTTTCTCCCATACTCCCTACCCTGCCCCAATAGCCATGCAACCATTTTAACTGTGGTTTTATGTTAAAACACATGACAGCCTGTAAAATGTTGGATGGATATGTCCAGCCTAGTTTGCACCCTGAAAAATCCCTTTTAGTTATGTAGAATGGTTGCTATGTTGAAATGCTGGAACCCTTTTTGTTTGGTCTCATTTCCATATGATTTTTATGCTATTTGTTCTTGTGAATTAAGATTCTGTCTTCATCCATAGCCTGTATTGTAACTTTCCTGACATAGGTGCCACAAGAGAATTTTGTCTCCTTTGATTAGTGAATATCATTATTGAATTTGTTTTGTGTGCAGTTTGTTGTATTCATTTCTTGTTTTCATAGGTTAACAAATGCTTGCCAAAAGAAATGCATTTCAACAAAGTACAAAGAGTCAGAGTTAGCAAAAGGTGAATCTGTTTGTTTGGATCGATGTGTAGCTAAATATCTTGAAATTCATGAACGTGTTGGCAAAAAATTAACAGCTATGTCAATGCATGATGAACAAATGATGCAAAAATTGCAACAACAGCAACAACAATAGCTTATTTTAGAATTTGTAAATTTTAGGTTACTTTATGTATAAGAATGTTTCAGGAAATGTGAGCTCCCATTTATTTCATAATTCTGATTTCAGTTTGTACACAGAAAAGCTTCTTTCAAAATTTCTCAAGTCCAAATGCTATACAATGTTTGAACAAGGCATTACATATGAGTTTGCACCAGATTTTCTTCCTTGAAGTGCAGATAGTCTTTAGAAAGTTTTGTTCAAATTCAAGAGGTAACAATATTCTATAGTGAGATAGCCTCTTTTAAAAAACATTGCCTATGGTTTATTAAGATTTTTGTTTGATTAATGGCTTGTAAGAAAGATTAACTACTTCTCCATAATTCTCTATTATTCTCCCATTTGACTTTTCAGTGATCGTGAGTATTTTTGGGAATGGCAGCATCTTTATAGTTACAGGGTGAGCCAGAAAAATTTCCCACTTTTGAAAATTCATGTTACCAATAGTACTTCAATGAATTGAGTGATTTAATTGAGTTGAATTGAGTTTTTCTCTCTGTCTCACGCACCAGCCCTAGAAACATAGGCAAATTCTACTTTACAAAAATTTTGTGATTGAAATTTGATTGAAAAATGGCCTATTAACATTGATCAAATCATAAAGGACTCCTACAGAACAAGAAAGAAAATTTGCAATTTTTCATGGGTGATAGATATCCACTACACATTTATTGCCATGTGACTAAAATTCTTTACTATTTGTTTGAAATTAAATTGACATTGCGTATCATTCTGTATAAGAAGGGTCCTGAGACATGTTCTATATTTTAATTATTCAAATAAATGAAATACTCTTGGTGCTATGAATTTTTCAAGGTGGGAACTTTTTCTGGCTCACCTGTTATAATTTGAGGATGTGACGCCATAAAAAAACTTCTAAGGCATAAACCAGAAAAGTGGCAGTCTTTTGCTTGATACCGTATTGTAGAAGTTATTAAAAGACAGGTTTCTTTGACATTTACTTCATGCTTCATCAAAATGTTTAGAAATAACGATGGTTTGAAATGGTTTTGAAATTTTTCGTACATCCTTGAAAATGAAGAAAGCACTCTAATACTCAAAATATTGACGGAAAGGTCCAATGGTAGAAATAGTAATTTGCAGGGAATTCGGTGGTGGTAGATAGGCTTGTTTTGCTCACGAAAAGAGGACAGAAATCTTCTGATACAACATCGTGTCTCAAATGCAAGCAGTACACCTTAAGCAAACAAACTAATTATACCTCCCCACCTGTTCACAAACCATCTCACAAAGCTCCACCCAGACCAAAAACAGAGGCCAGATTCTGATATCAACTCCATTACCTGTTAAAATGAAAAACAAAACGGGTCATTATTTAATTTGCTTTCTGCGTAGAACATTGAAAGATGTGAAATGAATAGGTGATTCCTTTGAACCTATCATGAAATTTTAATTCGTTTGCTAGCGTTTGCATTCAAAAGATTTTATAGTACAAGTCATCAAAACGAACAAGGTTGTATTTGTGATTTGAACCGCACGAGTTCTTTGTGGCCTCAGACACGCATTGCTTTACATTCGTTTTGGTTGTATCCTGTTTGATTAAACACATCTAGCTTGATTTTAAGGGGATCTCAAGAACCAGAGCTTGTTATGCGACTTGGCTGTTATCTTAATGATTACCATATGCTTATTTGATATGTACATGACGTTCGTTAGATGGCTGGAAGAATAATCGGATGAAATTGATGTTATTTTGCCTTTATACTTTTGACTCTATTTGATGAAATTATTTTCAAAGAAAGTGTGCAAGGAGTCATTAAGGAGCGTTGTTCAAAAACTGCTTGACTGGTAGATTTTTACTGTTCGAGTTACAGTGACTGAAGATTGTGAAATGCCAGTTTTGAAAGAGAAGATTTGTAATGATCGTCATATTTTTAAAAGAATGAAGTAGCCGAGTATCGTGAATTGTTCTGAAAGGGAGTGGACTAGGAGTCATTAATGAGCCTTGCTCAAGAGATATTTTCAAGTACTTTTTGCGTTATAGAGTGTTAAGATTGCTGAATACAGCTTTTGAAGGAAAAGATTTATGAAGGATGAAGCAACTGAGTATCGCAAAATTGTTCTGAAAAGCGCGCCAGCAGTCATTAATCAGTGTTGTTCAAGAACTGTTTTAATTGAAGAAATTGGAGATAGTGGAATACCAGTTTCGGAAAGATAAGATTTATAAACACTTTCAAATTGTTAAAAGGAGTAACTAAATGAATGCTAGATTTTCATGGAAGAGAGTACGCGAAGAATCATCAATGTACAATGCGCAAGAATGTATTATGCTTTGGAGATGAAGAAGCAAATTAGCAAGAGTCAGACAAGAAAACTTGTGAAAATGGCCAATTTAAAGGTTGCAGAAGAATGATCTTTTGTTTTCAATCTTGCATCGTTGTTTCCTGTTACAAGATCAGTACATTTTTAGCAAAGAATCATTATCCATAGAAGTTAAAGCAACTGCGAGTGAATTAGAGTTTATTAGAGCACATTGTTTCTTACAACGCATCTGTACGAAGGTTATTTTGCAACTGAAAGCTATTTCATAGCGAGAGATGAGATAGAAGAATCCAGATTTACGCTAGGTATTAAGAAATCACATGAAATTCTATCACAATCATTGATTTTGAAAAGACGCTCTGTGCGAAATGGTGAGCACGCTGCATGCTGCAGGTATAAAACAAAGAGAGGCATCAGACGATTCAAGCTGCTGAAATCTAAACAAAGGCTTTTGTTAAAGTTATATCAGACGCTGCTGTGAATTCAAGGAAATTTAAGAGTGATACTCTCGTTGCATTTACTCTAGATTAAAGCCTTGCTTTCTAAGAAGGGACCCCTTTGAAATATAGATTCATGACTGAATTCAAGAAATTCAACTGAAGATCTTTAAATTTGACAATTTGCCAAAATGAGTCTCCATTTAACTGATTTTGGCACATTCGACGAAGTACAAGATGTCTCTTATTTCACTTTTGCCATTTCAAAATTTGAAACTATTGGCGAGAACAAAATCTCACGGGCATTCCGACATGCTGGCCATATTTGGAAATTGCAATTACGAAAAGTAAATGGTTATTTTGGAATGTTCATTCGATGGTACGGTACAAAAATTGGCTCTGAGAGTCATTTAAAATGCCTCTGCAAAACTGGCTTAGAATTTACCGTAATAAACCACTTTGACAAGAGCAAGACAACGCACGAGGGAAGCTTGCTAGAGGATGATGTTTACGATCGTGTTGGCTCTGGTATTGGCTATGGTGAGATCATTGAATTACGATATTTAAAGAACATCCCTGGGTATTTAATCGGGGATACGTTAGTTGTTCAAGTAAGGCTCAAAATTAAGTCAACAACCTTTTTAGATAAGATTCAAGCAACGACAAGACCTGACAGAACTTTCGTGCGGGGACTTAGATTCCCATTTCATGGTGCGGAATGGTCTTTAATATTATTTCCCGACGGAGAATACGATCCTGATGATAAAGATGATGAAAATGAGAACCGACCGAAAATTGACAAAGCGACGCTATATTTATCAAGAGACTCAGTCAATAAAGATAGTGATCAATTACGTCATCACGCACTTTTCTCGCTTTTCGTTGATGGTGGGCCTAAGTTCCAGATTGAGCAAAATTTCCATGACAAACAATCTCTAGTTTTCGGTACAGGATATCTAATGGCAGCAGATGAACTGAGACAGTTAGGAAGAAGTGGAGTGGTCCGAGTTGGTGTGACATTTGACAAGATACAGCCATATTTCAATTTCGCATATGAATTACAAGAAGGGAAAACAGATGGAATAAAATTAATGGATCAACGAGAGATACCATGGTGGTTTCATATTGATACCGCTGCTGAACTAGATTCAAATCTATCATGCTCTTTAACAATCGATCCTGAATCGACTTGCAAGCAGATCAAAGCTTTGCAAACCAGGGATAAGAAGCTAAAAACAATTTGGCATGTAAAAATAATCAATTTTCAAGATACAGGAATGAGCATTGATGTATGGTCAGAACAGGATGTCAAGAGTGAAGATGGTGTGTTTAAGAATGCTGGGGAAAAACATTGCATTGCATTGCCAATAAAGAAAACAGAGGTAAATAAATCTATATCGCAGTCAGTCTCAGATGTCACGTGAAAATACTCGCAAACAGCAAAAATTTAAGTTTCTGCATAAGTAATTGCTTATTAATGAGGGATGGCCTACGTTGCTTTCATGCCGTTCAATTTTGATGCTGGAAAATGAGCCCCCCCCCCGTCCGTTCTTAAAAGTGTCTTCCTCATTGCCGTGCACCCTAGTAGAAACTAACCTTCGTGGCCCTGAGTGCTTTCTGTTCATATCTAACTCTTTATCTTTCATACACATTTTTGCAGGCTACGAATGAAGATAGCCCTTATTTGGATGACGATGGACAGTCATGTGTGCAAATATCGTTGTTGAATTCAAATTTTATTCATGATATGAACGAACTTGGAATGAAAATTGAAGAGGTTGCTGCAATTGCAAATTATCACAAGGACAATGCACATGTGAAAGAAGAAGATTTTCAAATTCGTGAAGAAATTTGGTAAGTGATTAGTTGATTAGTGATTATTTGATTAGTTTCGTAAATTAGTGATTACTTCTTTAGTGATTAGTGATCATTCTTTCCATTTTACCCATTTTGCATTTTTGAAGCAACCATTTTTCGTCTCTCTCTCTCTGGGTACCATGCCCATCATGGGGGTAGGTGGTCATGGCCTTCTACTTTCTTCGATCTTTTACAATATGTAACATGTCATTTGTTTTCATCATATAATCTTCTGCCATGGGTGGTAGCATCATTTGTCTCTGCATTTTTCTGTTTCGTGCCTTCAATCTTTCATGTCATTACGATTTGTTCCAGCTCTTCTTTCCGTATCACATGACCTGTAGATTTTCTTTGCCTTTCTCTGATTTCTGTCCACAAAGTTCTTTGTCTTGCCCAACATATTCTTAACATTCGTCTAAGAAACCACATTTCTGCAGCTTCAAGTTTTTTCGTCTTGCGTGTGCCATGAATCAGCAACCACTTGACATTAATCAGGATTGCCCAATATGTTATCCACTTTCAGGAAAATGAGTCTGGAGAATTTGGAAGAACAAAGAAATGATGCCATTAACAATAGCAGAGAAGAATTAGAGAAAAAGGGGGTCGAACTTCAAGATAAGGACGTCATGATTAATTCTTTACAAGAGAAACTGACATCTGTGGAAAATTATGTGCAAAGTCTAGAAAGCAATTCAGTTGAGGTATGAACAACTTTTAAGGAGTTATTCTTCCTGTCCTTTGTCATTTGTTTTTGTCATCTTTTGTCATCGGATTTAAACCAGTCGATATTTTTTGTTACTGAACTAGCTTCCTCCATCTGTGGCCTGAAGAAGCAGGATGTTCAAGAAAGTTTTTGTTACAAAGAATATGTGCGTCCTTTTCTTTCAGGACATTGACAAGTTTAACAAAACAAGCATCAACAGGCTGATTGAGAATAGTAAACCTGACCCAGAAGTTCTTCAAAAGAGTGATTATTTGTTTCATTGGCTTCAGGATGTCTTCAAGGTATTCAAGCGTTTTAATTTTATTGTTTTATTCACTGTTGGTTTATTTTACTTCTGTGAAAGTTTCTTTCAGAACCAAAATAGACGCTCTAAATATAGTTTATTATTGCAGTTATAGGTCATGCTTTGTAATTAAGTAGACGATCATTCTTCGATTCAGAGTTTATGCAAATTCATTGCCAATGTAAAGCATGATATATTGGTTAGGCTGAAACAAGTTTTAGCAGCTGTTGCAATTATAGGCCATGTCTTGTAACACCCCCCCCCCCAGTAAGGACCTCGCTGAAAAATTGCCCCGCCAAGTTTGAAGGATGACCCGCCAAGAAAACTCGTTTCCCCGCTATGTTTTGAGCGTAAAGAGTCTCCCCTCCTTGGTTTTGTCGTTTCCCCGCTGAAATTTTTTGCTTCCCCGTCAAAATTATGCAAGTTCCATCATAGATAATAGCCTAAAATTTCATTTCCCAGTCATGATATTTCTAATCCCCGCTGAAAATGTATGTTTTCATAGTTTCCCCGTAGCATTTACAAGGTCTGGCGGGGTCGTTACTGGGGGGGGGGGGGAGAAGGTGTCTTGTAATAAAATTGACTGCAATGACACAGTCACAGTTTGACTTTCTGTTATCCTGAACAGTCAATTCTTCGATGCAGATGCAGAACTTAATGCTGACTGATTTGTACTGTAGAGCACGATATATTAGATGAGCTGAACAAGTTTCAGCGTTGCCAAATAATAAGATCATGAACAACCCACCCATTTTGAGGCGCTTCCTGATTTGGATGAACCATAAACCGACAGGCCTCTCCGCAGTCGAATACGAAGGCGCCGTTCTCGTTGCTTCTGGGGATCGCATGGGGGTTTCGAAATCAGATTCGAATTCGATTTAAGATTTGAAAGTGTTATGTTATATCGAGAATCAATGCAAACAGCGCCTTTCCATTCAACTGCAGAATGCCCTCATGATATGAAAGACCATTTTTGTGTTTTGAATAGCAATTAATGCGTTCCTTTTCGTTTTTTAGAAATCTTCATCCGATGTTGTTGCCGTTGTACCATCTGGTGCATATGGAGAAAATACATTGACCAAATCCAAAACAGAACTTGACGTTGTCCTCTTCCTCAAAGGTAAATAAGACATTGATTACTTGGACATTAGCCTTTGTTAAACAGGCATTAGAATTTTTTTGGAATATTTACTAACTGACTGTCATGTTGCGAATTGCGAACCGCCCAGTCACATATTCAGGTGGGTTTTCATGCTCTGGGTCTAATAAAGGATTGCAGAGGATGAAAACATGAATTCTATTTGAAGTATCAAGAGGCGCTTTAGTTTGATTTTGCCATAATCTCATTTCAACAGGAAAACTTGAAGACTCTTTACGAAATGGCGATATGATTGACAACATGCATTTCATCCGAGGAGCGTTGGAGCAAGAATCGAACCTTGGAGTTAATGATGATGGTGATGATGATGATGGTAATGATCACGAAATCATTGAATTCTCAGAAACACCGATTTCTTTGGGATGTAAAATAGATTCCATTTATGTCGTGTTTTATCCAACGAAGAACTGGATGGTAGATGGGTATCAAGCTATTTATGAAGCTTCGACTGGGCTTACAAAGGAGTCATTAGGATGGTAAGTTAGCCTTTAAAAACCTTTTTCTGTTCAGAATTGCATAAGTGAAATAATGTTGAAAGTTTTCATTAGATACAAACAAATTTCAAACTGCTTTGAAAAAGCTAAGCCATTTTGAAAATTATTTAGTCCTTAAAGCTTTTAGAAATACAAAGGTGAGTCCCCCCAATAATTGTTTTGACGCTGCGGTACGTGTGTTTTTTTCATAAACCTGGGAATTTGAGCCCTGACCCTGATTATTCAAGAGTTTTTGTAAACTTCTTTAAAGGTTCCATTACAATTTTCATGTTCACTACCTATGCCCTCCAGAACATTGCAAAACGACGCTTTTCGCTTTCCAGTTCTGAGACATTACTCGAGAACCACTCTAATAATATGATACAGGAAACAAGTTAAATGAGTTTCTTGAGAGGTTATATTTTCCCGGTACTGGAGTTTCTTAATTTTTGGGGATCTGAGAGTATTACTTTTCTTTGAAGTGGTTTCTTATGAAAAACTACGAATCAAGACATGAACTGTGATATAACCGCATCGATTTTGTTGATTTTTGTTTATAGCTTTGTAACTGCAACATCTGAGAGAAGAGCACAATTTATTAGAAAGCAAGATGAACAGGTCAGATAAAACTTTTAGAATTTCATTTAGTCTTAAACTTTAAGTGTCCCTTTTGCAGTAATAGCTTGTGTCCTTTTTGCATCGGATACGTTCTGGAGAATGTATTTCATGCAAGCGTGTTTGAAGAGTGATATGATGAGTCCCTATTGACCAAGTAATATCACCAATTTAAAGAACGTAGGGAAACAAGGGACAAAAAGGCAGAAGTCTATAGAAATGCGAGGAATTTTCGAATGTAAATGCTATTCAGCCAAACCCTATTCTTTCAAGATGCATAAAAATATCGCTCAATCCAGACTATGTTCTTCATGGGTAATGGGTCTACTCAGTCTTCAAACAGAATTGACAAGTTTTAATCGTATTTCATAATCAGATTTTTACTTGTGCATAAATACAAACAAATCGAGTTTCAATGAATTAGTTCTCAGACTGGAAATGATCAAAGTTTTGGTGTGAGCTAAATTTTCCCAGATTCTGGTGTAGACGTCTGTGGACGGCTTCTGAAACCTGAAGGAATTAAAAATAGACTAGGAATCTAATTATGGGTCAAAAAGACGAACAGGTTGCCAAATACGTTTATGACCTTTTTCAAAAGTCGGCTTGAGATTGCAAAATCAAATATGAGACATTTTGTGTCTAGAAAGTTTTCCAAAGGCAGAGCACAGGATGCCCAAGCAAATAGTTTAGTAGACTGGGAGATTTTTTTTATATATATCAAGCAAAACCCTAAACTAAGCATACTTTACATTATATGTCCCATCCACAGCGGGAAAAGACACGAGGTCACCTAGTTCCCACTGTGGATGGGACTTACAAATTAAGGCTCACAATGTCAAGGAGATGTTTTCAGGAAGAGGTTTTCAGTTAGAAGAAGAGGCTTTTTAGACAGCCGGAAGTGGCTTATCGCTTATGTATTAAATGGGTACATCATTTTTAAATTTCATATTATAAACACCTCTAAAGGTGGCATATATGTCTTCCGCGAAAAGTGCAGTTTTTGGAATGTCTCGTTTATCAATTTTAATTCTGATGTTCGAATAACCATTTAAATAAATACTTACATTTCCTTTTACGCTGCAATTTCTTTATTTTGTTAATGCTAGATGGCAAGAAAATTACCTGGAACTCTGATAGTGTGAACCTTTGGACAGCAATAAGATCAAGGTGGCTATTCTTGCAGACGAAAAAATATCGTCGCTTCTTGCTCTTTTCCCGTAGAAATTTTGTCTAAGTATGTTATGTTATAGGCTAATTTCAATTTTCAAGAAAGCGCACACTTCAAATCCCAGTTCTTATGTAGTTAAATCTTCAGGAAAACGGTCTTACAAACTTCTCTATCATTCTAAATTGCAGTGCAGAGATTTGATTCGAATAGTAAAACATTGGCGAGATGGAGTTGAGTGGGAAAGACCCGAAAATCGACCAAGTTCTTATCTGATAGCACTTCTTGTTATTCACGCTTATCATATGTTAAAAGGGTAAGTTGCATGTTTTTTATATAAGTCTTGAAGCCAATCCTTCTGTGGATACTTACAGTATTGATTATTTTGTTTTTGTTTCTTTCTTTCTTTTCAATTTGTTTTTAGTGGGCTTGTCAGGATTTCTAGCTAGTGAAAGCTAGTTTAGGCCCATTGTACATGCCGCATCCAGGCATGGGACCCCTAGTTTAACGTCCCTTCCGAAGGACAACGAGGTGAGTTGGGAGGTAAGGCCTCCGAGGTCACCCATCCGGAGTTTGACCTCACTCGACCAAGCTTAATTTCAGTCACCTGACGAAGACTGTATAAGCCACTCGGCCACTCACTCCATAAAGCCCTGTATCTAAGAAACCACGTTAAAGAAACTTGTTGGCTAAATACAAAGAATTAGCCTCCCTGCTTATAAGAAACACTTGAGGCTCACACCCAAAATAGAGTTTCTTGTACTGTAGGTTGATTGAAAGTAGCTCCTGGTCTGGGAGCACTCTAATTCATGCAAGGTTCAAAATTGCTGCGAATATTTCCTAAACTTAACACAGATTTTTTTACCAAAACTTCAACTGATTTTCTTGACAATCACTGATGACAGAACGTAGAATTTCCAAAGGGAGTCTTTTCTACTTTGGTGCAAAAACGTGGAACGAAATCTCATTGCAAATTATAATGAGTTTCACAATTACAACGTTTAAAAAGATGCTGAAGGACTTCCTCAAAAATTAGCATCCTTCTCGCAGCATTATCCAAAGTAAGACGAGCAGATCAACAAGGTTTTACATTTGCACATGCTATTGATATAGCGATGTTTTCTTTTTGATTTATTTAATAAATAGCTGATGGGGTGGGGTGTTTGTCCCTAAACACGGTTAAACAAATGATTAATACTGCCAGGCCAAGGTTTCTCGTGTTTTAAACGCAAAATTGGAGATTGAAGCATGCGAATCTTTGAAAGTACAAGTCCGAAAATTAAAACTTCCCAAAATGATTCTCAAGGACAAGTTGCTATCCCAGCGAACCCAGTCGTAGGGTTATCAGGAAGGCTGAGTGGCCGTTCATATACAGTCTTTTTGAGTCCTTTAGGTCACTTTATCCAGCGACCCTAGTGACTGCAAATATCTAATTTGAAGCAGTCTTTTGTAACCAATTCGAATAACTCTTTCTGAGTTGGAATTTAATCAAGGACACTGCTCACTTTTTTAGAATGAGTATTGCGAAGACGCCATCGTTTCTGAAAGAAGTGCTCGTGGAAGTTGGCATCATTGCTCAAGATAATGAAGTCAGGTTGGTAGTGGACGTTTTTAAGAGCTGTACATGTTTGCAAATTTGTTTCCGGAGAATACTTGAGTTTATTAATAATGATATTAAATCGAATTTTGATACAGGGCGCTCTGTCAGTGCCAAAATGCACCGATATCAGCATGTTACGCTGAATGAGGATCCGTGTGTACTGGGTACCAGAGCAACTTTTTCTTTTATTTTGATTTTGGGGCTCTGGTACCCTTCTTCAGGGTTATCACAGCCCTGAAAAAGTCCTGCATGGCAGGAAGAAATATTGGCAAAATATATATTCTTAGCAAACCGACTTATTCGCTGTTGTTTTTAGTCGTTTTGTGGTGTTTCTACGTACAAATTCAATCGTTATCCGTCATTGCAAGCATCTACGGATCCGACGAGCGACGTTTATATCGTGGCCTTTTGTTTCTCGATTAACCTTATTTTCTTTCTACTTCAGAATTGAATGGAAAGAATACTACGACCCTAAGGAATTCCCAATGGATGAAACGAAGCTTCCTTTAATAAGAGATCCGGCTTTACCATCACATAACCTTGCAGAAACTGGCATTGAAGACTGGGCACAATTTCGTGAAGAAATTTCAAATTGGATAATTTCACTTTGCCCATAACTGTATCAATAGACAGCCCCTGTACGTATTCCTGGTGATGTAAAAAAGACGATTTTGATATTCAGAAAGAGTTTTGGGAGAATGACGTTTTTCTGGCAAATGGTAGACCCCAATTTGTTAAATAGCTGCCAGGGGTCTCCAATGAATGATAAATTTAGCTCTATAAATCTGTTGGTAAATTCATGTTTCCAGAAAGATGTCCTTAGACCCACTAGCCTTGTGGCACCCATTTACCAGGTTCGTGTCTTCCATTTACCTGGAAAATATTGCTCTCCCCAGACCCTTTTTTCTAAATGTCACAATAGTCTGTTCAAAGATTTCTTCAAAATGTCAATTGAAGGCAGTTGCTGTTAAAATGTGAATGTAATGAAAGTTCTGATAAGGAACAGAACGCCGATTTAAGAATATAGATAGAAGAAATTTTGTTATGTCTCAGTTTGAAACTTCAATAAATGTCGTATTTTCAATCGTTCATTACTTGATAAGTTTCCATCAAAATTTCTTGGAGTAAACAAGTACAGTTTTTCTGTGGCGTTTGAAAGAGCAAGCTTGGTCACAAATTTGTGAAAGAACAGTTTTGGGATTTTCTTTGCTAAAAACGAGCTTCATAGACCTTTTTGTGATTTTCGCTATTCTACCAATGAATATGGATATACCGATCTTTTTAGAGAATTTGTATATATCTGGCAAATCTTCGAGCGTGCAAAACAGTTATAAATGGAACAACGTGGCTCAATCGAACCTTTCGTTTTGATAGCTAAGATGTCTATTTTCGAACTAAAATGTCTAATTTTGAACTTCGAAGCAGTTCAACAGGGTTCAACATTATGATGACCTCGCGGAAAAATGCACTTGGAAGGATTGTAAGATTTTAGATTAACATTTATTGAAAACAAATTAACTATATGCTGCCGTCTGTGATTCACTGTTGTTCACGACGTTTTTACAGACACCCTACAGATAACTATAGTGGCGTTAAACCTTTAGCTAACTACAGCAGCCTTTCTGGAGATTGAATATCTTACTTCCAGACTGAAGATACTTTTGTGCGCACATCTTTAGGTTTAAATCTTACGCAACGTTTTATATCTCAGTTTACACCAGCTCAACACTTGTCAAATACGAAACAGATAATGCCACGTTAGATCCTCATTTCTGATGACCTCTGCTCAACCCCACAGTAAAGGGTTAAAGTTCAGGGGACCTTACGGGACCTATGGGAACCCTAGGCTGCCTTGCAACCAACTACAAAGGCGTGGTCGAGTTTTGATATATTGTTGTGTTATTTAGAAGTTATATCACGTTTCCAAATTTGAATTTATGAAAAGACGTCGGAGTTTATTTTTGGATCAGAAAAGGAGAAAATAACAAGTGGTTTGCTTCCTATCAAGCGTCATAAATGAAGTTAGATGTGTATCTTGCGCATCATTAATGATGTCAAATGGGAGTCAACCTTGTCTTTTCAAAAAGCACAATATCAGAGTGGCCCTAGTTCATTCAAAGCACAGTTTCATCCACCCAAAGCAACTTCATCATCAAGTCTGCCATCTTTCCTTCGACAAGACGATGGGGTCTAGATATACCGAATCAAAGTTAGGACTGTGAATTCGAAATCATCGTTAAGTCCAAACTTTGTTGGGTAGCCCTTGGTTGTTCTTGTGGTAGCCCTAAGTGAGTTGTGCGGCTTGGTCTGGAGCAACCCTTGAAAACAATACAGTAAGGAGATTGCTGTTCTAAAACGGGGGAAAGGGTGACTGCCTTTTTTGCCAAGCTACATCCTCTCGTGAATTTGCCTGGGTTGTTTTTAAACAGTACCATTCTATAGCTGTAACTGGACTTACTGGACAAGGACGAGCGTTTGCAAATGCACTTATTTTTTGAGAAACTCTTTGAAAGGATTCAGCACCAACATTGAAAATTATTTAAGATAACCTTTGTGTTAGTCGACGCAATCCTTTGCATACTTTTAAGTTTGCTACTTGAAGTAAAAACAATAGGGGTTCTTCCATAGTAGAGGTACCTTGGGATGTGCCGCCCACAAGGGTATATTTTTCGGACTTTTAGTCTGGCCAACAGTATTCTTCTTGGCAATTTTAGTCAGGGCAAGGGTATACTTTTGGCAATTTTGCTCAAAGAAATGTAAAATGGTGGTAATTCCCGTATAGAAACCCAAGATTGGTAATTTTATCCACAAAATGCCAGCTCATGGCACTTTTGATGTAGAATTTAATGTAGCCAACAAAGAGCATCATTTTCACGAAAATTGGTCTAGCCAACGGTACCATCTTGAAACTTTGGGCGGCTAACCCCTACCCGAAATTTAGCCGAAAAATCCCCCCCCCCCAAGAAAACTAAATGAACATTTATTGGTCGAGATAGGAAAATTTTATTATGAAACTCACAAGAAACTCTGTATTTAAAATCTGATGCAAGCTTCGGTGCTGTCTCAAATGCTAAGCAAGCAAGATCATCTTTCAAAAAAAAATAAATTAGTGGACATTTTGGCCAGCAACCGCAGTGAAAACCGCTGCTTTCTTTTGAGGAGCGAAGGAGATATTGTCAGCTGATCATTTTACTGTAATCTTATTTCATATTGTTTCATATCTAATGTCAATTTCTCTGACCTGTTTTGTTCTATTTTGCGGTTTTGTTTGCATCTGTCTTGCGTCTTTCCATACGGCTTTCCCAAAGATATCTCCACAATCATGAGGACAATGGTTTTGCAAGAACGGGGGCCCACTGATTGGTCGACAACGCAATTCCAGCCACGTTATTGAAGATTATTAGCCAGTTTTTAATTTTCAATGATTCACAGGCCTTCACAATGTCTTTTGAATGCGAGCTAATCTGCCGTTTTGAAACCAAACCAAGAAATATCCCTTTTTACTAAATTTACTTATTTTGCTGGTTATTTAAAGTTCCAAATGAACTCAAAATCTAACAATTTCAAGATCTTTCAGTGCTGGCCATTATTCCTTGTTTCTTATAAAAAAAACGATTCTTTTAGCATACAAGAAACAATTTACAGCGAGGTTTGAATTTTTTCGACCAAATAAAATGGTTCTTGGAATATGCATTTTCTTGTGCTCCAGAAGTCCTTTCTAACAGTTCTTTCAGAAAACTACTTTTCATTGAAAAACGAAGTTGACATTAAGGTCTTTGGTCTTGCAGCGTTGGGTTACATTTTGTGTGTCAGTCATAGTGGAAACCTGATTATCTTTTGTCTTTTTCACAGTGAGTGGCACATTTCAGGCACTTTTGAATTGCATTTTTTTTGCACTTTCATATGAGAAACTTGGATCAGGCCATCGTACTAAAAGTTTCTTTTGATTGAACAAGAAAGTTTGATGTATTTGCCACCAACAAATTTACAATGGTTAAAAAAGGAAAAGATAAATGTTAAAAGGAGAAAAATCCCGGGGGGGGTACTCCCATTGTGGCCTAACAGGGGGGTCCAGTCAGTTTGAGGGTCTTACCAATTGGCTACCAAATGGCCCTTTTTGTCAACCACATACTACCACTTAGGAGTATTCTAAGATTCGAAGCCATTTATTATGTTTCAACCCGGTACGCTCCTCCGCACACCAATTTAGTCATTACAGCATCAATAATAAATGAATTTTGAAAAATTTCTTGCTTTGTTCCATCAGTTTTGCAATAAAACATCTTGAAAAACCGTAGAAAATTTTCATCTCTAAATGCTACCAAATGACCCAGTTTTCAGGTTCATGAACTACCATGTGAGGGTTTTTGTAAAAAGATACTACCATTTGACGGTATTTTTCAAAATTTTTGCTTTGGCCCTCTTTAGTCCTGACTGGACCCCCCTGTCAGGCCACAATGGGAGTACCCCCCCCCCCCGGGAGAAAAATAAAGGAAAAAAAGTTTCTTAACTTGTTTCTTATTTTTTGAATGCATAAATTATCAATGTGGTCTCTAACATTGCTGCAGATGTGTTTTTTGACATTTAAAACATCATATAGAATAAACAGGGCCCTGTTACATTCAAACCGCAAACGTTTAGTTGATGTTATTCAAGAACAAAGTTTCAACCGTTCAACGATATATTTGCTATAATATCCATGACTCCAAGTAATGCTTTTAAACTTTTAAAAGTTTCTTAATACTTCTCAGACTTAGAACTAGAGTTTCTTAGAATTTACTCATCTTAGTTAGTACTAGTTTCTTATGAACCAATGTGCAGTTTTTTAACTCTAAAATTTGATAGAAAAATTGGAGAAAAGTTCCAGATTTGCCTCAAGTTTATTTCGTAGTCTGTAATAAGCCTATCTGAAAGTTACAAACGAAACAGGCTTTTCTCTTTCCCAATGTCTTTTTGACGAAATGTTTTTGACGAGATATCTGAGAAAAATCCCAAACAGTCGAGCCACTTTCTTCCAGACCAGACCCCCGTCATAGACAATAGAAGAAGGATTTCCCTGCGAAGGAGATTTCTTGATGCGTAAGAAAATTTGGCAGAGCAAAACACAGCAGACTGGCGTGGATACAACGAAACACAGAAGACATCAACCCAATGCAAAGGTATTTCTCAAGAAGATTTAGCCCATGATATTGCAGAGACTTTGAAGAAAGAGATATTGCTTTACACGTTGATGTGAGTTGGCATTTGGAGGTGTGAAGAAGAACCTGTCCTAATTATAGAAAGGGCTGCTAAGTTTAGATACACCTTCTTTAGGCCAACACAAGACAGTCGCAACAACTGAGCCTTTTTCGCAACACAATAGTGGTAAGGCCGGTACGTATGGACAAATTATTCCTCGCAGCTTACATCCTTAGATTTGCAGGATTTTTTTAGGCCTTAATAACTTGATTTGATGTGAAATATTCCAGTTTATCGACGTGAATGGGAGGAACTTTTAGGCAAGTGGTTGCCGAAGATGGACCCTTGTCCTCTTTCGTGGCAGTGCCAACAAAAACAAACAATTCATCTTGACAGTCTAAAGGGAAAGACAGCCCAGCAGGAAATTTTAGGAAAATGTAATTGTGGAACAAATAATGAACAGAGCACTTAGTTTCTGTTCTCATTGTTTAGCAGGGCAATGCCCTGCGCACACCAAAAATTTTACTTTCCTCCATGTGGGCTGGATATGAAATGTTTGGCTGTCTGGAAGGTATGACAAGACATTCAAATGATAAATCACAACAACACATCTGAATTTTCCAAAGAAAATATATCATAAGCAATTTGGAGGAAACAAAAGATCATGGTAAGTGTGATTATTGTCCTTTGGAAGATCACATGAACTTGCACCTTGCAAGAGAGCATAGCAGGTGCGAACCAAATATACTTTTAAAGGTGAAGAGACACACCTGCAAAGGTTAAAATGTGGTAAGGGCCAAGTGGAAAAAATCCTAAAATTAGCGTCAACACAAAACATCCATTGAACTTTTTGAAAATGTAGTCTTATATTTTCATCTGATAGAAGTGACTGATAGAGTTAAAATACTGTGATTTTTGAAACTTTTTTGTCCCATTCCTCCCAAAGTGGTATTGGATGATTTGTATGATCCCCCCGGGCCACTCTCCTTGTGCACAACCCATCCTTATCTGAGAAGCCTCCTTTGATTGAATGAACATCATTTCTTTTTCAGACTGGAGAACGTTGGAAAATCTGCCATTTAACTAAAATCAGAGGAGTTATGAATGAGAGCATTCAAAATGGGATGTTTGATTCTATATGGCAATCTCAGTCAGTGCAAGACGTCTCACTGAAATCGCCCATGGAGCTATATGTCTTGGAACATATATTGGAAGTTTGTTCAATCCCCAAACATGCCATTAAAGAATTCACTCATTCATTGATCAAGATTGCTTTTTTGCCAGATTCCAGGTATACATATCTCACCTTTGATTTTCAATTAATTGAACATTAAAACATGATTTTCATCTCATCCCCATTCTTTGATTTGTGACAAAGTTGTGATGTGAGCCTGTCTCTTCATACTTTCAAGACAATCTAATTGGTTGCCTGCCCTGTTTTGCCCCTGCCAAATGAGTTTACAGAAATAAAAGTTGGTATGGTGGGAGGTGTGCAAAATTGATTGCAAAATTGCAAAAATTGATTCATTCCTAGAAACATCAAGCAGATATTTTTTCCATCTTGTAATGATGCCTAAAATAACCATGAGCTGTAATCCACAGAATCTTTGAATTAAGTTTTTGTAAACACTTCTCAGTAGGAACTATGAATAGGGATTTATTTTGAATTACAATTAAAATGTCAATCCCCCTTTGCTCAGTTCTTATGCCAGGGAAACTACCCAGTGGGTAGGACTAGAAACGTCACAGAATACAAACTTGACCTCTGTTGTGTAAAGATTGGTTCATGGCTGTTTTTGAAATGTACTGACTTTAAAGAGAGGTCAATTATTGTCCTCAAGCATGCAAAGTTCAAAGTGACGGAAATGATCTGGTGTTGATGGCTTGACCAGGCATGCCAGTGAACCAGGATAACAAGTCAAGTGCATACCTTAAAGTTGGTGTACACCAAGCATTGCATGAACATAAGTCAAAATCTGAAACCACCAGTTTCACGGAAAGCTCTATGAAAACAAACCAAAAGAAGAATTAGTTACATACTTACCAAAACTAAAGGCCTTGTGCATGTTAAGATAGTTTTCCTGCCAAAGAATTGTTTTAGATTAATTACTTCAGGATTCTTGTTTACAAAAATTCACAGCCTTTCATTAGGGATAGGAATTCTTACCATAAATTGAAGGATTCTTAAAAAATTAAGATTTTTCGTGGACAAGGCCTATCCTCAGACTTGCCATCTGTCCTCAGCTCCAATAGGGGGCATAGGTGAGCAGTGTTAGAGCCACATAAAGCTTCCACACTGGTTCAGCTTATGTTTTAGGAGATATTTCTTACTTGCATATTTTTTCTCATATTCAGTCCAGAGTTCTTCAGCTTCACTGAGACTGGTGAGGACTACACTGTAATCACAACAAGGGAGCATTTTGAGGGTAAGTATAAAATCAGATCACTAAACTGTTCTCATTTTAAGCTTGAAACGTTGATGGTGGAACATTTTGTAATTTAAACAGTTAAACAGTTAGTTTTCAGGAACTTTCAGTATATCTTCATATGATGGCAACCTTTAAAAGAATTATGATCAAACTTGCTGGAAAGATTTTTAATTGTCTCATTTCATTTCCATCTTCTCTGGCAGATTTACCAAGAAATGAAAAACTAAAGAAATCAAATGATCCATGGAGGGCATTGACAGTTTCAGTTGGAGAAATGGGTGCAACAGAGCTTGCTGGTGTCAGTAAAATTGCAAAGTCTGTGATTTGTCCACTTGCAGATGAAGGAATTTCTGTTCTTGTTTTATCAACATATCAATCTGATTACATCTTGGTATGTCTTTTTTATACAGATAAAATGATTTGATTATCTGATTTTTATGGTAAAATTTTTGCATTCTGGGACTGGATTTGTACTTGAAGTACAGATAGTATTTTGTTTATACCCATTGACATTGTCCTTGTCATAAGTGTATGAGGTGGGGGGCCAGGCAACTTTGGAAAATTTTCTAAAATCAGCCCCACTTGGGCAAAATTTTGCCCTTAGCTGGGCAAAAATATTAGTAAACAATAGGCTTTGTGTTTGGCAGCCCCCTAGATTTTTTCTTCCCATCCTTGTAGTGTTTTGAAATACTCTGTAAGAAGCTAGTAAGTATCACTGTAAATTTATATTGGAATGTAAAAAAGTATGGACCTCATATAAATCTCAAGTTTATTGGCACAGATTCATAAGATCTTTCCAGATGATATTTGTTACACCATACTAATTTTGAATCACTATTGGCAGGTTCAAGAACCATTTTTGAATGATGCCATTCAATGTTTGTCAAATTTGTTCAATATTTATGATGAATATGAAGAAAGAATTGTGAGTGCTACCAGGGAGGAGGATCAATCTCTTATCCAAAATTTGAAATCAAGTAAGGAAAGTTTGATAACTACTCTCAAGTATTGAATATGGTGGGTGTGAGGATTATCAGGGGGTCTGAAATGGTTCAATAATCAGGGAGGTCAGAATAGTCGAGGAGGGGATAAGTTGGAAAATTGAAAATTGTTGTTTTCTTAGTTAAACATGTCCTTTATATGTTTTTTATATTCATTCATAAATTATGGTCACTATCTTAGCACTTTTCAAAGGATTGATAAAGATGAATTTGAATAAAGGTATAAGTAGGGGGGGTTCACAATATTTCATTTGTGGAGTTACATAGCCCATACATTAGCGTAGCCCCCTGATAATTCTGAGTTTTACATTGCAGTATTTCAGGTAAACCCCAAAACCAACTTTTGAGTGTCTAACCATCAGAAGATTTCTAAAGGGTCCTTTTACTTATTTGGAAAAAAGAATATCACTCTTAAAGAAACAACATTTTTATTGTGCTACTTTGGTAGAAGATTTGTTTTGCTTTATTGTTTCCATTCAGCAGCCTTCAAAATTTCATGCAAATGTTTTTTCCAGGAATGTTTTGTTTCTATCTCTCAAGATTATGTGCTTTCTCTCCAGCAAAACAGAGGCCAGTGTTTACATCATTGGTGAGCCCTGATACTTATCACATAACTGGATTGGATTCTGCATTTTTTCCCAGTGTGGTGCAAATTCTTCTGGAAATGATGTTCTTCTCAAGGTAACTAGTTATTTGATGTCTTCTTTACTATGAACTTCGCATTTTTAAGCCCCATTCCTACCCTCCTATTGGGTGATGGTTACTTTAAAAAATTCTAATACCCATGAAAATTTTAGACTCGCTTTCTTTAATGAATCAAACTGTAAAATCTTATCAAACCCTTGGCCAACTGATTGTCTGAGCTTCAGACTTGACATTTTTCCATATTGCTCTTGAAAAAGGTTAATGTTAATATGATATTGGCTGCTTCAATCTGATTCATCTAGTGTAAGTGCCAAAAAAGGTATCCACTTTTGAAAGGCCACATCAAATTGCACGCTTGGCAAGTTCAAGTTTTTTTACCACATAGAATATCAAAAGTACAACTAAAACTATGTACATTTTCTATGGCTGCCATAGCTGGAAAGGACATGATGTCAGCGAGTTCCAACTACAAAAGCCACTTAATAATAATAATAATAATAATAATAATAATAATAATAATAATAATAATAATAATAATAATAATATAGTTATTTATACAGGGTTGCCTTTTCAGCAACAAAGGTGCTGTTATCAATAAGGGCCCTGTTCTAAACATATACAATCTTAAAGAAAACTAAACTTTACAACTGAGTTACAATATAATCTGGAAATTTACGCTTTTAATTGTTCTCTGCTTTACTGCTCTATAGTTCTTCTTACGGTAAAAAATGTTCTCTCAACTTAGATTTAAAAATTACAAATGATTCCAGGGAACGTATTTCTCGTGGAAGTTCGTTGAAACAGAACAATAATTTCAAATATACATACAGATAACCGAATAAAGAAAGAAAAACAACTTGAACGGGCGTCTCAGAAAAAAGACCTCCCCCCCACCTTACTGCAGATGATCATTGAAGCACCCTAACATTATCATGTAAACAGTAGAATGCATTTCTGCTATTCAAGGTGCAAATGAGAGTACTTCTTTACAAGACACCTGGTGCAATTCGAGTTTGAATAACCATAGAAAAAAAGCCAATTATGCTGAAGCCAACTGCTCTGAGTGACCGTAACAAGGATATTTCAGAACAGATGTTTATGACTTTAGGCATCCTTAACAGCATATGATTTAAATGATGCATAACCATGTCGTTTTATTTTACAGCAAAGCTAAATCAGAGAATTTCTTCCACTTTTCAATGATTGAAAATGATATTTCTCTGGTTCTTGACAGTCATGCTCTCTCAAGGTTTGCACCCGCTTTTCTTGTTGTTTATTTACCTAAATTCATCCAAGGGTTCCTGTGCGTTTAACAACATCATTGGCACAATAAACAAAAATTTGTGGTTTAAAGCTTTGTTGACATGATACTGGCACAGTTTGAAAACGTTCAAAAATTTGACGATAGCTAAATAATAGGTAGGGTTAAAACCAATTTAAAACGGTAGGAAATTCGTAAAAAGTTCTCTTTTCATCGTCTTCGAGAATTCGCACGATACCGCTTTCAGCATGGGCATATTAGACATCCGTTTTCATTATCTACCCTTCTCATATTCTGCCGGCAAATTGTGCCATTTTCATGTGAACAGGAGGCCTATCCTTTACAGTTTTCACCGTTTTCAAATTTTAACGTTATAGTGTTAACGCCGTCGTATGCCTCTGAAAGTATTAGGGAGTTTACGAAACCGCGACGGCAACGGTAACTGCAACGCAATGTTGCTTTTGTTTCAGAACTTTATATTCAAAAGATTCCTTGTTTTCTGTTCGAATTTGATTCCCTTGAGAGAGTCTCTGAAATTGTCCTTTTCAATTTCACAACTTGGAAACCCTATTTCTGGCATTCTGTACTGCAGATCTGGGCCTCCGAAGTAAAACTCGGTCTTTTTGAATGGTCGTCTTCAAGGAAAAAACTATGGTTTTCATGCATCTCTGAGTTATAGGGGTTATAGGAGGCCTCATTTTGGCCTTTTGGATGATATATTGAAGGTAGCGTACGGAACAATACTTTCTTTGCAGAATGTCAGATAACGTTCTGGCTGGCGTTGCCGTCCTAGTTTCGTGAACTCGCTAAAGTTATGGTTAAGCCTTACAATCTATCCACGCAAAGGTAAAAAGCAGTTTCTGGTCCTTTGTGGCTGATTCTGACCATTCTGATTCTGATCGGCTTTTCTAGTTTGCTGATTTCAAATGAAATATCATTACTCGTCTATCTTATGTCAGATGACAATGGTTAGCAACTGTTCTGTTTCTGTTATTCAAATTGTATTTTCAAGTGTTGTACCACAAGTGTTGAAAATCCTTCAAGTGCTGTTTTAATCAAGAGCCCAAGTGTTCCAGGAAAACAATAGCAAAGATGAATTGCTTTGTAGCCATCCATCGGAAAATCTAGGCCGGAGCTCATAAAAGGAATTTTAGCTGCCAAATATCTTTAAACACCAAAAGACATTTTTTTATTCGAATATAAAAATTTACAGTGTATTTTACATTTGACTATACCTTTCTATTTACCACTGGTACGATACCATGGGGAGCAGAAGACGATGACTACCCCGTGGCCAATATAAAAAGACACGCAACATTCAACTAACTACGACTACACTACAAACGATTAAAAACTAATGGATAATGTACTAGATTCTGTTCCACATCAGATGTCAGGTCAGGGCTGCTTTGACTTGAATGATGTCACAAGAAATATTCAAAAACCTATCAACAATGCCAACACCGTATACTGATTCTCTCTTTCATGTTGTAGTTAGCATCACTTTAATTTGTTTATAAGAAAATTTTGTAGATAGCGTTTTTTAGTTATGTATGCTTTTGTTGATTTTGTATTTATTTGCACGCCTCACTGTAAATCAGTCCTTTGACTGACGTAGCGACCGTGCCTAAAGGATTTAAAATCAAATCACAAGCGCAAGTCGTTCGTTGTGGTAGATAAAATGCCTGACATCTGATGTGAAAACTTGAATTGTAGGAGACTGGATCTATTCGTACTAATCCTTTGAAATAAAATGTGGTGCTTGACCGTTGTAGGGTGCTTACATGAATGGCTGGTAGCAAAGAGATTTTTCGATGATCTGTTGTTAACATTTGGAAGAAAAGTAGCGTCAAGTTATTTGCAATGATTCTAAGATCTTCATCTGCAAATTATTTAGATCGATAATAAGTGAAGTTCAGGCGACTCTAGTTCTTAATGCAGGTTATAGTGGCATGTAATGTTGAGTATCTTCGTACTACGACTGAACCTTTGTAGTAAAGGAGTTCTTTATTATTATCATATCCAGGTTTCCCAGTAATGCCCTTCACACATCATCACAAAATGAAAATTGGCGTATGATAAACATTGGCGATGCTCCTTTTGATTTTGGTGAGTTTTGATTTAACGGCGCAGGGTCACGTAATCGTAAACAAACCTGTTATCTCTATGATCTATATCGTTGCCCACACGTGGCCATTGTGTTCCGCTCAGATTTTGGTGGATGGGGGTGAATCCACGATAAAGTTACTTCTAAAAATCCACCAATATCCCTGCAATCCTACAACGCATGAGTGTTTGGTTTATTTCTCTAGAAAATTCAAGAGTCCATCTTCAAAATAACACCTATATTTTGAGAAAAGTAGTGGAAAATCTTTGTGATATGGACTATCAAAAATCCTGAAAAATCATCGTTTCGAAAGAAGTTTGTTTACCTTACGTGACGCTGCCCCTTTAACACCAAACTTCATATCCTGAAGATTTATTATCTGCATTCCTACAAGATTCAAGTCATATAAAACAGCTTTCCTCAATAACGATGGAAGAAATGTCTTATTTTTATACTGGAAATTTTTCATCCATCATTGGTAGCTCCAATCTTCGACAAAATCTCTTGTCGCAAACTAAGTTGTTCAATATTTCTCACCAAAAATACTGTCCATTTTTGAAAGGCCACGATAAATCGTACACCGCGTCAATTTTGATAATTTTTGTCTTGATCGTTAGTGAAAAGTCAGAATTATATTCTGGGATTTTGCAGATTTTCTAGTTTTGTGTTCCTAAAGCAATAAGCCAATTTCTTAAAGTTTTCAAATATTTTTTTTACTATAACAATCAGAAAGCAATTTAAAAGAAAATAAAATGAAAATAAAATTCGTTCTCTGTTGAATTTTGCCCTAATATTCTTTGCAATCGAGAAGTGGTCATTGTTACCCCTTCCTTTTCTCTTTCCGCAGTTAACACACGGAACAAAACAGTCGGTAAAATGCATCCTTAACAGATCTTTAACGTCTCTTTTCATCTTCCAGAAACATATGGAGTTGTTGCACGTGTTGCAGAACCCTTGGCACATGCTGGAATTTCCACGTACTACACGAGCACATACAATTATGGTCACACTTTGGTAAGTTATTTGAAGTAAATGATTGTGAGTGAAATGCTACGTGTCATATAAGCAGAAACGGTGCAATTTTGAATTTGCATGGATTGGTTGAAAGATACAGAAAGATACAGAAAGCACCGTGCTTTGGATAAGTACGCAAGTCGCAAGGGTTAGAAAAAGTAGGAAATTATGAACCGGAGAGGAGCTGTTTTGTTATTTGTCATGAATACGTAAAAAGACATCCTATCTCTTCAGGAAGATCTTTTCAGATATGACTTTGGAATTCAAATTTTTAATTTGTTTGTTATTTTCCAGGTTTATGATCAAGACTTAGAGCATGTTCTGGAGATCTTGAAGAAGTATACAGTTTCTGACGATACATGTCATGAATCAAGGTAGTCTAAAGATGTTACCTCATAATTAATCGATCTATTATGTAGATCCTAGCCTGCGAATAGACCCATTATTCAAAAGAAGGAGTCTACGAAACAACGGCAAAAGCTTGCTACCGCCGTTTCCAGGTATCTGGAACATAGTTTATATTGCCCTTGTTGGATTGATTATTATTTTTCTGTAGAGGATGACAATAATTAAAATTCATTCACGCAACTAAGCGCTTTTAAATTTCTGCTGCAAATCCCCAATACATGGACACATCTTTCCTTTGTAAATGTAACCTTAGTTTTATATTAGTTAATTTTTTTATGATTTAATTTTTTATGTTGATGTTTATAATTATATGCTAAATGGCCTCAGGGTTGATATCTATTTCCATTCTCCTCATGGCATCGGTTTTTGTAATCGTTTTCTGTTGTGTAGTTGGTGTATTTTATGAGAGTTTCTGAAAAAAAGAATAATTAGAAAGATTAATTTGGGGGCCATAGCAAGCTTTAGCGCTTTGTTTCGGAGACCTTATCATCTTTTGAATAATGGGTCTACTTGCATACCACACAGATCGTAGCTTCGAGTACTATTTGCCCCGGGGAGAGGGGGTAACTCGAGTGTTGGATGACGGGGACATGCCGCCCAATATTTAGGGATAAGACCCATGTTTAAGGATTCTTTGACCATTTTCATACCCATTTTTAAGGACTCTTGGGACAGAAATCCTGTTCAGCTTCTCAGAAATACAGTTTCATTTCACTATGAATGCACAATACGAAAGTAAAGTTGTCACCAATCAAGTTTCAGAGCTAAAACAATAAAAATCGATCGTTGCATATACAAAATTTGACAGATTTTTCGCTGCAAGCCAGAAAGCTACCCATTTCTGGAGGAAAAAATTTAATTGCAAGTCAGAAAGCTACTCATTTTGGTGGCCCATATTTAAGGATTTTTGAGGTTCTAAACCCATCCTTATGGGCGGCATGTACCCGTTCCTCCATATATAGAAGTCAATACCGCGGGACTATTTGGAGTGAAAGTTATGTGCAAATACAGAATTGCTATTGGGGGACTTGACTTAGCTGCAGATAAGAATGTGCTTCCCAAGTAATGAAATACCGACCCATAATACGTGAAATTTTCGAAATGCTCACCAATCTTTCTTCCACTTTCTCGATGAAGCATAGCCGTATGATATGAAATGATATGAAAAAATATTTATACATGAAAATAAACCCTTCAGCATCTAATAATACCTACATACAATCTTATAAAAGACAAAAACAAAAATGATATCAAAGGCATTGTAGTTACTATAAAGTTAATATTGCCGTATTTACCTAATTTCCAAAAATTTATGTCCCCATCCACCAATATTGAGATGCGCTTCCGCCCCCGCCACACTTGCATCAAGGAGTTATTATATCTTTTGTAACATTCTTGAAGAGCGCCATAACCTACATCTGATACCTCTTGACATTTTGCCCTAAAGGTTTGTTTTCCACAGGTCAAGATGAAACTGACAGAATCCTTCTTTTCTAATCTGAGTTCATCTCCACTAACGCACTGCCTAAGATGGATCAATAAAGTAAAGGAGTAGAAAGTTCGTCGCGATTGCTTTTATTCCTTTAAAACATCACAACGTTAACAGGAACCACTAGTAACCTCGAAGAAGACATTCATAGTTGATTTACTTGAATGATAGGGTATAATTCGGACTGCAACGTCGAAAGTATTTCTACATGAACTTCAGGTTGTTAAGCTTTGAAGAGCTATTGACACCCAGGGTACTGTGCGGGCATGCTGCAATTTCACACTGTCTAAAACTCAAATTTGGCCAAAGCAGAAATTATGGATTCACACTCTAGTATATTAACTGATAATGGAGTCAAAAAGAAAACAAATTTTCCAACAAGATCAGCTACTGCAGTATGAATACGAGTTTTCCGTTTAGGCCAGATTTAGTTTTCACACAGTCTGAAATTGTAGGATGCCCGCAAGGAACTCATAAACAGTAATGGCTTAGGTCATCATATACAGCCAAAATCTCATTCTCATTAATACTAAACCCAACGAATAATCAAGGAATGGAAAACAAATGCAGCTTCTTTTTCTTTTAACTTGATAGCCTTGACTAACTCTAATGTAAATAACGAATTTTCAACAGATTAATAGTGGAAAGTTACCTGGCTGTGTGTATCAAGTTAGGCCAAGATAGAAAGTTTTTTGGATACATTCCTTTTCTATCCTCAAATACTAGCATTTTTGCGTGGAACGCGAGGCATGCAGAAAGAGATTGTTTGACTCACAGTTATTGAGAAAAGCTTCACAAATTCCTTCAATAAGAACAAAGATAAATTCATATGCCCGCAAAGGACTCTGGGTGACAATGTCTCTTTAACTCCTCAAAAAAGAATACTTGTCGAAGACAATTTACTAATTGTCTAAAATTTGAAGATTTTTATCGAATAATTATGCAAAATGCGAGAAAGACGTTCCAACAGTCGCATAGGATTGATATTTTAAGACTCGCTAGCTGTACAAAGTCTTATTTTTACTATGATATCATATCTAAAAGAGTGTTATGTTTTTAATTTGTGATTAAAAATGAAAGTCAAAATTAAATTCTATGACATTATATGGTTAAATAATCAAAGAATAAATTTGGCCTCTCATTACTGATACTTGTTGTATAAGCTGATAGGGATTTGTGGATAAATATGATTAAATGAAAAAAAAATGAATGAACTTCTCTGTGAGAGTGCAATTAGCAAATGTGGTAAACCGAATGCCATACCATCTGGCAAAAAAAACGGACGTCCCAAATTTAGCCTATTTTACCGAAAAAGCAAAGGCTATAGCCTTACTTTTTGCCCAAAAATAGGCATTCCCAAAATCGGCCTATTTTACCGAAAAAGCAAAGGCTATAGCTTTACTTTTTGCCCAAAAATAGGCATTCCCAAAATCGGCCTATTTTACCGAAAAAGCAAAGGCTATAGCCTTACTTTTTGCCCAAAAAAAGGGATTCCCAAAATCGGCCTATTTTACCGAAAAAGCAAAGGCTATAGCCTTACTTTTTGCCCAAAAATAGGCATTCCCAAAATCGGCCTACTTTACCGAAAAAGCAAAGGCTAAAGCCTTACTTTTTGCCCAAAAATAGGCATTCCCAAAATCGGCCTATTTTACCGAAAAAGCAAAGGCTATAGCTTTACTTTTTGCCCCAAAAATAGGCATTCCCAACATCGGCCTATTTTACCGAAAAAGCAAAGGCTATAGCCTTACTTTTTGCCCAAAAATAGGCATTCCCAACATCGGCCTATTTTACCGAAAAAGCAAAGGCTATAGCCTTACTTTTTGCCCAAAAATATGCATTCCCAAAATCGGCCTATTTTACCGAAAAAGCAAAGGCTATAGCCTTACTTTTTGCCCAAAAATAGGCATTCCCAAAATCGGCCTATTTTACTGAAAAAGCAAAGGCCATAGCATTACTTTTTGCCCAAAAATAGGCGTTCCCAAAATCGGCCTATTTTACCGAAAAAGCAAAGGCTATAGCCTTACTTTTTGCCCAAAAATAGGCATTCCCAAAATCGGCCTATTTTACCGAAACAGCAAAGGCTATAGCCTTACTTTTTGCCCAAAAATAGGCATTCCCAAAATCGGCCTATTTTACCGAAAACGCAAAGGCTATAGCCTTACTTTTTGCCCAAAAATAGGCATTCCCAAAATCGGCCTATTTTACCGAAAAAGCAAAGGCTATAGCCTTACTTTTTGCCCAAAAATAGGCATTCCCAACATCGGCCTATTTTACCGAAAAAGCAAAGGCTATAGCCTTACTTTTTGCCCAAAAATATGCATTCCCAAAATCGGCCTATTTTACCGAAAAAGCAAAGGCTATAGCCTTACTTTTTGCCCAAAAATAGGCATTCCCAAAATCGGCCTATTTTACTGAAAAAGCAAAGGCCATAGCATTACTTTTTGCCCAAAAATAGGCGTTCCCAAAATCGGCCTATTTTACCGAAAAAGCAAAGGCTATAGCCTTACTTTTTGCCCAAAAATAGGCATTCCCAAAATCGGCCTATTTTACCGAAACAGCAAAGGCTATAGCCTTACTTTTTGCCCAAAAAAAGGGATTCCCAAAATCGGCCTATTTTACCGAAAAAGCAAAGGCTATAGCCTTACTTTTTGCCCAAAAATAGGCATTCCCAAAATCGGCCTACTTTACCGAAAAAGCAAAGGCTAAAGCTTTACTTTTTGCCCAAAAATAGGCATTCCCAAAATCGGCCTATTTTACCGAAAAAGCAAAGGCTATAGCCTTACTTTTTGCCCAAAAATAGGCATTCCCAAAATCGGCCTATTTTACTGAAAAAGCAAAGGCCATAGCATTACTTTTTGCCCAAAAATAGGCGTTCCCAAAATCGGCCTATTTTACCGAAAAAGCAAAGGCTATAGCCTTACTTTTTGCCCAAAAATAGGCATTCCCAAAATCGGCCTATTTTACCGAAAAAGCAAAGGCTATAGCCTTACTTTTTGCCCAAAAAAAGGGATTCCCAAAATCGGCCTATTTTACCGAAAAAGCAAAGGCTATAGCCTTACTTTTTGCCCAAAAATAGGCATTCCCAAAATCGGCCTACTTTACCGAAAAAGCAAAGGCTAAAGCCTTACTTTTTGCCCAAAAATAGGCATTCCCAAAATCGGCCTATTTTACCGAAAAAGCAAAGGCTATAGCTTTACTTTTTGCCCCAAAAATAGGCATTCCCAACATCGGCCTATTTTACCGAAAAAGCAAAGGCTATAGCCTTTCTTTTTGCCCAAAAATAGGCATTCCCAAAATCGGCCTATTTTACCGAAACAGCAAAGGCTATAGCCTTACTTTTTGCCCAAAAATAGGCATTCCCAAAATCGGCCTATTTTACCGAAAACGCAAAGGCTATAGCCTTACTTTTTGCCCAAAAATAGGCATTCTCAAAATCGGCCTATTTTACCGAAAAAGCAAAGGCTATAGCCTTACTTTTTGCCCAAAAATAGGCATTCCCAACATCGGCCTATTTTACCGAAAAAGCAAAGGCTATAGCCTTACTTTTTGCCCAAAAATATGCATTCCCAAAATCGGCCTATTTTACCGAAAAAGCAAAGGCTATAGCCTTACTTTTTGCCCAAAAATAGGCATTCCCAAAATCGGCCTATTTTACTGAAAAAGCAAAGGCCATAGCATTACTTTTTGCCCAAAAATAGGCGTTCCCAAAATCGGCCTATTTTACCGAAAAAGCAAAGGCTATAGCCTTACTTTTTGCCCAAAAATAGGCATTCCCAAAATCGGCCTATTTTACCGAAACAGCAAAGGCTATAGCCTTACTTTTTGCCCAAAAATAGGCATTCCCAAAATCGGCCTATTTTACCGAAAACGCAAAGGCTATAGCCTTACTTTTTGCCCAAAAATAGGCATTCCCAAAATCGGCCTATTTTACCGAAAAAGCAAAGGCTATAGCCTTACTTTTTGCCCAAAAATAGGCATTCCCAACATCGGCCTATTTTACCGAAAAAGCAAAGGCTATAGCCTTACTTTTTGCCCAAAAATATGCATTCCCAAAATCGGCCTATTTTACCGAAAAAGCAAAGGCTATAGCCTTACTTTTTGCCCAAAAATAGGCATTCCCAAAATCGGCCTATTTTACTGAAAAAGCAAAGGCCATAGCATTACTTTTTGCCCAAAAATAGGCGTTCCCAAAATCGGCCTATTTTACCGAAAAAGCAAAGGCTATAGCCTTACTTTTTGCCCAAAAATAGGCATTCCCAAAATCGGCCTATTTTACCGAAACAGCAAAGGCTATAGCCTTACTTTTTGCCCAAAAATAGGCATTCCCAAACTTGGCCTATTTTACCGAAAACGCAAAGGCTATAGCCTTACTTTTTGCCCAAAAATAGGCATTCCCAAAATCGGCCTATTTTACTGAAAAAGCAAAGGCCATAGCCTTACTTTTTGCCCAAAAATAGGCATTCCCAAAATCGGCCTATTTTACCGAAAAAGCAAAGGCTATAGCCTTTCTTTTTGCCCAAAAATAGGCATTCCCAAAATCGGCCTATTTTACCGAAAAAGCAAAGGCTATAGCCTTACTTTTTGCCCAAAAATAGGCATTCCCAAAATCGGCCTATTTTACCGAAAAAGCAAAGGCTATAGCCTTACTTTTTGCCCAAAAATAGGCATTCCCAAAATCGGCCTATTTTACCGAAAAAGCAAAGGCTATAGCCTTACTTTTTGCCCAAAAATAGGCATTCCCAAAATCGGCCTATTTTACCGAAAAAGCAAAGGCTATAGCCTTACTTTTTGCCCAAAAATAGGCATTCCCAAAATCGGCCTATTTTACCGAAAAAGCAAAGGCTATAGCTTTACTTTTTGCCCAAAAATAGGCATTCCCAAAATCGGCCTATTTTACCGAAAAAGCAAAGGCTATAGCCTTACTTTTTGCCCAAAAATAGGCATTCCCAAAATCGGCCTATTTTACCGAAAACGCAAAGGCTATAGCCTTACTTTTTGCCCAAAAATAGGCATTCCCAAAATCGGCCTATTTTACCGAAAAAGCAAAGGCTATAGCCTTACTTTTTGCCCAAAAATAGGCATTCCCAACATCGCCCCATTTTACCGAAAAAGCAAAGGCTATAGCCTTACTTTTTGCCCAAAAATAGGCATTCCCAAAATCGGCCTATTTTACCGAAAAAGCAAAGGCTATAGCCTTACTTTTTGCCCAAAAATAGGCATTCCCAAAATCGGCCTATTTTACCGAAAAAGCAAAGGCTATAGCTTTACTTTTTGCCCAAAAATAGGCATTCCCAAAATCGGCCTATTTTACCGAAAAAGCAAAGGCTATAGCCTTACTTTTTGCCCAAAAATAGGCATTCCCAAAATCGGCCTATTTTACCGAAAAAGCAAAGGCCATAGCCTTACTTTTTGCCCAAAAATAGGCATTCCCAAAATCGGCCTATTTTACCGAAAAAGCAAAGGCTATAGCCTTACTTTTTGCCCAAAAATAGGCATTCCCAAAATCGGCCTATTTTACCGAAAATGCAAAGGCTATAGCCTTACTTTTTGCCCAAAAATAGGCATTCCCAAAATCGGCCTATTTTACCGAAAAAGCAAAGGCTATAGCTTTACTTTTTGCCCAAAAATAGGCATTCCCAAAATCGGCCTATTTTACCGAAAAAGCAAAGGCTATAGCCTTACTTTTTGCCCAAAAATAGGCATTCCCAAAATCGGCCTATTTTACCGAAAACGCAAAGGCTATAGTCTTACTTTTTGCCCAAAAATAGGCATTCCCAAAATCGGCCTATTTTACCGAAAACGCAAAGGCTATAGCCTTACTTTTTGCCCAAAAATAGGCATTCCCAAAATCGGCCTATTTTACCGAAAAAGCAAAGGCTATAGCCTTACTTTTTGCCCAAAAATAGGCATTCCCAGCATCGCCCCATTTTACCGAAAAAGCAAAGGCTATAGCCTTACTTTTTGCCCAAAAATAGGCATTCCCAAAATCGGCCTATTTTACCGAAAAAGCAAAGGCCATAGCCTTACTTTTTGCCCAAAAATAGGCATTCCCAAAATCGGCCTATTTTACCGAAAAAGCAAAGGCCATAGCCTTACTTTTTGCCCAAAAATAGGCATTCCCAAAATCGGCCTATTTTACCGAAAAAGCAAAGGCTATAGCCTTACTTTTTGCCCAAAAATAGGCATTCCCAAAATCGGCCTATTTTACCGAAAATGCAAAGGCTATAGCCTTACTTTTTGCCCAAAAATAGGCATTCCCAAAATCGGCCTATTTTACCGAAAAAGCAAAGGCTATAGCTTTACTTTTTGCCCAAAAATAGGCATTCCCAAAATCGGCCTATTTTACCGAAAAAGCAAAGGCTATAGCCTTACTTTTTGCCCAAAAATAGGCATTCCCAAAATCGGCCTATTTTACCGAAAAAGCAAAGGCTATAGCCTTACTTTTTGCCCAAAAATAGGCATTCCCAAAATCGGCCTATTTTACCGAAAACGCAAAGGCTATAGCTTTACTTTTTGCCCAAAAATAGGCATTCCCAAAATCGGCCTATTTTACCGAAAAAGCAAAGGCTATAGCCTTACTTTTTGCCCAAAAATAGGCATTCCCAAAATCGGCCTATTTTACCGAAAAAGCAAAGGCTATAGCCTTACTTTTTGCCCAAAAATAGGCATTCCCAAAATCGGCCTATTTTACCGAAAACGCAAAGGCTATAGTCTTACTTTTTGCCCAAAAATAGGCATTCCCAAAATCGGCCTATTTTACCGAAAAAGCAAAGGCTATAGCCTTACTTTTTGCCCAAAAATAGGCATTCCCAAAATCGGCCTATTTTACCGAAAATGCAAAGGCTATAGCCTTACTTTTTGCCCAAAAATAGGCATTCCCAAAATCGGCCTATTTTACCGAAAAAGCAAAGGCTATAGCTTTACTTTTTGCCCAAAAATAGGCATTCCCAAAATCGGCCTATTTTACCGAAAAAGCAAAGGCTATAGCCTTACTTTTTGCCCAAAAATAGGCATTCCCAAAATCGGCCTATTTTACCGAAAACGCAAAGGCTATAGTCTTACTTTTTGCCCAAAAATAGGCATTCCCAAAATCGGCCTATTTTACCGAAAACGCAAAGGCTATAGCCTTACTTTTTGCCCAAAAATAGGCATTCCCAAAATCGGCCTATTTTACCGAAAAAGCAAAGGCTATAGCCTTACTTTTTGCCCAAAAATAGGCATTCCCAGCATCGCCCCATTTTACCGAAAAAGCAAAGGCTATAGCCTTACTTTTTGCCCAAAAATAGGCATTCCCAAAATCGGCCTATTTTACCGAAAAAGCAAAGGCCATAGCCTTACTTTTTGCCCAAAAATAGGCATTCCCAAAATCGGCCTATTTTACCGAAAAAGCAAAGGCCATAGCCTTACTTTTTGCCCAAAAATAGGCATTCCCAAAATCGGCCTATTTTACCGAAAAAGCAAAGGCTATAGCCTTACTTTTTGCCCAAAAATAGGCATTCCCAAAATCGGCCTATTTTACCGAAAATGCAAAGGCTATAGCCTTACTTTTTGCCCAAAAATAGGCATTCCCAAAATCGGCCTATTTTACCGAAAAAGCAAAGGCTATAGCTTTACTTTTTGCCCAAAAATAGGCATTCCCAAAATCGGCCTATTTTACCGAAAAAGCAAAGGCTATAGCCTTACTTTTTGCCCAAAAATAGGCATTCCCAAAATCGGCCTATTTTACCGAAAAAGCAAAGGCTATAGCCTTACTTTTTGCCCAAAAATAGGCATTCCCAAAATCGGCCTATTTTACCGAAAACGCAAAGGCTATAGCTTTACTTTTTGCCCAAAAATAGGCATTCCCAAAATCGGCCTATTTTACCGAAAAAGCAAAGGCTATAGCCTTACTTTTTGCCCAAAAATAGGCATTCCCAAAATCGGCCTATTTTACCGAAAAAGCAAAGGCTATAGCCTTACTTTTTGCCCAAAAATAGGCATTCCCAAAATCGGCCTATTTTACCGAAAACGCAAAGGCTATAGTCTTACTTTTTGCCCAAAAATAGGCATTCCCAAAATCGGCCTATTTTACCGAAAAAGCAAAGGCTATAGCCTTACTTTTTGCCCAAAAATAGGCATTCCCAACATCGGCCTATTTTACCGAAAAAACAAAGGCTATAGCCTTACTTTTTGCCCAAAAATATGCATTCCCAAAATCGGCCTATTTTACCGAAAAAGCAAAGGCTATAGCCTTACTTTTTGCCCAAAAATAGGCATTCCCAAAATCGGCCTATTTTACCGAAAACGCAAAGGCTATAGCCTTTCTTTTTGCCCAAAAATAGGCATTCCCAAAATCGGCCTATTTTACCGAAAAAGCAAAGGCTATAGCCTTACGTTTTGCCCAAAAATAGGCATTCCCAACATCGGCCTATTTTACCGAAAAAACAAAGGCTATAGCCTTACTTTTTGCCCAAAAATATGCATTCCCAAAATCGGCCTATTTTACCGAAAAAGCAAAGGCTATAGCCTTACTTTTTGCCCAAAAATAGGCATTCCCAAAATCGGCCTATTTTACCGAAAACGCAAAGGCTATAGCCTTTCTTTTTGCCCAAAAATAGGCATTCCCAAAATCGGCCTATTTTACCGAAAAAGCAAAGGCTATAGCCTTACGTTTTGCCCAAAAATAGGCATTCCCAAAATCGGCCTATTTTACCGAAAACGCAAAGGCTATAGCCTTATGTTTTTCGGAGCAAGTGGGATTCTTAAATTTGGCCTATCTTTCCAAAACACCAAAGACTATAACTTACCTTCGTAAAGGTTGAAAGCTTGGAAATGGCGAATACTTGATGAGATTGACAAGCTTGAGAAAAAAGACATTTGATTTTCAAATTTGACAGTGATACAACAACTACGATATTGTAAACTCTCAAATATATACAAAAATTTTTTCACATTGTTTTTGATGATTTTGGCAAGAGTTTTTATTTCAATTTACATCTCAATTTACATTAACAACCAGTTCTCGAGTATTGTAAGAAAATTTTAAATATTCAAATACAGGAGTAAAGAATAAATATAACTACAAATTTATTGAAATCACTTCTGATAACGGTTGATATCTAAATTTGTATTTAATGACATATTTTTCATGACTGTATTTTTGCTTTTAAATCCCCCAAAGCGCTCTATGTGATGCATATTACACCGGGGATCAGTTTTAGTCGTTCAAATAGGAGACCTTTGAAAAACCTTCGATCAAGATTTCATACATTCGAAATATCGCCACTTTCCAAATAAAACTGTGCTCTTTCCACACTCCTAGCGAGGCACAATGCCAGCCAAAAATCCTTGGAACATTGAAGCCCCTTTTCGAAACTCCTTTCCCGGTACTACCTATCCCAAGCGACTAACTGAAGAATCCTCTCGCAAAACGAATTTTTGATTCACCTGATAATTGCAATGAATTGAATTACATCATGTGTCCAGATTTGAAAATTTATTGCCATGGGCGGTAGGAAACCGATAAAGAGATAAATAACCCCGGCGACAATTATCTAGCGACTATTGCGCTGAATTGTGAATGCCTTCTGATGATATGGTACAATTCTGACAATAAAATATATATTAAATCACACATCACGTGAGATTTGCGATTAAGCAAAATTACTCCTACGAAACACTTCAATCATCTTTATTCACGAAGATTTTCACGAGATATCTAATGTGAGCCAGGATTTAAGGAGGCCTTTCGACAATAAGGGTCTATTTCAGTTGGTGTAGTTAAAAACCCTCTGCTAACCAATAGGCTTTGCGATCATCCTTTGCTATGGGCAAACAAACAACTGGAGACTGCACGTGCGAGGTACGGGAAACAAGTGCATTGCTTTGGCCTCTTTTGAAATTGGAGAAAAAGAAATATCCAAATTCGGACTCTACACCTTTGTCTATGCTTAAGATATATTGTTAAACATGATCCTTTGTTTGCTGAATGAAAAGCAAGGGAAAGAGAATTTAGGCCATAAACGACTTTCAGATAATATGAAAGGCCACTCTGGCGTCGCAAAGGATTATGGTTAGCAGTGACTCTTTAATCAATACGACTAATCGGTATTCTGAAACACGCGGTTCGTTTCAAACTACAATACATTCGGAGAAAACTGATGAAAAACTAAATCATATCAAAACGAGCAAAAAGTACAAAAATTAAGAGTCGGTGATATTAATTCATTAATCACTTATTAGTCACTCAAATATATACTAAACATTATTATTCAAACATTTCTTGCTAAAACTGCAAGAGGACAGTTTCCTAATAAAATTGAGGTGTTTGATTACCTCGTATTTGCAGGAAAACAAACGGGTGCCCCAAAAAAGTATTCCTGTTTTCAAAATCGCCAAAATTCGATCGTGAAAGAGATCATAAAATTTTCTTGTTGATCTCCTTTGCTAATGATCCTAATATATCTAAAGGTGATCAAATGTTTGTTGTCATCACTTGATGGGTATGGAATAACGCATTGCAAAACCTCACTCTGATTTACACTCTTTTAGCAAAATCGTTTACCTTGCTCATGAGCCATATCAGTGGGATTTTTCATTCTCTTTCACGTCCACAATAAATTTTTGCGTTTTATTCAGACATTCATACTTGGAGCTTTACGATTAAGGTGGCTCTGCACTTAAGGTGGCTCACTACCGAAAAATTTCAAAATTACGAAGCAGCGATAGGTGGCTGTGTACCAAGTAACAAAATTTCAAAACTAAACAAAAACACTAAGGTGGCTCGCTTCTGATATAAATTTCAAACTGCTACACACTGGGTGTCCCATAGCCCATGCTACAAGTCTCAGTTTTAATCTCAGCGTATCTCAGACAGCGTAGCACTTACACCATGACAATGCGAAGAGAAAAAACCAAGACTTTTATCAAGTCAAAGCAGCCTTAAACAGGGGTAAATTCACTAATTTAAAAGCACATCAAATGATCAGCTACTTCTGGAAGAATAATTTGATCTTTGATCTACTATCCAAAGAAAAAAATTTGAAGACTGGCTTTTTAATAAAACTTTGGTGATTTTTCAAGCAGCGGTACTTGGGTAATAGGAAACCCGGAAGGTTAGTTCTTTCCTTCCCTGTGCAATCTCTACAATACCATTTTCATACAAACCCAACAATATCAATAAATGGGAACGCAGAGATAGCAAATTCCAACCAGCCACAGTTTCAAAGATATCTTCTCAAGCTCGTGCTTAACATTTACAAACAAAGATTCTGCCATGTTCTGAACCAAGGGTATGTTTGATTGGTAATTCAAATCCTACCAAATTCTGAAAGCAGTAGACTTCGCAGAGACGGAATAACGTTTCCCAGTCGAACACAAAACCGTTGGATTGACCATGGAGAAAATGAGTAACTCTCTAAAGTCAACCAAGCCCTATGGCTTTTCGAGCGGAAGTTTCAGAGGGCCTTCCAAACCTATCAAACATAATGTTTCGATTATTCCACTAAGTCTAAGCATTTTCAGAACTGGTGCCAATAGAACACACCCCTGGCTGTAAAATTGACAAAAACATCTGTGGCTTATAACAGACCAACGAAAGTTGCCTCTGCTTTCAATTAACGACATCAAATAAACGATTTAAATACATTTCTTTAACTACCATGTACAGCAATCAAATGTCCTGGAAAAGATCCCCAGAAAGGCTTCTTCTGGAATTGCTGGAAACATTTTTGCCAAACAAGAGACCTCAAGGCTGGCCAAACGAGTTTATAATTTCTTGGAAACCGTTACAGACTTTGGTTAAGAAATGTTTCTTTGTTACCTTAATTTATCAAAAACCACTCGAAAAGCAAAACACAGCAGGTTTTTTGTTCAGCACAATATATTTGCGAAGAAAATTCCTGAAAACGTGGCGAAATGAGCCAACGATTTGCAAATTTGCTGATTAACGAAACAATACTCGTTTGGTCAGCTTTAGACATGTGATAGCTATTTTAGGCAGACCTCTCAAATCTACGATACAACTTACATTCAGCTACCGACACGATTCCCTCAAGAATCACAAACCAATCCCAGCTTCCCATAAATCAAGCGAATAATTAATGAAAAATAATAAAAAACTTCTGAAGAAAACAACAACACTTCTAAAATGCCATAGCATTTGCAAGTACCCTGGACGTTTCCTTCTCCATCCCTTCGCAGCGCCTTTTATCTCAGTCGACTGATGAAAGAAAGTGAGATTTGGACAAGTCCACAAGTGCCCCGTCCCCTTTCCAAAACCAAGGTATGTTTTGCAGGAGAGTTAAAGATCGAAACACAAATTCTTACTCAAAAACGAAAATTATACCGGGTGGGTCAAAAACAATTTGGCGGGCTATGGAATAAGAATTATGTGACTGATATTCGAAACTAAAATGTTAATCTATCAGTCAAAGGCTAATAAAGATGAAAAAAATGTCTTTTGGGTAAAATCACACATTTGTAAGACCCAAAAATTATAAAAATGCCTGCAAAGGGTTTGTATGGGAATCGAGGATTCCACATTCCGTTCTGGTCCATGATTTATGTGGCACTGAAGTTTACATTGCCAGCTTGAGAAATGGAATTCGAATTTTAATTTAAGGTAAATCATGGACCAGAATGGAATGTGGAATTTTCGTTCCCAAAAATGCCCGTTACCAGCATTTTCCTAATTTCTGGGTTTATAAGATGAGGGATATTACGAAACAAATTTTCTCATCTAAGTTAACCTTTGACTTAGATTAACATTTAAGTTTTGTATATCGGCCAAATACTGTTTATTCCACAGCCTGCAAAACGCATGAACTGTTTTTGATTCACCCGGTAGATGGCTTGCTTATCAAGCTTTAGTACTTCCTGGATTAGCTCCCATTGAAAGTGCGCTTTATTTTTGTTAACGATATTATTCTATTTCAATTTCTTATTAAAAGTCTTCACTGGGATCTTGAAATAAGAAGGGAATTGCCTAAGACATGCTGATAATATTTCGATTGGGACTGCTTCAGTTCTTAAAATTTCGTCATCAAACACAATATTTTTGCAAAACAACGCATCAAAACACAAAATGCGTCGTATCGTGTTATCAATTATTCAGAAATAACTGTTACTTTGATGAAAGAAGACACAATGAAAATACTGGATTAGAATTTTGTATGCTGTTCGAAAATCTTTCTTGAAACGTTAGCATAAGCAAAATCCGAAATTTGCTTGCGTTCATTTAAAATGAATTAATGTTGTTGCAGCTATTCAATCATTCTTTTCCTAGATTTGCGCGTCAAAGTACAGTCTTCACTAAGAAAGTTTCATCTCAGTACTGTAAAGCCGCCAATTTCTATGTAGTGACAACTATGTGAATATGAGATCAAAGAGAGGCTAGATTCGTCAATTCACAATAAAGGGCCTGGTCCTAGATTCATGGCTTCGTCATACCAATCCTTGTTGTTACGATATCTATTATGTCCCTAACTGCATGCTAGAGTATCCGCGTATTTAAAAGAATAATGCCACTGACTTCCGCAAAAACACATAATTCATTTGCATTCCAATCCTAATTCTGTACCTAAAAATACTTTTAAAATTCTGCAACGAAGGTTTTAATCTAACGTGGGTTTAAAAGCAAAGAACCGATTTTTCAAGCGCCTGAACTTCTTTTAACGCATGCGGTAGCTAGGAAAAGGTCACAGAAGTAAAGAGATGACTGCCTAAACCAACTAGGCCTATTTCTAGCAGACCATTACCTGGTCGTCAAGTCAACCATTTACATCAAAACAATGACTATGCAGTTCTTAAACTGCGATAAAAATCAATTAGTAATTAGAAATCGTTCACTTTGGATATATTTACAAATCTTAGATTCAAAAATTTTTTGTTACAGCCTAACAAATTTGAGGAAAGATTAGTAATGAGTCGAGACTTAGTCATAGCTACCATAATCTAGGAGAATCTGCTGCATCAGGCTGAGGAGCAACGGTTGAGCTGTGGAGGAGAAACACGACGATTACTAGATATCGCAAATAAAAGTATAACACAAAATTGAACGTTTGGGCACAGAGAACCCAGGAAAATGTGTCAACTCCCTCAGTGATAAAGAGGCCCTACTCCGTAGATTCCTCTGCGATCACAAAGCCGTTAAGTAATGCCATAAGCGAGAAATCGACAGCGATGGAGAAATCGAAAAAGAGGCGCCGAATGTTCCATGCCTCGCTTTCAGCTTCTCGCTTATGGCAATACGTCATAGCTTTGTAATCGCAAATGTGGTACAAAGTAAGTAAATTTCCTGAGGCCCCATGGTTTGGGTTGTTGGCACAAGATTATCAAACGAGCTACACAGTGTGCCCCCAACCAGATGTGCCCCGTTTTTTGTGCAAGCTGTGTAGGATCTGCAACTTTAATTGTCTTGGTTTTTACACAATGGCAAAGGTCAGTTTTCTATTTTTAATATCATTAACTATTATGAAGACACAGTTGGATTTTGAGCCACGAAAAGAATTGGTCGCCCAAAGAAATTGTAAGCAACGCGCTAATTAGAGAGGAATTTCTCATTGAATTCTATGATATTGGCCACCTAATATTTATCTTTGTCTACACAATCTTGTACAGTCCTTGCGGCACGGTCACACTACTCCGTTTTTGTTGGCATCTGTTTCTTATTAGTCGAAGATAGCCGTTCACATTGCTCCGTTTTTGAACAAAAACAGAATGAAAAACATTGGTTTTGTCCATCCACAAAATCACGAATGCGGAGCCGAAGATATCCGTTTTTGTACGTTCACATTGTTCCGTAGCCTGTTAACCAATTGTTCCGGTTTTGTGAAAGTCATTGTTGAATGTTGGAGCATTTGTAAGAAGCTCTGTTTTTGTGCGTTCACACTGACCAAATGCGTTTTCAAAACCTTTGCTTCTGTGGACATCCACTACTGACAGCGTTTTCGAAAACCTCCGTTTTGTGGCGTTTTCGTGCGGATCAGTGTCAACACCTTCACAAAAAGAGCTTTTCTCTTCGTTCAAAAAGGAGCAGTGGAACGGGACTTAGAAGCATAAACGTATCAATTTAACCAGGTAAACAAGTTTCTTTACGCAATGAAACCTTACCTTTGAAATGTGTTATATACAGGAGAAGAAAGATTTAGGCAAAGCGGTACAGTTCCAGACATTTTGTGTTGTTCTGTTATAAATCTAAGAATGTGTTCTTTGACCTTTTTGACAGAGTGAAGGCCATTCTCATAACTGAGGTCATAGGGCATAGGACAGCTGGGCTCCAAATCTGAAAAGCAGTGAACGAAAAATGCATGAATGCAAATAATAAGATATATGAATAAATCATAGATATGTAAAAAATTTATGGAGACAGTCGATGAACTTGAGATAAAAATTCTTTTTGACATTTACCGAAATGAAGGAGAAAGGTAAACAAAACTCGCCGTGATTGAACTCTGATTTTCTTTTTGGAGCGTCGCAAATCAAGTCTAAAGGGACTCGAAGGTCATAATCTCAATATATTATGAAGTTGGGAAATATGTAATCAAAAGAACTTTGTTTTCGTTGTAGAATGCAGTTGTTTAAACAACGAAAGGAAAAGCCATTGAATTATTCCGTAATTGGAGCAAACATAATGAACTGTCCCAAACTAGATGTCTGCCTCAAATGAGGGTAGCCTGCACTTCGAGAAATTCTTCAGAATGCGGCAAAATATCATTCGATTCTGATTCTTTTAATAGCTAAAAGGTCTATTGAGGGATTTCGCACAAGTAATTTTGGGATATTGCAAATCTCACGAATTTATGGGTATGGCTTTTATGTAAAAGTTCATTTATTGGCGAGCATTACCGTTTTCAGACTGTGCCGGTCGGTGCTGGTATCATGTGAACGTGGTCTAAAACATACTTATCAATTAATGAGCAATCTTACGACCATTTTATGACCTTTTCTTCATGCATCTCTATTTTGACAACGCAGTAATTTTCTAGATTTTCTCATATTCCCCTTTACCTTTTGCAGTTTAATTTCACGGCGACAACAAGATAAGCTATGCTTTACTTTGGTCATGTAGGATACAGATCTTTCCATATATACCTGAAATAGCATTTAGTCCTGTATTCTATGAAGAAAAAATGAATTGAATTGAATTGAATTACAACGACAAAGTGATCAAAATGATAAATATAAGAAACTGACAAAAGAGTATTACATACCACTACAATAGTGCTTGCCCGTCGCTGTAGTATGACAACACGTGCACATACATGTATGAAACCTCAGCCTGCCTTCATCGAGATAAGGATGTGACAATGCATCAAGAGCAGTGATACGCTTCTCTGGGTTGAATACAAGCATACAGCATATCAAATGTACCGCTTCATGTGTTGCAAGACTGGATAAACCATACAGCCTGTGCATGGCTGGTGGCTTGAAGGCTTGTGACATGATATACTTAATTGCCCCATCACTGGCACCTGCAGCTTTCATGTCATCGTAGTGTGGTGTGCCAAGAAGATCGGTTGTTTGGTTTAATTGTTGAATCGGGCTCTGTGCTTGAAATAAGATTCTGCGACCAAGAAGCTCAGCGAATATGCATCCAACAGACCATAGATCCACTGGAAATAACAATACGAATACCGTAAAGGCTCTATTAAACCCCTGGGGGGGCTTATCTAATTTTGGGCACTCCTAGAGGGGGGCTTAAAAGAGGAGGCTCATTAGAGAGGGGGGCTTATTCAAAACCTAATTTCTATACTTGAAATACAATACTTTTCTCCAGTTTTCAGTCGTAAAATATTCAAGGATCAACTGATCTCTCATGCTCCTTAAGAAATACGATTTACGTTTCACTTCTATTCTACGTTTTACGCATAATGGGTCAACAGGTAGGCTACATGCCAAATTCATGAGAGAACTTTCCGGTTGAAAATAAGATACTTGTTTGATTGTTTACAAAAACAATATTTGCACGATAAAAAACAAAGTCTCTACTTACGGCTGCCAAGGGAATGCTTTGATAAAAAGGAAAATAACGGAATGATTGAAAAGTTTTATTTACCTCCATAAGAATGATATGTCGCTCCAGTCAATAATTCTGGTGCTCTGTAATACTGAGTAACAACCTGAGGAACAATATCATTCCGATTAACGAAGGTATTTGTTGAATCGATTTACCTCCAGGGTGTCCCAAAAAAAGTACTCCCGTTTTAAAAATCGCCAAAATTCGATTATGAAAGCTGTCGTAAAATTTTCTTTTGATCTCTGTTATCAATTACTGTCTACTGAAATATATCTAAAGATAATAATATGTTTGTTTTCATTGCACAAAGGGTTTTAAATAACGGATCAAACAACCTTATTCTGAGGCATAACATTGTTGATTTTGCGTCTAAGAGCGATGATATTGAAATTTTGCATCATCCTTCAAGTTTGCAGTAGTAGTTTGTGTTTCATTCTGACATTTATGACAAAAACGAGATGTCCAATAGACCAAAAGAAATTGCTTGGGTAAGTATCAGTAATTTTTGCAGTATGCTTCAAAACCAGGCAGCATTAAAAAGAACTAAATGCATTAATTCAAATACAAATCAAAAGATCAGTTATGTCTGAAAAAATAATTTGGTCTTTGATCTACTTGCCAAAAAAAGAAATCTTAGGATTGGTCTTATGATCAAATCTTGCCGATTTTCAAATAGGAGTACTTTTTTCTGGGAAATCCAATTTAAATCCTCTAAGACATCAAAAATAAGTCACTAAGCAAACATCGGATATATTTCTAAACAGTTAAACTAAGGAGTGACCCAAAATACTTCCTAATTTAAACTTCTTTATTCAAAGGAGATTCTTCTTCTGTCAAATTTTCCATCATTTTGAGAAAGAATCCACTTATTATATTTTGAAGATGAAGAGAGAAATATATACTAAAGTAACATAGAGCGAATACTTTTGCAAATAAAATGTTTTAAAGAAAGGAGATCTTCAAGAATTCAGAAAAGAGCAAGCAAGTGTACAAAAGAGAGGAAAATTTTTAAGTTAGCGATAAGAAATTTTGGCACCACATTGCTCAGTTTCTAAGGTGTTTCGTTTTATCTTTCAGAGATGGCAACACAAACCTCCTGAGTCATTTCTCTGCTTTTATCCAACTCTTCACATCTTGCTAGTCCAAAATCACAAATCTAAAAAAGAAATTTGTGTGCTAACTTCTGCAGAAAGTCGTTGATACAATTATCTTTCTACCAACGTAATTTAAATGAAAATCAAGAAAAACTAAAAGCGAATTGATTTATGTGATGTCAACAGTTATTTGACACAGCCTGTGTCATCGTTTGTTAGAAAATCACACTGCTCAGATTTAATTATAAACTTTGATTTCATTCAAATAAAATATCCAGGAAGATTGACGGACTTCTTTTCTCATTGATAACTGAATCTTCGAGAAGCATTCTAAAGTTTAAAATGATCTTCAATAACGGGTTCGTTGTTATTAAGACCATTGCCTGATATGTTATCACAGTTTTGCAACACCGGGTCAATTGCTCATTCCAAAAATTGTTTTTTCAAACAATTGGTATCTAAGAAATTTAAACTAAACAGTAATTATCGCCAGATGATTAGCTCTAGAATGTTCCATTACCTTGAGCTGACAGTTACTGTTGACCAATAAATTGCCAGGTTTGATGTCTCTGTGAAGGATTCCGGCTGAGTGAAGATATTTCAAGCCTAGGACAGAAAGAATCAATTCAAGTAACAGCAAGATCATTTTTCGTGCCTTTGAATTACGTGTTCTGGAAAGGATAGTTGTTGTGGGCTTTGTGGGTTTACAAAAAACTTTTTAGCTAAAAAAGAACAGGCAAAGCTTATTTTGGAGAGGACTCTACAAACAGCTTTTAATCGAAAAAAAGTAAACTAACAACTTTGCGGGACAATGATTAATTCCCCAAACGAAGATGAGATTGAGACATCATTCCATGAGAAAAGAACACGCTTATTACCGTGTAAAGTGAATAGCGATAAGCTCTACGAATCGTGCCATGAGAACACTTGGTAAATTTACTTGATATTTTTTCTATCGCACCTGTTTTTCCATTTTCACGCTATGTTCAAGTTGTGCAGCACCTTTTCACGCTATTTTCAAGTTCATTTATTAAAAGCTTGTTACGGCCGAATCCAGATCGCTTTCTCACAATTCAAAAGTCACTTTACCAAATATTGGGAGGGTGAACGTGGGTGCGGCCACTGTTTTGTTCATGAGAATAAAACACGTGTTTTCACACTTCATGGAAACAATATCGATTGTTGCTGGAACGATCAAATATTTGATGCATTGGTGCATGTTTTCATATGAAACAGAGGGTGTGTTTGATTGGTAACAATTCTGAAAACAGTTAACTTGGTAGACTCAAAATTTGTGTTTGATTGAGTCCCCAACTTTCGAAAATGGTAGGTTTGGCAGGCCTATTGAACCTTCTGCTCCAAAAGGCAGAAGGTCTGGCAGACTTTGGAGAAATTATCGTTTTCATTTGCGAAGCTCTGAAAACCAGGCGAATTTGGTTGCATTGCTACGGAAATGGAGTCAGTGCAAATTTATTGCCAAGCCAAGCACCAGACTCGTCTTCGTGTTTTTCAACAGAAAACCACGTTTTCTCCAGGATGAATCTGAAACCTGCAATGTTGTGTTTGATTGCGAAATGTGTTTCCATCTCTGCGAAGTCTAGCAAACTCAAAATTCGCAATAAAAATTTTACAAAGTACTGCAACTAACCTCTAAGAATTTGATAAAGGAAAACTTTGATATGATCTGAAGTTAGTGGCTGTGGAGAAACAATGATTTTGTGCAAGTCAGATTGCATAAGTTCTGTTATGACATATCTTCAACAAAGTTAAGGTCAAATTGCAAATAATAACGAAATCTACAGTTAAGAACCATAAGAGGATACTCCTCAGTTAAGATAAATTCTGCATAGTATAAGAACAAGATTTAACAGCTGAGCTTGGTAAAGTTCTTGCTACAAAGCAATATTTTAGCTAACTGTTGTAACTGTTTGTGAAACTGGTTCTTTCAAAATAGGTTGTTGAAGCCTTTAATGTCTGCTGTCCCCTGAAATTTGTTTCTGGGGTGTTGAGAGCTAAGTTGACATCCACTTCTCCAGCCACAATGAAGTCGAATTTGTTTTCACGACAGAGGACGTCTACCGTAGGCCGAAATTTGATCACAGTAAATAAAGCAATTTTAAGTGGAGGACAAATCAGTTCAGGCTTTTGACCACAGGCAAAGCAAGTTTAAAGTGCAGGGCTAAACAACAACTGGCAAAAATTACTGCTTAGGTCAGGATAGCCTTTGTGCGGAGGAGCAAAAAGTTTGAAAAGTATGGCCATAATGCTGCTAAGCTATGGCTCTGAGTGGTACATGTAAGACTGTTTTGTGCATCAAAAAGCTGTAATGTAATTAAAAAACACAACACTGATTGAACATGGGGGAGGATTTTGAGACCAGTGGGTAGAAGCAAAGGATGTACTTCTGGGTGTCCATTTAACATTTGTTTACTTCAGCAAAAGTATCAAAATGTCTAAATTTAGTTCATGAGATATTTCTTTCTGACATAAATACATCATCAGCTATCTTTATCAAAAGGCAGTTACATTCTTATTGCTCTGATATGAATAAATTATGTCTAATTTCAAATTCATTAGAAAAATAGGAAGGAAATCAGAATAATAGGCCATATGTTTCATTAACTAAAAGATGTTTTGTTACCAAGGGAATTCATGGCTAATTTCTGATGTCTTTGTTCAAAGTATTACTTATTATGGAAATTTTTTGGATTACATGAAATAACTTGTGGGCACTTGTGGACATAGTAGCTTTTAGGGACATGACAGGGTCTTGAGGCTAAGCTTGCCATGCCTGAAAACTTTCAGACAGAGAAATTTTGGGGACAGGAAATACACCACAGATCTGAGGCCAGGAAACCACAAATCCCTAGTTCCTAGAAAAGATCCCACTGATAAATGAATTGACACTTTCAACTGTTCTCAAAAGGGTCTGGGTCAAGTAATATTTCTGTAAATGTTTCCCTGGCAAGTTCGTTTTTACTTCCAATACTGTTGTCCACATTTGAACATTTCATGAGATTTATCCCAAATGTATAATTCCGTCAATCCAGATTCTTTTGAGGAAAAGCTAAAAGTTCTATGCTTTCACATTAGAGGAAAGATGCAACAGTTATCAAATTACTTTTCAAAGTTGAGCTTTCATCTGAAACATCGTTTCCCCAGTGAGTTGTTTTGAATTCCCACATTTCAAGTCAGCTGAAGACCTTAGAGTTATGTTGAATTGTCATTTGAAACTGAATTGAGTCAACCATTAGTTACATCTAAACCCCCGATTGTTATTCATTCTAAAGAAGGAGAATTTGATTGTGAAAAACAGTTGGTAAGAACACATAATCTCACGCTGTTGGTAATCATTTGGACTGCTCATTGGGGGTTGGAATTTAGGGGGGATTTAGGTTACCGTAAAGCAAGATAACAAAGTTAAATTCAATGTGGCTTAGAAAGAAGAATTGAGCATCCTAGGGGTTATCCAAAGCAGCTTTTTCAAGGTGCTCTCATGTGTGTATGTTTTTAAACAAAGATCATGTCCTAAGGGGCCCCAAGTTTCCTGAAGGAGTTTGACTACATACATAAGAAACTCAGATTCTCAGATTGCTTTCTCTCCTCTCACTTGTTTCCTGCATCAGATCACTCAGAAAGCCCTTGAGCAATTTCTATACATTGAAGATACTTCAGAACGCCTTGTTTTGAAATGTTCAGGGGGGTACAAGATCTGAAGATTTTGAGAAAATTCCAGTACTGTACTGGCCCAAATTCTTCTTATAAAAATGTATGTGTGTATGATTCTTGAAAAAATGACTGCAGAAGGGCTCACAATGTTACAGTTTGAAAACAGGGCCACCAAGAGCTTTTGGAGGCCCTGAGACAAAACTGCAAAATGAGGCCCCCCTGAGAAGCAAACAGACAATTTTTTAATCAGGCCCTTTAGATTGTCTTCTAAGATGCATTTCAGAGCATTTCCTACAGTCAAAATGTTAAAACTCTTCAATTAAGAGGCCCCTTAGACCCTGAGGCAAACTGCCCCTCCTGTCCCCCTCTTGGTGGCCCTGTTTGAAAACAGGACTATACCCAACAACATTTGAAGGAACCTTGAGGACCAACATTCAAAAATTCGTTCAACTCCAGGTTAATCTGTTTGGACATCTCTTGCATCTTTCTGTACTTAGCCCCCCTGCTACATCATTGTCATTATGCATTGCAGGATTCTTATTACATCAAAGGATCCCACATAAAATCTTAGGCTTCCTGCTTACATTCTGAAAATCTAGAATCTAATTGCATTACAAAATTTCTGGAATGCCACAACCAGGTTGTCTTTTCTTGCTGATTCTTTGACTGAAGTCAAGTATTATGATTATGATTTAATATTCAAACAAGTTGAATAGAAAACATGTTTCCATTCATGCAGAATGGCTTCCATTTGAAATCTGCAGGTTGGCAAGTCCTTCTGATTTCAAATCATGGTATTTGGGGTCATCTCCATCTCCTTAATAAAAATCTTTGAAAGGTTATATCAATACCAATTTCCTGGAAAAAAGTTTTAAATATTTTCAGAGAAGCTGCAAGAATTATTCCAAACTCCCTGACGTAAATAAAAGCTTCTTACTCTGCAATTTCCTAATCTTTCTGTTGTTTCCAACAGAATGTTCGATATGAAATTATCATTTGAAATTCAAATTTGCCTGGAATGACCCCAAAAATGCAAAGTGTGTTTGATTTGTTACCAATAATAATATTCTTTGCTGTTCTGAGATCCTCTAGTTTGACAATTTCTACTTGATAGAATCCCATTTCACTGAATAATGTACCCCAGTAGACCTTTAGTTTTGTCATTCTCATTGGCAGCTTTGAAAACCACTTTTCAAAATCTTTGAATAAACGGATAAGGCTTCCTATATTAATGGAATCCCCAATTTCTTTGCAGTGGTTACCCCTTTTGTGATACCTGCTTGAAGAAACAGGCATCCGATTGATCTGATTCCAAATGTGGGGCTGGATGGGCGTGTGAAACTTTTTGGTAAAAAAGCCTCTTTATACCTTCAAAAGCAAAATTGCTGACTGAGGAGCGAAAAACTCGAGAAAGTCTTGCCTTTTTAAATCATCGATTTTAGTCAATAGTTTAAGCTGAAGATATAACAACGAACATTTACTGCCAAGTCGAAATCAATGAGAAATTGTTATCAAACATGTTTGGGTCAGAGAATTAAAATGTTCCGAGACTCTTCGAATGTGCTAAAGGCATTCGTGCTAGCACTTTATCCCTGCTTTTCTCCACAAAAACAAAATCCGCTATTGTTGACGTAGTAAAGAACTGCAAAGGAACACGAGCGATGATTCTGAGTGCAATTGATGGCGATTATCCTCCCTTACTCAGCGTTGTCACGGAATCACGAAAATATTTATCGGACAAAATGAGAAGGATACAATTCGTGGAAAACATCCATTGGGTCAGGTTGCAAAATATCGAGTGCTCTGACAACCTGTGAAAGAAAATTAAGAGATGAAAAGTTTTGAACACAATCAGAAGGGCGGTGGCTTGAGGGAACTTGTCCACAGTTTTCTTCATTAAAACTTTGAACTGTGCTTGAGACATAAAAATTCGATGAGGAGAAACCGAAGGGTCATCTAGGGCTTGCACAGGTCTCTCAACACATTATCTGAGGTTTAGAAGTGGTGGATTGGGTTTGTTTATCTTTATGTGTCCTTGATTGATATCCCTTGGAGGATATCCTTTTTCGTTTCTCCAACTTTGGAGACTTGCTTCTGTGATGTTTTTTTTTCTAAACAACCTGAAATGCTTCCAGGAAACAAGTCCAAAGTTCAAGTTTCTAATGAAAACTTAGCTGAGAATTTTAGAGATATGGTGGTAAAAAGTTCCCCTGAAATTTCCAGGGAAAATCGTTTCAGAAAATGAGATGAAAGGCAGGTAGAATATTTGACATTTAAGAAGCAGGTATTGTTTTATGCTGTATTAGGATACATGCAAACAGTTTTTATTAGATCAAGATTGCATGCAAGCTTATTTTCAGAATCGTAAAAATTTTGTTGCTCAAAAAAAGTACAGTTCTATTTCTTGTAAAGATCTTGGAAATAGCTTGATGTGAAGAGGAAACAACTTGCCAGACTCAACACAATGACTAGTCGATTTACAAAAAGCATGACAACTTACATTATCGTGTTTGAAGAAACAGAGCATTCTCAGCTCACGATAGACACGCTTGCTTGAAACGATGTTTTGGAAAACATTAGGCATTTTCTTGAGAGCAACTCTGTTGCCATTCCTTGGGTCTGTGACAGCCCTGTAAAGAAACAAGGAAAAGCACAGGAAATGATAAGATTTCATGTTCTAGTAGTGGTGGTAAAATAGAAAAACATTAGTCCTTCTAAGCTGCCTCTAGGAGGGTAAAATTGCTCCATCTACTGGGGTAAGACCGGTAACTGTGGGGTAAAAAGGGGTGGGTGAAAAATTGGGATACATTTTGCTGTGTAGAACCTTTGTCCAGTTTTCCTCCAGCTACAACTGCTCTAACTGCGTCAGACTGCTGAAAAATTCGTTCTCTACTGACCAACATTTTAAGCAAAGTTTGAAGCAAATACTGAAAGGTGACTTTTGCAATGATTTCAGGCCGGCTTCTGGCTTCCTTGTCTGAGAAATATATGAAATGGTAACATGATCACTAGGAAGTGAGGAAATATTTTGATGGTAAGAGATAATCGTACAGATCTATACCAGCAAATGCCTCCTTGGCAATCAATATTACCAAAAGAGCCGCTAATAATGTTTTGGTTCGGAAGCAGGCCAAGGTTTCTTCGTAGACGCAATGATATTTCCTCTCTGCAATGTTGTCACGATATTTTTGTTGTTCGATCTCGCAGTGATATCACTAAAAGTTGTAAATTTATCCTTTGATTATTTGTGCGAATAGAATCATTGGGGGAATGTTCTCGTGAGATGATGTGGGGTAGGATGATACAGTTTGAAAGACATGCGAGATTTTAGAGGAGAGTCCTGGTTGCAAATTGGCAACCAACTGAAACTTTGCAGACAGCAAAGCAGCAAGCAATAAAATGCTTCCCCAACCAAAAGCAAACTGGCGATCGCAAATATTATTTGATCACTTGTAAAGAGAATAAATGTGGTAATAAATTTATGTGATCCTAAGGGGAAGGATGGTACAGTTAGGAAGATATGCGAGATATAACAGGAGATACCTTGCCGCACAGTGGCACCTGGTTGGAATTTTGCAGACAGCGCAAGCAAAGAAATATTTCTCTAACCGGGTGATCGCACACGGAAACTACACATAAAACCTCTTACTTACCAAACAACTCCAAACGCTCCATAACCGATCGGTTTATCAGGTTCAACATTGTTGCATACTGCACCGACTTCTTGGTCTTGGTGATTGGCTTGTTCAGGAAGCATCTTGTGATGATGGATTGCTTCTTTTTTGCCCGGCATTGTCATGGAGTGGTGTGGAGGCAAGACACGGGCTTTACAGAGCGCCATGGCTGCAAATGAATCCACGATCTGGACTGATGTGGAGGCCGAACATCATCTATGTGTATCAAAGCAATAAATTGATGCTGGATTCAAGCGGTTTGCTTCGGTGTAAAGTTTTAGATGGTGCTGTAAACACCAGAGACCTGATCAACACTTCATCCTCAAATGGCCTATGAACAGTCAGAGGAGTTCCCTTAAAACGCATGCGCAAATCCTTTAAATCCTTCCACGGGGGTCACACACATCCTTCCAATCTTTCCATTCTTTCAGAGCGGACGGCCGGAAAACGAGACAAAGAAGAGGTGCGAATATAGTGGACTTTGAACCAACTTTGCGCCTATTTTGAAAGGAATTCAGATAAAGAGATAGGATAGGGGTTTTTCGAAAAGACAATAACAAATTTCACACTAAATATCGTTGTCCATTGCATCGTGAAATCTGATTGGATAGTTTGAATACCGACAGTTCCAAAACTTTGCACCTTCTTTGTACTGAAAGGATTAGGAATAAAGAGTTATGATAGAAGTTTACAGCATGACAATAGTAAATTTCGTTGTTCTAAGATCTGATTGGATAGTTCAAAAATATGCCTTCGTTATGTTTTCTTCGGGCGCAGGTTCAAGTGTGAATTTAAACCGTTATGTATTGCATTTGGAGATCTGATTGGATAAGTCTGATTGTCTTCAGGCAGACCTTGTCGGGTTGGCAAAACTGTGAATCCAAATCGTTGTTCATTGCATCATGAGATCTGATTGGATCATTCAAAAAGATCTCTTCTTCGGATTTTCTTTGAGAAGAGAGAGATGGGCTGAGCCTTGCTAAGTCTCTCTCTCGCCTTCTCTTGTCAGCACAGCACATGAAAGATAAACGCAAAGCAGAACGGGGAGAGAACAGAAGAGAGGCGAAAAGGGAGTTTCTTCTGCTTCCTCGCATTGTATATTCCATGTCTTGCGTTGACAAGACAAGAGCGACAGACTTGTAACAATTCCAAAAATGGGCCTAACTTGTCACTTTGTAATTGAGGCCTTGCTTCCGAATGAACGAATCTTAAAAGGATACTGACTAGATAGTAGATCATTTTTAAAGTTCTTTCCTTTTGTTTGGGCAGCTCTAAAGTTTCTTTCCTGCACCTCTGAATCCATGATCAACCTCATAACTGCATCCCCTCATCACACTGGCTAGCCTATGCTAGGCCCTGCTCACAAATTATTTCATATCAGTATGAAAATCGCCAAATTCACAGTGAGACTGCAAAGAATCATGGGTAACAGAGGGCTTTTAAGTATGTATACTGCACAAGGACCTTTATTGGGCTTCAATTTTTGCATGGCTTACAAATCCTACGTTAAAATAGTTTGCTGAAATTGGAAAATGAAAAGTGTACCAATGCACACAAAGTCTTCTCAAACAATAAGAGATGCAGGTTTTAAAGAAAAGGCACATGAGGAAACAGATACAACACAGGCACACCTCATGGCTTCCAGATCACGCCTTGGAATCGACTGCAGCAAGACAAGGAAGCAGGAAGGATGCATCTGAGAACATTGGGAAGAGGCAATAGGTTATAAAACTTGGATAAAATAGAGCAGAAACAACCCCATCGTTTACTTTCTCAGATTTCTCTGAATCATAACCTGAAAGATTTGCAGAAGTTGACTAGATATCCCCAAGAAATGGCTCTAACAGGAATTCTTGGTGAAATGATTCACGAAAGAGATGGTGAACATCTGCCTTTTGCAAGTGTACCTACTTCATCATCAAGAAAAACTTCATGTGCTGGAAAAATTAAACAGACTTTTGGGACACTTACAACACGAAGATGTGGAAAAGAATGAGACAACTTAATTCCATTTTCTGCTATATGTAATAAACCCAAATATGTACAAAACTGTTAGTAAAAATGCTGCTGATAAGATTTGACGATTGAATGAATTTACGTTTTTCGGTTGGCCCAATGCCATACCGTTCTGATTACGACATTACGACTATTTCCGTGAGCCCATGATTCGAACTAAGAATGATATTGCGTTACAAGATGCTTATAAGACGGAAGTCTGGGTACGACTCATTGACCACGTGCAGATCACCCCGGGCAAGAGGTCTGGGCTAGCCCATCCAACACTACTGTAACCGTCCCATATTGGGATTGGGGCGTCGGTTTTGTGACCATTGACTTTATAGCAATTTTGCTTCAAGGGCTGTGTGAAAAATTTTCTTGTCTTGGTAAAAGGCCAAGAAATATCAGGGACATTTTCGAAATTCAAGGCGTTCCAGAATCAGGATTAGGGCATGTGATATGTTTGTTACCTTTCTTTCTGTCGTCAAACGAAATGATCGAAAGGCAGAAAGCATTTCAATACTTTGTTGATGTAAGATATAGCGGAAGCCGGTTTAAAAGCTGAGACTGAAACAAAATAAGATTGGATGGAACTTTACATCATCCCTCTGTGACTTGCGCTTCTAACGTCATCTTTATTTGATCCAGAAAGAAATCCCAGTATTCAGTTGTTATTATTTTCTACTTGGAAACAAATGACAATGTACGGCTCAACCATCCTCTGAACTTAAAATATTTGTGGGTCATAAGACTGAATCTTTCTTTCCGAGAACAATCCTCTTATTGGAAGGCTAAGGAGCAGAGCATGGGCTAGTGCTAAGAAACATCTAAACGAGTCACTGCCACCAAGGATCGTTTGCAGGCACGCTTCAAGTTCAAACATTCTAAACCTGCACTTGAGAGTGGTCCACTACTGAAAATTTCAAAATCACAACACACCAACGAGGTGGCTCACTTTCAAATAAAGATAAGTTCAAAACACAAAAGACAATAGGTTAAAGTGGCTCGGCTACGGATATAAATTTCACACTGCTACACACTTGGTGTCCTAGCTATCACTCGTGGTTCAACTGCTGCAGGACGGAGTAGAAACTGCGAAAAATGACGTCATCGAGCAATCTGAGATAAGGAAGTGTTTGGATAGATAAGCTTTTTGAAACGATAAATCAAGATTTTAAGGCCCAAGGATCACATTTTGTCAAATATTGGGATCTGTTACAGGGAGCTAGTAGGACTAAAGTTACGAGTTTTCGCGCATGTGTGTGTAGTTTCTGCTCTGTCCTACTGCAGTGTGTAGATCCATGGTTGCTATCAACCAAGGTGTGGATCCATAATTTCCTCTTAGGCCAAACAGATTTTATTTTCAAACAGTCTAAAAATTGCAGCGTGCCTGCAAAAGGGTAAAAGGACTCTGGGTGATGCTCAAAAGTGTGTACTTTGGTATACTGTGTCATACGAAAAGCTGAGTGACAAATCTACGTTTTCCATCAGATTTTCACCAGCATCATAATCGCAAAGTAATAAAGTTTTCCTGCTTATGTACATTCAACTTGTGACAGCGGAGAGCGCTAAATTACAAAAGGGCGCTATGCACTTACGTTGATGGTCAGCTGAACTGAAGCAGAAGCTAACTGCGTTGAATTGAAAACGAAGAATCAGAATAAATGTATTACCCCCTTGTTGCTTGACTCACAAAATGATTCATTTTGTCATAAGAATACTCTTTAGATATTTAAATATTCGATGTTTTAGCTTCTTGGTGTTTCATATTGGGTTCATAGTGCAGGTTCTTTCACGCCTACAATTCAAACCTTACGCTACAACTATCTACGATTTCATTGATGTTTGCTGGAGAAAAATCAGAATTCATTCACTTGCAAATGCAGTCAATCGTAGAATGGTCATCCAGTTTAGCTTAGCCCGTCCGTGATGTATGGGCTGACTAAGTTCATTTCTCTCCCTCTAATTCCAATGCCTTTTGATTTCTCCCATCAGTTTCTGATAGAGATGAATCTTTCTCCGTTCTCTTGTTTTCTTTATATCGTCTTGCTCATTTACAGTGAGCATTTGCATGCTTTGAATATTCACTTTCGTTATAGGCCGAGTAATGAAAAACTCGTTATCACTGAAGCTGCTCAAGACGCGCAGGAAACGAACCCGAACTCATGGCTTTGGTTCTGCTATATTCCGTTTGCAGAGAGTTACGCTATAAATGTTTTTTAAAGGATATCTCAAACTTGTTTTTAGCAAGACCTTATCTGAACTGAAGCAATAAAACTACTTTTCTGCTCGAATTCGACGAGACAAGTGGTGATCTCCAGTACCTCCAGTACCTCCAGTACAAGTGGAATGTGATGATCTCCAGTACCTCCAGTACCTCCAGTACAAGTGGAATGTGATGATCACCTCTTTCATATCAAACGATTCAGTGTTTACCGGCAAAGAAACAGTGGCTCTGATAAAATGATTGCATCTCTCCCCCTGCCTCATTTCATGAGAAGTAGTATTGTTTGTTTACATTGTATCCTAACATTTAGCCTCGTTTTCAAAAATTCGAACACAAGGGACACGTGTGGAACGCTAACAACGATCTCCAGATTATTTCGTCTATTCGTTTACATAAAGCATTCGTTCTCTCAATACACTGATGATATGAAGTGATTGAACAGTTGATTTCTAATGAAAGCGCACTACTAATGAACCACGTGTACACTGCTTCTGACGTGGCCTATGACAGCTTGGCTTAGTTAGGATGAGAACTGAACATCTGGTGATTTCCAAAATCAAAATCTCATATAAGGGGCTATTTTGTCCTTTTTCTTTTAATCAAATTTCAAATAAACAATTAGAATTTATAATAGGATGAGAAATTCCAGTTGCTCATCTATTCATCCTACAACTTGTTTTTAACGACTTTTTTCGCTTGGAACTTCTCACCTTCTTCGTTGGAAGACTGGTCCCTATCAGCTGCCTGCGTGTAAAATTTTCGCATTTGCTAGGCTGTAAAGCAAACTTTACAGTTAAAGTACTTTCCTTGACTCTACCCAAATAAGGTTGAGTATCATGTCGAGTATGGCTGCAGCTCAGGAATACGCTAGAAGGTTACCGTCGCCCATACCGACCGACCGACCGATCATCTTTTCAATCATTTGCAGTATCACGTCCACGTAAACCTAATGAAAAAGGTCTCGGCAGCCGTAAGTATTTGGCCAAAACTTCTCGCAAATAGAAATAAATCAGCTGTGAGCAAGCAATTGATAAATAGTCAGAAAGGGCGATCCTGTACAGGACAAAACTGACCATAATTAGGTGGCCATCCTTTGTTATTCAAAGTCCTTGTCTGCAGCGAATCCCATACACGCCAATGAAGGGGCCTAAGTCTAGAACCAAGAGTTCGAGAACTTAGATGTAGGATAGCTCTCTCTCCCATGAATTGGAAGGAACATAAAGAGAAAAGGTTCGCCTGTAGGCCCATCTATAGAGGGTATGAAAATATGGTACTTTATTCCGCAGGATATAGACCGTCCAGGTGTATACAGCCAGAGCTACGCAACTTAGGCACATTCTTTCGAAACTGATCGCTGATCAAGGATCAAATCAACTTTTCGCATGGACAGTCAGTGTTATCAAAAAAACAGGATTTCTAGGAAATTCTAAGATACCTGACTGATATTCCATAGGAGTACCTCGGTAGATAATTTGCCCCTTGGGTGGATGAGCCTCCTATCTAACTTGGAAGAAAACAGAAACGAGACATGCATCACCTGACATAAAATCGCACCTGCAAAAATGTTCTTTGCAAGCATCTGCAGAATGTTTTAAAAATGCAAGCGGGTTGAAATCAGGGCATTTATACAGCAAGTAGGTTTGTTTAGTTGAACTTGAACAGGTAGATAGTTGAACAGGTAAATAGTGTAACAGGTAAATCAGCTCAAGACCTGTTTAGAAGCGATGCTGTGTTTACAAACATGAAAGAAATAAGTCGTTATCGAGCAATTGAGATTCACCTGTTCAACATGGAGTAACATCATATCTTGCTTAATGTTTGCGTGGAGTTAGATCTCTACAAGGCAATCTTCTCGCATCCATTCAGCTTTTCTTCAATCACAAATTTGCCTGCAAACAAACTTTGCTTCCTAGTGGGCACTTTCAAACAACCTAAGGCTTCGAATTATCCTGACCTGTATTCTTGATTGGGGGATAAGAGTTCTGTTGCTATTGACGGGGAATACATCGTCATCACATCAGCTTATGGTCCATCGGTCCATTATTAATCACAGACGTTGGCCGCTTGTGAAATCCTGGCTTTCTTAAAGAACCATTGTCACCCAGGGTCATTTGCAGGCACACTGTAGTTCCAAACTATCACAAAAATCAAATTGGCCCTAAATGGAGACTACAGAGCCACAGTATAATAGTTGAACAGCGGAAATGGGAATTAAGTTCATTCTCTCTTGATTGATTGATTGATTGATTGATTGATTGATTGAGACTGACTGATTGATTGATTGATTGGTTGAATAAACCTAAACCCTCTGATCGATCCAGACAAGGTATTGCAGCCAATTCGAAGCGTAACGGACACAAAGTTCGCTTCTGTTACCTCCTTTTGCAAACAGCATTCTTGAATTAAACATTAGTAGATTCATTTTTCTGCTTTTCACTTACAGTAGACAGCAGAAATGCTGAAAAGTAAGCAAAATGTTGCTGCGGAGTTTTACGCAGATTACAGCATAGGCCCGCTGTTCAACTCCAGGTCCACCTCCAATTCGATCTCTGATTAATGAACAATCAACCAATCACATCAAAGAACTAGTCTATGCTACCAATCGGAACTTGAGTTAGATTAGAACCCAATGAAAACTTTTGTGAAGGCAAGCGAGAGCTCGCGGGAAGCCAATCCACTAAGAACAATGAGCGGACGCTTTATTAGTGGCAAGAAACTAAGTTTTCTTAGATTTCCAAGCAGCAGGATTTAAATGAAGTAAAATATTCCCCGGTTGGCCTAAATTAGGCCTCAAACAGATGTTTTAAGTAATCGCATTAGGGCGCTACGATTTCATTGTTTGGAAGACAGTAGGAAAGGCTGAAGAACGGGTAGCGGCTCATTTGAAGGAAAGAACTTTAGGGGTTCTAGCAGAGTCTGGTTCTAGTGAGTGCAAGTTTGTAAAGTACTTAATTGGATAAGGGTTTGTGAGATTAAGCGGTTATCAAAGCTCCATTCACCCTTGAAGCGTTTTACTGTCGCAACACCAAAAAAGATTCGCGTCTGCCTATATAAGGCCGGTGTTTCAGAAGGGGTGGGCGCTATTTGCGCAGCCTTACAAAAACGCGTCCGCTGGCCTAAGAGTGGATAAATGTTAGACTTGCTCCAAGCCTCGATCTCGTAATGTGATGTAATCTCAAAGGAACATCCTGAGTTCCCTGTGATCTTATCGTGACAGCTGTGTTAGCCTCGTTGTTTCCTTGGTAATCACAGGGGTGTGGTGAAGAAGCCATAAGAACCGATGGTTATCTCAGGTGTGAGAAAGTTGTAATGGAGTATGCTGATGAGACAATCTCGAGATAGATAAAAGCATGATAAAAGATACCATCTATGGAAGTGGCCTATTGAAAAGATTAATGGCCACTTCTGAGTAATTCCATCATATTTTACTACTGCCGGTGATGTGGCTACACTCTTATGGAATGTTGATCGATCTCTTTATCAGCTGGCCCTGAAATCAGCTAATCATTCATCAGCTGAAGCCTAGTGACCACGAAAAAACTGTGTTCAGGCTAAGAATTCATTTTCTGGCTCGAACCAATTTTAGTTCTCACAACGCAACAGCACCCCTCCGCCAGGAGAAAATCGACTGATGTTCGCAAAAACTCAATGTGTTTTCGTTCGATAAAATAAAGTTTTGGCAAAGACCAGAAATAGTTTCACTATTCTGGAGGAAATCTGATTATGAAAAATGTACAATGAAGCATGCGTAAAAAAGGAAAGTTTTGAGGATAGTTACTTAGCCGTTTGTTGAAGGCTGCTTGCTAAACAGATCCTTCGACTGTAGCGAAATGGCCATTCTTTTTTACTGATCAAATTTCCTTTCTTTGCCAGTTGGCTGTCTAGCCTACGTGGAAATTTTACTTTCCCACTATGAAGGAGAGCCACTGAGCTCTCCTTCACATTGGAAGATGCAGTCTGGACGCAGGCTATTTGTTGTTGCACAAAAAAAGGTATCTCTTTTAGGGAGGTATTCTTCATGGTTCTTCATCCAAACTGCTGTTACTACATCTTATTTGCGCATGGCCTTGATGTGATGTATGGAAGGTCTATGAATATACATGTGGTATGCTTTTCTTTGCACGGGGGTATCTAACACATATAGCAAAAATTCAAGATTATCGCAATAAGCACCGTGCGTCACATCTGGGAGAGCAATTCATACCATGATTATTATTGTAGCGTGATTGAAAAGGAGGTCAAGCCATAGTATCACCCCTTATAGCGTGACGCAAACAATTTGACCACAGGGTCACACATCTATGACAAAAGGACCGTTTCGGAAGGACGTTTCAATTATTGTTGCTAACAAGTAAACTTATTAGCGACTTAAAACCTACAGTTACAAAATGGAGCTAGAATAACATAAAGGAAATACACGACCATATCGATGCCACCATACATTTGATTTTAATAATGTGGATGTTGAGGTGGGGCAACAAAAGATGTGACAGCCATGGAGCAGCAACGGCACACGGGCTTGGAAAGCACCATTTTTTGTTAATCAGAATTTGAAACAATGAAAGATAGATGTCGAATTTGTGATACCGAAAATTATGGGAAAGAACCCAGAACTTTCTACCAAGATACAATGCGCATCTTTCAAGGAGTTTTATAGGACTTCGACAAAACAATTCAGTGCAAGAGTGACAAAAGGGTCTTGCCATTCGCTGCTATCTTTAGCGTAATCGTCTATTCACCCAGTTATTTCATGAACAAATCCAAAAGCACTCGTGCTACCTGCTTGGTATCAGTTAGATCTGAGTTTGCAAATATACAAAAATTTTTGTTACTTATTCCAAATTAAAGCAAATATAGTGAGGAACTGCAGTTGTGCTTTCACGGAGGAAATATGCATATTCTACTCCGAAGGAGTCAAAAACTCCTCCACATAACGATATAAGTTCCCCTCCGCAGAAGCATACAAAATGAGAACATAACTGTGGTGTCAAATTACTTACAGTAAAAGAGAGCTCAAAACAGGCAATATATGAGCAAACAAACTTGAGGAATCAGAAACAGAAACATTTAATTCACTAAAAGAGGCTTCTACAACCAGAAACCTTGAAACATTCCCTCTATGTCAAAAAACCTCAATCAAGATCACAATAAATTTACACATCACAAGAAATTTATACATCCTTCTAAAAATATTCCCCTGTTGAACTTTTAATAACATATAATACAAACTAGGCAATTTATGACCCGATATTTCCATTTAAAAATAGCTTTAAATAGCGGACTCATCATAATAGACCACATAGACAAACGATAAACTTGAAAACAGGCAATATAACATTGTATGATGTAAAGAAAAATCATTTTCTTGCAGATTTAACAGTTTTCTCTCCAGTTACAGGTTTATTTTATATTTTGATTATTGTTCTTTTACAGGAGTTGACAATGTTTCCGTACAGGTTACAAGTTTATTGTATGTCCATGGGTTTATTATGATGAGTTCGCTATTTGAGACTATCTAAAAATTTTATAACACATATCACTTGCTTACATTTAAAAAAGCAAAGACTAAGATCATATTTGCTAAAAACCAGTTCTCAATTATTAACATGTACAACGGTCCTTTATCATTACTGTACGAGACAGAACATGTTCTTACTTGTCCTCGTAAAGTAATATCAGCTCAATTTTGTGCATTAGATACATTACAAAGGTCCCAGAACATTCAATTCGTTAAGATCATTCTCCTCATCACAAATGCTTGAATCATGAGCCCACTAATTAGTGAAACGTAATAAAATACTTCCAAGACTTTTCCGTTGATTAGCAATGTTTCTACCGGGTGAGCCAAACAATTTTATGCGACTGGCGGGCTGTGGAATAAAAATTATGTGACTATGATTTTCAAAACAAATTTGTTAATCTATCAGTCAAAGGCTGACTTAGATGAGAAAATTGTTTTTTGTAAAATCATTAGAAAAAATGCGTGTAAGGGGTTTGTATGGGAATCGAGAATTCCATGTTCCATTCTAGTCCATGATTTATGTGGCATTGAAGTTTACATTGCCAGCCTGAGAAATGGAATTTGAATTTCAATAGAAGGTAAATCATGGACCATAATGGAATATGGAATTTTTGTTCCCAAACATGCCCTTTACCAGCATTTTCCTAATGTCAAGGTCTATAAGATGAGGGATGTTACGAAACAAAATTTTCTGATCTAAGTTAGCCTTTTACTTATCGATTAACATTTCAGAATTAAATATCGGTCACATACGGTTTATTCTACAGCCTGCCAAATGGACAAACTTTTTTTCACTCACCCGGTATATTTCGTCAAACCTATTTAAATGTTCAAAGGCATACGGTAAAAACCTGCTTGGAAGAAATTTCGATTTTTAGCATCTTTGGTTTGAAATAGTAATAAGTCTTAAATAAGAAGGCCTAAATCAACGTTGACATAGCTTCACTGTTTTGATGCCAACTTAACATAAATTATTGACAGTAATGATAATGGTGGTGGTGATGATGATGATGATGATGATGATGATGATGATGATGATGATGATGATGATGATGATGATGATGATGATGATGATGATGATGACGATGATGATGATGAAAGAGAGTCTGACTTGCCTATAGCTACAGCAATTAACCAAGTCATATATTTTTTGTTAGGGACCCATTTAGCTGCAAAATTTCGCAAAGACTTCCTAAGCTTGTAGGAATCTGCATTAAATGAGCGTAGGCAGATCATATCCTAGCATATTGAGAAAGCAGCTGCTACAAAGTAAAGTTTCTTGAAGGCAAAGTGAAACTTTCGAATCATACATTAGCGAATCATTGGCTTCTGCTCTACAACCAGCGATGACGAATTTCTCAAGTTAACTCTGAACAATTCACATTCAAGTCGCTCGAGAGGCTAGAAATTTGGAGCGCCCAAGGTGACTCTTAAAAGAAGGGGTAACTGGCTCTATTCAATATGGGAATTCTGTACAAACCAGCTTGCTATTGTGTTACCCTATGTAATTTAAACTGGATATTCGGGAAGATTCATATCTCAAATTGTACCTTGTTTTATCCAATCGAATCACTTTTGGTCTTTGGGCTAACTTCAGCACCAGTCTTCATCAATTTTAGATATCAACGGTTGTTTGCTGAAAAGAAACACAAAATTGTGAAAAACGATAATCAGTGTAAATTTAACGATAAAAAAGAGATGTATAAATAGTCCAAAATAACGGACATTTTACCAAGAGAAGCAAGTACGTAAAACGATATATATTGTATATATGGCTGTACAAATTGTATCTATTGTATATATGGTTGTAGATATTGTATATATAGTAAGTAGAATGATATCTATTGTGTATATAGTTGTACAGATTTCATCTATTGTATATGGCTTTAAATATTGTATATATACAGGGTGTCTCAAAACAATTGTTCGACGTTTGATTAAATATTGAAAAACAAAGACAACATGAACAGGTTCGTGGAAAGATAACCCTGCTCCTAAGATTATGAAATAATTTGAGAGGCTAAAATCGTGCAAATCGGTTGAAAATTCACTGAGTTACGAGCTCTCGAAGATCAAAAATATGCGGTCGCTGAAACCAGAGACCCCCCAGAATACTTGTCTTGCAAAAAGCTCGAAGACGGAGGTAAGAGAAGCTTATCCAATGTCATACCTCTCGTTGATATCAGAGCAAACCAAATACGACTTCTAAAGTAAATTATTTCTTGCGATCATTCTCAAAATTCCTTAACATTGCATAGGTCCAAAAACAGTGGTTCAAAACAAAATCGGCGAGAGACTGAATCTGCTTCCTCAAAGCACCCATATGCTTGACAGTTAGGCTATCGAATGCCTGTTTGAATCCCACTTGGTTCGCCCTGAAACAATTGAGAAATAAGAGAAACTTCGGCCTACGGGACTTTTACCAAAAATGCCATTTCGAGGCCTCTGGTTTCAGCTTTCGCACAAACTTGAACTTCAAAAGCTTGTAACCCCATGAATTTTTATTGGATTTGCAAGATTCTTGTGTCAAAAATTAATTTAAAATCTCAGGAAAAGGGTTACTTGACCAAAGGTCAATTCAGCATATCGTTATTTTTTAGTATTTAATCAAACGTCGAACAATTTTTTTGAGACACCCTGTAGTACGTAGAGCGAAATCAATTGTATATATGGTTGTATGTATTGTATCTATTGTATGTATGGTTGAAGATATTGTATATATAGTACGCAGAACGATATGTATTGTACATATGGTTTCCTGGGTGAATCTTTCTAGTGTTATCGAATTTTGATGTTCACACATGTTAACATGGTTTTGGGTGTGGCCTACCTTTCATTGGCAATCGGATTTTTCAGAAGGAGAATAGAATGAAAAGGTTTGATGAAAACAGACCTGTCACTCTTTCCAAAGAAAAGATTGACATGCAAGCTGTAAAAATCACAATTTCTTTTCCAATCACCCCTGTCCTACAAAGTCTTCACTTTTTATAGCTTCTTGATTTAGTAACAATTCGCCATCATTTTAATGTGGGAAACTTCGCAGCAGCATTACAAACTTCATATATTATCAAAGAAATTCAAAAAATACTCGTATAGTAGCTAAACCTGTTTCAGATGTTTCAATTTGTGATCCTTGAGTTAATCAAGAAAGATCGTACATCGAAACCTTCCAAAAGGCTGATTATACACGTAGTTTGTATCATAAGAAACAAATTATGAGAAATGGTAGGCCCAATTTTTCAAAAGTTAAGAAACAGCTCCATCTGAATCTACTGACGTCCAGTGTGAAACCGGCTCAATTACTAATCAATAATTAGTAAAAAGGTTTTTGTTTTGAATATATAATTCTTTTTCATATTTAGTACTTGGTTTCTGAGGGTGTATTTAGTTGTATTTCTTACGTTTATGTTAAATGCCAGGGGGTAATCATGATATATTGCTCCTCCTGGTAACGTATTTGTAATGTCGTATAGTAGTTCGTAGGTAGTGTCGTAGGTAACTTCATTATTGTAAACTTTTGTATTGAATTTATAAAAAAATCTGCCATTAGCAACACTTTCGATAGAGAGAAGATTCATTTTATATCAGCTTCATCAATGTTAGATCTATTTTGCCGAAATTGTTGACTTTTGGTTAATTTTCTCATGTAAAAGATGACTAAGAATCAGGCTAAGAGTATACGTGATGAGCTGACTTGCACTGATCAAAGACTTTGTTTGACTAACTAAATAGCTTTAAAAAGCAATTATTCCTCACACTATTGTCGATCTATATGGTCGAGCAAGAGGATGGGAAATTCAAGTTAATGATCAAACGAAATTGCTTCATCTTTTTTATTAATCCACGGAATAAAAGTAATCTAAAAACATCTGGTAGGGAAACTTTGAATATGCTTAAAAGATGTCATATCTGACTAATTCATAAACAATAGACCACCTGCCGGAGGTGATCGGATATTTTGAAAGTTGTCTTTAGAAAACATGACTTGTGGGAACATGACTCAGTGGCGTATTCTTTCTAGCATCTTCTGAAACGGTGGGAGGGAACAGAGAACTTGACCTGCATGCAATTCTAGAAACTGCAGACTATGAACATTGAATTCTATGTACCTTCTGAATAGAATTAGTTCATCAAATATTTGAAAATGGCTTTAGAGGACTCTCGGGAACATATCGAAACGGCGTTAGATGAGTGAGAGGTATGAGAATTCCCCGCGAGCAATGGTCTTGGAATCGTTCGCTTCCTTCTAGCCTGGAAAGTTCAGGGAACAACGAAATCACAGACAGTGACTTTATTGTTTCCTTAATAGAACGAGACACAACCTCATGACTTAGATAGTTAATGCATAGTAATATAGCATTAATACCAATTAAAGGGTTAAAAAAAGTCAAAAAGGAATTATTGCCACTTACTCGCTTTTTCCTTTGGTTGATTCACTAAAGCTGTTTTCAAATTCTTCTAAAAGGCGAGGATCTTTGTCATTTACGACTGACATCAATCTTTCGAGGAGAAACTTATGTTGCTTGTTCTCCTCTTCTTTCTGTTTCAATTTTACTTCAAATTCCTAACATGAAATAAACATATTTTAGTTTCCAAATTCGTAAATGAGTGAAGATTTGAAAGATCTAATGAGGAACAAAGCTGTCAATGCTAATATTACTACAAACATAGTGAATATGCTACAAAGCATAACTTGAGGTGAAGGACAGGGGAGTTTGAAATAACGAATATTGCCTTGGATGGTTTAATGTATTCCGTAACTCAATTACAGCAAAATTTGACGGTCATCTAACGTAACACCATATTTCATACCTTGTCAATACTGCCACTTCGATTCAACTGTAATACATGTTTTTCTTTCTGATTTAAGTCATCCCCCATTCTTCGAATTTTCTCTTTCAAATCCTGCAAAATAAAAACCTTAAAATAAAATAGAACACAAATGAATACATTTCTGATTTAGAAGTTGACTATGTTTCAAACTTGAAACAAGATTCTTCAAAGCCGAAATCAGTATGGCCCTATCATGACACAGTCGCTACTGAGCCTAATAACTGCCTCAAACATTAATGTGTTCTGTAATTATTTTTTTAAAGCTGCTTCCTCCATTTTAACTTCGGCAGTTGCGTATCCTTAAGTCTTGTTTGAAGCAGCTTTATTGGTAAGAGTCGTCATCAAGTTCTGATGAATACGGCCTACAGTTCTCAAACCATGGTTAGTGATATCAACTTTTAAATTTTAATATCAGTTAATCATATCAGTTAATCATATCAGTTAATCACCGTAAAAGCTTTATTAAGCCCCCAAGGGTTTATTCTATTTCAGACACTCCATAGGGGGGCTTATTAGAGAGGGGGGCTTTTTTACAAAATTAAATGACAAGGATATATAGTGTATGATAGCTTTTCCGTTCTTTTACCTTCTATTTTTGGGATGCAAAATATAATTTAACCAGTCAAATTCATAAATTCGATACATTCTCCATCTCAAACAGTATTAAAACTACCATGCAAGCTCATCTAGCAACTTGCATGGAAACTTGTTGATAATTTCTGGAATTTATCATGAGTGGGGGGGGGGCTTAAAAGAGAGGAGGCTTATTTAAAATTTCGGCTCAGAGGGGAGGGGCTTATTAGAGAGGTGGGCTTATTAGAGAGGGGGGGGGGCTTATTCACAAAATCAAGCGAAAAGGATAGCTTTTCAGTTCCTTTATTCCATATTTTGCGGATTCAACACACAATTTTCCCGCTCAAATACACAAATTCGACTCAGTTTTTATCCCAAATCATACTAAAATTAACATGTAAGGTTGTATAGCTAAATAAACGGAAAATATTTTGTAAATTCTAGAATTTTGTATAAGTGGGGGGGGGCTTAATAGAGAGAGGGGGGGGGCTTATTTCAAATTTTGACTCAGAGGAGAGGTGGGCTTAACAAAGGGGGCTTAATAGAGCTTTACGGTATTTCACGGATGAAGCAAGACATATACCTTAATATCTTTTTCAGATTCCTCTCGAACTTGTCGCAACATTCGATCTTTGTCTGACATAAATTTCTCAAATTTTCTCATGTTTTCTCTTGCCATCTAGGAAGGAAAACAAGCAGTCATTAAACGTAAATTCAGGCAGCTTTTATATACTAAAAACGTTTCAGTGGCAGATAAACGCTCTCTAGCAACGGGCAACATAAAATAATTTTGCATTGGAGATAATATCCTCTTTGGCTACTTCGTTGGCAAAGCACTTCTATACCTATTCCCCTCAGTACACTACGATGATGCTTCCTAATATTCGCAGTTTTCATCGTATTTCTTTAACTAAAGTCAAACTGTCAGGAATGTGATTAGCTAGATCTTCAGTTCATTTCATTGGCCACTGAAATAAGTGAAGCTTGCCTAATTCTTTTCATGGATTGTCTTAGGCCCCATTCACACAACGGAGAAAAACATATCCGTTTTTGCCTTTCGTTCACATTACTCCGCTGTAAAAACGCAGCTTTTCGAAAATGCCAATGAAAACGCATAAATTTGAAAACGGTGTACTTTGAAAACGAGCTATGAAATTCGACACATTCTATTCCGATTTGTCCTACATGTTTTCAACATCCATTGTACCTTATAACTAGGGGGGATTCTCATCCCTTCATCTTTTCTTGCTATTTTTGATACACCCATAGTCGAATTCTTTTTGCCCCACTCAGTATATAGTTCAGTTAAATAAAGGAAAGATGCTTTTGCTATGGAAGAGATAAAAATCTTCGGGAACATTGATCTCATGTTCTATTACATCAAACCTACAGTTCGATCTAAAAATATTTGCTTGGGAGAAAGAAAACAATTCATTCGTCTAACTGTGCTCAAACGAAATATCATGCGTCGAATGCTGAGAATACGCAATGACAGATAAAAAATACGATAAAATGGTCCTTTAAAAATAGATTTAGTGCAAATTTCGATAACATTTACTGTTTCAAGTTTCGCAACTTTTGCTTCCAGTCTCCTTGCAGCTGCATCTTTCTCAGTAAATTTGCTTTCAAGTTGGGCATAACGAGATCTCTGTTCCTGTAAAAAACGCAAGACATTTATTCCCAAGATAAAATCTTAAATTGATTTAGTCAAGGCCAAATGCATTTGCAATCATTGATCAAGATCTTTGCTATAATATCAACGCATCAAGCACAGTAAAACATCGCAAACAAGAACATACGAAAATCAGAGCCTTCACACTGATTTTTTTTTGGGGGGGAAGGCACCCAAACATAGAGCCAAAAGTAGACTGACTTTCTTCCATGTTATGTATGTATGTATAATTTTGCCATAAAATTAAAATTACAATATAAATTAATAAAAGGAAAGTGATCTTATTACATGAATATGATATTTACAGGCAAAGAGTTAAAAATGAAGTTTAAAAACACCCCAGGTTAAAAATGGCAGGGATAGCATTAAAAAGGTCAATAAAACCTTGTTTCCATAACGTTCTCATAAGATGATGTACTAATAAAGAGCAATCAATCTATAAACCCCAAAAGTCATAAATTGCAGTCACACTGAAGAAAACTAAGTTTATGAGTTTGGAATCTAAATATTTTTCCTGATCACATTCACTTCACAGAAACTCTGTTAAAGTCCAAATACCCCAAAGGATATAAGCTGCAAATAAAATTGCTTGGGCGATAAGGTGTACAGTAATATAGTTGCTTCTGCCTGCAACATATTACGATTTCTTCCAACATTCAAAATGCCATCATGCATCCTCTGTGGTTATCAAATGCACATTGTGCAACTGCTCACTCATCATATTCATACGGGCATTTGGAATACGAACCTCATGTTGGATGTAGGAAGAGCACCGCGTTGATAAGAACATACTCAGTCTGGTTTTGTAGAAAAGTATGTTCTTGTTTGTGGGAGCTTACTGTACCGGAAAGCTCTATTTGGCCAAATCTCTATTAAGCTCCTTCCTTACTTACTATTAACCCCTTACTTTCTCAGTCAAAATTTTAAATAATGTTCCCCTCTCTATCAAGTCCCCTGGGTATATCAAAGACCGGAGTTCATAAAGGACTCTCCAATTTTGGCCAAACAAAGTTTGCATGTGAATTTGAATATGGTTTGGTATGAAAAATGTGTCGAAATTGTGTACTTGACTCGTAAAATTGTATCTTGTTTCAGTAAATCAGAGGTCAGTTAACAAAAGAAACCATTATTTCTGCCTCTAACTTCAATAAAAATTGCGAAGTAGATATAAAGAAAAACAGATCATGTTAAATGGGGCCTTAAGACATGATGACATAACCTATATTTTCTGATCTGAAATGGATGATACATTTTCAAGCTTGCATCAGAGTAATTTACTTATTTCTCCTTCTTTTCATATATAATAACTTAAGGAAATGCCAAAAATCCTTACTGAAGTTATCCCCCCGGGAATATGTGTATCAAAGATTACCTTGTCGAATGCAAATAAAGCCAACGAATGCTATTATAAGCTACATTTTTAATATTTCAAAAACAATTACCCTTTTAATCATAATCCTCAATTCAATAAAGTTTCAATATTTCACAGTTTTCATTTTCTACGATTTCGTCTGTTTAGCTGTTCAGGTTTCAAATAAACCTTTAAACAGGAGTAAATCCTCTTTATTTCTTGGTACCCTTTTGTGCTTGCTAATCATATTCTTATAAAAGCAAATCTAACCTCTTTCTCTCTGTTAATTCTCGCATCTTTTTCCTTCCATTTCGTTTCCTTTACACTTATGACTTCCTGTAGGCCCTGTAACTGACCTCTCATCTCCTAAAAGTAGAGCAATAAACCAGGTTAATAACAGCCGATGTAGAAAAGAAGGTTGCATTGTACATTTTTAAAAAGCTAAATTTTAAAACAATCACTATGTTATTACCTACATGTGTGGTATATAGATAGGATATAACTGTTTGATTGTGAGCCAAGGCTTATAAGTGTTCGACTATCTTTCGTACCAGATAACAGACCTTGTCAACCTCGTCCCCAGAGTGAGTATGTTGCTCTAGGAGGCTGTTCTGCAATTTGATTGGCTAGCTGAAAACAATAACTAATTATTCGTATAACAACTATGCAATCTTGTCACCAAGCAACAACCACTACAATGCTGTAATGATTTTTGGAATCGAGGTCACATAATTTGCGTTGCCATAATGGCTGCTAATCTGCCAATTTTCTGGGCAGATTTGATCAAAGTGTACCAGGGTCATCATTTGGCTTCGTGATCAGCGTATGACGTAAGAAGACCCTGGGACGAGGTTGAGACCTTATAGCTATTCCACAAACTCCATGAGAGTTTGGATCGAGCGATCTCTTAACACAGTCTAATAAGAAACGTTCGAATAAGTGGCGTTGCAGCTTTTATCGATATTGTTCGAAAATTCGAAAATTCTTTAAAATGTATCAAAATATCATTTTATCAAATTCTTTGGCATGATATCTGGAAGGTCAATCAATTCAATATTCTGTTATATTCAGCGGGCAAATCATAACTGTGGCAAATCTCTTTCAACGGTGCAACCAAGGCAATTCAAATGTCCATCATCTGCGCATTTGATGTTAATATCTGATGACGACGAACAGTTCATTCTATCTCAGTTTTGACCCTCAGGATGATACAATAAAAAGATTGAACCAGTGAGAATGTAGTATTATATTGACAAATCCAAGTAAATATATCGAAAAATCCATGTTAGCGACAAATCCATGCTAGTGACGAATCCAATGACAAATATTAGGACATAATCTATTATCAAGACATGATCAAATTGGACGTAAATGATTAGAAAATATCATTAGAACATTTTGGCACTCAAACTCGTGCCATCATCTGCTAAGGAATCACAAACACACATGCTGTTTATAAAGCACTGATTATAAAACCGGTTTAACTAGTCAGTCAAGATAAATAACATGGAAAACAGGTAAACAAGTCGATTACCCCACGGATCAAAGCAAAACGAGGGGCATTGAGGAGTTTTGTGTGTTAAGGGACGGTCTATCACGTTAAATTAATAAACTCTAAAAGACTATAAACACTGCAAACGCTGATTGCAAACACTGATGAAGATTTGAATATCGAAACGTCCGATCTTAACAGTTTTGTTTTTATTAAACTCTAAAAGATTAATCAATCAGATTCATTGTTAATATCTCTTATAAAAATAATGTCAAATTCAGTATTATCAAACAGGTTTAGGGAAAACAGCATTTTGAAATCAAATGTCCTTACCGTTCTTTCTTCTTCAATTTGATCCTTTAGTTTTGCGACAGTAGCTTCCTTCTCCAGTAATGTTCGTTGTGCTGCAGTCAACTCTTTTCTTATCTTCTATTTCATGAAAAATAAAATAAAATTCCTATCGAATGGAGTTTGATAAATAATCAAAAAAATCTTCTTGCTGTGTGTATGGCGACAAACAAGACAAACAAACAAACAAGTAAACAAGACAAACAAACAAACAAGTAAAAAAGACAAACAAGTAAATAACATAAAATATAAGCACTTTGATGCGAATTGAAAGTAGTGACGTTTCGAGCATAGCCCGTTATCAAGCAAAGAAAAATTCAAAATTGAATCTCGAAAGATTGAAGAAAAATTGAATTTTCTTTGCTTGATAACGGGCTATGCTCGAAACTTCACTACTTTCAACTCGCATCAAAATGCCTATATTTTATGTTATTTAATTGTTTGAGTTTGATAAATGTTCATATAGTGAATCAGCTTGAAAATAAATCAATTTAAAAGATTTTCAAATATTGATAGTTATCAAAAATGGTAGATTTTGGTAAAGTTAAGCATTGGAATACTGTTGAGACTGTAACATGGCAGCAAATAACTCAATATCTTAATGAAACAGAAATATAGCAATTTAATGTAACTTGCAGTTTGAAATAAAGAAATAAACCAAAGAAATAAAGAATATAGAGATGTAATCTAATTTGAAGTTTGAGTTCAAAGACCCATTAAAAGACAAGATGAGAAGATTTCATTTCCTATTGTGATTGGCAATGTAAGATATTTGGCTTTGCATCTCGAAAAATAAGTTTTATTTTACCTCATCCGTCCTTGTTTGCGATCCTTTTAACGTTTGAATTATCTTATCTTTCTCTGCAACAAGTTTTCTGAAATCATCAACACGTTTGTTCAATTCCTTTTGAAAAGAAAAATGTTTCAACATCAGAAGGAACATACACAGCGCTAGGACATCCAAATAAAGATTGGAGTAAATATCTTTGGAACAGAATGAGGAATGAAGGCACAGATCGATATTAACAGATGGCTTTGTAGAAAGCCATAATCAAATAAAAAGTGTAATCTAATAGACCATTTAGCTACTCTTCAACGTAGTCTGGATCAAGCAAAATTCTTGTACATTTTGACACAAACTGTTCGACTAAAAGGAGTTATAGATTCTATAACAAGTAAATAAAGTAAACGCAACAACAGCAACAATTGTTAGCTTCTATAACAGTTATGCGCATTCAAAATTCGTCAGATTTCCCAAAATTGTCTAAAACTATCGCTCAATCCAGACTCTTTCGTATAATAGCAAAAAGGTCCATAAAACTTCTAAATAAATAAAATCATTGGGTAATACCTTGGATTTTTGTGAAATATCTTCATATGCGAGTGTCAATCTATTTTTCTCTCTAATCTCGTCATCATGTAAATCCTCAGTTTCTCTCAGCCGCTGAAATAAGCAATCCATGATCAAAAATTTGAAAGACGTAGAAGAAAGGAAGGCGCCTAAGCTCCCCTTTAAGTCAAAGTCAGTCCAGGTGTAGAAAATATTCTGCTGCATAGAGGTCTCAAGAAATAAGGCTATAGGCAAATTTCTTTCTTACCCTTTCGAGTTTCTGCATTTTGAATTCCAAATCAATTATCTTTGAATCCTTCCCTAAAAGATTTTGTTCCAACGTTTCAGCATGGTTCCTAAGCTCCTGTTGACAGAAAAGAGAACAAATTTTACAAATAAAAACATATTGCTGCTAGCCTTTTCTACATGATCTCAGAATCTCCTCAACACTACAAACACTACCGCGATAAAACTTAAACCGAAAGATATCTCCCAACCATGAACTGTTCTGACCAAGGCTTTCAAAGTTCAATCAATCAATCAATCAATCAATCAATCAATCAATCAATCAATCAATCAATCAATCAAAATCTTTATTAATGTGTCAAAATATTTAGCTTACATGTTAATTGGGGACACAAAGTTCACTAACACTGTCCATTTTAAAGGTAAAAACATAGGTGTTTACTTTTTGATTCGCTCTTTACTTTCTTTTCATGATCTTTTTCATTTTAAGAACATAAAATAAAATGGTACCTCAGTAGATGCCTCCTTTTCTTGGTGAATTTGCTGTAGTTCGTCAGATCTCAGTGTCAATTCTCTTTCTAATTTCTTTATTCTCTGATGCTGTCCCTGCAAAATATTTCAACAAACGTGGATTACATTTTCCTAACAACTTAAAGAGCTATTGTCACCGATGGTCCTTTGTGAGCACACTGTAATTTCAGAGTGTGTGAAGATCAAATTTGGCCTACCGTAGAAACCCGCATAAAAGAGTCTAGGTTTATCTTTGGCAGCCTGAAAAGGTTCTTGATCAAATGGCTGTCAGTCTAAATTCCAGCCTGCGAGGTTCTTAGAAGTTCTTATATACAGTACACACCTTGTACACATAAATACTGATTTTCAGCACAAAAATGCTGCAGAGTTTATTAGAGAATTCATGAGAACATTTTTAGCTTAGAGTTCTTGCTTAAAAATCTGATAGTCTTTTGTACCACTGAAGATTTCTAATCAGACTGTTAAGAATTCTAGAAAATTCTGTGGAATTCTGAAAACATGAAAGCTTTATCTAAGAACCTCTCCCAGTTTCAACTCTGGGGGAGTTCTTGCTTAGGAGGTTTAAAATATCAAATTTCAGCCTAAAGGTTCTTACAAAAACAGGTTCTTTTATGCGGGTTTCTACTGTAAACAAAATTCATACATCCACAGTTTAGTAGCTGAATTGATAGAAAAGCAAAGTGACACGTTTCTGCAATACTACTACCGCAGAATGAATCCATGGTTTCCATTAAGGCCAGACTGATGTCAGACAATCTGAAATTTCAGCGTGCTCGCAAAGAACCTTGGATGCCAATGGCCCTTTAAGTGTTTATTACAATATTTCGTTGTTACTGATGTAGCAATATGAGTATTGAGTTTGAGTATCTTCTCGAATTAAAATATTTTCGTTAATGCAATACAAAATGATAAAATGAACCACGACCAAAGATAACAAAAAATGAAGTATTAGAAAAACCTGTTGAAAACAAACGTTTCGATCAAATATTCATCAGACTTATTCGATTTTATAAGATCATAAAATCTTCATGCAGAACAAAATATTTGATCTTCAAGGCTGACGAAACGAATAATGATCCGCAAATCAATTCACCTTGTATTCCTCATGAAGTTCATTCAACTCATCGATCTGCCTCTTCTTTTCCATTGAACTTTGTTGAATATCTTTAAGCTTTATCTTCATTTCCTGCAAAAATTGAAATGTTGAAGGTCTAAAGACTAGGAGAATCATATCATTTTTCAACGCTGAATTCAATCGCAAATCGGTTTGTCTTTTCGAAAACTTCAAGCTCTTGTTTTGTGAAATTTTTGCATCTTGCTGGACGAAAGCAAAGCGTGTGCCCTCGAAAACTCAAAAAATTTGCAAACTTTACCCTGCTTGATCTGCAGCTGTAATGATGTATGAAACACCCGACAACACCTCTTGTTAGTTCATAATGTGAAGACTTGAAGCAAAATCCTACCCAAAAGATGAAAGTAAATACTGTGAATTGTTCAAAATACCTTCTTGTCTTTATCAAACTGCGACAGTTGTCGTCGAAGCTCAGCAATCTCGATAGTCATTTTCTCGATAGTGCGATCTTTTGAATCATTTTCATCAATCAATATATCTCGCTAGGAAAATTAAATGTCATAGTTGAACAAGCTAAACACAGCATTGCAGTAATATCGATTGTGATCCATGGCAAATCTTAAAATCTATTTTCAACATGAAAAAACGAACAAAAATGACTGAAAGTAAATACAGGATACGATGAGAATAAGTATCGGAAATATTTAAAAGGATAAGGAATACCTTACCATGGCAATGTTTTGACTTTGACTCTCTTCAAGTTCTCTCGTTTTCTCAGCAATTTCTTCTGATAACAGTTCAGCTTTACGACGCAATTCCTTTGGGATAAAGAAAACGAATGAAAATCTCAAAGGTAAAAAAACATCACAGGGAAGTTATTGCAAATGAAAATATCATAATATCGAAATAATGATTTGTCCAATATTTATTGAGGCATGACTTTACAAACTGAAACTTTTCAATTCAGTTATGAGTTAAGAAGCATGTTCTAAGTCATGGTTAGAGTAGGCAACGAGATATCTTTTCAGAGTCACATCCATTAAAAATAAATATCTTGTATTACGATGCTGTGTGAGACATCATTTTACATCTCTGTCTATGTGAATACAAAAGAAAATAAAAAACGATTTCACTTGTACGTACAAGGATTTCTTTCTGAGAATCTGAAGCATTTGCGATGATTCCATCTTTCTGTTTTATTATCCTCTCCAGAGACTTCACTTGATCTCGTAGTTCCTGCAACGAAATATCATCAGATGATTTGGAATCCTTATTTAGTTTTATCGGAAGATGGGGAATCATGCAGTGAGTTACACTGACGAATCGCAGCTCTTACAACCCACCCACCCAAATATCAATCCAAAGACATTCAGTTTGGCAAAAGTCGAGTCAAGGAGCAAATATGACAAATGGCGCAGAGAATAGTCTTTAAAAACGTGGTAAAACTGAAGACTGAAAGATAATTTTCAAAGAAGAACGTTGTAGCCCAAACCAGATATCAAATTTCTTATCTTGAAGATCCTGTACTTAAGGATTAAGATGAAAGGCGGGGTCCGGCCAGACCACTATTTAAACATGCAGTTCATATATAGGAGCTCAGTCCATGCAAAAAAAAACCACTAATTTCGAAAGACCGTGATGAAATCTAGCATCAAAACTAAACTGCCTTAAAAAGATTCTTGGTTAAATGCAATCGAATCAAACAAGCAAAATTTTTCAAATCAAATTTGCAAAATATTTCCTGATAAATTCCTTTTTCTGACGCAGTTGAATTTGATTTCTATTCAACTGGTACTTAGGGACTTAAAACGCCTGAATTTTCGTTTTAACTGCATAACGGATACATTTTAATGCATCTATGGATCCAAGAATTTATCACAGAAAAAACTCATACATGTGTACTATAGATCGATGTGAGATAAATTTCGTTGACTTCACATAACCCATTTATATCTAAAAGCCTCTTTTACGTTTGCATTTGCATAGATCAAAAATTTAGAAAGAAACACCGACTTGAAAGGAAATGAAGATTATTTTTTGGATAAGAAAATATACATGGAATGATAAAAAAGAATTATCTGGGAGCGATAAAGTTTAAAGATAACACTATCTTTTCAAAGACATAACTGCGTCATTTCACTTGTTACAGCTGCAAAAACTTTCCTGTGGTGAGTAGAAAAACTTGCCGACTTTAAAAATCTCCAATCAAAATTAAGGAGTTGTTGGAAAGAGAATCTGTTGAAATTAAAAGAAATCTTTGATGAAGGAAATAAAAACAGAAAAGATTTATCCTAATGATTTTAGCATAATAGCTAGGGCCTCGAAGGGGTTTGATTTATCAGTCCTTGAAAGTTTATTGATAGCACGAGGGCAGCCATCACTGAATTTCCAACAGCTGTCGATTCCACTCTGTCTTTAGTTTTCTTCGCAAGGTACTTTCTACTCAGTATTTTCCTCCTTTAACAATTAAATTTCATGATCAATGGGTGTTTTTGAATCAATGTTGATAATATCACATTACTTATAAATGGCTTGTTTACTCTTAGTTTCATATGTTGATAATGAATCATGGTTAATTTGCAACGTTTCCGACTGTCCGTTCTTGAATGAATTCAGTTGGGCACACTTTTTTGCCTCATACGCCTTCACTGATTATGTCGAACTAGCAAAGAACATGGACATATCAAATAAATGAATTAATAAGTTGAAAGCAACACCATTGTCATCTTCATCCTCACTTTTTATCCTTAACTGCACACCATGAGTGATAGAAATGATTGTTTTATCTTGAGGTGCAACGTTTTCCATTCACAGGGGGGAATTTCATTGGGTAAAGGGGAATACCTTATTTCTTTTTATAGGATGTATTGTCAATGACTCCACAAAACAAAACCTGTCGTGAAGGAAATATCGAAGACAATAAAGAGACAGCAAGTTGAAAATATGTCTACCTCATTTGTAACTGATAACTCATTCATAGATTCTAAAGTATTGTCTTTCCTCGCCATTAAATTCTCCAAAGTTTTCACTTGCTCCTTCAAGACCTATTGAGAAAAATCAATACTTTAGTTTGCGTTGGTTATATTTTGTTTTGATTCCATGTAAAAGGGCCTAAAAGTTGTTCCAAGAAAAAACAACAAACCAAATGCATTTTCCTTTTAAATTTTGACGACAAGATGCTCAAAAAGGGTTTTGAGTTGAACCAATAATGTAAGCATGGTTTTCTGAACTGAAGTTCAGCAATGATGACACAAGCATATCATTTTTTCCTAGTAAATGACGGGAGATGATTGCATCCCATCCTAAATTTTACTTGTAATTCATAATACAGTCAAAGTCATAGGGTAGCTATGTTTTTGCAGCATGGAACATTAAAAATTACTTCATGTAAGTTCACTGAATGTACTTTAATTGTTTTGAAATGGCTAAAAATTAAATGGCAAAATTAAATTGACTCTCATTTGATCAAGTCACTACATTTTTGCAAAGTATCGTGACGTTTTTGCTGTCGTTGTTATTTAGAGAGAGACCGAGCCTGCGTGCAGACTAAGAGAGACCACGCTTCGCCTAGCTGAGTCATGTTGATTGACGATTCGATAATTAACAACTCTGACAAGTAGTGAGAGTTGTAGTTGACTGAGAGAGTAGGTAGAGTTCGATCGATAAGGTTAAACGCAGCGGCGTGGCCAGGAAAAAATTAGTGAGAGGGTAAAAACTTAAAAATTGTCAAACTGGAGGGGCAAAAAGGTATACCCAGGCATTTTTATTGCATTTTTCAATTACAATTTTTACCAATTTTTGAAAAGTGGGAGGGCAATTGCCCCATCATACCCTCCCCTGGCCACGCGACTGGTTACACGATAGATTTAGGATGCGAGAGATTTGCCCCGTGGTCGATATACGATAAAAATAGGATAGGATTGTTTTGCCTAAGATTCGAGAATACTTAACGATACAAAGAAAACATGGCCTAAGAAGTGGGGCCATCTTTAGATAGAATCTTCAACCAAGAAATATTGCAGAATGCATCATGTCTCGTTTGTGCGAATGACACCATTTTCATTGAGACGGCCGTGACTACACCTTTGTTTACATTTTGAATCATCAGTTATCAGCATTCATAAAAAATCCATCTGCTCCTATTTACGTATTAAGCAGCAGATGACGTAATGTTGCCTGATCTCTCGATGAACATTGCTTTCATTCTCTAGCAAGCAGCAACCTCTATGATGCGAGCATTTAACGATGACGTTGAAAGTTCAGGAAATATGGGCTTAAAATTACAACAAATTAGTTATCTGATTCGAAGACAAGAGAAACTGTGAGTTTAATTGCGACTGGCTAACGAAGATGAACAAGCATGTTTTTAGGTTAGGCGAAATACCTCACCAAACGCCGAATATCATGTCTGATCATACAAGTAATTTCTTATAAGAAACTGTTCATATGATCTCAACTGTCAGATTGCCAGCAAGTTCAGAGACAGGTACTGGGAAAATATAACTTAAGCGACTAGTTTTTTTGACAAAGAAAATCCTTAGCATATTCTTAGTTCCTTTTCCTGTATCATATTACTCAGAAGCTACTTGCGTAGGGACACGGGCAGTAGACATGACGAATGTTATGGAACCTTTAACAAACTCGTAAGAAACTCTGATTACTCAAAATCTGGTAATGTTAAGAAACTTACATGGCCCAAATTCTTAGTTTCTTATGAAAAATATACGCGCTGTCTCTATGAAGTAACAAACTCTTAACGACCACCATAAAACTGCGACGAATTTCGACCAGCACTCTCAAAATCAAAACAAATCAAATTTATTGGATTGGATTGGATTGGATTGGACTCGAGCGAAACCACGCGCTTCATCGATACTATAGTGAGCGGAAATGATTCAATGAGTCTATAGTCGTTGCAAATTACGAGCACGGTTTATGTTTATCGACATCTCTTTGGAATACTTCAGTAATCTGAAAAACGTATCGCTGAAATTATTATACGATATAATGAAACGAGACAGAAATTGTCTACTTCTATTAACACACCTCATTTTCATTTTCGAATCTTCGAAGTGAGGCTATTGACGTATCTTTTGATTCCAATGATGTTTCTAGCTCTTTGATTTTTCCCTCCAGATGCTGAAACGATTCGTTGTAAAATTACTTAACACAAATTTATAAAAGCCTTAACTGCTTAAACTACCTCTGAACATTTTTCAGTAAGCTGCATTTGCTTTTACTTGCTAGCAATACCTCCAATTCTCCCCTGTATTCTCACTCCTTTCAAATTTCCAGACACTACGCCCATTTCTGTCTCCCTGAAGTCTTGTCACTCCTTTTTAGTAATGCTGCAGGTAAACATATTCAGGGTAACGAAAAGAAACAAATTTAAAACATGTCTTGTAAAGCAGATTCAAACTCCAATAACAGATAGTAAAATGCAATTAAACTCAAGTAATAAGGATTAAAACCTTGCATTCCTCCTCATGTAATTCTTCTTCATTATTCTTCATCGCAGGTGAGTAAAGTTGCAATTTCAGTTGATCAATCGTTGATTGTAATTGCTGAGCAGAACAAAAAAAAAATCATAAACAGAAAATCAAATCATAATTTAAAAAATACACTAAGATTTCATAGAATCGTGACATAGATTTTCATGTTCATTGGTAATTCTTTCTAGCCAATGAAACACTTCTTCTGATAGCCTTGTCAACAAAGGAATTACCTCTTTGACACCACTACATATTAAGTTTTTAAGGAAGAAGACATATTGTAAATCCACACTTTATATTGATAATTCAAGAGCCAATTCATATAAGCATATAAAGATTCGTAAAGATAATTCAGAAAAAATTTACTACAACTTTGTAAACGTTTTGAATATTTATCATTTTTAGTAACTCAGTCCTTTATATTTGATGTCTGTAACGACTTGGTACTTGTTTAATATTAGAAAAAAACAAATTTTAGGTTCTGCATTGAAAAAGGATAAAGATCAGAGGTTGCATAAACAAATTATAATGGTCTTGCAAAATGTCAAATTGTTGGAAATAATATCAGGGCAAAGATTATATAATACTTCATTCTGTTCTTGAAGATGCTCTTCGTTCTGAAGTGACTTGTCATAATGATCTTCCAAATCTTCCTCCAGGCTTGCAAGTTTGTGATTTAAAATCTGTGGAAAGGAAAAAACAGTGATTATGTTCTGATATTACGATGTAAAAAGGTGGAGCATTTGAATTCAATGTACACGGTCTAATGTTTACACAAAATGCAAATTACTTGAATAAAGCTAAGTATGCACAATAAGCAAAAGAATTCCAAAATACTTTGCAAGAAAATATTGTCAAGAAAATATTATAAAAAAAAGATGAAAATTTCAACACTACCATGTTCAGGTCTGTTGACAAGAAAGAGTTTTGTTGTTGTGTTCGGTACACAATAGCCCGGTCATGTCATTCATTTGTTCTTCGCATGAACCAAACAGAAGAGTGTGCGATGAAACGCGTATTTGGTGTGATAACTTTGTATGATTACGTTGTTGGTAAGTGATTACTTGATATTTTTGCAGGTTTAAAAGTTTTCTCGCTAGTTACAGGTTTGTCTTATATTTTGATTATTGTTCTTTTACAGGAGTTGACAGTGTTTCCCTACGGGTTACAAGTTTATTGTATGTCCAAGGGTTTATTATGATGAGCTCGGTATTTGGGGTTATTCTAAAGAGTTGCTGTGCTTGCTTCTCTCTTGATTACATAACGTCTTGATTACATAACGGATATGATATTAAATCCAGCAGAAAGATAAATGCCCCCAATCTTTAAATGGCTTAATACAAATAATTGAATATAAAAAATCTCGAAAATAAAGATAAAAATCACCCTACCTCGTTTTCTTTTCTCGTTTCCTCTGCATCAAACAATTTTTTACTCAATTCTTGAACTTCAACTTGCAGACCCTGAATATAAAATTAGCATCAGAACTTAGCCTGTCATCTTTAGTAAAGATTGGTGTAAAAATTCTTTACACCATCAAACAAACACCCGAATCAGCAAAATTGTCTGTGCAGTGCAGTGCAATGACTTTTTCTGAAAATTTAAGAATGGAAGGCTCTCTCATTACCAGCATAAAAGAGATGATATGGAAAATCATTCATTTTGAATTGATACAACTATCTATTCCATTCTCAAACGTATCTTTTGAATATAAAAATGCTGTAAGGTGTTAAATAACAAGAACACTTTTATTATGAATATTATCAGTTCTGAGAATCGTTGACTACTGTAATACGAAATTTGCAAATGAACAAAGTAAAAGACGACTAAAACATTAAAAAGCATTTACATCATTTTCGTTCTGTAAGTTCTTCAGCTTTTTCAGTTCTTCGTCTTGCATTCGAGATTTTACGTCTGCCTCTTCGATTTTATGTCTAAGCATCTGAAAAGAAATAATAATAATAATAATAATGAAACCGGAAACATTAAGACTGCAATTACACGATGCCGGCACATTTTGAAAACGGTGAAAAATGTGACGGAAAGGCCTCCTGTTCACACAAGAACGGCACATTTTTTGCCGGCAAATTTTCGAAAACGGTAGATTCTGAAAACAGAACTCTAACCGGCACATTTTGGGAACGGCATCGTGTGAACACTCGAAAATGATCAAAACAGAGCATTTTTTTCGATGCTTTTAAGGCGAGACTAATCGATTCTTCGGGTGTAGGTATGATTCTTCAGCTTCAAAGACTTGCAATGAGGTTTTTACCGTTAAATATTTCCAACCGTTTTCAATTGTTCCGCCATCGTTGGAACGCTAGATCAAATGTGCTACCGTCACATTTTTCACCGATTTATTTCAAAGGTACTTAGAATTATTTCAGGGAATAAAGGTTCTTAAATTTCTTACTCAGAGCGCCATTTTTCCAAATTTTCATCAAAGAATCGCCAAAGGTGTCATTACCAAGAAGTTTGAAACCCTTTTATTTGTTTTCGCAATGTTATTTTAAACTTTATATCTAATTCCAAGCATAGAAAGAGCAAGGGAGGAGTCCCAAATTTTAACAGCCAATCAATAATTAGATTCATTGCTCTTGTGATAAGAATATATCAGTTTATCAAGCTGAAATAGGTTCTTAATTGGGAGGTGCAAAATTAGAAAAATACAGCCTGCAAGTTCTTATATTTGTAGGCTCTAATATGCGGGATATACTGTAACAGAAACTGCATTAACAACGCGATTAAAACATTTTTGATAATGTATATAAATTACTTCTATTTCTCGCTGCTTCATTTCAAACTTTTCTCCAACATCCCCATTCATCAGCAATTGTTCTGCGGAAGTTCCTGATTTTTTCTGCTCCAGTTCAATTTTCTAAATTCAGAAAGAAAACACAGTAAAACTTTGGCTATGGCTATGTTTTTACTGACAGAATACTCATGATAAAGTTACTGCATTTAAAAAACATAGTTTCCCATATAAATGTATGGACTACACAGCTCTAGTTAGCTCCCCTCTCTATCACTTCCTTTCCCTTCTAAAACAAAATTTTAATAAGCCTCCTCTCTTTTAAGCCCCCTCCCCCGCAATATCTAGATTATGTGCCACAGATTACCAGAGATTTTCCATCTCTTTAGCTAACCTAGTTTGCATGTTAATTTTGATATAGTTTGGGATAAGACTTGATCAAATTTTATGTGTTTGACTCATAAAATTAACTGTCGATTCCACAAGTATAGCGTATCGATCTATCTATGAAGCGTCTTCGTAAGTCCGAAGGTTGCCTGTCATGGATCTCCACTGTTCTTTGTTCTGTGCTTTCCTTTTCAATTGTCCATATTCTTTGATATTGATCCACTCTTTGATGTCGTCTGTTCACATTCTCCGAGATCTACCCACTGCTCTTTTGACATTTATAAATCCTTCTATGATGTTAACAAACAAATTTCGGTTTGGGCTTCTTGCCATCTGGCCAAAGAATGACGATTCAGGTTGAGCGATCTGCTTTAACAGATTTGGTTTTTCTTTTACTCTGTCAAATATCTCTTTGTTTGTAATTTTGTTTGTCCAGGTAACTTTTAGCATTCTGCGATAACACCATGTTTCGAATGCAAAAGTATAGGGTAAGAGAACTAAAAACTTTCATTCATATCCTTCTCATTTGGCTTTGTGAAATATGCCCCTCTCTTTCAAACCCCCCCCCCTCTACAGTCATCGAAATTAAAACAGACCCGTAGGGATGGATAAATCTTTCATACCATAATGGATAATTTCAAGATTCGAGGGAGGAAATTAGACGCAAAATCTACATACCAAAGAATTAGCTAATTCTTGAAAATGTAGAATTTGTTCATCTTGATTAACCACTCTCTTCTTCAGTTCAAAATTATTCTCCATGATTTTCTACAAAATAAATAAAAGTCATAAAAATGAATACAGGGTTATAACCAAGGCCGTCCGCAGGAAACTTTCAGCAGAGCGGGGAGTGGATGCTCGAACACTCATGTTGAAGTAAGTCGAAGAGAGAAGAAAAATGGGATCCGGGGGCTTGGCCCCGGAAAAAATGGGAGATTGCGCCCTTTGAATCAGAATATATCATGAATCCCATGTTTATGAGTTCTAGAAATGCAGTAGCGTAGCTGTTGGTGGTTATTTTTAGGATATGCAGTCTCAATTATCAGTCTCAAGGGTCTCAAATAAGATGTGAAATGACATGTTAAATGCAAGGATACTTGGGTACTCATGTTTTGATTGAATACTACCTTGTCTTGATGTTTTCCCTCTTTCTTTCGTCCCCCCTTTCTTTCGTCCCCCCTTTCTTTCGTCTCCCCTTATGTCTTCAACTGAGCCTGGCCAAACTACTTGGTATTTGGTAATTCAAATACAGCTCCCTTGTATTTCTGTTTTCAGTGTGCCTTCTTATAGAGAAAAGGTTGCAAGCTGTTTTCCTTCTACGAAGGGCCATTAACACACTGGAACACCAGGGGAATGACCGAATAAAACAGCGGTTCGGCAAATTGAAGACACATGCCTGCATGCATCGAAAAAGAGAAACACTACTTAAGATAACGTATCTCATCATTTGATAGAATGATGGGTGTTCTAGCACCGTTGTTTAGTGATTTTCTTTCGATTGAAGAGTGGCTGTCTTGGCAGCCACATCCAAAAATTACACCATTTCCAATGGTGTTCGAAGATTCATCAACCAATTATGAACAGTTCAAGGCATGAAAACGTAGACTTGAAGGAAGAAACCCCATTAACAACGCAACCTTTAATGCCATACTTGCGGCAAATAATTTCCGAGCAACGCATGCGCACAATGTCACAAGTTGTGTTCGCATTAATCGACGGCGGCCTCCTTTCGTCTCCGTCCTTATATGCCAAAAGGCCCTGGGGACGAGCTTTTCCACGGAATTGAAAGAATCTTAGCCGGGGGGACTGGGTCAAACCAACTATTTCTTACTGTACTTGATTGTTTCGATCGATGAAAACAATAGGAAGACTAATGGCGCATGTCAATCTCTTGTGCTCTTCAAAATCTTATTTAAACTAAAAAGTGGTTGTATTGGCAACCACGTCCAAAAATTAACAACCAGATCCACTGGTGTTATCAAAACATTTAAGAAACTGACAGCCGTTTGGAAGCTCGTCATCATGTCACAGTAAATCCAATTTAGAGTGCAACCTCCTATGTCACACTTGCGGCATATCACTTCCAAGCAACGCATGCGCACACGAAAGGATGTTCGAGCGGAGTTTGAACGACCAAGGGGGACTGGGTCACATTGTGTGGCACATGTCACTCTTTTGTGCTGTTCAGGCTTTTCTTTCAACTCAGAAGTGGCTGCTTTGACAACCACGTCCAAAAATTAACAACCAGATCCACTGGTTTTTTTTTTCTTTTTAAATATAATTAGGCTGCCTCCTGATAAACAGAGGGGTCAGCCGAATTCCACCACTTTTAACTGCTTGACAAGTTAAGATACACTTGAAAGTACACTGGATCCCTCTTGTATCCAGCTTCTTTCTTACAGGTTATGATATGTTATAATACTACTGTATCAACTTCTCTGAAAATTACTTGCGCAGAATGTATAACGAATTTACAGCTGTTACGAACATCATTGTTTGACTTAAGGACACACTTTAAGAATGCAGTTTCCCATGCCACACTTGCGGTAAATCATTTAAAAGCAACGCATGCGCAAAGCATCAAAGGAGATGCTCCAGTAAACTTGGACTGAGTGAAACCAAACATATCTTACGGTATTTGATGCTCTTGATCGATGAAAACAATAGAAAGGTAACTAACTGGAGCGTGTCATTTTTTGTGCTGTTTAGGTCCCGTTCACACTGCTACGTTTTCATATGAAAACGGAGTAAAACTTCTCCGTTTTTGCTGTGCGTTCACCTTGTTCCGTTGTGAAAACGGGGCTTTTCGCAAACGCTAATGAAAACGCATAAATTTGAAAACGGTGCATTTTGAAAACGATTCATTTCAGTGTACGATCCGTTTTCAAGTGTGAACGCCAAAAACGGAGACATTTGAAAATGCTGCACACTCCTTTGTTATGGCATTCAAAGTCGCGATTGGCGCCTTGTTGACAGCTATTAACAAAAGGCTTTGTTTTGAAAAGGGGAATAACAACACCGTTTTGCAGGAGCAATGTGAACGCATCGTTTTCATAGCGTATCTATTTGCAAACAGAGCAATGAAAACGGGCAGCGTTTTCATCAACAAAAACGGATAGAAATGAAAACGGAGCAGTGTGAACATAGCCTTTTTTTCCCTTCGACAAGATAGTGGTTGCCAATTCGTTGTTCGAGAGAAGTTCATTGTGTGCAGTGCTCACTGGTAGCGCTTCTTTTTTTCTTCGTGTAGTTCCTGTTAGATTATTTTCGAGTATTTGTGTTAATATCTACAGCATTAGTATTGGCACTAGTATCTATGTTAAGTAATTTTTACGTTAAGTGTAACTATGTAAATAGTGAGTAGTGTAACTAAGTAGTGTGATATTAAAGGGAATCGACATGGTTGAAAGCTGGCCCGGGCCAGGTCAAAAATATAATCTATTGTACTCGACAGCTTAGACGCATCCGGTTTCATTGTTTAGCTAAAGAAACAATGGATTTGTGGGCGTTTCTCTGGCCTATTTATAGCGACTATGGGATATACCTATGTCTATTCCCTTTAAGTGTAATAGTTACAGGGTTGTAATGTACTTTCATGCTCCTTGTACTACCGTCTTGTATTGTACTTTGTTCCTTAGTATACTGTAAATTTTATATGGCTATAGAAACCAAATAAATCATGACAAAATATTGAGTATCCTACAGATGCTAGAAAGTAATACATACTTGAAGTTCCTTTTCTTTCTCACAATTTGTCTTTTCTGTCTCTTCTAACTGCAATTTTGTTTCTTTCAGTTCCTCTTCCAGACGGTCTATTTTCGATTTTTGCCCATCGTGTTGTGTCAGGCTTCGCTAAAATTTCAAAAACATACGAAGAAACTTAGAAAGTAAATAAGTTTAAATATTTTCAACATACAGTTTAGTTTTTCCTTTCCATGCCTTCGATCTTGAATCTGCATAGGGCTTACTAAACAAAATTGCTTTTGACAAAAATGGCTGAAAATCGTTTTGAGCCTTTCTGCCATTTTCAAAACTTTTCTCACTTGAACAAGAAATCGTTATCAAAGTTTATTATGTGATTAGAAAGAAAAGACTTTAAAACAGGAATCATACAATCAAACAAATTCAAATATTTTCAAATATTTTGAAATGTAGCCATATCATTCCATACTTGCGAGCTCCTCCTCCACTTGTTAGATCTTTAAAAAAAATCCGTAGACCTCCTTATTCCTTTCCAAGCACTCACAGTTGCATTATAAGTTCAACAAGGTAAAGAGAAGGCGTTTTTTATGGACTAAGGATACGTTAAAATTAGACGACATACCAAAAATTAGGCTGTTCAGACCAATTTGCGTCTGAGTTGAAAATAGAGTAAAATCCCGCGTATAAGAACCTACAATTTTACGAGTCAGCCTGACTAGGTTCTTATAGATTGGGTACTTAGTAGGAAATGAGGCTGTTCAGGTTTTTAAATTGGTTCTTACTGTATTTTGGCCAGGGCTTTCAGGAATTTATTTTGTTCAGATTTAAACTTCAAGCCTGCTATTTACTTTTGGTTCTCAGCAATTGAGTTCATAAGGTCTTGGTAACAAAAAAGGTTTGTGGACGAATCAGAAATTTCAGATAATCTAATGAACAGCTTTCAAGGCTTTTCATTGCATGATATGAAAATTTCCAATTCCTCCAAATATTTCTGTTGTGAATATCAATCTCTTGAACCCGAATGCTGTTGACATACTGTTTTTGCCATAAAAAAGCAACAAAACTAAATTAACAACATGAACTAATAACAAAAGATTGTTTTGAATGATCTCTACAAATAAGAACCTTTTTCAAATTTCAGGCAGAATGGGTTCTAATACAATGTGGTTCTAACTTCAAAATTTCAGCCTGTAGGTTCTTAATTACTAGGTTCTTATACGCGGGTTTTTACTGTACGAATAGAAAAACAAGTGAACGGTGGTTACATTTAACTTCAGCTTTGAGAAAAATTCATGCACATTTTAATTGTGATTTTACCAGTCCTAGCTCACTCCTTGAATATCAAATTGACGGACCCGATATAACCTCCATATAACGGACACTTTGAAACCAATTTATTGTCTGTTGTACGGAGGTGTCTGTTGTATAGAGGTGTCCGTTAATGGAAGTTTCAAAGTAATTTCGTTTCGAGACCTGGTTCTACATCACATAAATAATTTGAGAACAAAGATGTAGAAGTGAAAGGATTGTACTAACCTCTGGCGATCCAAGAAAATTCACTCGAATTAATCTGAAAACTGAAGGTTTGGAAATGGATGGTGCAATTTTGAGAAGATTTGCGTCCATAGGTATTTGTGATTCTTGAAGAGTTTGGGCTTTTCCTGAAATGCGAGTGCCATAACAGAATTGAGCGAGAAATTTAACTGACAAGGTTAACGATAATTATTACTCTAGCAGTTCATGGTAGACAGCAACGACAGAGAACTTTCAGAATATGATGTTCTCTTTTCAATGATCGAGAAACAGAAAAATATAATTGTACCCAGTGTAAAAATGATAAGGCAGAAAACATTCTAATTCATGATTTTGGAAAACTGAAATGAAGTTATTGAATGACTATCTTTTACAATAATTCTCGACTCTCGAAGTCAAGAAGATAAATTAAACTAGAAATCACAATGGTCAGGGAGTGCTGCGAGCTGGTCTTACTCAGAAAACTCGTTATCAAAACGTTTATAATTGTGGTTAACAGTAGCCTACGTAGACCAGGTTAACAGCAACTTATGAAGGCAATGCCTTTATGTAAGTATCTTCTGAAGTCCCACAATCATGATCTAAAAAAATATTAACAGTTGCGTGGCGAATTGGTTGCTATATTGCTTTTTTTACTAAGTCAATTCACAATTTAAATGATGCAGTTTTTGTTATGGAGAAATAAGACACTTTTTACTAAGTCAATTCACAATTTAAAAAATGCAGTTTTTGTTATGGAGAAATAAGACATTATCATCATCATATCGTCATATATGCCACAACAAAACATTCATAAAACACACATTTTCCCTCCATATCCAACGATTTCAGCATTTTCATTACTGATTTTAAAAGAGTTTGTGACTTTTACCTGATCTGTCATTTCTCATATGGTACAATGAATACGAGTTAACTGGATCATTGTTCTGCAATTTTCTCAATGACAATGACATGACTTCTGAGCAAATTGTTCTCAAAGTTGTCTCTATAGTGACAGATCTTTCGTCATTTGTGTTATCTTCTGTAAATACGACCTGGAAGAAATATACAATAAAATAGACTCCTACCAGAAAAACGAAACGAAGGACGAGGACACACGATTATCCTAAAGATGGCAACGAGGAACGTCTTCTACCAAGACGAACTGTGCTCTAACTACAAATCTTTAATGATCCTAGAGGGATTGATTAAAACCCCATGCATCATGGCATAAAGTTCCTTGCTGCCATCTTTATCGTAATTGTCTATTGTGACGATAATTATTTTTAAAAAAAACTATAGAAATAAAAACTAAGGAAGTAGGGAGTAAAGCTGACATAAAATGGCATGAACTTGTTACTATCTGAGCTATGCTGGAAGGCTGTAGATCCCCTTAAAAAAATTTCATTTCAGCGAAACAATGATATATTATTGTAACTTGATCTGTATCTTGATTAACTAAGTGTATCTTTTTGTGTTCTAAAAGTTTCTTGATTTTTCAAAAACTCTCCCTCTTGAACTACATTTTCCTGACTCGTTTCTCACTTTTCGGTAGACTTGCCCCAAGTCTATTTCGTGCCAAAATCACAATGCTTTTAGATTCTTAGTAATTCTAAACATGTTCTAAAAATCCCCTGGAATCCTGGAAAAGCTTCTTGACAAAAACAAACAGTAATTCTTGATAATTTGTACAAATGACAAACAAACAGCCAGTGAAAGACACAGTTATGTTTGAATCTAAATTCTAAATGTTGCTTAGTCATTCTCCAGCATAGTCTAGTAATTTCACAATAAACCTACAATTACAGATCCATCTGATTTTTTCTTGAGTTCAAATTTATAACGTTCTGCATCAGGCCAACGGCATTGCAATACAAGAGGGCAATCATCGTCTTCAAGCAGGACATCTGGCACTGAAAACGTATTAAATAAGAATGAAAAGTAAGTAAAACTGATGTAAGAGCAACAGACAAGATGTATTTTCTTGTTCTTGCCAACACACGAACTTTTTGATAAGAAAATAATGGAAAGTTCTTTAAAAACAGACTCCCCTTGAAATCATCAGATTTTGAGTACTCAGAGCTTGTTACAAGTTTGATAAAGGTTTCATGTAATATTTACACTTCTCAAACACTTCGAGAGTTCCGTTATGAAGTACATATTACCGTTAGCAACATACTTACACATCGCATTGGTGGTTCAGTGGTAGAATTCTCGCCTGCCACGCGGGAGACCGGGGTTCGATTCCCCGCCAATGCAATTTTTGCTTCACCATTGAATTTTTTTCTACTCAATCAAGGCGAAAATGTCAACTCGTCTAATATTTTTATCCAAGTCAATTCAGTATCAATTCCAGTTTTTTTATAATTTGAAAGGTTGACAGATTAGTTTGAAAAGGTTGACAGGACCGACACTGCCGACTGCGTATCCACTCAAACAGAGGTCTGCAACACAAATTTTCAAATATTATTCCAGGATAAAGATACTTTTGGAAAATAAATCGAAAAACGTATCCTTTCAAATCATGTCAAAAAATTCTCTAAACCTTGGTAATCTGAATGACATTTTATTAGCGCAAATATCAGGCCTAAATGAATGAACTACATAGCTGAAAAGTTATGAGCAGCAGATTCGTCGACTTTTTGGAGTTGATTTTACACTGCAGTATGTGAAAGTAAGAAAATATTTTTTAATAGATTTTATAGTAAGGAAACTATTGCACAAAATAATTTGACATCTGGCCAAAGATTAAAGAGCAAAAGAAGATATTTTTTAATGAGAAACAAATGTAAAAATTGGAAATAAAACAAACCTGATTTTGAACTATGTGACTGCACCAAATGATAACAATTAACATCTTCAATCATTTCCAATTTCTCAAGAACTGTTTTTGTAACATCCACTGCAGTTGTCGTTGAAGTAACAAGTAACGATACATTCTTTTCTTTCCCTTGAACTTCATTTGTCCATATTTTAACGATCCCTTGCGGACTGGCTTGCAAAAGATATTTCAATGACGAATCAACTAATTTCTTTCTGCTGTTAAAAAGTCTCGCGATTCTCCCAGAACCTTTTCGCCGAAATGAAAATGCTTCTCTCAAGAAACTCTTCTTTTTACCACTTTTATTTCCTTTCTTGTCTTTTCGTTTCTTCGGAGTTGAAATTGGGGAATCCAACGAAAACCCTCTGCGGTCAACTTCTTTACCCCTTGGTGTAGCACTTTTTGACCTCGCGTCAATAATTTCTCCATTATCAGGGGAAGCTGCATATTCGCTGATAGCCCTTCTGTAAGTATCTTTTGCTCTCTTCGATTTTGGAGATTTCTGTTCACTCCCCAATGATTTTGCGCCCCCTAGTGATATTTTAAGTGGGGGTGAAGCGGGGAGATATCTATTCTCTTGATCTTCTGAAGACATTTGCAAGGCTTCCAACACAGCTAACATTTTTTCGCGGTCATACCCTGAAGCATTGTCCAGGGCATCTGATGGGAGAAATAAAGAAGTCAAAACTTAAAAAGGGTGTGGATAAAACAGAGCTTCACATGCTACAAAATTCATTATGCAGCGATTACTGGAGGTATTGGGACGAATCAAGGATTGGTTGATAGATAAATAGCTGAAGTGCATTTTTGTGATTCATTTCATTTCTATTTTCTTAGGTGTAAATATAGGAAAACTTGGATTTATCAAAATTCCGTATTCCTTCACTGCAAACCCATGAAAAAATGGAAGAGTAATCTCTGCGCGTAGAGGCCAGATTTCAATATGTAATGAAAATTCTGCTTATAATTACAGTAAGGCCCCGCATTTAAGAAACCACTTTTTCACACCTTAGCCTAAGATATTTCTTATATCTATGATACTTCACATATTTTAGGCTCAAGTTTCTTAAATTTCTAATTTCTTTTCTGGGAAACCCTAGACAAATAAGTTACACGAAATGATGTTGTATATTAATATATCAGCCATGTTTTGCCATATTTGTCTGTTATCAATGATTGTTAAGGACATCGGTTAAAATTCAGTGAAAAATCTTTTAAATCCAAAATATCTTGCTATCAATTTCTTAATCAATCATGTATGAAGTGCAATGTTGTCATCAGTACTTTGTTACAAGAAACTCTATTATGGGTGTGAGCCTCCAGAGTTTCCTATAGGTAGGGGGGCCAATCATTTATCAGTAGCCTAAAAGTTTCTTTTAGGTGGTTTCTTAAATGCGGGGCCTTACTGTACGCGACTTTTTCATACCTCCATGACCCAAACAAGAGTGAGAACTTATCTCTGTTCATTCTCCTAAATACTGAAGGACTGAGCTATAATTACGGACACTAAAATATCTACCAGAGAGAAATTTAGGACAATGAATAATTTTGAAAAAGGTAAGAAATTATATTAGAAGGCAGGAACACCACAATACAACGCAAAAGAAACGACGACTGTTATTTCGATTAAAAATTGATTATATATTTGATTATATAAATTATACTTACCAAGTAACGACATTTCCACGTCCATGTCTTCAGGATTTTTCAAAGCATAAATTTCAGATAATATCAGTTCTCGATCATCAATGTTGCTTATGCCCATTTCATCTGAAAATAAGCAATTTATTCTATTATAATTCTCCAAACTAAAAAATTTATAATACAGTGTATGATTGCAAATATGAAGGATATGAAAATCGGGGAAAAGTTCTGAGTAAATTTTTACATTTTTTGCTTGAAATAAATGCTTTCAATCTTCAGTGGTGCTGCGCCTGATAGCACCGGAGAAAAATCGAAATATCTTCGAATTAGGAAAATTCATCTGTAACGGAACCAAAGCATCAAGTTACTTTATTCCTGGAAATATTTTATAGAAATCTATGAAGTGTAATCAAGGCCAAAATCAAACCTTGATTGTGAAGAGACAATCGTGCACTTTTGTTACAATCATGCACTTTCCAATCATGCACTTTCCAACCTTGTTCTTACCAATCATGCACTTTGTAATCATGCAATTTGCAATCATGCACTTTCCAATCGTGCACTTTCCAATCATGCACTTTCCAATCGTGCACTTTGAATTCAATTCACTTTTCATTCATGCACTCATAAAGATAATCGTGTACTCGAAAGATATTCTTGCACTTTTTAATCATACACTGTCTAATCTTACAGTACTTAGTAATCTTACACCAAGTGCAACCATAATGCAAAATTCCGAAATCACTCAACCCCTAAGTGAAACATAGCGCGCTTATAAAGTTGAAGTTTGCTTTAAGCGCGCTTGCTATTTGTCATCAGTCTGCCGGTTGGAAGAGAACTGCACATGGCAAATGTGGGAAAATGGCAAACTTGGTTGACAAACTGATTTTCGTTATTTTAGCCCTGTACTTTAAAGTCTTACTGTTGTTGTATAAAGAAAGCACGAATTATTTCAATCATGCCAATGATTAATTCGTTTGGTGTTCGGTCATCTGAAAAAGAATCTGAATCGAACGATATTTTCGCGGATATTTTGATACATTTTGTAGAATTTTCGATTGTACACAATGGTGACTGAATTTTCAACTTCCCGTAATTGGACCTTTCGCATGAAAATGTACAATTATTACAGTGAAAAGAGTGGGGTTTCATGACCGTCTCTTGCGGTGATCAAAGCAACTGATATAATTGTATCTATAGCGACAGTAAGACTTTAAAGGCATCTATTTAGTCTCTACTTTATTGAAAAATTATTACAGCAAAGTCCCGCCTTTACAAGAAACTCACGCCCTGAAATTTTACTACAACGATAGGAAATCAATAGGCTAACTAAAGGAGAACAATAGGCTGAGGTTACTGTATAATATAATGCCTATGCACAAGAGCTGTAGTTGACGGGTGGAAAATTACGGCTGTTGCCGCCATAGGCGTAGGAGACAGGGGAGCTGGGGGCTGCAGCCCTCCCAACTTTAGAAAAATTTGCAAAAATCACCCATAATCGGGCAGACAATCGGCCTAAAGTCGGGCAAAATTTTCGTAAACAATGGTTCTTTTATCGGGCAGCCCCCCTAAATTTTATTTCCCCCTACGCTTATGGTTGCCGCAGTTTCCTTTTCATCATCCCAATTACGCTCGAGTTACTTTAGCAACTGCCCGCACTATTTGTTCACACTTGCTTTTGAAAGGCGTGGCTTGAAGTATTCTATTTGACTGTGAACTTCTTTTGTTGCATTTTTTATTGACAACTCGTATAAACTGAAAGTTTCTTAAAAGAATGTTCATATTTTTAGTTCTCAAGAGTTTCTTACGAACAGCAACTCCCATGTCTATATTTATGCTTCTTCCTGAGTGCCATCGTGGAAATTTCAAAAGGAAGTTTTGAAGCCATTATTTGAAGCCAATGTTCAGTCATTATTCAAGGACCTTCAAAGTACACATATTTTATGTTCGGCGCTAAGAATTTGGGCCAGTACTGAAAGTTTCTTATGGTTATCAGATTTTGAGATCTCAATGTTTCTTACGTGTTTCTTTCCATAACAACCTTCATGGTCACTACTTTGAACATATCAAAACACGGTTTTTTGAAGCCTATCCAATGTTTAGACATTACTCAAGTACCTTGTGAGTAATATGATACAGGAAACAAGTGAAAAAGCGTAAATTATAATAAATACCTTCTTAACTTATATTGTTCTAGTACTGGAGTCTTTTTTGGCGATCTTCGAGTTTCTTATGAGCAATTTTCTAAATTCTTGTAAAAAAATACGTGTAAAATGAGACAGGAAGCAGGTGAAAATAAAGTAAAAAGATGCATGTTTTATGAAAAACCGTTTGTAAGAAACTGCAGGCTCTATTTTTAAAACTTAAGAAACTACCCTACCTGAATTAAAAAGACCTATGGAACTTTCGTAATTTGCAGTTTTGATTTTTCTAGGTCACTTGAAAATATTTTGACGCTTGTTAAATGTGTTTGACATTGTCTTGAGTGAGAAATATGTTACAACATGTTTTGAGATCATTGCTCAAAACATCATACTCATCTGATGAGATCATAAAGATGGAAAGATATATGCCACAAGGGGCAAGGAATAAATTTGGCATTTAACTGTGTATAGGTACAATCGAGATCTTAAAAAACTGCAAAGAACCTGTGCATCAGTGCAATGTTTCGTTATCTTTCATCAACCCTTTTCCGATCTTATGCAAAAATTTAACGCCAGTTTCGGGTTTCCTAATTTGCCGGCAGACTGATGACAATTAGCAAGCGCGCTCAAAGCAAACTTCAACTTTATAAGCGCGCTATGTTTCACTTAGGGGTTGAGTGATTTCGGAATTTTGCATTATGGTTGCACTTGGTGTAAGATTACTAAGTACTGTAAGATTAGACAGTGTATGATTAAAAAGTGCAAGAATATCTTTCGAGTACACGATTATCTTTATGAGTGCATGAATGAAAAGTGAATTGAATTCAAAGTGCACGATTGGAAAGTGCATGATTGGAAAGTGCACGATTGGAAAGTGCATGATTGCAAAGTGCATGATTACAAAGTGCATGATTGGTAAGAACAAGGATGGAAAGTGCATGATTGAAAAGTGCATGATTGTAACAAAAGTGCACGATTGTCTCTTCACAATCAAGGTTTGATTTTGGCCTTGATTACACTTCATAGAAATCTTAGAGGCTGGTTTTCTTTCAATCTACACAAACGCATAAAATATCCTCTGGTTTCTTTACCGATGCTTGATTTCAAATACCACATTAACAGTATCAAAAACATTATCACGAAATAACAAAACGTTAAACGGCCATTCGCGCCATTTGTATACCCCATGATCTTAAAATTTTTGCAATGTTCTGAGAGAATCATGGTAAAAGATCAGAAATTATGAATCCAAGCAAAACAAAAGTGACATGATGAGAGAATGCTGAACTTACCAAGTAATTGTAAATCGATTGCCAAGAGTTCTCGTCCACCAATATTTTTCTCTGCAAATTAAAAAATACGTTCGTTTGTAATTATTAATTACGTTGGTCCAATGGTTGCATATTTATGGCTCAGGAATAGAAAAATAAGTGGTTGCTTCAAAAATAGCACAATGTAGATGGTTCTTCAAAAATTTAGAAATTACATAAATGTTGTAAGTAACAGTTCTACCTTTGCATTTGCATGTTTCTTCATTTGAATATTTAGTAAAGGTAGTACGATAAAATACGGTATTAAAATGGCAGATGCAAAAAAACGAAAAATAATCTAAGTAACTAGTACACTGAGACCTTTCAAACCTTTGTTATCATCAGAATGTATGACCACACTCTGATGATAGCATTGGTTTGAAAGGCCTCAGTGTGCCAATTACTTAGGCTATTTTTCGTTTTTTGCATCTGCCATTTCAATACCGAATTCTTCATTTGATTGTGGCTTAATATTTGAATGTGTTATCAGCAAACATGCAATCAACAGTTTCTAGACCGTAGGAAAATTTTCAAAAGCGCTAAAGAGCCACTTCTTGCAGTATTCACTTGATTTTGGCACTTTCGGAGAACAACGAAACTGCTGTTTTTGAAGAGATCACTGTTTGACTTTCATGTGCCATAACTCGGCAACCAGTTATCAGATTGGCTAAAGCAACGTCTCAAACTCTGAGTTGAAGCTTGACTTTGCAACTCTATCTAGAATGGAACAATAGACAGTAAATCTCCTCCACAGCAGCCACACAAATGGGGCACATTTGTTGGGCACCTTGTGTAAGTCAATTGATCACAAAACATCGTCATGCGAGAGCGTCATTCATCAAAACAGATTATTTACGAATTCAGTTTTCAGTCATCAGAATTTAAGAGAATGAAATAATGTACCTTGAAACTGAGGCCGAAGATCAGCTAATCCGATCATTTCCAACCAATCGCCAACATCTTCAACGGTCCATTCACCCAAAGGCATGTCATCAAACTTTGAATCGTTCGCCTCCTGAAGCAAAGAGTAGCAAAGGAATTTAGACATATAGAGTATTCTAGATGGAAAGTGACAAATAAGAACGTTATAAAACAGCCGTTGCCGTGGCAAAAAGCGCAAAACTTTCCTGTCGTTGGAAACAACTTTGACAGAGTGAAAAGCCTGTTTAGTAGTCAAGGCAATGTAAAACGGAATCTTTCACAAAAGTGATACTGAAGTTGAAGACTTTGAAGAGTAGGCATAGCAACACAAGTAGTTAATGAAATAAGTCCCTTTTCATATAGATCCGATCATGCTCTATGACAGCAAAGAACACAGATTTTAACAATAAATACTCTAGCATCCCAATGTGGTAAGAAAACAGTCATGCACTATTCGAATTGAACTGATTAATATAAAATAGAAAAAGAAATTTAAATCTCAGTTATAAGTCATACAACCTCATGTAGTTTCATGTCCTTTTTCTATTCATATTTAATGGCCATGCACTAGAAATAGTTATTGCTCCTCGTGGCCCTGTCCTGTTAGTAGTTGTAGAGTACCTTGAAAGTAGTAGTGTACTGTAGTAATTTGTCTTGTAAATTTTTAAGTAGAATGTATCAAAAAATAAATAAATATAAAGAGTTTGTGAAGAGAAATATTGAAAATATAATATTCACCTGAAAAGATTCTTCTTGGGGCTTTATCTCGTTTTCACTTCCGTAGTCATTCTCAATATCACTGAAAAATAAAAATTTGATGTGAAAACATCATAGGCAAGATTGCAGATAGACCCCGTCAAGTCGGTTTTCCAAACTCCATTTTACCAATCCCTTCCGTATTTCCCGGATCCACTATTCCTTTTCGGAATGTAGGATCTGTGGATCCACGAAGAATGTGACACGGATTAGTCAAACGGACTTCAGAAACACAGAAACAGGCTTGCAGCAAGTCTAGGACGCAGTGGACTTGCTCCAAAAATCTCATCCTCTGATCCTCGAGAATCGCAAACACATCACCGCCGGTTCGGAGGACAGAAGGTTACTGAAATATGAACTCCTCGCATCGACAATAAGCTATCGAAGTGTTTTTGGAAATTAGTTCCAACTCTAACTGGGAGGAATGAAATGCAACTGAAGAAAGTCCTTCGAATCAAAATCGGAATTTTTAAAGAGCGCAAACAACAATCACAAGCACATTTACTAGATTAACTGTATAAATATATTGACTTGGCAGTTATCCTTTTCAAGACAAATATACTAATAATATACTAATAATAATATACAATTCAAAACTAGCCTGAGATCAGGATTTTTTACTTTATTTGTGAGCTTGATCTCAGGCTATCTAAAAAATTAAGACTTTATATTAGAACCAAAGAAACAAACCTCTTTCGCGTATCTGTAAAGTCAAGTTGAACATCATTCGGATCGTCAATATCACCATCTTGGGTCATAGTTCTTTCTCTTAATAATTTGACAATATTTACTTTCTTGTCTTTCCCTTGTTCATCACTCGAATTACTGTCAAATGAAGACCATCTGGGATCATCCGACAATCTTCTTAGCCTTCTTATTTCTCGATCTTCCAGCCCCCCAACTGATGACCCCCCTGATGATCTCCTTGAATCGGGTTTGCCCGAATCTGGTAAATGCTCAAATGACGACCAAGGGGAGAGCTTATTTGGTTCAACTCCAAGCATATCGTCAGTAAATAAACTTCCTCTTTTTTTAGTAATTGGTGACAATTCTTTTATAGCCTCTATCTGATCCGCACTATTTGAGGCGTGTCTTGAAACATTATTAGCTTCACTTGAAGGGTTCCCTGGATTTGATTCAAAGGAGCCTGTCACTGATCGCGTATTCCTTTCGGAAGACTCTTTTGACAATTTACGTTTTGGAGAAGACTTTCCTGATGAAACTTTCGAAGCAGGTCTTTGACATTCTATCTCTGGTTTGTTAAAAGCAACGTCATTTTCTGTTGAGTCAGATACATCCATTCCTCCAAAGGTTCTCTTCTCAAAATTGGTTTCTCTGTATGAATCAAAAATTACAGGAGGGACATTTCGATCGCTGAATGATCTTCTCCTTTCTTTACCCATGTCTGAGATATTATCTAGATAGCTTGGTGATTCTTGTTTTGGACTTTCAATCTCACTGTCATGATCACTCCCAATCACCACTGAAAGCTCCAACTCTGCAATACGAGTCTCTTCAGCTAGGTTAATTTCGTTATCTGAGTAACTTGACTCTGAGTCAAAATCAGGGACTGGTGGAGGGGAAAGGGTGTCAGTATCGAACATGGGGGCTGCAGGGGGAGGGATGTCTTCATCCTCAGAGTCGGAAGCAAAGCTTTCAATTTTGTCATTATGTGAATCTTCTTTTGCTGCAAATGATAATGGAGCTTTGTTTGAATCAGTGGGTGTTCCATCAGGAAGCTTAGCAATGGCTGGGATGCCTATCGTTGGAGAAATGCCTTTTTCAATGCCATCCAATCTAAAATTCTTGGGGAGATCTGTTTCATCAAATGCTTCTATCCGATCATCCATCTTTTTTGGTAACAGTTCTTGATGAGATCGTTGCATCATGTTAAAGTTTTTTGGCAGAGTTTCGTCCTGTAAATCATCATTTGTAGTCATGTGATCATTAGGAATCTCTGGCAAATTAAAATCAGGGATCAGATCCATGAGATCATCATCATTATCATCATCACCGTTGTCATAAACGGTTGGTGGGTCGATAATATTAAAGGCCATGTCGTCATCACTATCTTGTGTTGTATCTGTGATAGGTGGAGGGGGGACAATGGGTAGCATTTCAACATCAAGGCTTGGTACTGTATCTACTGAGATGTCACCCTCTGAAAGCAAAATTATATATCAATATATCAACATTTATATATATACAAAGAAAGAAATGAACAAACAACCTAACAAAACAATATTTTGTCTTTTACAAGACATTGCTCAGATGGTATTCATTTTTCAGGTAACTAGCTCATTGTTTTTAATAGCAAAGGACAATCAGTTCAAGCCAAGGTTGAAGCATCAAAAGAGACTTCTTTTAATGGATTTGAATCTATTTTGCATCAATAGCATTCACACTATTTCTATCACAAACTTGAACAATCATCTGATAAGCTACAATGTTTGCAATAGATTAAAAAACAATCTTCACTGCCTGCCAACAAAATGATTTTCAAAAGAGAAAGGATTTCCCTTAAAATGGTACTAGCAATACAAACCTTCCATCAATGAATCAAAGTTTTCTCCAACAGGATTTGGTTCTTGAGAAAGTTCCTATAATTGGAAAAGAAAGATGAATAAAATGAATGCTCCAAACTTTTAGTCGTACAAACATTTGTTCATAGAGATCGAAGTTGGATAATTATTCCAAGAAGGTTCAAGCATAAGTTGGATTGATTCAAATGAAGGAAAACTTGGCAAACTATCTGGCTTGCATACATCAACTAATCACCCACAAAAGAAAAATTTGGATAAGAATTTTAAGTTGTCTTATATTTTCTGATTTATGCAATTTGCATAAGTCAGAAAGGATAAGACAAACTTGAAGTATCTGACTTAGTCTGACTTATGCATGCTTGATTGTATGAATTGCATCTTCATGAAACTTCCTGGTACAAACCTTTCGCAAGTCAGCATCATTAAAAAAGTCAACATGATCAAAACTAGAATGAGTGTCAGTTGCTTGTGCTGGAATTATTGTCTCTTCATAAGATGGGAGTTTGTTAGAATCAATTTCATTTGCAGATTCATCAGTCATGGTATTGCTGTCCTTTTTGATGTAATTTAAGAATCCAGATGATGGTTTATCAGCAGACAAAACTTTGTCATTGAAGTCATAAATGGATGACGTTGGAGTGATTTCAAAAGTTGAATCAAGTGTTACATCAGGAGTTACATGCTCAAGCGAGGAATCCAGTTCAGCAGAATCTTTATCATCAATATAACTTTTGTTCTTTTGCTTATTATTTTCAAAATCAATTTTATCGGATTCTTTCTTCTCATTGGTGTTGCTTGCTATGTATCCACTTAATTTTTCAAAACTATTGCTATTCTCTGACTCGCTCATTCCTACAGGCCTGAATTTTCTTCTTGCATTTGAACCATCTTTTGCACCAAATACAAATCTTTTAGGACTTGTGAAAATAGATGAAGAATGCGTCTTCGTATCAGGATATTCTATTTTGGTAGTTACAACAGAATGCTTGGGTTTATTGGGGTTATCTTTTACAACACTCAAATCCTGTAATGGTGCAAGATCTTCTACACTAAATGTTTCCTTCTGTTGTGAACTATTTTCTTCAGGCTTTTCAGGTAATTGCAGCACTTTGTTTATATCCATTGCAGATAATGTTTTCATTGTGTTATATTTGGCATCACTGCTAAATTCCAGAGATGAACTGTCTTCTTTTGTATCATGAACTATGTTTGTGTGATGGCTTGAAAAAGAACTAGTTGGGACCTCGGGCAAATTGTTTGAATCATCTGCCTGAGATTCAGTATCTATCTTCATACTTTCAAAGTTTGATTCTAAAATTTTTTCATCTTCTTCATTGTCAAGATCGGTTGTAAACTTCATGTTGAGCTCTTTACTGTCAAAACTGTCTTTTGAAATAGCATCATCATCATCAAACGAATTATCAGGTGATAACACAGCATTTATAGGAAGAGGTGCCATATTTTCTAAACTAAGATTCTTGAATTCATCCAAATCAAAGTCATCATCTTCAATTTTATCAAGGATACTTTTTGTGCTTGATTCTGATGAGTATCGCTTGAAAACTGGAGGTGCTGGTTTTGGCTTTTCATCAGAATCTTTTCTGAGTGTAGTTTCAGTGTTCATAAATGATCTTGATCCTCTCCGCACTGGTGAAATGATGTGTGATCTAAGTTTACCAGGATATCCATCAGGTCCATTTGCCTCTTTTCTTCTTGACAAAGATGATGCTTTTAATCTTTCTGAAAATGACATCCCTGCTTTTGTTGGACTGTTCTCTGAACTTGACTTTGGGCTTTGATTCACAATGTTGCTGTCTGTTCTTGTTGGATTACCGTCAGTTGATGTCACATTTAGGTTCAGCGATAATGGTTTAGGAAGTGATGGCTTTTGGGATGAAAGTTGTGGAAGTGATGGTTTTGGTGGAACCACAGGTTTCTTTTGCACTGGAGGACCAGTATAAATCTTGTTTTTGCCATCATGTTGTAACATTGTATTTGGATCATTTTCACTTGGCTTTTTCCCCAAGGAATGTAAGCTAACTTTGGGTTTCTTTGGAACTGGAGGTGGTGGTAACTTCAGCTTTTTGCTTGTAGCTTCCATTCCTGAATCTGCACCTTCCACTGACCAATTTTTAGTCTGTTCTTCCCAAGTCTGTCCAACAGAATTCCTTTTGAGATGACTTCTGGATGGAACTGATATCTTTCGTGAGTTGTTCTTAATCCTGTGTTTTGTTACGTGCACCAAAGGCTCTGTCTTCACTGTCACATCAAAATTATCTTCCATGGCAACTGGACTAAGTTTAGATTTATTCAAGAAATTCATTTCTTTGAGATGCTAATCCTAAACCAAGGAGTGCAATGCAAATGTTGACATGCTAGAATAGGATCAGAGGCCTAAATCCAGTCCATTATAACTTGAATGTCTTTTGCAAACTTTGAGAAATCTTTGAACTACTCTGTTGATATTTCAAAGGGCCTACTTGACCATAAACAATTTCGGCCAAAAAGTAACATGACAACGTCCCCTTCTTCACTTCACCGCCATGACTCATCCATGTTGGAATGACTTTTCCACCAGCAACGGCAAGAAGTAACGGTTATAAAGTTTGAGCAGTCAACAATCCTATTTTGAAATGATTGCAAAGAAGAATTGTGCTCAAATGTTTTCAATCAACAATACTTCATTCAATGTCCGCTATTCAATTGCTAATCAATGTTTATCCAACAGTTCAATGCAATTCAATACTCGCGCCATTCCTAGCAAGTACTTCATGTAACGATGCTCCTTCGCAGCACTCGCACTTTGTCCGCTGACTTGCTGACTTTTCAAACAGCCACAACCCCCCCAAAAAATTAAAATTCTTACTTTTGTTTTGCCCACATTTCCTCTTTCCACACGAATAACAAAAATATGAGTTTTTGCCTGACTATTTCCGTGCTAGCGCAAATCTCTCCTCTGACATCCAATTTTGAGGCAGACTCTGGTACAAACAGGCCATAGAGCGTGTTTGGTGAGTTTCTCCTTCACGGTAGCAGCTTTTGGAGGTCACAATTGAAACTCAAAACAAACATTCTCACGTACAGCAAAATTTTCGGAAAACTTTGGTGTTCATTTAAAGGTATCTTCTGGGTGACTCAAAAGAGTGAACTGAGAAAAAATTTTAATCATCTGAAAAAGTAATCAACAGAACTCGCAGTGACTCAAACATGGGAGCTAAGTGGTATGGCCATATCCCCATTATTTTGTGCTATTTCTATCGACATTGCAAATTGTTGAAATTAAGGATTCGTGGAACCATAGTTGGTGGAACCAGGCAGATCTAAAACCGGCTGAAATTCATAAAAGAATGGGATCGATTTGATCAGTACGAAACAATATAGACTTGCACGAAGTCTGTTTCTCCTTGGATCTGCCATTCCAGCATTCCTTTCTCTCGCTTCCCTCTTGTGCCTTGACGGTATGTTGAAATGACGGATCCAAAAACAACCGAAAACGGAACGGAACGACGGACTGAAGGAGTAAACTTAGGCAAGACGTTTGCACCATAGCTGGGTGGGCATGTCACACCTACCATGTCGATAAAAAGTAGCAAAAAATTGTAGCGATATTGCCTAGCTATGCTGCTACAGAGCACTTTTGCAATCACTGATTTGGTCGATAACCTTATTTTGTGTGACAGATTGTCTCGGTTCTTTGTAGGTCACCAAGTATTTTTCGCTACTTCTTGTTTTGCAACTGGTTCAAAATTTAGAATGCTACAAAAAACGAGAACAACAACTAATTTTTGGTGAGATTTAACCGATTGAGAACTCTCTCACATGGATACAAAAATATTCATAAAGGACGTTGTGAATAATCTAATTAAAACAAAGACTACACGTAGTGACCCGCATGCGCAATTCATTTTAGCAACAATTATACCACAACAACATCACCAAGAGGTAACGAAACAACAAAAACTACATTTTATTGTTAGGGATACGAGATAGGCTTAGTCCGAAGAAATTTATGTATCCCCCCGTGCAGTAGGTTTAAAGCCCATGCGCAGTAGCGTTTTGGGATTGGAGCTTTGGGCACTCCAACCCAAAATGCTACTGCGCATGAGCTTTAACCTACTGCACGGGGGGACACAAATTTCCTCGGACAAGGCTTATCTCGTCTCTCCAACAATTTAGCCATATCTAATCGCATATTTGTCAGTTCTTGTTTCGGGACAATCTTTAAAATTCTACTGACATTTTAACGAACATAACTCTATCAAACATAAGATCAAGATATCCTGTTTGAAGATTGTCTTGTTTGCTGGAAACAAGGTGTACATTATGTGAAAGGTTAGCTGCAGCAGTGAAAGTTGTGAGATTGCTACGGCTTCAAATTACAAGTGACATTTAAATCTTGTCCTTAATGGGGTGATCTAATGCGGGCTTCAGCAATATGTCGTATTTCTCTTTTTTGGGTAAGGTATAGACACTCTTTGGGGCTTCGTTGGCCATGAGGATGATGGACAATGCTTAGAATTAGTACGTTTTGCCAGCAAATTCCTCTTTCAAGCCCCTTTCATTCACAAGAAGATGGACAGGCCCAGATCTGGGAGGCAATAAGCAAGAAATTGACTGTATCATTCGTGGACATTTTCCGCTGATATCTTATGAGAAACTGACTTTATCTTCTCGCAAAGAACTACCATATGGGCTATCCTTTCTCACCATAAACAAATTTTTCTGGTGGTAAGTTCATCCTTCATAATCCTATCCTGAATAAACGATTGAATAGACAGCTGAAAACAGTGGAAACGGGACGCAGAAAGCAGTTGAGAAATCCAGCTTGAAGTTGACTCTCAGATCCCTGTGTTGAATGGACATGCAGTTGTTACTTGAAAGTGGTTGGGGAACAGTTGAAAAATTATAGAGTAATAAAATCATTTGTTTGATTACGTCTTGGATTAAATAGATCACATCAATCAACTGCTTTTTCGTTTTAAATACAACTTTGACGCAAACTAAACTACTTCTTGGGGAAAGGAGTGAGTTAGATATTTGATAGCTAGCATCGCAATACTAAAAGACACATTCGATCTAACGTACCCTTGAGCTCGCTCATTTGTGACAAACTTTGATTTGGAACATTAGATAATTTATGGGGTCTAAATTATTGGATTGTATGAAAATAACGCGTATATGCTTTTGAAATGAAACGGAAGAGTACTCCGCAGTGGCGGAGCCAGGGGAAGGTATGAATGAGGTGGGTAAATACACCCCATTTTCAAAGATTTGACTAAAATTGTGATTGGAAAATACAATAAAAATGTCTGGGTATACTCTTTTACCCCCCCCCCAGTCGGAAAATTTTGAACTTTTACCCCTCACTACTTTTTGTCTGGCTGCGCCACTGATCCGAAGTGTTGGCAAAAAGCAGTTTGAGGTAAGGGAGGTTCTTTTGCCGGAGTCAGAAAAATGCCCAATCTTCCTCGACACCAAAAACGTTAAAACGAGACTTTCATCCTCGCTGGTAATTTTAAAAAATACAGGCGCACATTAGACGAGAGATTCCTTTATTCTAAAAGAGCTTCCTCCGGTTTTTACCTGTGCAACAGCATGAGCGTAAGGCATGTTACCATTAAAATGGAGCCTGAATTATGGGAGTTGCAGTCCCTTGCCCCCTGCTTCCTGCGCCTATGTGTGACAGTACAAAAAGACTGCTGTTTCCCGAGACTTTCAGTGCGTCGTCAAATGATATAAGACTGCTGTTTCCCTAGACTTTCAGTGAGTCGCCAAATGACGAGTTTCAGGTCACACTAATATTCTATTCGAGGATTCAATTTCAAAGCGTTATCTACGGTATCACATATACTAATCACCGAACTGAGAGTTCCTTTTCGAACCTTTGAATGAAAACGGTATCCTAAACGAACTCAGTCTATTGTCTTTCTTGTCACCTGACTTTGCATCTCCTTTCCTTCTGAAAGCGACAGGAGAATGCTTGCCTATCATACGTGAAGTTTCCTCGTCAGAGCAAATTGATTGATTCGAAGTTGAGCGAACAATGTCAGGCCCGATTGCGCCTTCATCTAAAAGACGAATGTCTGTGAATCCGCTGACCATGTTGCCGCGGAATGATAAAATATCAACTGTTTGGCCTTGCGTTGAAGAAATCACCAATGATGCTGCTGAACTGTCGTGACCAAGGAATCGAGGATTTGGCATGTCTACAAACTTCCTAGAGAATGATCTACGGAGGAAATAAAACATGAAAGTCATAAAGTGAAAAAGCAATTCACAATATAATATGACAAATAAATGAATGAAGTGTCGTTCTCGGACCATATATGTATCAAATGAAAGAGCAAGATAAAAACAAACACTGTTGAGCAGGCTTTGGTGAAGGAATGTCAGATTATATCATTCTTACAAAGTCATCTGATAAGGTAGCAACAAACGCAACTACTCGTGGTAAACAAGACGATTTCACAATTTAATCAACTCCTTGCTGGTTGGTGCACACAATCTTTAATTTCTCTCCAGCATAAAAAGTCATTTCAACACATATCACCAACATGTTAATCCACTTTGAATTGAATTCAATTCTAGCTACACTAAAATCGTCCTGTAATTTGCGTTGATATTGTGTTGATAATAACGGTAGAAAATTGTATGAATAAACTGTGTAACAAAATTTGGATGCCTTGATAAGAAGGATGTGATGATCACCTGACATCTAAACTCATATCCAATGGAACATTGCAGACTTCAAGTGAATTAAAATGTCCAACATACAAGAAAGGTTGTCGATATTCTGAAAAAGAAAGGGTAGTGATCAGGTACACGTTAAATCGAGCTCGGGAGTAGCAAGTTATGGCAGTACATGAACTGCTGCAACTATCAAAATCTTATCTTCAAAATTAGAATCAAATCAAAATTTGAGTTTATCACAATTACATTCAACATATTCCTCCAGTACTATTTCCTTTGAATCTCAACCTAGGCCAATCGAAAGATGATGAAATAAATAAGAACACAGTCAGAATCTACTTACCGAATGAGAGAGGTAATCTGTTCCATTTCAAATCGCACGGTCTTGTTCTTCGACCATCTTCATCCACGAATACACCAAATTCTGTTTGAAGAAAAATAGATCATGTTTATCAAACTGCAAGGAATTACGCACACGAAAAAACAAAAGGCCAACCCCGCCATCCCGCTAAGCCTATTGTGTACCCTCTAAGCAATTTACTGTAACAACGAATGGTTCCCTCCACTTAAAGACAAGCATTTCAACTAAGGTTCATTCTAACCAAGCTTTAAGTTACAGCATAAATACCAAATAAAATATACGAAGATTAAAAGCAGACTGTATGTACGCGTCACCGAAACTTCTATAATTACATTGCTCAGTTAAGATTTCCTCGGAAGATAATACCAAGAAAAATATGTGACCTTGTCATGCATATTGAATTCATCTCTCTTATGATTAGTGAAAACATTTCTCGCTTCTTTAAAATGAAACAGTAGAATAAAACTATTTTTGGATATGCTTACCGTTGTAACATAATAACAATTCGTCTTTACAGAGAGAGTTTTTTATATTGAAGATTGTTATTGGGAAGGTGTGAACTTGTGTCATCCCAAAAACAGCAAAAGCAAGAGATGTATCACTTGAATCTAGGAATTCTAAAACGGAAGAGAAATTAAATGAAGTTAATAACAATATGAAAAATAAGTAGAGGGATTCTGAAACAAATAAAGATTCTGATGGCTGCAGTAGAAAGTCGAACGTTGCAATTTTAGAATACCAAACTAGCGATATCTTCTTACCAATAAGAATTTCCCACCCAGAAAGTCAATGGCAAGAGATATTGATTCCCAGTAAGATGAAAGAAACGTTTATAATTATTTAAGTTTTGCAAAGACTTTCTTTAGAGAACTCAATGTATTCAAGGTGAGCAGAATAATTTGTCACAATGAAAAGCCAAACATCCTTACCTTGTGGAGAGTTCATTTGTCGAACATCGATGCAATAAAATTTGTTTATACCATACACAACATGAGTCCTTGTGAATCGAATGCAGCTGCAGGGTTCTGAAGTTTCAACTTCCTGCAAAAATTCAAACAAATAACAAATATAACACATGTGGAGAATTCAGTGTCAAAATTGCAATTTGAAGAATTGACAAAAGAAAGGCAAATTTGAAATAGATTTAAGACATGAGCCTACCTGCTTGATGACGAATGATCCATTTTGATATCGCAGTATCAATAATCTATTTGATAAAGCTGCACAGAGGTAATAGTTGCTTTCACACTGTAAGGAAATTATGACAACATTAGGAAAAATTGATGTATTTAGCTTTGTTAAACCTAATAGACCTCATCGGCTAAGGTTTGTTATACCCATTTCAAGTCATGTGATCATGCTCTTGGGAAGTCTTAGTATTATTCTACTATTTGCATTCATGGCAAAACTTTGCATGGCACGAAATATGTTAGGAAAATCAAAAGAAGTTTTGTCAAGAGACGGATCACATGACTTGAAATGGGTGTAAACAAACCTTAGCCGATTTGGTCTATTGACCAAAACTTCAAAATAATGACATTTTATACAAAATAGTTTACAACAGGCAGATAGAAACTAAAGTCGGCCTAAAATTATATGTCACATATATCTATGATAACGCAAAATTACTTGTGCAAAATACCTCAACTGTTGTTCTTCACAGGCACTGTCACGTGACATCTCATTTAAAACAGACTATAATACGTCTGACACGTGTTGAAGCTTTTGGGTAGTAATCTAGCTAGATGTCAAAGCCGATCTGTAAAATATGAAGTTATGTCCAAAAAGAGACGATACAAGACGCGAGACGCGAGACGAGAGACGAGGCGAGAAAAGATGGAGTGTTGAAACAGAAACACATACCTTGCCATAAGCAAAAAGATGACAGTTCTTGATCTTTTCGATACTTTTGGCATTTACGGTTTGCGGCCTACTTGAGGAAACAAGATGCCTCCATTTGGTTGATAATTCTTTCACATCTAACCTGCACAAAGCTCGGTCTTTACCTTCAAGAAAAAAGAGAGAAAATAGCTTAAATTTCCGAGTCAAAATTGGTATATCGTATCCATACTGTGTGTTCTCAAAGATTACGATAAAACCCAAAATCATCCAAAATTTGGAAAAACCATACACAGGAAAATTGAAAGATGATGAGTATCTGACTATTCAGGGTATTTGCAGTGCTTGGAACTTTGCGAGAACTTCTTAGGTACACAATATTTATTTATAAAACATTAAGGCAAATTTTGATATAGCAGGTGTGAATTACAAAGCAAAGAAGGACAAAAATCTACTGGGGAATGACTGGCGTGCTTTTAGAACGACGAAAAGAGTCTGACAACATCAACAAAAAGCTGTATTATCATCCATAAAATTGGGTATCATGACCAGGCAATAGCGCAGGCTGCAATATAAATAGTTTAGGCCGGGATCGAAGCCCCGAAAATTCGTGTTCACTATTTTTGGCTTGCATGTAATGCAAAGAAACTTCGTTTTTGGTTGGTACTAAATTCGGAGAAAAAATTGCCTGTAATTACAGAAAGAAGAAAGCTGAACTTACCTGCAATGGCGATGATGATACCAAGTCCATCCACCATATTCATTTGATAAACATGTCCAACTCCTGGGATTTGTATGGGTTTCTTCTTGCCACCATTTCTAGTTGCAATGCCATATAATGCATCTTCTGCACCAAGCAACATAACCTGAAGTCAAATCAATCAAAATTTACGATGGAACTTCAATATACAATAACTTGACGCCAAAACAGCGCATGGAGGTATATGATGAAGAGTGAAAAGTTTCATTTCATCAGAGATAGTCCCAATCTTTGGTACAATGCAATAACTGACAACAACTGAGAAAGATTAAGAATAAATCAAATAAAGTTTTGTGTGTTCAAGTGAAATACTGCTTTAGCATTCCCACATTGTGAAGAGGCAAACTGGATAAATACTTCTTTGTGCAACGGATCTGAAACGTCCATGGCGTTCTTCTTCTTCAGGTGCCATGCCGTATGGCTTGGGCGATCATGGACCTCCATCGCTCTCTATCTCTGCAACTGTGAATTACTTTATAGCTCCTGTCTAGTTGTAACCAGCCTCTGATGTTGTCAAGCTGTTTTATTATTTGTCTCCCTCTGTCTCTAGTGCCTTCAATCCTTCCTGTTGTGATCAATTCTTATATGTTTCCTTCTCTAACTATATGTCCGAAAAACTTCATTTGTTGTTGTTTGATTCCGTTCGGTAACTCTTTCTCTACGCCCACTGACCTCAGCACTTCATGGCATTATAAATGATAAACAAATAAAATGCAAAGAATTCTTACATCATCATTAAGATTGACTGTGCAGTTGGCATCGATTGCTGACTTTCCTTCCATTCTAACAATGAGCTTTCCAAGAGTACCCTGAAAACGAAAAAAGTTAAACTAAGATTAGCAAGGCACGTTATTTGCAATTCAGATATAGTCTTGCGGCGAGTACCTACTAGTATCAACTCTGATATCAACTTACTGAAACCAAAAACAAAACATGAAAAAAAACCTACAAACGATTGAATTATTTCAAGATACAATTTGAAAGCATATCACTGAAAAGAGCTATTGACAAGAAACTGCTAGTCACGGGGCGAAATTTTCAGCTCTTCTCTTTGGGATCCTATGTGATGATTTTTTGTGACTGGTGTACAACGAAAAGAATGAAAAAAACCAGCATTAAAGGCTCTTATTCAACCAGTATACCTTGCACTTGTCCTCTCCTGGTTGGCCTTTGTTGTCGCCACTTTCATAGCCCATGAAAATAGTGAAAACAAATGGGACCCATGAGATGGCACATGATATGAAATTTAACACACTTCCTGTAGGTAAATGCAAGGTATGCTGGTTGAATAATAGCCTTTAAGAAAACAAACCTTCTCCTCGTCTTTGTTTACTCTTTTGATGTCATTAGCAACAGCCTCCAACGCGGCAACCCATTTTTGCTTATCTTCAAACGATGGTGCTAACAGATATAAAGTCCGTCCAGGCCAACATGTTGTATATGGCACTAATTCCACTGACATCGTATATGGCACATCTGTACTTGCTGTGCCAAGCAGTTCTGATGCAGGTACCGCTGGGTTCACATTCACTTCGCCATCTGTGACATCAAGGTCCATCACGTCATTTGGGTCAGCAGCTGCGTGTAAACAAATTTTTGTAACAGATACGATTTCAGTCTTCAAAACAAGGAAGTTAGTTGCATTCGTACCAATGGCTAGTAACAGAAAATTTCCCCTCAGAAAACCTCGATGGAGTGAGGAACAAAGAGTGGTAAATGGTAGAATAAGGAGGAAGAGAAAAGATTAAGGAAAAGAGAGAAGGGAGGAAAGCAAAAAATAAAAGATCCTTAGGGGAGAATTTAAAAAGAAGGTCTTCACCTTTTACGTCACAGCAAAGATAAAAGAAATTAGTTGTTTAGAAATGATTCCAGCGATATGACATGCATTATTGAATACCATTCTGTCTGTTCAAGGATCCCTTAATTTGTATGAAAAAGCAAAGAAACGCATGAATGTCTATAAAATGCGTCGCAGATATTGATAATACCACAATATTCCACTAAAAGTTGAAAACATCTGCCAATGATAAGAACAATAAGATGCAGGAAAGAAAGAAATACTTACAAGTGTCTTCACTGTCATAAATTTTCAGTCTCATGTCTTCTAAAACAATCCATTTTTGATCCCAACCTTGCTTCATTGCTGATCCCCTAAGAAGCAGAAAAACAAGCCTCAGAGGCCATTCGCAAATTATATCCAATAAAAAAGGACCAAAATCCGAACATCTAATACGGTAACAGCATCTGAAACTCAGAAGAATTCTTCAGGTCTGTTATGAAGAAGGCCTGCATGGCAGGACGAAATATTGGTATTGTATATATTTCTTAATTCCGCAAATATTTGTTGTTTGTCTTCGTCGCGTTGCGGTGTTCCTGCTCTCAACTTAACTTTGCTTTATCGCAAATTCCACCTGACATCTAATGCAAGCCGGACTTTCCTAATTTCAGGGTGATAATATGCCATCTCTTTTCTGATGAAATATATCATGAGGAGCTGAGAAAAGAAGGTTACATACTTTCTGGGAATCTTTAACCATCCAGCCATCTTGATCTTATGTGCACCGCCCACAGAATCAAACCCTTCATCTCTCATCGAAGAAGTACGATTTTCTTTGATACTGCTATTGAAGTGTGATACAAATTTGTTCGGTAGCCCACATGTGTTAGCAAGCGATGACGTGCATTTTGTATGACATACAATCCCGCATTCAGAACACCTTGATATCTGTTTCCCAAAATGAGCACTGTTTAGGCATACAGGGCATTTTGATGGTCGCATATTCAACGCTGGTTGCATTCTATGTGGTATATTATGATGCATCCGTTCTGTTGATAACTGAGATTTGAGAGAACTTTCACTGGAAGTGCTACTGCTGTGTTTTGAGTAAATATCTGAAACGCTACTCGATGGAGACATCTTTGAGGATGATGACACTGTGCTTTGACTGCCAGGACTCTTTTGTAGCATTTGCAAGACTTCAATGTCTTTATGTTGGCCGGTTGGGGTGCCAGGTTGACTGATGGTTGATGTGCGGGAAAGAGACTTCATTTGCAGTACTGTTGAAAAAGAAAAGTATTTCAAACATCTTATGAGTTACTGAAAGTGGGCATTATTATCTTAACAAAAGATGCCCAACCATAATTATCAACAGGAAGATTTTCGTAAAAGAACAAATTCGTAACACACTGACCAACAAAACACAAGTGATGATACTTTCACGGTTGTCATAGTGTCGTTAAAAATCTTGTCGTAAAAAATAACGGCTGGGAGCATCGAAACAACAACTTTATCAACAAATTCCTTGACCACTTTCAATACATCATTCAGGTTCCAATGAGTCGCCAAACCTTTCAAAAGCTTTAGAAGAAAATTAAGGAGCTGCCACTGTCAATACTGTGTCAAAAAACCAACATCTTCAATTCAACTGACTAATTTTAGAAAGTTAAAAGGACTTTCTTTATCGGCGTGGGTTAGAACCCCACACCTAGCACCATGTAATGTTGTCTAATTTGACCACAATAACTGCAGGAAGCTCACACAAATACTCACCTGATTTGGACCATAACTAAGATGTAGTAACTCACAAAGTCTTATATGTAAAGATATGATTCCAAGGAATAATAACAGCAACTATAACAACATTTCGATGGGCATTCACTAAAAAACAGAGCTAGCAAAAAGCAGCAAATCCTGTGAATTAAATGAATATCATTTCTGCAGAACGTAGAGACAAATTCAACTCACATTCTTGCCTAACTTGCTGTAATTCTTTCATTGCATTCGTGAGCTGTACATGAAGCTGTATGTTAGTGTTCTTCTCCTTCGCAAGAGCTTGCTCAACTTCTCGATACCTTCGTGGTATTTGCTGATTTGTATCGATTGACTGTTGTTTGCCTGCTTTCATTGCAGGATAGAACTAAAAAAAGGAGAAGGCAGAGATAAAGAATCCCCTTGGTCGATGAGAAGCAATGATAAAATTTCTAAGGGAAAGTCTTTGTTTTAGCGTTATTTAATTAAAATCAGCAACAAATTGATTGCTGAAAATACCATGGAACGGTTGCCATTCTTCAGCGTTTCTCGACTTCTTAAGGGTCTAAAAAAGGTTACCCTACCAAAGTTTGCACTGACTGATTTATAGCTTTACAACCAAGCTACCAATCATGGTAAGATATTTATGCAAAGTTAGTTCTGCCATTGAGGAGGGTGAACAAATAAAATATGCTTTATGAAGTTGGGTTTAAACTCTTAGCTTCAGAATTTTTACAATATGTGTACAGTTTTTAGGGACACCCGGCATAATATCAAAATAAAACATTCCTCCTACAATAATTTGGTTATGAAGAAAGGAAATTTTGGTGCACAAACCTTCCCCTTCTTTCCTTTCGGTGTATCTTCAACAACTTTAGCATTGAGAAAATCGATAAGTTTTGTTTGCTGTGCAAGAGTGGATTCCAACTTAATTTTCTCCTCCGCATGTGCATACGCTGTTCTCTCTATTTGATTTTGCAGGTTCTCTTTATCAACAAGCAACTCGTCAAGTTTTTCTGTTGCTGCTTCAACTTCTTGTGATAATGCAAAATTGGAAGTCTTTTGATTTGTAACCAGGTCTGTGAGTCGTGAAACCTGCAGATAAAACGAGAGTATGTAAACTGAATCTCAAAATCTGACACTCGAAACAATCACCAGTTATTCAAATATCTCGAAACTTGTGACAAGATCAATCTTACAAAAATAACTTTTGAGAATCAACCTTTAGCCTATCAGCTTTAGCCTATTAACCACTCGATAAAGAACACATAACACAGGCAAGAACTTTACACCCTCAACACTATTTCATAAAGCTATAAACAAACAATGTTCCAAAATTGGGATTTTTAGGTCTTCGTTTAATCCAAATAATTATCTTAACTCCCAGTGCAGCCAACAAGCTATTTACAAGATTCGTGAAGCAATTAATTACCTCGGCTTGATTTTTCCTACTTTCTTCCATTTCCGTCTCCAGCTTTCTTTCTGCTGTTTTGATGCTTACTTCGGCTAAAGCTTGCTTCTTCTCGCCATCAATTATCTGAAGAGAACACATATACAAACATAGAGATCCTATTTCCTGATTAAGAATTCGAAAGAACCTGATAACGAGCAAAATAAAGCTGGAGAAGATCTCCATCCTGCTGATAGTTGGCATTTGATCAAGAAACTATTTACTACAAAAAGAAAAGAAATCAAAGTTGCAGAAAATTAAACATCTTTTATCAAATTGCGACTGTTAGAGATTCTACTCTCTGTTTTATCTAGTAAGAACAAAAAGCCCTTCATCATTTTATCAAAAAAGAATTCTGTTAAGTAAACTTTTGTTTCATTTTTCCAAGACAAGATCTTAAGCTACAATTCCGCGCGATATATGTAAAACGAAAAATCTGGGAAACAGCTTTTAGCTTTCATACTTCATTTTATCATAAGCGTCTGACAATCTATGTCTAGGTAAAGAAAAAAATACAGAACAGAACCTAAAAGCTAGATCAGAATTCAAGAGAAAAAACTCGAATGAGAAACGTGAGCCAAGGACTTACCATCTCAGTGAGTTCTGCAATCCTTGAATCTTGTTGCTTTGTTTTGAATTCAAGTTGATCAATCTTTCGTTTGTACTCTCGTTTGACATCATCAATATTGTCTTCGACATTCTGATATTTCTCTGATGTTTTTTGCCTAGGGATAAGAGAATGTAATCGATAACATATTTCACGAGACGGTTCAAAATATTTACTTCAATTTCAGTGTCTATTCTTCAGGTTCCAAATTTTGCTCAACTGTTGCCATTTTTAGGCTGACCGCAATGAGTCCAACTTACGGCTTTTCTGACACAACATTTACAGCTTTTCAACCAAGAAAAGATCACCAAAGAAATTAGACATACATCTGCGGAAAAACCGGAATAATCAACTCTTATTTTTCAACTAAACGAGAAGCAAACATTGTTTTTGATACCAAACGGGTAAAGATATTTCCTAACCTTTCAGATCTCTCTATATCAAGGGCCTTCAGTGCTTCTTCTAGCTGTTCTTCAACGTTCTCTTGGCTTTCGTACAGCTGTCGCCTGCAAATATAACGTTTATTATTCAAATGTAGGGTAATCAACTAAAGGCCATCTTCAGGGAAAGCCATGTACCCTAAACCAAGGTACCGTAAAAATAATTTCGTTGTTATAATTGAGGATAAATTTTGATTGCGTTAACACGATACCAGTAGAATTTGGAAATAGCGTAACGTCGTTCAGTTTAGGCCTACCGTTCTCACGAACACGGCATACTTTTGGCGGGCATGATTTGATAACGGCAGAATTTGAAAATAAAACCCCAATACAATAGGCACAGTTTTAAAACAGCATCGTGGAAACACTTGACACAATGAAACTGGAACATGCTTCAAAACTTTCCGAGCAAGACCGATTGTTTTTTGGCCAATTTCTGTTCTGTCAAAAGCCAGCCTTTTCGTCGCAAGGTTGCAGAGAAATTGCTTCCATCGAATTTTGTGTAATTTTCAAATTGTGCAAGCATCGTGTGAACGTAGTATTGTATACATTAAAGGATCAAACAAACAAACAAACAAACAAACAAACAAACAAACAAACAAACAAACGTGGTAACGTTTAATACCAAAATGCCAAAGACAGCTAACAATTTCGTTACGTAAACAAAGCTTACACAAAATTCAGATGATCAATAAAACATACTTCAAGAGATTCCACTGATCTTCTCGATCCTGATATTCATCGTTCATCACTTCCAGTTCTTCAACTTGACCTTCCAGCATTGTACATGTTTGTTTTAGCATTGCAATTGTCTATAAACAGAAATGATTCAGATCAGACTACGGACACAGACTCAAACCCAAGTACGCATCAAGGTTTAATTCTGACCACATCACTCAAACTGATTCGAACGGATCTGGAAAACAAGAACATCTGTTTCGATTCGAGCAAGCCGTCAAGATCAGGATCCTCCCCATGAGTTCTTCTTTTGCAACCTTTACTATTCTTTTACATAGCCGTTCTCGTGTATGTCCACACTTTATTGGTTCTACATATGTTTGTAAATAATAGCTCTAACAAAACAAATTATCACATTTTATGTTTTATACAATTACTATATTTTAGTTCTTTCAATATTTACACACTATATTGATTTCATTTTTCAAATTCATTTTAGCACTTCCACTCAAACGCACATACAAAAACTTCCTTCTTGACTTTCGTACTCTCCTCAGACATTAGTCATTTTTTTCCAAAAACATAAGCAACATCATTAAGACACTTCATCAAAGATTGTATGTGGATTGTGCTAGCATCTCTCATGGCATCTTTCATCAAAAATTAACTTTAAAGGTGGTTCATCGCCAAACTATAAAATAATCTGCAAACATCAATGTTTTAGACACGTGTCCATTGTCCCTGCAGTTTGGTTGATAACTTCACCCAAGCTACCAATAATGACGGTTAAACAGCTGCTTATTTGCCAGCAATCATACAAGATATGAATTCTTGATTCGTTCTTATTTGAGGCGAGAGGATTTATCATCAAAATTATGCTTTCATTCTAAAAACAGATGAATAGTCTGTGTGACACTGCCTATCAAAACGTGCAAAATCACCTCACTCTTTTAGCCAAATCAGGCGATAGAGCCCCTTAAATATAGAAATTCATTGATCTGGTGATCATAATACCTACCAAATCCTGGCTCTCATACTGTCTTTCTTTTTCTTTGAGTTCTTCTTCAAGTTGCTCTTTGGAGATCTTTAAATCAGTTATTTGTTTATTGGCATGACGCAGCTTGACATCAAAACTCTATAAACATAAGCGTAAAATAAATTGACATAACATAAACATGTAAACAACATCAAAAGCTCCTATCGTTAGCAGCAGGGAGTTTTGCTATATCTAAAAATATAAAAACAAGCACTAAAATAAGCTGCTTCTATTTTCACAACTTTAAATAGTCACCCAAACTTCATGGACTAAAAATATCTCCCGTGATTAAAAAATTGCGTTATGAGACAAAATGTGTGAAATTTGGCTTATCATTCGTGAGGTTCATGGACAAAATTCCTACTATATTGTGATGGTAACGCAGGCAAAATCGCTCAGCATAATTTCCAGTTACCAGTAAAGCCTTTTTCGTATAGTTTACAAGATACCCACCTTTCTGTCAGTTTTGGCATCATTCAATCCCTTTGTCAGTTGCCTTATTTTAACCTCCAGATCTTCAACGGCCTGAAAAAGGACACAATTGTAGTAAGTTTGCTTGGCAATGAAATAATTCCTTCAAACAATAAATCCTACAGGGAATCCATGCCGATAGTAACACATTAGCTGCATGCTTCTCAAAACTCCTCTAAATGTTGCATTCAGAATCAATATATCTTAACCAATTGTACTAATCAACAATCCGTAGCAATCATTCCTGATCAAATGATCAATCAATGTAAAAATCAGTTACTCAATGATCTTATATGCAGAGTGAAAAGCATTACCATTTCTTATCTATAAAATATAATCACAGAAATAAAAGAACATTACCTTGGACTTGCCAGGGTCTTCTGCAATATGCCTTTGGTTTTCAACCTCGGTCTGCCAAACGGAAGAACAATAAAAGAATTTATTTCACAGTGAAAAAAACATTTGAAACTTAAACTGTTTCATTTCAATTTCTTGGTCACGAAATGTTTCAAATCATTCCACATTACAATGAGTTACATGTTGGCAACGTAAGGCAGTATATTGGACTGAGAGGCATAAAAAGAAGAATGTATCATGAAAATTAAACTACCTACCTGTAGCTGCATAATTTTGTCATGCAAATTATCTGCCGACTTTCTTGTTGTCGAGAGTTCCTTCGCTGCTCTTTCTGCCTCATTGTTTGCCTGCGGACAAAAGTTGGGATCAGTAACTAAAAATGTTCAGTATTTGGTATGAAATAAATTGATGAGAGACGCCGTTTTTGTATTTACGATATTACAACCTTTGAACAGAATCAAATAAAACCAATAATGATTTAGGCAATTGTTTACCTTCATAACAACAACAGAAGGTCAGTTAAAGTCAAGAGTACCTTTGAAAGCTCTTTCTGCAGCTTAGCAATCTTCGCCTCGAAGCTGTCCGTTGTCTGGAATGAAATAAAACCAACGTCAAAAACTGAGGATCATTGCTTCGACATTTTTCTGTGCCATAAATCAGCAACCACTCGTCGAATTGGCTAAAACAAGGTCTTAAACTTTAACTTGCAACGTATCCAATGCAACTGGATCAAAACCGGGACAACAGGACTCAGGTCCTCGGGACCTTGAGGTGTTGTGGCGTGTTGAAGGTGTTGTGGCGCCGTGGTGTAATCCTCTGACATTGCAGCCAGAATAGTCAGGCGGAGTGGGTTCGAGTCCCGGTAGGGCCCCACCACTTGAGCGTCATGACAAGGGGTCGCGGACTCCATTAGGTCTGCTCTATTTCTGCGATCCCAGCGCTTGGCGCTGAAAAACGCAACTTCACCTTCACCTTCACATTCTGTATACATACACGTTGATAGAATAGAAATTCAGATGAAAGCAAAGCATCATTATATACAATAAAATGGCTCTATTTTACATCTGCTAGGGACAATCGATCATATGTCTCCACGAAGAACTGACAACGAATACTTTTAATGGGACTCACTGCATCAACATAGGAACCATTATAGAACTCAATTGATAGATCCAAGAAGCATACCTCCTGCAACTGTTTTTCAGCTTTCTCCAATCTCTTCCTAAGATTACTGTTGCTCTGCTGAGCTGATTTCAGATCTGACTCTATCAAATTGATTTTATGATCTGCACTGGTCTTCTCTTGTTTCAAAATATCAATCTTCTGTTGATAAGCATGCCTGGAAAATAAATGAAACAGAATTGAATATTTTGCCATACAAGCTTCGTTAAACCATTGTGTCTGCCAGTAATTGTGTGCCTGCAATCAACAGGCCTGCTGAGAGGTTTGGGAGACCCAGGGACAAAACTGTGAAATGAGGCCCACTATGAACGAAGCAGCCAGAAGACAGGAGAGCATCGTAATTCATGAGGCGCCCTAGACCCCGAGGCCCTGGGGCAAACTGGCCCTCCTGCCCCCTCTTGGCGGCCCAAGCAATCAAATCACTCTAGGTAGAGCAAGGGCACCAGCAACTAACGAGAAATGATATTTTATGCCTGCAAGCGGCACTTACATAGCCTGCTGCTATATATCATTGTTGTATACAATAGTCATCACATTCATTATCAATATAGAGGTCAGTGATAACAAGCAAAACAATGCAATTTCGACTGTAGAGACTGTAGATCAAATGCTTCCATAACACAACAAATTACTTCAGAATGTTTGTCCTACTCAATTCATATCTTCAAACCTCTTCAGGATGAACTTATTCCTTAAAATACCAACTTCTGCAACTTGTCTCCAGTAGCCCCCAAAATTTAGACCTACCATGTGATTTCCATTGAAATATAATGATAAAAACAGGTCATCCTGTTCTCTTTACTATGCATTTAGTTTTACAAACATGTTAGCTACCATATCAATTTATTCTCCACAGTAAAAGACAGAAGAGACTTACACATCTCCCTCAAGTTTTTTCTCTCTTTCCTTGATCTGCATATCAATGCTTCTATCTGCCATAATAGTTTTGACCTGTTCATCAAGCTTCTTGCATGTTTCTTTCAGAGACACAATCGTCTGTAAATATGAAAAGGAAAGATAATGTTACATTTATTCTCTGGTAAAGGAAACAATGATAAAATAAACTGACAAAGGAAGGGATCCGATACTAGCGCCAAGCGTCAGATTTGATGATGCTTGCAATGACCTATAAATAAACCAATTTGTAGGCAGAAACATTATAACATGATTGAAACGACAGCAAATATTAATATATAGATTTAAGGAATATAAATTCTGCCAATATTTCGCCCTGCAATGCAGTACTTCTTCACGGTTGCCAGATCACAAGCAAAATGATCAGGGCTTTCAAATGATACATTGCTTTTCAACTGAAGTTAAATTTGTTTTAATCTCATTTCTGATTTCTGTTTACCAATATTCAAAAAAACTGCAGTCCATGTTTTGCGTTGTATCTCTATCTATCCTTTATTTACAAGATGAGGCAACCAAAATTATGAATAAAAGGAGAGAACACAAATAATTCACTACCCTGTCCAGCAACCTCCAACAAGCCGCAACAAACAGATCGCATTAGATGGAAGATAAAGATGACACGTAATATTATCCTACCTCTTGTTTATTTTCAAGATTCTGGCTTTTCTCTTCAAACTCTTCTTGCAACTTTTTGTGCTGTTGCTGCAATTTCTTCTGGTCCTTTCTTGTAGTATGCAAGGCATCGTCTAGATCCTGTAAAGTTAAAAAAAGTCATGCCAGCAATGAAAGACAAATCTTGATTAATTGCACTAACATGGGTGGACAACTTCTAACTTAACTTACAGCACAGGCCTTGTGCACATTAATATGGTTTTCCTTGTCTAAGAATTCTTTGAGAGTATTCTTGAATTCTTGAGAATTCTTTTCGAGATATACAGTCTTTCATATGACTACAGAATTCTTATCAAAATGTGAAGAATTCTTGCAAATTCTTAAGAAGTCTCTGATGAATTCTTGCAATGTTAACATGCACAAGGCCTTTACTGTAGTGACATGAAACTTGCTTCTTGGATTACAAAATGGACTTTGTAACAAGTAAAGAGGACTGTTCACCAAAATGAGATGAGAGAACAAAAATAAGAGAACAAAATCTATCTATGAAGCAAAAACAACAACAATACTAAAGTTGCTGGAATATCAAAGACAAGATGACTGACAAATTGTGTCCTGACCTCAATCTTCCTTGCCAGTTCCTTCTTCATCTCTTCTCCTGCTTCAATCAATTTTTCATATCTCATTTCTGATTCTTCAATTTGGAGCTGCAAATCCTGAAAATCCAAACAACAATGATAAAAAAATACCTGACAAGCTCATCACTATAACAAATCAATTTTTTCTTCTTTTACTCCAATCAAGTTTAATTTTCAAGCTAAATACGACCTGACATTATTTTGTGATATGTTCTGAATGTTGACTTTACATTGCTTAATATCTTGATAGGAAGGGAAACCTTAGAGAACTTGATGCTGATGCTGGACCCATGCATCTGGGACACATCTGTAACTCTTTTTGGACACAAACAAGGAAAACAAAGAAGTGTCAAGAAGGGGCCTCTTATGACTGACCAACCATGGCATAAAGTAAGTTAAAATCACTGAGTCACTGATCAGGAACTATTGAAGAGAATCACTGTACCTTATTCTCTTTTTCCAAATGATTTAACTTTTCCGACTTGACATGGATCTCGTCTTTGAGTGATTGTTCCGAGTGACTTGCTTCTTTCTTCCTTGCCTCCTCCTAAAATCAAATTCCACAATCAGATATTGTTCATAAGGATATGTGTTCATATGAAATCAAAAACCAAGTACATGAATATATCAAGCCTAAAGTCAAAGGTATTGATCTTTATGAGGTCAATGTAGTGCCTGGAGATCTCACACCTTTAGGCATGATGAGTAATTTGTTGTGCAAATAAACATGGAAAAATATTTCCTAACTCTTCATTGATCAAAAAGCAGATCAAACTCACTGTACTGCACATTGATAAAAACTTTTTACAAAAGAAGCATGTTCTACAAGAGGTAACAAATCACTAACATGTCAATACAATAAAGGTCTTGTGCACATCATCATGGGTTTACTGTCTAAGAATTATTTTTCAGAAAACTTTACGATCTTTCCTATGGCTCAAGGATTCTTATGTTAATATGCATAAGACCTGTACTGAATAAACAGCATTTCATCATATTACTAACAATTACAGCAATTACCAGAAAATTAAAACTATAAAATCCAACCTTAAGAAGCATACAACTTATCATCATTTCTGCACACAAAGAAAACTCTAAAGACAAAGTCGTATAAATATGTACAACTTACAATTTGCAGTCCTACATGTACATAGTAAAGATGCTTTGGGGTCTCAATCTTTGATGTAAAACGTATGAAATCTTGGGTATGTGAGCTCAAAATGAACTCCATTTTAAAATCAAAGTATCCTCACGCACAATTCACACAAACCACATTTAAGAAACAGTACAAGTGTAATTAACTAACCCAAACAACAGGCATCCGAGAGTAATTGGTAATCCGATCTTTGCTTACACAATTAAGTAGCAATAAATTGAAAAGACAATAGTGTCTGTCCAATTGATTGGGATCATGAAACATGTTCTTTTGTTTTAATTTCATTCCTAACTATTGTTCATCAAGCCCAAATTACCACTCTAAATATGTCACCTTTTACTTTAGCCGGAAATTTAATTGTAATTACAGATGTAAATCGTAACAAAACTGCCACTGTGAAAAGTCAGGGGTGCTAACACAAAACCAAACATAAATACTTCTCAAAAAAGAATAATCAAATTCTAAAATTGCTATATACAAACAAACAAACGAACAAAGTCTATCCACCGACTGCCCAAAACGTTACTTGCTGAGGTTAACAGGGAACGGTAGAATAACAGGGGTTGAATCCGTCCTTGCATTGGACAACAAAAACTTCCAAGTTCAAATTGGTTTTAAATCAGAACGGAAATCGAAAAACATTCGGTATGAAGCTTTTCAAACCCATAGGGACTGCAAGATTTGTAAATGAAACAAATTTACAAGAGATGAGCTACCCCCATTCTGTTCTGCGCACGAACCATCCTGTTGCAGATCAATTTTCAAATTAATACCAGATGGTATCACAGGATAGGCATGTTTGAAATATTAACAACAATTACATTGTTGCCAATAACTTTAAAGGAAATTGGAGAGAATTATAATCGAGATTCTAAGGTCGATGCGGGAAGGATACGGAATGAGGAGAGGTATCTTTGAAGTACTATGAAAAACAGCTGCTTTGGGCGTATCTAATTCGATTGATAGACAGTGATGAAAACATCTAGAAGGCAAGTGCTATCATGCATACTGTGAAACTCATGTTCTGCAAGGGTGGGCAGGAAGAGAATGGATAGTATAAACAAATTCGGATAGACCCCTTGTAAATACCCAACTGAAGTTTATGAAACTGAAGGAAACTATTCATCACGATTAATCGAAGATCCTATGGGATCACTAAAGTCCTTGCTCCGTTGTTTCCTATGATGACAAATTCGTTATTCCTGTGAACTATTCATGTTTGCGTGAGAAAATCACATGGCTATTTTCCGCGAAGTTTATTGATGCCTGCCCTGGGTACCAGACCCCGTAGCATACCGGGTTTAGATGCTGCTTAAGTGACCCTGGTACCCCGGGTAACCGCTGCCAATAAATACTTTTCGTCGATCTTACACCGATCTTTAGCTTGGAAAGGGCCAGAAAATGGACTGATACATTGTTAACCTTTTGTCACAAATCAGTAAGAGTTGGTATCAATCTTAAAAATACTGTATGCTTAAACATTCATATACTTGATACTCTCAGCAGCAAAACAAACCGTAGGTCGCATGATTACATAAAGTTTTCCATCACCAACCCCATTTGTTCTCGCTCACTGTCTGTCATGAACTCAAGAGAAATATCTGGTGGGCGCGGCCAGGAGTACTGACATTCGACATCTAACTTTCACAAATGTGTCCTATCAAATATCTGCTAAATTTCTTGGTTAGTTTCTGAAATAAAGTCTTCATGAAAATCATAAAAATAACATAATAACATACCTGTGCTTCTTTCTCTTTAAATTGACTTTCAAACGCCTGTTGATGAACAGAATTAAAGGATAAAAGCCCAGTAGTTTTCGCTGTTTTAATAACCCTTAGTTTCAAAGCTCTAACAAATGCTGAAGGGCTTCTACTGCTGCTACCAGTGACATCCATTTGCACGAAACGCAAAAGCTACCAAGAGCTGGTAGTGCCTCATTGATCAATTCCTCCGATCAACAACGAAATATTCCAACAACTGACAACATCAAAACAAACATTCAATTTATATTGTTAACTTATGACGAGCTTCCACTGCTACTACCAGTGAGGTCCATTTGCACCGCACCAAATGCAAAAGCTACCACGATCTAGCAGTATCTCCTTTGCTACCAACCCCTACAACAAAACGGCAGCTCTTCGTTGATCAACAACTACTAACTGCTCGCAGTAAATTAAACCACCGACTGACTACTTCAAGATAAACATTTTGTTTATATCGATGACTTGTGCATGAGATCGGCATGTAAATAACAATATGTAGTAAATAAAAATAGACAATAAATGTCTAGTATCATGCGGCTTAAATCATCTCTGTGCTGATTAACTTCATGCTGGCATGATATGCTTATTGAAAGGTACGCAGCATCAACAGTTCATGATTTTAACACTGTTACATAATCACAAATCATTTACTCGACACTCAGAGAAACCAGAGGACCCTCAACGAAATAGAGGCGGCACAACATTCTCCTCCACAGAGGTGAGATATAGCAACCATCCGAAGATGAAACTGCACAAACATCCAATTTACACAATATCTGCCGGGATGGTCAGCCCTTCGAATGCTATGGTCAATATTTTTCATATAGTCAACCATCAACCAGTCTGGTTTCCTGATGGCATTTTGACTATAGGCCTGGCCTCCATGGCATGGGTCATCTCTAACCCGAACGCATCCAGGTTGACACACAGGCAATCAAATTAACAATCAAATTCAAGCCTCTACGGACGAACGTGTTCCATGCACAGTGTCGTATTTTGCTCAGAGTTCCACTTGATGATACTTGCATGTTATTTGAAAACTTATTCCTTGCTGAAGTTTTCTCTCTCGCTCTCTCACTCAGTATGTTACAGGTCTAGATTCTTCCGTTTGTAAAATATCCCTCCTCCTATGTGGTTAATAGAAAGTCTGAAAACCCTTCAGTATCTGTCAGTTCCCAAAAGAAGCAACGGTCTATCAAAGTCCCTACAAAAAGGAACGCAACCAACTCAGTAAAGACGAACTCAATAAAGTTGCTCATTCAGATAAAATATTACTACCCAATTGTCTTGCCTACAATGGGTGTTACGCTCATGATCAACTAGCTGGGGAAGGATGAAACGCTACGAAGGAGACAAGGCAATCAATATGCGACGTCATGCGTATGTTGGTATCAAACGAAACACTAGATGTGGGCATGGGCATAAGTATAGATAATCCTGATTTAGCAAGCAGCATTTTCTTGTCAACTTGAACAACATTCAGATGCCTTTTCTTTCTAAATCTAATGCATCTTGTCATTTTCTGTAATCTCTAGCATGACACGCTACACACCTTGATTCTAAGGCTCGTATTTAACCACTTCAGATTTGCAAAAGAACGCATCATCATCATCATCATCATCATCATCATCATCATCATCATCATCATCATCATCATCATCATCATCATCATCATCATCATCATCATCATCATCATCATCATCATCATCATCATCATCATCATCATCATCATCATCATCACCAATAATCAATAGCTACAGTTTACTTACGTGAACTGAACGGTTTAATCTCTGACTGCTTCACGAAACAACGAAATGGCAAATCTTACCCAGAAAAAGCGAACTGAAATTCCTTCCCTGTCATCAAATTTGTACAGTTTTGAGCCATACATCTCATCAAGCTTGTAAACTTTTGAGCCATACATTCTCACATAATTTACAGACAAAAAACCTCTACGAGGCCTCTTAACATACCACTTACTTCCAAAAAATCTAAAGTGTGAAAGGCCTAGGAAAATGCTCTAATGAGCTACACATGAAATAATGTTGACGTCAATCACTTAGATTCATGCTAATATTTCTCGCTGGAATCATAATGGGTGCGCCGTGGATGCTATGAAGAATAATAAGCAAAGTTGAATTTTAGCTTTTGAATTGTTTATATAGGCCAAAATGACAGAAAAGTATGCAAGGCCATGGAGAGAAAGAAGCGTGATAGTCGTAAGCAATTAGACAATAGTACCTCGAGTATACTGTTAAAGAAACTGATACATAGGGGTCGAGAGGTGGACAAAGGGACCGCATCTGCGTTTGCACGTCATTCAAGTGAAATCTCCAAGAATCCAAGCTGCTCTGCAATTTGCTAAGGCTAATAATTTGCCACTAATTTGGCAGTAGATTTGCTAATAATTTCCACATTCTCTGTGATCTGTAATAAAAGTTAAAACGACAATATGCACGATGGGCCTAATTTAACTGCGTTACACAAAGATACCGTAAAGCTCTATCTTGACCCATCCCTAATAAGTACCCCTCTCTAATAAGCCCTCCACTCCCCAACTTATATCAAATGTCATTTGCCTCCATGGCAAAGTGAAAAGTCGTCATCTCGCTTGGGATGTAAAGCACTAAAATAACATTCCCATTCTACTTATTGAAATATTTTGACCTCCTTGCCAATGCACTCTCGTTCTCCTGTGAGGTCAATGACTCTAACAGTCTTGAGGCAAAAAATTGGTGCGTAATGCTAAAGTGTTAGCTTACTTAAGCAGGGTGCGACAAACTACTTTAAGAATATAACACTAAAGATTCTTAATCTTCACAGGAAGTTAAGAGAACCAACACGAAGAACTGAAAATATTTCGATTGACATTCTCAACCAATATAGGATAAACATTCGACAAAATATCAAAAGGAAAGAGCAAAAAGCACTTAACGGTGACTACAATGCCTGCCAAAAGTCTTGAAACACCGTTGCTAATTTTGTCTTGTTTTGGGATTTCCCCCTCTGCCCCTCATAACAATGTTGTTTGTGGTAATAGAATAGGGATGGCAGGGCTATTCACGATGACAATAGGCTTCCAAATCAACATTGTTTCGGGGGTAAGGGGGTGCTTAAATCTAATCCGTATGTTTAGAAATGCGCATTATCAAGAAATGGCCTAAGTGTTCCAAGGACTTTTGGTAGGCGTTGTACGTCTTGTCACAAATCATATGCCGCGTGAAAATGTCTACCGATCGATGAATATACCGATCGAAATGTTTTGTATAATTCATTTTGCGCTATCGCAAATCTCACGTGTCACCTAATAGAGATAGACTTTAGTTCGTTGTGAACTTCAAATAGTCTAAAATTTCTGTTCATGAAGCCCAATGTGACTGATGGTTCAATAAAGCCATGACCAATCTTTCAACAAAGAGATGACTTCCACCATAGCTGTAAGCGAATGAAGAAATTTGTGGGCATACCTTTAATTCTTCCAGTTCCCTTTGAAGTTCCTCTTTTTCTCGTTCAACATAATGTGCGTGCTCAGATGTTTCTTGACTTGCTGCAAGGGCCTATAATTGGTAAGCAAAAAATGAAGTAGAAAAGAGAAGCTGTGTTCTTCTTTGCTCTTAGTGGCAAGTAAAATCTAAGGAAGGAAAACTGGGTGTGCCAAATAAGAAGTTCTGGCGTTTGAAAAATTGAGGAATCTAAATTACAGGATGGATTTAAATGAACTGAAGATCACTTGATAGCAGAAAGAATTCAGTACCTTTTGCAGTTCCCCCCCCCCCCCATTTTCATGAGTAAGGTAAATCATAGGTACATTCATTTTTCGAAAAATTCATTAGCTGCAAAATGGCAGCAAGTGGGCCAAATATAAACTCTCACTCTCTCTCTGTTACGCTCCTCCGTCCGTAGCGAAGACTGCGCGGTCCACCACAAGCTTCCATGTACTTTGCAATTTCTTCATGATTACTAACTTCGATGCTTATGTGTCTTTGTCACTATCTTCGATTACTCTAACAAGCCCCCTACTTAAACCAAATTCTGAAAAGTTACGAACTATTTTCCATTCATCTAGCTGAACAAGTTTGTATGTTGGGTTTGATATGGTTTCAAGATAAAACTATGTCGAATCTATGTATTTTACCCATAAAATTGTATGTTAAATCCGCAAAATATGGTACAAAGGAATTAAAAAGCTATAATTTATATCCTTGTCATTTGATTTTGTGACTAAGCCCCCTTCTCTAAAAAGCCCCCTATCTTTAAGCCCCCTCTCTGGAGTGTCCAAAATCAAATAAGCTCCCCCCCCCCCCCCGGGCCTTAATATAGCTTTTACGGCAAATCGGTATTTCAGCTATCAGAGACAAAGGTTTATTCCATTCCAATCCATGTTGTACCCAAGTACCTAGAATTTTTCAAAAGCTTGCACGCAATGAATGAAAACAGAGGGGGTACGGAGCAAGGCTATCACTGCATTAGGTCTCATGTAATGAGCGTATTTTCATGTGACGTCAGGTCATTGAGTGACGTAAAATCAATCAACATAAATAATGAGGTTTTAAAAGCTTTTCTCCACTCGCATTGAATAAATGCATGCGACAGCATCTAAAAGGTAGTAAGATGTCTTAATTCTATGAAAGCAACTGTATGGGTAGAATAATGAAGAAAATATAACGAATGAAGGAGGACTGAAGCGCATGCAGTGATGAATAAAATGTAAGCTCGAACAATTGTCTGCTAAGAAAAGCATTTGATGCTGCTCAGGCCAAGATGGGAAATTATGAAGTTGCTTGCGCCAAAAAATTGAAGTAGCTCAAGCCAAAAAAATAAACAAAATTCAAAGTTGTTAGTCCACGACACAAAAGAGAATTCCAAGAAGCTTAGGCCAAAACGACTTTGAAGTCACTTGGCGAAGAAAATGTCATCCCCAACAAGACCACGGACACCAGAATCCAGAGCACAAGCTCAAGCAAAATACTTTATAGAGAGGCTCAGCGACAGAAGCCTGAAGCAAAAGAAAAGCTTGAAAGTTAAAAACAGTGGAGGCAGTACGCCCTTTCTTATGACCAGCAAGAATAGTTCTATGTTGAAAGTTAAAAAAGGATCGAATCAAGATCAAAGTAACGCTAGTCTACGAAGTAAGAAGTCTTCAGCTCGCAGAGGTTCTTTAGTTGGTAAGCACTCTTCTATTGATACGGGCCCTGCATTTGTCAGGTACACTTTGAGCAACAAATCAGCTAACGCAAGATGGAAAGAGACATTTCGCAAACTGCGAGATATAATGAATAAAACCCCGGAAAGTACCAAAGAAGAATCAGATATCCAAAGTGAAGCAGCACAAAGCACGTACTCGATTGCAAACAGCATAATATCTGAAAACGATGAAATGAGAGAAGCAAGAAAACAAAGAGAGTTTAATCTTTCACGAGGCGCTAAAGGTCGAAGACAAGCAACCCATCATATGACATATTTCAGAGAAAACTTAAAAGATCAAGAAATTGTCGTTGAAAGTTGCATGAAAGATCCATCACTAAAGAGAAAGCTAAATGAAACTAAGGATGAATTAGACTCAATAATGGACAGAATAAAGATAACGATTGATAATTATATGGAGGAATCTGATGTCAATGAGAAGAGTGAGAACGAGAGGATGTCACAAGATATCAGTTTTCACAGTGTCCAAGATATGGATATGGAAAGAGAAAGAGAGAAACGAGATGCACGCCAAAAACTCATCGACACTTTCAAATCATCATTACAAAAGGCGGACGACAGAGTCGAGTTAATACAAGATGTAAACAACTGGTTTTCACAAGTACAGGAACCCGAAGGAGAAGATGATGAAAAAGAGATGTCAGAGCGTGCATCAGAAGCAAATAAAATTCACAGAACAATTGTTGCTTCGATGTCAAGAGTTAAATCAACGTCAACAAAGCTGCAAACGATTGCGAAGCAACTCATGGCAGTGGGGATGTGCGGTGAGGGTGATGATTCGAGTGGGCCTAAAAATGAAACCGATATAAACAGGCTGTTAACTGCACAAGACCTTGGTGATCAAAGTAACTGGCAACTTGCAAGCAGAAAAATACTTGTTGATCTGGAAGAAGCAACAAGAACAATGCGCCAAGCCACGATACGGAAAGTTTTACAAAACACAACGAAGCAATTCAAAGTTTTATCAGCTGTAATCGATCATAAAGCGAAGGAATTTCACAATGTTGAATCTGAGCTATCAGACAAAGGGAAAGCTTTGCAAAAGGCGTTGAAAGAGGGGAAAAAGCTACAAGAGCGATTGAAAGAGGATGCTAAGCAGATAATGAAATTAGATGAAACTAATAACTCATTAACAAAAAAAGTTGAGATGTTGCAAAAGAAGATTAAAACAGGAATGCTTGCAGATAAACAACAGAAGTTAAAACGAGAAAAGAGCCCTAATTTGAAGCCTACAGCTGATGGTGCAACAAGAGCAAAGAGTGCTGTAAGTGAAGTTACAAAAAAGGTGAGTGCAATGGAAACAGAAGATGAAAATGTTGATCAACAAGTTAAATCACGTCTGCCGTTGATAGAACCAGAAGATTTAATCCCGTCAACACAAGAGACAAATGTGATGGGCAAAACAACAGAGCATAAACCAGATCGACTCTCAATTGGCCGGGCTCCAAGCACTAAAAGGTCAGGCCAATCTCTTGCATCAATTACCATAGATGAAGAGGCAGCAGGGCGGCCTTCAAGCAGCAGAGGAACTCAAACTTTAGGTCGCTCCCTTCAATCAAATACTGCAGAAGAAGAAGCTATTTTTGATCTACTGTCAAAGCTGAAATCGAAGGACAGTGTAAGTCCTGATAATGATGGTGCTGTGATTACCAAATCGACAGAAGAAACAATCGAATTACTTAAAGAACAGCTGGCTTATTCCAAGAATGAATTACAAAATCAAGCATTGAAGATTATAGAGCTAGATGCAGAAGTCGGTGAAACAGAGCAACTTGAACAACATATCAAAGAACTGGTAGCAGACAAAAGAGAAGTTGAAGACCAATTAAACAAATCTGTTGTTGCTTATGAAGAAGATTTGGAGAAACGACAAAAGATAATTGGTGATTTGAGTGATTCGATCAAAGAAGTTAAACAGAACTTAGCGATGAAGGAAGAAGAAGCCGTGCATTTACAAGGACTTTATGACACATTAAAAGCAGAGATGCAGGTTTTGGTGAATGAGAAAATCACATTAGAACAGCAACACCAACAGCAAAGGGATAAAGAAAAAGCTGAAAATCTGTTGAAACAAAAAATGTTGACTAAAATGATGGAACATCATGACCTGGAACTGCACAAACTGCGACTTTTCTTGGCTAAAGAACAACAGCGATTTTTAGCGGAAACACGTAGTGCTGAGATGCAACACCAAAAAGATATCTACAACATTCACAAAGGCTGCATGCAGTTAGTAAGGACTGTTAACAAATTCAAAGAATCAGTAGCTGCGATTCTTGACCGCGAGTCTCTCAACGAAGGTGCATTTGAAATCAGGCAAATACAATCAATACCGATTAATCCAGCATTTGCAAGCATTGCTGAAACAAAAGCAATGTTGCCAGTAGTAGCCTATCAAACGACAAAATTGCTTATTTCAATTGAAAATAAATTATCCAAAGCATTGCTAAGTAAGAGATTAGAAATGAAGGAGGTATCAGCAGCTAAAGAATTTGCTACAAGAGATCTCGGCAACCAAATGGAGAAACTAAGAAAGGTTAATGAAACAGTAGCGATGCAAGCAGAAAAATTGAAACAACTTGATGATACAAACAAACAAATAGCAAATGATTATAAAGAATTACTCTGCAATCATAAAGATCTTCAGAAACAGTTGGCACCTTATCAGCTACTTATTGATTGTCACATGCAATTGAAGAAGGAATTTCAAAGAATGCAGGTGGAGAATAAAGAAGTAACGAAGGAAAGAGAAAACCAGTTGACTGAAATCGAGAAAGACAGAACACAACTCAGGAGAGAATTGCAAAGCCAACAAGATCCGAGAGCAAAATCAGCCCATCCTGAAATGGGAATCAGAGAGCAAACGAGAATGAGGTTTCAAAAAGTTCTTGAGCAGAAACGAGCCCACAAAACGGCTTCTATGTTTTATATAGTAAAAGCAGCACAAGAAAAGAACTTGCTTCGCCTTGATCAAGCCTTTGCAAGTGACCAGATCTCATCTGAAATACAAGAGAAAACAACAAACCTTATCAACAGAACACTAAATTTACCAAGACTACGATTTGTGCATTTGGTTGACAGATATGTTGCCCATAAAAAAATGCAGTTTATGATGGAAGTAATCAAAGTGGCGTTAGTGAAATATAAAAATAATATCAGGCTTACAAACTACGTGCGAGGAATGCATGTGAGAATCCAGGATAAGAGGCGCAAATGGGACGAAAGAAAAGCAGAGCTTGAAGAACATAGAGCAGCCACACTTTTAGATCTTATGGCAATGTTTACCAAAGTAAGAAACGAGACTGGCCTCCTTTTGGTGGAACCAATCAACATCGGTCCAAATGGACAGCGTTACAAATTAAAACGAAGGGCTAGATTCGTCATGAAGCCTGGAAAATATGAATTAAGTCAACTGAATGATAGCATCGTTGGGACGGCAATTTCGATTGGGCGGCAGGCTGAAGAGAGTTGCACAATGTGGAGACAGCCTGATGTGGACAGTGCTGTGAATACGTCACTTACAATTCCTAGGATTGTTGACTTGGATATCAATAGATGGAAACATACAGCAAAGAGCACATTGGTTGCAGATGTTAATGAGTTCAGTGAGCTTGAATTATCAAGAAACTTAAAAATGAGAATGGAGAAGATAAAGATGGCCTATTCATCAAAATTAACACTTCCACCGATTGCCTCGATCTACCCAGAACAGCCAACAAGACTTAAATATGTCCTGGAGGAGGACATTAATTACAAAACTAAAAAATAACTTGAACAGTAATAGCTTGTTTAATCTATGTAATTAATTGTTCATTATCGATTGTATTTACTCATCTATCACTAAATAATACTATTAAATCATCAATTTTCAAATTTAGAAAAATTTTGTCATCCTCTCGATCTTTGTTTCTCTTGTTATACCCTATTCACACTTGCAAGGTAAACCTGCTTAAACTAAACCAGGTTATCGAATAGACATCGAACCTTCTAATTGGTCACTCCGAGGAATCGAATGCATTTCATTGGTTGAAATTTAACCTGGTTTAACTGTGTCAGTGTGAATGCGATATGGGCAAAATATAGATGCCAGGTGACCAGATAAAGTTTATGAGCCAGAAGGCACATACTTTCCTGAAAGCAAACGTCATGAATGAATCAAAGAGAGTTGCACAATGTATCAAACTAATGTAGCAAAATGTAAGTGAAGGGTTTAAAAAGAAGGAAGGCGACGAAATCATGATAAGGATTAACGATGAATGACAAATTCAGTTGACCCTCTCTCATTCAAATTGACAGTTCCAGGTTAAAGAGGCTAGGCTATGTCAAATAATAAATAAACTTTGCAACTAATAAAAAAATTCACAACGTTAATAAGCGAAAAAGTTTTGTTATAAATTCTCACACTTGTTTAGTTTCTTAGGTGAGAGGGTGGGACAAGCTCCTCTCGAATATCCTATTACAATATGTATGAATTAGTCAACAGAAGTCACCACCTTTTTTATTAATTACTAAGTTTATTTACCACTTCATATGGCCTAGTCTCATAAACCAACTGGCATTGTCAATCATTATATTTTACTCGACTGGAAAATGGTCAATTGGATTTGTCATCTTTGTTAACATATCTGTTTGGCTGCTCGTTATCGTGATTTTGGTTGTCTTCCTTCTTGTCAATTCATCATCAACCTTTGCTTTCCGAGTGTAACTGCTGAAGGGCTTAGCTCTTTTCTTGAGATGTTGATTCCTTAGTCTACATTATGACTACCTTTATTTTCAAATCACAAGAAAATCAGAAATGTAAACAAATTAATGTAACAATGCCTCTGCAACTGAGACATTTCAGCAATGTTTCAAAACAAACTGACTGCTTGGGGGCTTTAAAGAGAGATTTACGTAGTAAATATTTGTTAACGACAAGCCCATTATAGATTTTCATCCATCAAATCCCCAAGGCTCCCACCTAGACTAGGTTCCAGTTTCCTCTTCATTCGGGCCTCGTGCTAGTTCCCAGATCCCTCGCAGTTGCCTTCACCTTGATGCTATCAAATATTTGGTTCATAAAGTTTTAACCTGATTTTCAAATCCAATCAATCGTAAGTTATTCTCGCAAGAATGCCTCGAAATCCACGAAGAACACTAGGTGATGATGAGGAAGTCGACCGCCATCGCACAGTGGAAGATTGGAAACGTCTGCCGATTGTGCAATTGAAAGAAAAGGCAACTCATTACGGCCTATCGAACGCAGGCATCAAAAGCATGGTGGTTGCTCGTCTGCACAGCTATTTCAATACTAATGAAGAAGCACCTCAGGCGTCTCAGGCTGCTAGGAATACAGAAGCCATACCAACATCACCAACGTCCGCTGATACAGTCACGATGAGTATCACAGATTTAAGGCAGATCCTAAAAGAAGCCTCACAATCCCAATCAGGAAACAACGCAGCTGAAACCACAGGAAGTCTTTCTCCAGCATCAACAACAGGAGTAACACCAGATACTAATGTCATCGGAATCCAAATCCCAGTTGACACAACAACTTCAACCCCATGGCCAGCACAATCCCTGGTAAGCACTGAATCGGTGATGCAGAGTTTCACTGCCAACAATAATGGAGGTAGTTTCACTGCCAACAATAATGGAGGTAATATTTCTGCATTCTTGCACTCCCCCATTAGCAACTTACCACCTTTGTCTCCTAAATTGATAAAAACAATGAAGGACAAGGACTATGTTGATTTAAATTTACTTCTACCAAGCTCTTTGTACGACACAACAGCAAATAATTCTTTCAGTCTCCAAGTCACTCCAGGCTCTGAAGGGGCAGAGTCATTGTCCCTCACTCAGGCTCGTCGTACAACCCAAAAGATAACTACTTTGATATCCTGGATGGATGCCTGGAACATATTCATCAGAGCTATGGTGCACTTTCATCCAGTCCTTGCACAGGAGTTGTTAGCCTACCAGGAGTCCTTCTGTACGTTCAACCATAGTTACCCATTTCAAGCCTGTTATAAGTATGATATTGCATTCAGGATGAATATCGCTCGCAACAAGCATCTGTCATGGGCAAGGTTAGATGAATATGCATTTAATAAATTCCTTCGCTGCCCCCAGCCTGTGCAGCATGCCATGACCTGCTTCAAATGCAACTCGTTTGGCCATTTTGCCACAAATTGTCCCAATCAAAGTAGTGGTGCTCTCAAACATAATTTTCGTGCAGGCACCGAACCAAAACAGCCCAGTTGTCGCCATTTCAACAATTACAACAGATGCATGGTTCCCACATGCACTTGGCCACACAAATGTCATCGCTGCGGAGGCCCCCACCCAGTTACAGATTGCCAAGGAGCTGCACAAAAATTTTAATCCACTTCCTGCCTATTCAGACACACCAATTAACATTGAAAACTTATCAAAAGAGTTGATTAACCATCCAGATAAAGAATTTGCGACTAATCTGATTAACAATTTAAAATATGGTTTTAGCATTGGCTATTTAGGCCCAGAAATGCACAACATTGCTCAGAACTTAAAATCGGTAAATGCAAATAAAGCCCATATTTCTGAACACATTATAACTGAGTTAAGAAAAGGACGCTTGGCAGGCCCTTTTAATGCTCCTCCGCTTGAAAATCTTCGAACATCACCCATAGGCATGGTGCCTAAAAAAGATAGCAGTAAAATGCGCATGATAACGGATCTTTCTTCACCAAAAGGCCTCTCTATTAACGATTTTATTTCAGACGATGAAGCATCAGTTCATTTCAACAACTTTGATTCTGCTGTAAAAATTGTAGGTCAGCTGGGTCATGGGGCATGGCTGTCCAAACTTGACATCAAAAGTGCGTTCAGGATATGCCCGGTTCGCCCAGCAGACTGGCATTACCTTGGATTTACATTCATGAATCTTTTCTTTGTTGATCTATGCCTCCCCATGGGCCTAAGGTCATCAGTAAACCGTTTCACGAGGCTATCGGACGCCATTGCTTGGATAATGCAAGCAAACTATGGTATAACGCACAGTACACATTATTTAGACGACTATCTAATAGCAGGGCCAGCATCATCGGATACATGTCTGAAACATATGCAGGCAGCAATAAAGCTATTTGCTGATATCGGAGTACCACTTGCACCAGAAAAGGTTATTGGCCCACTGACGTCCCTAACATTTCTCGGTATTGAAATAGACACGTTAAACATGTCTTTAAAACTACCAGCTACAAAGTTTGAAGAACTCTTGCAGGAAATTAAAATTTGGTCCACCAAGAGAAAGTGCACCAAAAGAGAAATGTTATCTTTGATTGGAAAGCTATCATTTGCAGCAAAAGTAATACCATCAGGTCGTACATTTTTGAGGCGTTTAATTGAACTGTCAACAACAGTCTCAAAGCTAACACATCATATTACGATAAACTTACAAGCAAGGCTGGATATCCAATGGTGGGCTGAATACCTTCCCACATGGAATGGTAGATACAAAATTCTAGACTCAAGTTCAACTTATGCTCACGATTTGCAAATATATACCGATGCCTCGGGTGAACTTGGTTTTGGAATCTTTTTTCAAGGAAAATGGGTGTCTAGTACATGGCCCACTCCATTTAAAAGTTTCTCTATTCAGTGGAAGGAGCTATTTCCTATCTACGTAACGTGTTTGATTTGGGGTGAAGATTTTCGTGGTAAGAGACTAATATTTCATTGTGACAATCAGTCCGTCGTAGATATCTGGTCTGCAAACTCGTCTAAATGTCCACAAATCATGACACTGCTACGCAAGCTGTTCTTCATCGCAGCTACGCAAGAATTTACGGTCAATGTAAAACACATACCAGGTTCCTTTAATAATATCGCTGACTGCCTCTCTCGTTTGCAGGTAGAGAAGTTTCGTCAGCTAGTACCAGATGCAGACCGGTACCCAACACCTATTCCAGCCAGCGCTTGGCAGGATTAGTTCAAGAATGCATGTTTCTTCAACACATGTCACTTTCAGAATCATCACACAGAACATATCAGAACGGGAAATCGGCCTATTTGTCGTTCTGTGCAGAACATGCCTTGTCTCCATTTCCAGCATCTGAGTCAAACTTATGTCTTTTTGTTTCGTACCTTGCTCGTACCGTCAGTTACGCGACCACACGGACATATATTGCAGCAGTACGTTATTGGAATATCAAACTTGGTTATCCTACAAAATTTGACGACATGAAATACCTTCGCATGACAGTCAGAGGCATCAAGCGTGTGAATGGACTAACAAAACGAGAAAAGAAACTTCCCATTACCATCGATATCATGAAACAACTGAAAAACGAACTACGCGTTTCGTCATTTAGCGACAGAGATAAATTAATGCTCTGGTGTGCCTTTACCTTAGCATTTTTCGGTTTTTTGCGTTCATCAGAATTCTGTTGCCCCACCAGTCACACATTCGATCCAAACTCTTGTCTGCTTGTGCGTGACACAAATGTATCTCCAACTTCTGCAACAATCATGATCAAAGTGTCAAAGACAGACCCTTTTCATAATGGTAACATGTTACGTTTCGTCCCATCAGGAACATCAATATGCCCAGTGAAAGCGTTGAACAAGCACATTCAGTCATGCAAACAACCTGACATGCCACTATTTAGTTATGAGGATAATTCATTCCTTACACGGCAAAAACTCACTGAAACGCTACAACAACTCCTTCACTCAAACCCACAAAATGAAAAACTTTATACATCCCATAGTTTCCGCATCGGAGCAGCGACAACAGCAGCAGCTGCAAATGTTCCCTCTTGGCTCATCAAAAGACTTGGCAGGTGGTCTACTGATTGCTTCGAACGCTATATTCGCCCATCGGTGACTGAAAGTGACTTTAGTTCGAACATATTACCGAGGAGCAGAGGAACTAGTGAACAATAGGCGTCCGGAGGTTCTGTATTGAAGGCAGCTTTGGGGTTGTATCTTGGCGGCTTGGCCACTTTAGGTGGCTCTGGTCAAAAGTTTTCTGAATTACGCCTTGATCAATGAGGTCTCGCTTTGCTTACATGCTTAGGGCAGCCCCCATTCATCCACTGGGGCTGTCCCAACTGGGAAAAACTTTGCTAGTATTAGCGTATGTAATAAGTCCTCCCTGGGTACTGCTCAGCAGGGCACTTAAGTTGTGTACCTGTTCAGTGGGCCCAGGCAGGCAAAAAAGAAAAAGAAAACTATCTAATTGGTTGTATTGTCAAGTGCAACCCCAAATACTGCCAAAGCTGTAAAAGAAGGTAAAAATAAGAAAAAGAAAAAGACAAATAAGAAACAGTATAACGGTGTTGTTATTGTGTAGTTCTTAATGGGCACATGGCGTTAAAGAGAGATTTACGTAGTAAATATTTGTTAACGACAAGCCCATTATAGATTTTCATCCATCAAATCCCCAAGGCTCCCACCTAGACTAGGTTCCAGTTTCCTCTTCATTCGGGCCTCGTGCTAGTTCCCAGATCCCTCGCAGTTGCCTTCACCTTGATGCTATCAAATATTTGGTTCATAAAGTTTTAACCTGATTTTCAAATCCCCCTCCCACCCTTCCCCAAAAATAATAGTTTTAAAGCACATTGAGATATGTTAGTTTTGGTCAAATGGTGTTATATTATATTTAGAGGCGGCTTGGCCACTTTAGGTGGCTCTGGTCAAAAGTTTTCTGAATTACGCCTTGATCAATGAGGTCTCGCTTTGCTTACATGCTTAGGGCAGCCCCCATTCATCCACTGGGGCTGTCCCAACTGGGAAAAACTTTGCTAGTATTAGCGTATGTAATAAGTCCTCCCTGGGTACTGCTCAGCAGGGCACTTAAGTTGTGTACCTGTTCAGTGGGCCCAGGCAGGCAAAAAAGAAAAAGAAAACTATCTAATTGGTTGTATTGTCAAGTGCAACCCCAAATACTGCCAAAGCTGTAAAAGAAGGTAAAAATAAGAAAAAGAAAAAGACAAATAAGAAACAGTATAACGGTGTTGTTATTGTGTAGTTCTTAATGGGCACATGGCGTTAATGCATTTTCTTGCGAGTTCCACACGTATGTCAGCCCTGATTACATATGGGATTGCCAAAAGAGTTGTTCATTGTTTGCATGCAGCTACGGTCAAGAAGGATTCATGGCTCCTTTACAGTAGCTTGGCTCCTTTACAAGACCTTGGTTCCCTCGGACTAGCTGCACAAAAGGTGAGCAAAGGTTTAGGACACCATGTCAATGTTATCAATCTCTTGCAAATAAATAAAATGCGGAAAATGCGGAAAATGTTTACCTTGGAAAGCTTTTCTTGGAATTCTTTGACTCTACTCTCACTGTCCATTGTCACTTTTGTAAGCTTTTGTTGGAGATCTGAGACATTTGATTTTGTGTCTTCATTAACCTGAGAAAAATAAAAAGGCACTTAATTTGCATAAGAAATACAAGCCCAATGAAAATCAAATTCCGGTCTACAAAAAAATGTTTTCCTTCTTTTGAGCAAAGACAGCATTACCAACGAGAAAAACTTTCCCACCCATGGGCTACGACAGGACCTTTTTATCTGTTATAAATAGTCTTCGTGGAACGACATGTTTACACATTTAATAGGAAAGTTTTGATTGAGTGGTGCACATTCGAAAATTCTACAAACTGTATGAAAATATTGTTCGATTTATACACTTTTTCAGAACAGCACAAGCGTCTATGGATTTCTTAATATCATGCTATTCTGTTACCTACAAACCCCTTATTTATTTTTGTTACAACAAATTGCAAAACACATCATTTGCAGGAAACATTTCCTGCGCAATTGAAATTGAAGTAAATTTTCTGTGAGCAACATTCGCGTTCTCGGGATCTCTTTGAAGGCCTTATCAAAATGTATCACTACAATTGTTGCAAGAGAAATAAGTGTTCATCACGTCTTACCTTCGCTAACTTCGCCTTTAGCTCAGAAATGTAGTTCTTGCTCTCCTCTAGGGACTAAAACAGATCAAATTGCGTAAAGAACTGACAAAAAATAAGAAACCAGGAAGAAACCCTTGTTACAGCTAAAGCAGATGAAATTTTGTTCGCAAGACACGAAACATCATAGTTTTAAATGTCTTTGTCCTGAAATCGTGGAGCATCTCTGCAAAGACCTGTAAAATTTTCAATGAATAAATTTTATCGATTTTGTTGAATGAATTATTACGATAATTTTTTACTCTTTTAATCGGCCATGCTTTACTGCAACCTAGAAAAATTACATAAAAATGATATCTCTCGCCATGTATGTACATAAATCTGACACCGACTGAAGCAGAGCAAAATGCATGAGCGAACGAATGAGAAAATTTTAAAAGTTCACCTTTTTCTTGTCGTTGAGTTCAGATTCAAGATGTTGAGCACGTTTATTTGCAGTAAATCTTTCTTGTTCTAACTGCGCAACAAGTTGTTTCTGTTCTTCAAGAGATTGCCTGTCAAAAAATGTAAACAATTGGGAATTACAGTTCATATAGAATTAGATGTCACACGAGATTTGCGATAACGCAAAATTGATCATGCAAAATTCTTGAACTGTCTGTATTCGCGGGTACTTTCAAGCGAAATCTAGTCTATGATATTTCAATTCGTACTGGACATAATGATGCTAACAAATTTTACAGGCATACCATCTGAGCATACCAGCAAGGATCTTCAGCTCCACCAAGTGTATTATGACTAATTGTTTTATCCACATAAGTCTGGTTTTCCTAATAACAATCAAAAAATAGCAATAATTCCACTTAATTTACACTTTAGTAGTATGAATTCACATTTGGATTTACCTCATTTCAGAGTCTCGTAAATCATCTACTTTTCTGCTGCTTTCTTGCATTTCATTGACAAGTTTCAAAGTTTCACTTTCCGCTTTTTGGCGATCAGCTCTTTCCATATCAAGCCTTCTCTGCATGCTCTGTTCACAAAAGAGAAAAACACATTTAAAACGGCTTGCAAATAAATGCTTTAATAAAAAGTGCGAATAAGTGAATAAGGTTAATTGGAATTATGAAAACATTGCGCAAAATATTCTAAAATTTTCGAAGGTCTGAATGAAAACTGAAAGGATGCCTTTGACAGTGAGAAATCTAAGGGCACCAAAACTTACTATGAATATTTTTTGTGTTGAAATATCTAAGGACCATCAAGATAAGAGACCAATTTTTCAAGTTAAGGAAAGGTGCAATAATTCTTAAGAAGTAGCTTAGGTGATTCGTAATTGTAAACTTTGTTACATTGAATATGTATGAACAAGGTCTGATAATCCGTAACAAAGATGCCTCAAATCAAACTAAAATTTCGCGATGAAAATCTACCGTACTTCTCTAAAAACAGTTACTTTCTGCAAACAATTGAATTTGAACGACAAGAAATGAGGCTTCAAAATCTAGAACCAGCAAAAATTAAGATTTCGTAAAAGAGTAGAAATTGCCCGAAATAACGAGAATATGCAATGGTAAACAAGCTTGGTAATAAATATTACAAAGAAAACACACAGATACAGCACTGTGTCGCTGGTGATCTATTGTTCATGCTGCTTGTGCAACTTCTATTTGTCTTGTATATTTTTAGATTTTGTTGTTCGTTCCCAAAACTAGCTTTTATCTTGCACAAACCGTCTAAAGCTTCAAATAATGCAGCTAAAGAAGAGACGGGGAATGATGATACTAGAATCTCACCTTAATTTCCGTATCAAAAAGAACTTTATCTTTTTCTGCCAAATCTCTTTCATCTTGTGCTTTCTTCAAATGTTTATCTTTTTCCTCAAGTGATTTCTTCAATTCTTCAACTTGCTTCTTAGTTCTTTCAAGTTCGATGCTCGCAGTAGAAAGTGATTGTAAAGTATCTTTCAATTCTTGAGATTTCACCGATTTCTGACTTGAGAAACTTGCTCGCGATGAATCTGGTAATGGCGATGTTGGCTCTGCATAACGCCTAAAAATTTGAGAAAAAACTGGATGAATTAAGGCAGTATTACCTTATTACAATATAGCTAAATGCATAAATATCCAACTCTCGCATGAAGGACATTGATCCTTTGAAGCCATCTACTCAAAACGATGATCCAGAACCAGTCCAAAAATCTATACCTGGCAGTAGTATGGGGATTTCTAAATCAAACGGTACCAGACTTTATAAAGAAATAAAACGCATTTTGAAATACTTTCCACAAAAACGTCACTAGAGTGCAAAAATGAATACCACCGTAAGAAAAATAACCATTTCGACCCTGAGATTATTCAGAAAATAGAAATTGATTTTGTCCCTGTATTGAACGTTTACTTTTCACATGCTTTGATGCAGCATAAATAAGAATTCTTTGACTAAACAAAATAGCACATACCCTTCAGAAAATAATTGAGGATTCAACTGCCTTGTAAATGTGAAACCAATAAATGGAAGATTCTTTCCATTAAATCCATCTTTTCCTTTCATGAAATCTTCGATTCGTGGTCCACTTAATTCTGCCTCAAATTCATCGAAATTGGATGCATCATCAACACTGCTGATTGTGGGAACATACGGTGGCACAGCTGCGAATCAAACGGAAATTTGATTTGATTTGTAACATTCTGCCAAAAATTGTCAACAAATTGTCAGTTCAAAACTACGAGGTGAATGAAAAAACCATTCCCGGTTCGAAGGTCACTTTTCCCTGGATATCAATGAAACAATATTGACAACTATATCAATCAATAGTGGCCTGTTTGGATGAATTTAAAATTTTACCCAACTGAAATCGGCCAATCCGCTCAGAAATTACGAGTGAATTTTGCAGAAAACCCCTTCAGAAAGAACAATGAACACACTCGAAAATTCGCATTAAACCAAATTAATCTCGCTTGTTCCACAGCCTATCAATAAAAAGGTGAAGTTATACCAATCTCACTCGAGCGATGTATTTATATATGTTTATACCAGAGATTCGATTCAGTGGCACTTTTATCATCATAATCGTCTTCATTCCAAAATTCTTCAAAATGTCTGACAACATCATTCGATTCGGAGTCTTTTTAAATAGCTAAAAGGTCTATGAGGCCTAACTGGACATAGACTTTAATCAAAGGCTAGCAAAGGACTTACCATCTTTCATGGTTGTCCAGTCGATGCCTTTAAAGAACCCATGATTCGCTAGCCCTTCATAACCAATTCTTTCTTTTCTGTCTGACAGAAGCCTTCGAATAAGGTCTTTCGCATCATCACTAATTGTCAGGTCATCAGGAAATTTAAGAGAATTCTGAAAAAAAAGAAACAATTCTAGGATGTGTTTGACTGGTAATTTTAAACCTACCAAATTCTGAAAACGCAGACTTCGCAGAAACGGAAATACAGTTCCCATTGTCAAACACAAAAACTTTGTAATTCACCACCAGCGTTTGCTTATGAAAATAAGGTTCCTCCCAGAGTCTGCCAAACCCTCTGCCCTCTGGAGCAGACGGCTCAGAAGGCCTGCCAGACCTCGTTTGGAGAATTTCGGAGTTAGTCAAACACAAATCCCGAGTCAACCAAGTCTACCGTTTTGAGAACTGGTACCAATCAAACATACCAAAACTTTTCTCAGTTCCGAATCATATTACAATCACATGGCTACACTATCCATAAAAATATGGCGTTGGCTTAAGCAACATACCTTGAAATCCATAATAAGGCTGTAAACAACGACAACGGAATCTGCTTCAAATGGCGTATTCCCAACAAGCATTTCGTACATACAAACACCAAGACTCCACCAATCGCATTCAATTCCATATTTGCCGCTCGATCCATCCATGCTTGTCAAAACTTCTGGTGCAATGTATTCTGGAGTACCAACAGGCATTTTACTGTGCACCTACGAAGATAAAGAGGCTGTTTAGATTATTATTTACAAACGGTGCCCCAACAGCATGGGTGAACTTTGTAAAACAAAGGGTACAGCTCAGTCTGGTAAAGACAGAGGGATCTGGCAGTCATGAAAATATATTTCACACATTCTGCACGGTCAACCTTCATGTTTTCCTCTCTGTCTATTTTGATTTGATCGAATGCACTCAGAACTGTGAAATCTATTCTTCACGAAGTGGAAATCACTTTGTCCTTTCGAAACCTGAATCTGCAGTTTTAAAAATCTGGCCTCGCTGGACTCCAACTAAAACGGATTCTCTGACTCGCAATTCAGTTCAGTAAAGTCACATGAAGAAATGTAGCAAGATACCAAATATACCAAATTGAATACATTTTCAAGCGTTATGTAAAAGAACTTTGCAAATACAAAATTAGTTAAGGGTATTCTTTGCCGATCAAAATTTCGACGAACCTTTTAGCTATTATAAAATCCTGAATCACAAGATGCTTTTTAACATTGTGAAGAATTTTTTTGAATGTAAATAATGATGATAAAAACATTAATGCCATTCAATTGAAGATCTCGTGCTAAAATGTAAAAGAACATCGCTTTGTCAAGACTACTTTTCAGAATAGCTAAAATGTCCATTCTGTGGCATGCTTTATCTCATCAAAGTTTTCAGACGGAAATCGCTTGTCGACAGAAAAGGATAAGGAAAATACTGAAAGGAATTTCGATGATCATACCATTTTTGACGAAGATAACTTTGCTGAAGAACCGAAATCCACAAGCTTAATGTGTCCAGTTCGATCAATAAGAACGTTTTCTGGCTTGATGTCCCTGAAAAATTTGATATCATAATATGAAAATTGCAATACTTGGCTTGTCCAGTTTCACGTTTGATATGTTTCGCGAAAGGGTCTCACAGTTGTTGCAGTTTTCGTTATAAAGAATCTTCCAAAATTGCTTACAACTATAGAAATACTGAGCTAACTCACAAGACTCGTTGGACATTTGTCCAAATTTACACTTGTGAATGAACCATCCATTTCAACAAACAGTAGGTCATTTGACAACAGAACTGTAGGATACGAAATTGATCTATCCAGACTTGGCCTGGCGATTCTAAAGTTATGTCAGTGATCGTTTTACTTGGAAGCTTCTTCTAAAGAAACTGGATAAAGGATTAGAAAACAGTCCGCAACGTTTGTCCACCGTTTGTGACAACCTGACCCATCGAAAAGAAACAAAGTATGGCGAATTCTACACGGTTTTCTTTGCACAACGTAAAAACCGTACATAAGATGATAAAGTTGAATTCTACACGACCAAAGAAAAGCAGAGCCGCAGAGCTCTTCTGGCTTGGGCCGTCAAAAGAGATAAACAATGCTAATATCTTGTTTAATGATGACAAACTTCAGTTTTGACGTCTTCAACTTTGAAATCGAATGCATGTTAGGTGCAACCCTTCCAAACAACCACAACAACAAAAGTAGTCTGATCCATGCAAAAGCAACAACAACACCTGAAAACAACAACGACAATGATAACAAGAACAAGAACTTACCTGTGCACATATCCTAATGCATGTACAGCATGAATAGCCATCACCAATTCAGCAAGATAAAATCGAGCCATATCTTCATCCAGGACATCATCATATTTGCTTAACAATCCTAATAAATCTCCACCTTGATGAAAATCCATGACCAAATACAAATTCTCAATGTCTTGGAAAGCGTATTGTAATTTTGTGATCCATGGATTATTTGCAAATGCCATAATGTCTTTTTCTTCTTCAAAAAATGCGACCTGTAAAGTTAAAATTGCATAGCTTTTAGAATCTTTGATCAGAAAATTGGGTTCAAATGCAGTTAGCGGACACAGCTCCCATGAAAAACAGAGGTTGAGTTGAATTATATTGTTAGAACTGACTGCTGATTGGCTAAGCAAACAATAGCAATAAAAATCCTATCTTCTGACTGGATAATGCAAAAATTCGATCGTGATTTGACTGATTCACATTTGCGGGAGTATGTCGAAATGTTTGAAACGTGGCCTAAATCTGCAGCAGGAACAGGTCGTATATATATTCTTTTGCCTGATCATTCTTTTGACCTGCCACCCCGAAGCCTCACCTGGTTCAGTAAGTTTACTTTAATCTTAATATTGCTGCAATTTTTATCCGAAATCGGTGGAAATTGAAACATGGGAGCAAATATTGTGTGTCCTCTAAATTGCAAACTACCCGAAAATTTAATCAGGTTGAATAATCAAATACATATCATAATGAGGAACCGAAAGGAAACAGTAGCCCAGAGAAACAAAACTAAACCATACATCAAGTTTGAGGTTTTACGAAGATAAATTCCTACGAAAGGATTTTGAGTTATTTGAGTATTCTCTTCAACGATTAGGCCAAGTTGAATACAATATGCCTTACTGCATCGCAAGAAATCCGATTTTTAAAGTGAGCTTACAGATGAGTGCGCTGTTGGAACCTCTATAATATTTGAAAGTCAGTTTGACCCTACTTAAAGAAATAGACCATATCAACATTTAAAAAGGACACTGAGGAAAGCAGCTTGTTCTGGAAAATGGTAGACGCAAAAATCTGGTAAATGGCTGCCCCGGAGCTAACATGAGTGATAAATTTCCCTACTGGAATTGTTCATATGACTTCAAGATTTACTAAAGATAAGTTGATATGCTAAAAATGCGGTGGACTCACATTATCCTGTGATAATGTTTCATTCTTCTTTAGTACTTTCATAGCATAAACATTTCCTGTGACTTTTTCTCGAACAACATGGACCTACGATAAAACAGCAATAAAATAAGTGAACAAGTGAAAGAAAAGATGCAGAAAAGATCCACGGACTTCAGATTTGTTTTAGTAATTAAGGTTTCTTCTAAAAGAAGCATTCCCCATCGGAAATCATAGAGTTTTGTATAAGCTGGGTAAAATTGCCATTTTTTCCATTTTGGAGGTATCGGCTGAGACATTGTTTAGTTTTTGGCAGAAGGATATTTTCACTGGAAATGTTAAATCCTCATGGAAGCCTCTCCCCGGATCAAATTGGCTAAAACAGAAAATTAAGTTGCAGGTAGTATGTTACGGCTGTTGTTGTTGTCCACCGATAATATTGTACTGTTATAATGGACTTTACTAAAGTTTCCGGATCTAGCAATAGACCTTTTAGCTATTCGAAAAAAGAATGTGAATCGAACGATATCTTGACAGATTTTGTAGAATTTCCGAATGTACACAGAAGTGATAATAAAAATGCATAAAAATAACGCTCGATCCATACTCTTTTCCAGAACGTACCAAGAATAGCTAAAAGGTCTATAGTTTCATACATTTGTGACATAGAAATGTGACTAATCTTCGAATGTGCAAAACAAAGATGGAAAGCTCCATTGCAACTCAAGCAAAACGTTCGAAAAAGCGAAATATTTATAACTATGGCTCGATCTAGACTCCTTTGCAAAGTAGCTGCAAGGCCTATACTTCAAAAGGGTAGCAGTACATTAATCTGTTTTTAAACCCTTTATTAGATATTACGAGAATATCATAGTTAGTCAAATTAGATCGTTTTATTTACATTACAATATCCGGTGGTTGAAAATTCTAATTCTGTCTAGGCCAGTTAAATTCCCTTGAAGAGGCAATTGCCAAAAATGAGACCTTAGATTGCCCTTAATCTTCCATTATAATCCCAGCATGGAGTATTTAATTTCTACAGAGTTATAACTGTCTCTTTTACAATATTATATTTCAAAATGGATGTAAAATGAGAAGGTACAAATTCAAGCACTTAATTTGTGTCCAGACGTGCTGGCTTTAGTTTATTCCAAATATGTTGTAAAATACAAATATATGCTGCACACAAATCCATACCGAAAATATTCCAGATTTCTAATGGAATTTTAAAAACAGAAAAACAATTTTCATCAACTTGAAGGCCTGTTCAACAACATGTATGATACTGTATTCTATTATAACCTGAAGTCTCTATCCAGTCTCACCTGTATACAGGGTCAAGCTCTATGAAGCCCCCAGGGGGGCTCTTTGGTTTTGGACACTCCAAAGGGGGGCTTATTAGAGATGGGGGCTTAATAGAGCTTTATGGTAATTTATACATAGGGTGTCGCAAAGAAGTTGTTCCATGTTTGATTAGATACAGAAATAACAATATAATGCATGGACTTCATGATGAGGAAGCCCAATTCCTGAGATTTGTAATCAGTTTCAGACACCAGAATGTTGCAAATGTTAACATGAAGATTATTAAGAAAGCTTCAAGAAACTCTGAGAACATAGAATCTGATATTTTTAAGCAGCTTTCAGATTCTTAGTTTCTTATAAAAACTATGTGCAAGGACCTAGTGGTTCTGGGGATTCTCCTTCAAAATAATTGTATACATTTATTGAGTTATGTGCACCACTGAGCGACCAATTTCATGAAGCCAAAATAACATGATTCACTAGTGGACTCAGGAAACATTTTAAATCAAGCCTAAAATACTTGCACATGGCTGACATTTGTTAATGAACAGGAACCTCTTGAGTATGACACCAACTTTCTGTTCTATCTTAATTGTGGTCCATAAGAGGCTGAGTTGTTAATTACTAATGAATAATATCAAGAATAGTTATCAGTTCAAGTCATTCTGTCTGATTCTTTTTGGCAGGTTTAGATGAAACCAGACATAACAAGAATGCTAACTATTTTCTTTCACAGACCAGTTTTTTTGGCCTAGCATTTCATTTTTCACCCTGAAACATATCTGGCATAATTTGACGCAAAAGCTTTTGGGCAAGATAAGCTATATTTCTCAATGATATCATGAAAGGACAATACTTTTGTGAAGAATCACCAAAACCTTTTATCTGGGAGGATATAAGAAACTAATAATTTGGACCAACAGTGGTTCACATTTTGAGTTCTCAGAGTTTCTCACAAGTTTTCAAAAAGACTCCATAACAAGCCTCATGAGCCTGAGCTATAATGAACATTTCAAAACATAATATAGTTTTTGAAGCCTTTCCAATGTCTAGCCATTGCTAAAGTATCTTATCTTACAAGTAACATGATAAAGAAAACAAGTGGAAATAAAGTGAGAATACACAAAGGATTTCCATGATTGAAGAAAATAGTTTCTCAAGTCATATTTTCCTGGTACTGAAGTTCTTGATTGTTTGGTAATCTAAAGTAGTTTTTGATGAGACACATGAATATCAAAATGGGCATGAGAATCTAGGAGCTTTGAATGGGTTTTCCCTCTCACAAATATTTTTGAAACTATAAACAAGCACCTTGATAAGGATCTGCTGCATTTATTTCAAGAATAATATTTGGCATCCTACCAATGACTAACCCCTGAGCTGTGGTCTGAATCACTAGACAGGCTCTAGCATGTTTAGCTATGACTTGAAAACATTTGAAACTTGAACATCAAAAGTTGCTCAAAGAGTTCTTGTTGTGTTACATTACAAAATTCCAAACATAATTTACTGCCATTAAATCAAAAACAATTTCAAGCTTCAGTTTTCAGTTCCGTTTCTTTGTTGACAAGTTCTCCATTTTTTGATTGGGTCTTTTCAACTACAACTTCTGCCCATTTCTTATTTCATAGAAATTTGAAGCACTGGGTTGAAGGCAGCATCTTAAACTTTTGGGGGTACAACACTTGAAGATCCCTTTCTTAAACAAGCAAAAAGGGTACCTCCTGAAAAAAGTCACTTGTTTGTTGTGATTGCCAAATCTTTTAGGGGAGTCTGCCCCAATGGACTTGTTTCAACATCTCTGTTGAAGCATTTAGTCTTCTAAAATTCTACAACATGATTGTCTTCCATGTTTTACATACATCCAAGAGAATGAGCCAATAACTGTTCAACTAACTGGTTGCGAATTGATATCAAATACTATCTAAATGGCAGCAAAAGGCCTATGAATAACTGAAGTTCCCAAATTGTGTAATCAAGATATGAAATGCAAATAAAAGCATTAATTCTGATTTTGATTCTATGGTTTCAAAGCTTATATTTATGTGGACTTGAGACCATTTGTTTAAATTGAGGCCACAGTCTCCACCCATGGCAAATCCTAAATAATGAGATTATTTGAATTCTATTCCAGTAAGCCAATTGAAGACATCTTTTGTCCTCTTGATAGAATTCACGTGCCTCCCAGGAGTTGAAACAATTTCTTTTCCATTTGCCTGGTTCTACAGAGCAGTTTATTCATGAATATTGTAACTTTAGAATGAAGAAATTCATTAAATCATGAATAAACTTTGAATAAATCAAGGCATGACCTAACAAAGAGAGGCAAAAAGTCTGTCTCAAATGAAAGGGGCAGGGTCACATAATGTAAACAAACTTCTTTCGAAAAAATGACTTTGCATTATTTTTGATAGGCTATATCACAGTGATTTTCCACTACTTTTCTCAAATACCACTACTTTAGTGTTATTTTGAAGATAGACTCTTGTACTTCGTAGAGAAACTAATGAAATAACCATATGTTGTATGATTACAGAGATATTGGTGGACTTTTAGAAGTAACTTTGGTGTGGATTCACCCCATCCACCAAAATCTGTGTAGAACATAATGGCCACATGTGGTCAGCAATATAAGAGATAACAGGTTTGTTTAAGGTTACATGACCCTGCCCCGTTAAATGTCATGTGAGATTTTTGATGATGCAAAATCACTCATGCTGAACACTTTCCATTGTTGTTTAATAGTATTTAAAACAAGCCTTAAACAATTGATTGAACATACCTCTCCAAAATGGCCTCTACCAATTGTCTTTCTGATTTCAAAATCTGACTTCTTCAGGCGTAACTGTTGGATCTCATCGATGACAGGTTTGACTGGAAAGAAAAGTTTAAACATTGCCATCATCTGTTCTTTTTACTTTTTTAAATACAAAGAAAATCTGTCTTTAAAAAGCAAGTTACCATGAGCCTCTTTCCAGCTAAAATAATAAAAAAGTTTGATTTCCAAATTCAGCCTTTATCCTGTGCTCTGTGATAAACAATAGAGAGAGCTGCATTGCATGAACCAATCAGGTTCATGAAATATGCCCTTCAAGGCACTTGTAAGGAACTCTCCAGTATTCAAATGTGATCATTTTAAGAAACTTTCAGTACTGGCTGGCTCAAATCCTTAGTCTCTTATAAAAACATTTGCATTATGAAAGTTGACTTTGGTGCCAAAAAAGACCATAAGGACATTAGACTTTGTTAAAAACTTTTGCAAGCAGAAATCTAGCCCCTATCCAGCTTGCTGGAAATGCACAGAAAACTGGATGATTTAGCTTCTAAGTTTCTCCACTTGTAATGATCAGAAATGAGAAAACCAATAACACAGAATGAGGGAAAGCCAATTTAAGATATTTTGGCAGCTCTCTTTACAGTGGGTGGAGACTCTATTGCAAACATATTTTAACCTGATGAAATGAATAATTAATTTGTGTTTGATATTTCATAGCATGCTTTGTCTATTGTTCCTTATTCATATGTAATTCTAAAGTAGAAAGAAACATTCCTTGTTTGTGAAGGAAGAAATTAAGAAGCTATCTTGCCAAAAGAGTTCTATCTGTTGTTGTATTATTGTGATATTTCATAACAATGGTTTGGTTTATTTTTCATATCATTGATATGTAATTCTAGAAAGAAACTTTCTTTGTTTTTAGGATGGAAATTGGAAAATTCTTCGCAAAAAAGAATTTATAACTGCAAGAAAAACTGGCACAAATCATTCCTAAGATGGCAAATCAATGGAAACTGAACACTGGGCCAAAAACATGAAATCTGTTCTGTGGGTAACTTTGACTGTTCTAGCTTCAGACAAAGCATAGAAATAAATGTGCTGTTAGACTCTCCCTCTGTTGGAAAACTGGGTTTTAATTGAAACTGGGAAGATCCACTGGGCAATATTGAGCTAGCACATTTGAAAATGTCAGTAGGTCATGTTGAGAAGGGAAGTTCCACCTTACTCCCATCAGTATGTTTGTCTTTCAAGCTGAGGAAACAAATTTTGCTTGTACTTGGAAAGGACAAGAAATATCATAATGGCTTGTTTACTTGTTGCATGTGTTAATTCAGAACTTGCAAAGAAAGGCAAGCATGTCCAATGAATTTCTAAAACTTATCATATCAATTTTGTATGTTTGTTGGATGATAATATGCCTTGCTGCATTCACAAAATTCACTCGCTTCTAAGGGGGCTTAACGTTTCCTAATTACACTTTGATTTTTCTCAAGCGCTTGTGGTTGGTAAAAGCTTCGTGTTTCCGGGCTAGCCATGTTGTAGCGGTTTGATAAAATTGTCATCTAGCCGCTATGCCGCATGAACATTGAGTAACCTGTTTGGACAAACCAAGCTTTTGTTGCACTATTGTCGACTTTAATTAAAAACATACTTCACAGTCGCATCTAATAACAACTTTCAGGAGAACAGGACAGATAACGATAAAAACAAAGCATCAAGGAAATCACGTAAAGCAGTCCCGAGGAATTTTGGGCGGCCTGACAGAACTAAATCGCAGATCCTGACCCCTCATAGCGCACAATATAATCTTTCAACGAAATGGGCCTAGGCTGGTCCAGGCCCATTTCACAGTCGGAAGATAAAGTTATTGTTATTCACGCGAGGTTCGTAGCTATCAAGTATCTGTTCAAAAATCAGCTATCTCTTCTCATGAATATGAGTGAACAAACAGGTTTATTCGTTAGAATCTTATGGCTCTAGTTTCTCAGGGGTAAGGAGTGGTGGGGGCTAATGCAAAGACGCTCCAAAAAAATATTTCTCAGGTGTCCTTGTCCTCTGAGTCACACAACAAACAAACAACGATCATCAGTCATAATTGATGCTTACTTCTTTTCTGAATAATTCACGTCAGCCAAGGGATGATAATACTCACATTTCTTGATAAAAGTAGCGATATTCTTGTCCCTCATCATGACATCAGATGAACATTCACTGTAAAGACACACCATGGAATCAAGCAGGGCATCCTTGTCCAGTAATGGTACTTTCCTGCCGCTTCTTCCACTCAGCAATTGCTGTAGCCGCGTTATTCTGCTTGATACAGACTCCGCCATAATTGAAAAACTTTCTCAGGCTACTTCAGCAAGGTAGATGTATTCTAACATTCAACAAAAACATATTTAATCCAAAAGTGCAACTCCCTTTGTACCGAAGCTTCGCCATCATGACGAATAGCCAAGTGATATGCGAGGCAAACATTTGAAAATACTGGATGTGTTTGCTTTCTAAATTCTGATTGGCTTATCTCAGAAATACTCAGCTGTGATTGGCTACTGAGAATGACCAACGCATTGAGCATAGCAAGCGCATTTGTGATGTTTCCATTTTTGACCAGCAAACATTTCGGCTCGCTTCAAACAAATATGTCTATTTTTGTCAGCTTTCATTGGTCAGAAACCGGAGTAAACATTAATCCTCGCTAAACCTGAATAGAAGCGAACATCCTCAGTCCCTTCATCCTATTGTTTTCTATGCCTCAAGTATGTCCTAATCAGCAACTCGCTAATGAAAATACTCGACAGGAATGTCCGCAATTTTTATGAACAATCAAAAACTCCTCATTTCTTCAGCCATCGGCTCCATGAATTCTGAAATGTGGAATAGTGTGACTGTACATTTCGCAGTTCGGCAAAAAATTGTCCAATTGTGTGCCCAATTTCCTCCAACTTTCTTTACATTTTTGGGACGTCTAGTACAAAACAAAACAGACGGGACGTGGATGTTTTTGAATACTTTATACCATTTCTTGAATAAAACCATTCGTATTCATTATCTAAGATCCATGTGGCTTTTTGGGGGCTTTTTCCTTTAACATTTTTGCATTTTGATACAATAAATTATCCATGTCTAACAGGTTCAAGTATTTGACAAAGCACGACGGAGACCTGATGGACAGTTTATCGTCATGTTTAGACTGACACTGAACTTTGATCATTCAGGTGTCAAAAAGATCCTACAAAACTAAACAATTAGAAGTCACATAAACTGGAAGACAGAACGTCTTTTTGACCGTCAAATCCAGGATATTGTGTTTGGATTTCTCAGGATCAGGAAGGATGTGATGGCGCAGCCACGTGACATGTCTAGCACATAGCAATGACGTCATAGGAAAGGAAAAAAGGAGTAACTTTTCCTCATGAAAAATGCCCACTCGAGGAGAAAAGTCCTTCCATGCAGAGGAGGGGGGTCATTAGGCAAGTACGATTATCTCTTTCTTTCAACCAAAGGATTTCAAATGTTTTTGAGGACATCCTACTTTGTTTCAGTGTGAGTCAATATTTAAATGCAAATCCTTGCTGCTGAGCCAAAGTTTTACAGAAAATGTCAAATCTGAAATCTTCTTTTGAGGTTGACCTCTTCGCCTCCACGTGATATTTAAACGTATTTCCTGCAAAACTTCACAAGTAGTTCCCCAAGTATTAGTTAGCTTAGGGATTTCCCCTGACAGTTACTTCAGAACAACGGTAAAGACTTATGACGATGAGCCTTTCGTTTCCCTGTGCCCTTTTACTTGATGGCGCTTCCGTCAACAGAGACTCAAAAACCTGGCCCCATAGGCCCAAACTCCGCGATTTGTGAATTACTGTTATTGTTAAAGTGTAAATGTGAGTTATCGATTCGATTGAAGAATTGAAAACACTCCAATGGTATTCCACCATAATTCCATTGCTGATTGCAGAAAATTGGGCCAACTTTTTTACCGTTTCAATACGAGTCCCTGTTGAGCAAGGTTTGCCGCAGGGATACAAGGGGCTCATCGTCGTAAGTCTACGATCTACGACGTTGCCTGCATTATTGCCTGGCATTGAGAAAAGGCAATATTCAAAGTAACACAACAACGTATAGACATTTTAGAGCTCGAGGGCACTTCAAGAAAGTCCAGCAAACATACGTCGAAATCCTTTGTTTCTGAAAAATCTCGTACGCTTTTTGAAAGACTGAAATGCCCCTCGGTAGCGGTGCTGCCTGTCAACGAAAACGATATATTTGCCTTGACAAGCGCAGCACATCTTGCTACCTTCCTTCCCAAAGAATAAATTTCAAAATACTTCTCAACGTACAATCTACAATTCCTATGACTAAAGTGTTGGTCATTTGTCCAGTCTAATTCTGCAGTATATTTATCAGATCACCTCAAATTTCTTGTTTAGACAATCTCATTTTGAAAGCACGATCCAACATGTTTCTCGAAGTTCCTTTCTAGCGTCTCTCTGATCGCGATCTTTTCCACATTTGTGCAACTACAATTCAGTCCCAGTTTTCGCTTTGTTTTTCGAATTATCAGCCTGTCAAGGAGCAAAACTATGACGATTTTCATCAGTCTACACTCACAGGGTCTGTTTCATCCAACATGCCTTGCACCTTCCTTCTCTTGTCGCCATTTTCATAGGCCATGAAAATGGCGGCAACAAAGGCCAACCAAAAGATGACGCATGCAAGGAATGTTCGACGAAACAGACCCTCCAACTGTGAATAACTAGGACAAGCACAAAGGATGCTTGAAAGAAATATATTTGGATGCTTGATACATCGTTAATGATTCAATCTCTAATGCCAACTATCAACATCTAACATTACAAGATTCTGGCTTAACAATATTCCTGGGGTGCAAGTTCTAGTCGCGAGCCCCGAAAAGTTGGCGGTGCACCAAAATGACTAAATGTTGTGATGAGGTAACATTTCGCAGACTGGAGGTAAATCTTTGCTTCAAAAACAAACAGCATTTTAAGCAAGGGACCAGCCAACAGGCAAGCTGTCAAGGACATATACTCCTGTAATAGTCTGTTCAAATAGCAGTTTCACAGTAAGGCCCGGCATTTAAGAAACCACTTTTCACACCTTAGCCTACAGTGTTTCGTATATCTATGATAGGTTCCATTTTTCGAGGCTGAAATTTGCTAATTTCTTTCCTGGAAAATCCTGGAAAATATGTTGCAACAGAAAAAGGGTATTTATTGGTATATTAGCCATATATGTGTATGTTATCAGTGATTGCGAAGGACATCAATGAAAACTAAGGACAAAATTTATAACATGTAAGATACCTTGGTGGGTACCCTGCATGACCTTTAAAGCTGCGGGACCGTCAGACCAGAACCCCGAGTCGATCAAAATACAAGAAACTTTACTTTAGGAGTGAGCCTAAAGAGTTTCTTATAAGCAGGACGGATAATTATTTTTCAGTAAACTTTTGGGCGGTTTCTTAAATGCGGGGCCTTACTGTAGTTAAATACGTCAACCATTCCAACAAATAAAATGCAAGAGGTCACATAGGTAGATTCGTGTCTCAATTTCTTGTCTCTCCTGGCAAAAAGGTAAACCAATTTGATTCGCCATTGTTCTATCATGCAATATCGAGTAACAAGCAATCAGCAACTAACTGCAACATTCATGGAGGAGGTTCGCAATGGTCTGCAACAACAAACCGCTGCTTAAAGGTGGTTGCTTGCGCCTTCTAAGCTATCTACGATAAGTACTGTTTCTTGATGCTCTTTCGACTGGCTACACAATCTTCATGTCGCTGGCAATCAGGCACAACAATAACAGCAAAATTTAGGGACTGTTGTAGCTAGTCTAGGTGTTATTCAGACAAAACATGTGTTTCGTGACTGCAATCTCGCTCAGCTGAATGCGAAGTTTACAGTTCTAGAACGAATTCAACTCTACACTTAATGACATGTTATTCAATTGGGTTTTCGACTTAACTTTTAGAGCTGCAGCTTTGGTATGTCTAAATAGCTGTAAATGCATAACAAGGACTATGACTTGCAAATGCCTAACATAAACGAATAACTTTACTGGAATCTACACTGTGTAGCGAACGAACATTTGGATGATATCAACTGAGAACTGAAATCATCAACTAAATTCTTCTTACTTCAAAAACATAGTTAGCATTCTTTTTACAGCTAAGTTGTTCCTCTACCCTCGCTCTATCTACTTGAATAATACAGCTCTTCTTCAACAGTCATACCATAGTCTGTTTCTAGCATGGGCCAAAAGACACTTCAACTTCTGCTTCAGTCTATCACTCAGCATTGAGTTCGTCAATCACCTCAAACTTCTCCGCACTTCCAGGCTGCGGTGGCCTCCCCTTTGTAACTCTAGGTGATCTCTGCTGTACTCGACCACCACGTCCTCCTCGCACAGCCCCTCTTGCAACCCCTCTTGCATTGCCGCCTCTTCCACTGCCACCTCTTACGCTGCCCCCTCTTGGTGCAACTTTGCCTCTTGGTCTAGGGTTTTTCGCTGCTGGGGGTGGCGTACTTTTTACCAGCTTCTTGACTAGTGGAGGTTCAGCTTTCTTGGGGGGTGGTGCTTTTTCTTCTGGTTCTTGTTCCGGTTCAACTTCAGCTTCTGCGTCTTCAGTTGGCTAAAATTTGAAATGAGATCGAAGTGAGTTTAGTTTTTCTGTCAAGTTCTTTTTATTAGATTTTGACTACGTTTAACATTTAAAAACTCTTTTTGTCTATTCAGTAAAGAAACTCTTCCTGATTTCCCAAAAAACTTTTGTACTCAGAGGAGGAATTCTCTCTCTCTCTCTCTCTCTCTCTCTCTCTCTCTCTCTCTCTCTATCAGGATCCTGAAAAGTCCACAATCTTCCTGTGGACAAAAGAATATATTTGATCAAACCTTTCTCAGTTTTGATAAGAAGCAGGCGCATTTCGGGAGACACAGGCGTTATCATTTTGTTATCAGAAACCTTACTGCCTCTCTATCTGAAGATGAAAGGCTCCAAATTTTGTCGAAATGGTGATTTGGATGTTTTTAAAGGGGATTATAAGATAGACTTTTGAACTATTTCCAGAATTAAAGCTAAAATTCAATATCTCTTTCGATTGCCTGGATATGAATGGATCCTTGACGGTTACTTTTTGGGCTTGGTGCGAGCAATCAAACAGATTGAAGTAAACAATGGACATTTCCTAAAACAATATTGTTAACAGATTTGTTTACAGTTTGGCAACAAGGGCCCTGCAGTATGTATAACTTACAACTATATGAATACAGCACTAACTCTGAGTACATGGCTAAATGATACGAAAAAGAACAAAGAAGAGGGTTTAACATACCAATTATTAATAAAAACAAGAACATTAAGAAACAATACGATTTGTTGGTGGCTATGTGGAACGCAATGCTAGCTACTTACGCCATTTCTGTTCGCCTTTTAGTGGATCTTCCAAACTAAGAATTTGAGCGAAGATTTTACTCGTTTCTATATTCAAGTTAATGATTTCTTTGATCTTTGAGTTAACTGCTTGTATTTCTCAATAGTCTTTGCATTCCAAGAGGAAGTGAACATCATCCTCCATAACGTGGTCATCACACTTCGTACACATCATGTGTTCAAGTTCCACGTTTTGATGTTTCCAAGTCTCAATGCATAAATATGAATTGCAAGTGTAACAAACCGGTGCTGGTTCAAACCTCATAAGTATATATAGTAACAAACCTGTGATGGTTCATATAGCTCTTCTTCCTGTTTCCCTTCACCCTCCTCCATTTCTTCCATTTGTTCAACACTCTCCTGAATTCCTTGGTCTTGCTCCTCCTGAGCAACTTGTTCCTCCACCTCGGTCACCTGTTCCTCCTCCGCAATTTCACCTGCCCCTTCACCATTAACATCTTCTTCATCATAACCATCTTCTGGAGGCATCTCCTCCTCCTGCTGTTCCTCATCATAACCTTCTTCTCCTGCCTCCTCTTCTTGGTTCTCTCCAATCTCTCCCTCTTCAAGAGCTTCATTTTGTTTCTCTTCCTCTTCATTATCTTTTTCCTGCCAGGCTGCAACTTCTTTCTCAATGCGTACCTTTAACATTGAAAAGCAGTAAACTTGGCTTACACACAAAACAACGTCAAATCTTCTCTTATAGAAATGCTAACTGTGGAATAACCTGTCAGCTGCGTCTAAGGAGGCAGTCTTTGCATAGTTTCAAGAAAATTATTTAGAAATTCAGGCACTTTTTCGGTCGTTTTGATTGTTAAGTCAACAGTACTGTACATGTGTTTTAAATATATCAAATAAGGTTAATAGTGTAATAGAATTATTAGCTTTTCATTTTGTTTCCTTTGATTGCAATTAATGTTATTACCAGAAGACCACTTGAAAACCAACTTCTACTTAAGAGTAACCCTCCTCAAAAAAATTCAAAATGTGAAACATCGAAATAAATATGTGAAAGGCTCCCTTTCTCCTAAGTCGCTATTGATTCTAAGCTGAAGTCTTCAACCCGCTCTTCCTCTATTAACCCCATTTCTATCAAATGTCACAGGTTACAAAATTGCCAAAAAGTTTGCATATTATCTGGATATGGTTTTGGTAAGACATAACGGTGTCTAATCTGTGTATTTGAATCATATAACTGTATCCTGATGATTCCGCAAAACATTAGGAAAATGAACTAAAAAGCTATCATTTACATCCATGTCATCTGACTTTGTGAATAATGTCCCCCCCCACTAATAAGCCCCCATCTTTCATTTTACATTCTTTACATACCGTAACCTGATAAGATATGGTGGCTTTTAAAGGGCACAGTTTAATCTAGCATCTCTGGGCTCAGGGAAATGGAACTTTCTGGGAATGCAAATATCTGCAACGGAAGATTCTATCGTTTGTTTCCAAACACGAAATTCCTTGGATGTAGGTATATGCCTTGGAGTTTTCTTCCCTTCCAGTAAAACTTTCCATTCTACTAAAATGGCTGCAATGATCCAAAGCTCAAAAATCATATCAAAAACAAAGCAAAGAGCAGCTAACGAATATCTCAGAGAAGGATTTTTCACTTATCAAAAGTGAAGGGGAATCCAAAGTCTCATCACTGTTGTTGACTGTCTCTTGCATTTTAAATTTCAAATTTGGATTTTCAAAGTACACTTCAGCAAATAAATACTCACAAAATCAGGGTCTTCCTTGTTAACGTATCGTTTCTCAATATTTTGTTGGTTTTCAGTTTCTTCCTCAAAAGCTTCATAAAGAATAACTTCTTTTCCATCATGTTGTTCAAGAACATTTGAAATGTCCTTGTTCCTTTGAACAATGTTGTCATGATAATTGTTATGCTCATCCAGGTATTTCTAAAGAAATAAATTTGAACTTTCACTTACAGATACAAAATATCCACTAGCAGACAAAAGAAAAGTGTTAGCAACATTTTCATTCAGTGTTCATAAAACAACTTAAAGGTCTAATATCACCATTTTCGATAAGTTGTAATATGGACGTCCTCTGACAGCTGAATTCGATAACATCACTCAAATCGCAATATTTTGCCTACAAGTGCCCCTAAAAGCCCCCCAAAGTTGCGAATTTGCGGAAATTTTTCAAAATTACCGCGCAGAGAAAAGAAGACTGGTAACGAGCGCTGCAACGTCACGGCAGGAGGCATGAAAGAATCACAGCACAGGCCTTCATTGAAAACACTACTACAAGGTTGCATCTTGTTTCTTCCCGCAAAACTGTTTTTTCAGCCATGCCTGAGAGATGTATGGTTTATGGTTGCAGCAATTACCTATGACAAAGAGTTGGGTATTTCAGTCCATAAACTGGCTTCTTCGGAGATGACAAGCCTGAAGCGAAGGAACGAAGGAAGAAGTGACGGAACTTACACAGAGATGAGAGAGAGAAGGCAAAATGAACCGAAAAGAAGCACTCCGTCATTTGCGCGAAGCATTTCTTTTTCATACAAGAAGAGATCGATACAGTGTGCCTCTGTTCCCGGGATGGAGTTATCATACAGAAGAAGTTTGACATCAGATGACATCGGGGTTTAAAGCTAGCCTAAAAGTCGCGCTAAAGGTACAGGATAATCACATAGGCCAGGTGAAAGCTTTCCCTTCAATACAAGAACCGTTTCCCTAAAGACTATATCTGGCGTTACGCAGAGAAGAGAGAATTCTCCGGGGTAACATTGAAAGCTGAAGGAAACAATAATCATGTATGAATAGCTCAAAGAATCTTCTTTCGAATGGTGTCAAATGTTAATATATCTTACACTAAAATTTGCGGTTATTATGGGCGTGCAGTCAGCAGGTCATGATCTTGTGCGATCTGGCTTTCGATCATGAGAATTCCCAAGGACAAGAGTGTTGACGATTTATCAATGAAAATTTTTATAGGAATTACAACTCATACATTGAGTTTAGTGATGTCTTATCATCTGCAGAAGTGCTTTTGAGGAGGGCAAAGCGGAACGTTGGGAAGCGTTGAGGAACTCTGTGCCGTTTCGTAGAGGCATAAATTTTGGCTTGTTCTTGGAGAACCCGTTGTGAATCTTAGTATTTGGCCGCGAACTCAGCATTGCCGCTGCAAACTGAGGTAAGAGCCTTCATATTAAAATCAGTTGTGGGTTTCTTGTCATTTTAGCATGCTTTAGTCATTTGTTTATCCATTCCTCGTCGGCAACAGTGTCATCTTGACATAGATCTTTTATGTGCAAGGCTGGGTCTAAGCACAATGTGAAGTTTGCCGTACTACGGTCATTGCTCACTGTTGCTGCTTCGTCTTTTTCTTCAGCAACATATTCTTCGACGTTGTAGCAGAATACCACGCATCTTTTGATTTCCAAGATGATTCAGACAATGTTCGCGACATTTTTGAAGATCTAGTTCGTTTGTTCCCACGGTTTATCCACACGCTTCAAAATTCCTCAATAAAGCATTGGATACTTGCGCGTGGCGTGGTTCCTGTTGTTACGTCACAAACACTCGACCCAGTCTCTTTCTTTGCGCGGTAATTTATCAGACCACCCCATCTTTCAGGGGCTTTTAGGGGCACTTCTTGTCAAAATATCACGATTTGAGTGATGGTATCGGATTCAGCGATGATAGAATGTCCATATTACAAATTTTCAGAAATGGTGATATTAGACCTTTAAAGGGGATCAATCTCCAAATTTTCCTTGGAACAGTGATGTTGCAGTTTACTTAAAGTATCATTAAACAAACTTTGCATCTTTTTTCAAAATGAAGTATTGTTTTAAAGAGAATCAACGGAGATAAAGCACTCTGAGGTGTTGTGGCACAGTGGTGCAATTCTCTGACTTTGTAGCCAGAAGAGTCAGGTGGAGTGGGTTCAATACCTAGTAGGACCCCACCACTTGAGCGTCATGACATGGCATGTTTTGTCCTATTTATAGAGCGCCTCCATTTATCTCCTATCTAGTCACTTTCAAAACAAATCATTGCATTTCACAGAGGAACAAAACAAACATTTGTATCTATTACGACTGCCTGGGTAAAGTGGATTTTTGAGGGTTACTTTTTGAGGCTTGGATGACGTCACAAAACAAACTGCAGAAAACAAAAGACAAGCGCTAAAAAGCGCTAAAAATTTGAAAGTCTGTTTACAACGTGAATATTGAACTCCTTTAAAGAATGCTTGTAGGGAGCCACCCTTAGTAAACAAAACATTTAATTAATTATAAAGTAAACAATCAATCAATCAATCAATCACTCAATCAAATCCCTCAGAGATGGATTTATCACTTATCAAGAAAGTGAAGGGGAATCCATTTATGTCATCAGTGAGAATGATTTTCTCAAAAATTATGAATAGCACTATAATATGTAGGAAGAAAACAGTGGTCATATTTAAAATATTTACATCAAGAAGAACGTTACAAAATAAGTTTACTTAGTATTGACTTTTCATTCAAATTCAAAGCAATAGTTTCTCTTGTATACAATACAACTTCCAACCACTCAGAGACTTCCAATGACTGGAAATCAGCCTTCAAAAAGAAGCTAAAACATCATGCAACACATTATTTCAAGGTGAAAGCATGACTTACCTGATAAGCTGCAATATGCTGTGTTGTTCTGATGTGATCAACAACACTTGTTCCTGTGTGCATGAATTCCCCACAGAGACGGCAATCAAAACCTGATGATGCTTTTATGAACTCACAACCTGTCAAGTAAGTACGCCACTGATTAAACAACACAGTACTTACAAAGAGAGACAAGACATTTCAAGACATTAACCTTGGCTATCACCCTTCTGATGTTTGCATGGTCAAAGCAGATAATGTATTTTGTTCCATGATTACTTTACAGTATTAATCAAACATGAAGCATTTTCTCTTAACTCTGTTCTCTGTTTTGACTTATTCTGTGAACAAATATTTGCAAATGCAACCACAACTAATACAGGCATCAGTTTCTTATTAAGCATAAACAAATATATGACAGTTCAGAGAACAGATTCAAAGTCCACAGATAGTCACAACAACTCCCTGAATTGATTACCCTTGCAGGTCTGTCTTGCAGACATCTTCCTTTTTGTTTGAAGTAATAAAGGCACTGGCAAAGTTACAGCTCTGAGCAAAGTATTAACTTGAAAGTGTTGTGGCGCAGTGGTGTAATCCTCTGACTTTGCAGCTTGAACAGTCAGACAGACATGTTTTGATCCAATATAGAGCCTCAAAAACATTGACCATAATGACCAGGGGCTGTGGACTCAATTAAAACTTTGGAACTTCTGTGATTCCAGCACTTGGCGCTTAAAACTGCAACTTCACCTTTACTTCAATTCACAGGGATTCAACAATCACATATTTCATTGAAAGGCAACATCTCCTTACCAAAAAGTTGCTTATCTCCAGCAAAATCTTTGATGGCAACAACTGATTCGCATACATGTCTGATAATGACAGCATCTTCTGTCTTTAAGGCTGATTTACGAGTATCCATTCTGTATGTGATGTACATTTCTGGATGTTTGACTTTATGCTCTTCTTCTTCCTTTCTCTTGGCTTCCATATAACCGATTGTCTGCTTTTTCAAAATTGTTTTCGCAACTGGATTCAATTCAAGCCAACTCTGCAAAGAAGAATAAAAGACATTCCAACAACATCTCATGGAGATAGAATTCTCTACTCTAGTACAAGAAACTGTATTATATATACCATGATTCAAAAATATCCAAATTTTTGTTAAAAGAAAAAATGAATGCATAACATGATTTCAAAACGGTTTACTAGTATCTTCATTAGAATCTGTTCTTACAGAAGTTTGGAGTTCGGTCAAGAGATGTTTCTGCACATAATACATACTTGTCCCTTAATTTCCTTCAATTAGCTCTTTCTCATCGCATAAAGATTTAGTACAAAAATTGTGGAATAAAAATATGCTTGATGAGTTCAAAAATGTTGGAAGCTGCAATCTTGCAATTGGACATCAAACTTTAAGATAAGATAGTCAGTTTCATGCTGAAATAAGAAATTAATAGATACCTCTGGATGGAGCACAATATCCATAATATCTCTGTCAACATCATTTCCAGCCTGTCTTGCCTCAATCACATTCAATGAATGCCTCTTTCCCATGAAGTGCTGCTTGATGCTCTAAGGATGTTGAGTTAAAAGATATGTCATGGTTTTTGAAAATTACACAGGACTCAAAATTAGGCCAACCTTGAATTAATCTGATGGGGAAAGCTAATCTGCAAGGACACCAAAACAGAACAACTACCAAGATTATCTCTTGTATACTGTTTCAGTATCTAATTTTAAAAACAAGGTATGTTTAAAGACACTAGCTTAGAGAGAAAAAGTATGGAATTTCTTATGGTTTGGAAATCAATCTTCTCTAAGAGGTGGATTTATCATTTATCAATACAGTGTAGGGGAATTCACATGTCTCATCAGTGAAAATGATTTGTCAAAACTAAATATAGGACTAGATCACGCAAATTTGCCACATAGAAAAACTCTGACATACTGAGCTTGGACACGTTCTACAGTTTCTAACACTAGTTTATTCCAAATGCTGTGGAGAACTCTCTCAGCTTCACAAGTCATCTGCATATAATAATACCTTCTCATGTGAAAACTTTGGGAAAAGCCATGTTAAAATACCAACCTTGTATTTACCAGCAAAAACTTTACACAAATTGCAATTGTATCTCTGGCCATCATAGTGAAATGTGGAAAGCTTGTCAACATCCTGATCTGCAATGTTCCTGTCAATTTTGGTTCTTTTTCTCAATTCCTCAACTTTATCAAGTAAATCCTGCGGAATTTCAATGCTGTCCAAATCCTCTGGTATTACTGTCTCTTCATCTTGTGTTATTACATATACATCATCTGCAACCAAAGTAATATATATATATACAATTACCAGTCTATCATTACAAACAGTTGCCATATTTTCAAAGTATGCAAACTTGGTCTAGCTTTCTACACAGACTTGTGAAGATGAACAACAAAGTCTTGTCTCTAAACAGGCCACTTCATAAACAAGCTTCCTACATCTGCCACAGTTATATAATTTTTCTGTTGAAATATACAGGCTTTGCCTTTGGTTAACCTCTCTAAAACCAAATATATCCAAGAGTGTGTCTACCAGGAGAATCTTTACCTGTCTTACCATGATCCTAATTCACCATTCAATCATGGCCGATAGAGTTAGAGTACTCAGATGTATATATAATTCTCACTTATATAAACAAGTGAAGGGGAATCCACTTGTATCATCATAGTACTCTATAACTCAATGCTTTGTTACAGTCAAAGCAAAGATGTGTACCACCAATGCTTTCAATATTCAAAATAGAGTTTAATCTTTTTTGGATTTTGTTTTCTCTGCATGAAGAAATCATTGAACATTCCTATTCATTGTGCTTTCCAAGGGAAAGAACTCTTATTGAAATCCTTCATACGCTATGCCCACCAGAAGCAATATTGGAATAGAATGGAAGTAAACAACACAGCAATATTCAAATGATCACCTAATCATGAAAATCTATTTTCAAATAATCTTGATTTACCCGTAAAATTTCTTCCCTTTTGACAGTAAATCATGTCTTTCTCACAACAAAACTTTCTCACTTACTGTGCACTTCATAAAATAACTTCAAAATATCACCTTCTTCTCCCTCTGCTCTTTTTGGCTTTACTTCTCTCTCCCTAACACCAGATGGCTGCTGTCCCTTGTTCTGTTGTCTTTGTTTCCATTGCTGTCCCTGTGGGCTTCTGTAATCTAAAGAAACCAACATCATTCAAATTATATAGAGGGTTATTTACAGAACAAGTCTGGTGAATAATAACATGACAAGAATTCTTCATATTATAACAAAATATTAGAGCTATATGAAATTAAATCTATTGCATATATGTCCATGGTGAAACTGGTTGGGTGATTCATAGTACCCAAAACAGTGGCAGTACCACTGGGGGGGGGGGTTGGGGGAACTTGTCCCCCACATTCCAAAAGTTAGTAAAAATTATCGAAGAAAAATGACTTTTCCCCGTCATCTTTCAATTCTTTTATAGCTGGTGCAGCCACTGATCCAAAAGGGTTTTCTCCATTCACTTGGTCTTCTCAGCTCAAACCATATATAATTTCATAAATTCATTGATAGAATTACACCCTAACTTACTAGATTTGGCTTGATCCTCTTTTCTTCTTTTCATTCCAGGACTTTGGTCTTGTCCTTGGGGCTGATTCCTTCTCTTTTGTCCTTGGAATTGTCTTTGCCTATTTCTGTCATTTTGATAACGTCCACCACCCTGGAAAATTACATAAAGTAAAACTCTCTGAAGTAAATATCTTCTTCAAAAGGATACTAACCTTCACCTTCACTAAAAAATGGTAACTACAAAATTCGGTTCTTTTGATTTTGAGCTTTTACGCATTAGCTTGATATTATAAGCAATTTGTTTTGAGCGGACTTGTCAGAATTTTTAGCTACTTAAAGCTAATTTAGGCCCACTATGCATGTTTTTGAGGCATGAAAACCCTAGTTTAATGTCCCTTCTGAAGGACAATGAGGTGAGTTGCAAGGTCAGGTCTCCAAGGTCACCCATCCAAAGTTAAACCAAAGTTTAACTGAAGAGCTTAACTTCAGTCACCTGATGAAAATTGTATAAGCCACTCAGACACTCATACATCTTAAATGTAAATTGAATTCTCATACCGCTCAAGCATCCTTATCTGAAAAATCTTTAGAATTCTTTTTGCACAAGGGCTGCAATGTAATGGTAAAGATGGAAAATTCTGGAAATTTTTACCAACTATTTAGTAGGTGGTCTTTCCTCCTATTCATCAACACATTCACCTGAGCAGCCTAGCCAAAATATTTGTGATTCTGAATTTATCCAAATTTTGAAATTGTAAACTTCCAGGTTTATTACACCAGCATCCAATGGGTAAATGCATGGCAGTTTCATGATGTATATATATCAGCAAAAGACTAATGTACATTTCATATATTCATGTGAAAGAGATTTGAATCATTACCCTGCCCCTATTCATTCCTGGAGGTGTTGGCAGCAAGCTTCTTGGTTTCATGTTGAACTGTTGTGCTTGCAGAGCTGCTAAAATGTTTTGTGTTTGTTGCGCCTGAATTGCAGCCACTAACTGTTGGTTGCCAGGCATACCTCCAGGCCCTGTTTGAAACAAAACAGAATAAAAAATGAGAATAAGTTAAAAGAAGATACATCTTACATTTTAAGTTGAGGAGTCTTCTTCTTCTTGCTTTTAAAAATTAAAACATATATACACAAACACTGTAACAGGTGCACCATAAAAACTTCACATTTCTGACAGACAATTGCAAGAACAATTTCTTTGCACTAAAAATTGTTAAAAGATCTGATAAACTTAAGAATTATTGCTGGGATGTTTGATTTCTACCTGTATATAATATGTCAAAAATGGTTTTAAAAGCTATTCAACCTCCTGGCCTCTCAAAAAGTGACGCTCACTTCAGCATGCCTAATCAACAGAATATTTCCTCGGTCACAAATATTCAGAACTTCTGAAAGGGCTCTTCAGTGCAAAAAATTAAGCCATATTTTTCTAAAAAGCATCCTTAGTGACATTTATTAATAGACACAACAGTGTGTCCATTTTGGAGAATCTACTGCCAGAAGATGCCAGGAGAAACAACACAATTGCAGAAAAATGGCTGACAATTCTGTCAGCTCTTCAAGTATACATTCATACTTGGCACAGTGGATGTGCCACTTTTTGGTTCAACTGAAAATGGCTGCAAAGACAAATATGTTTGCAAGCAAATGCTATGTCACAAGCTGATACACAACATTCTCCTTGTTGAAATCCAAAAGATTAAACTGAAGCTGAGAATTCAAATTTGAAATAAGACTGACAGTAATGTATAAAGAAAAGTTACAAAGAGCTGCAAATACTTTCTGATTTTTCAATAATATTGCATCAAAATATGGTTATTAAAGCTAAAAATAACAGTCAACATGCAAAGTAAGCGCACTGTGATAGTTTTGAGCAACTGACAAAATATGCAACATACAAAACAAAGTAATCAAGCAAGAATAAGCAAGGGAGAAAAGAGTACAAGTTGGTTGATAGAGTGTAAGTTGAGAGAGTAACCACGAGGATCTTTAACTTATCTGCATCAACTGCATAAGATAAGGAATCAAGAAAAGAAGAGCTTCAAAGTATTGAAATGAAAGGCACAAGTGCAGTCAAGATTGCACTGGGGTGAGAATATAAGAATGTAACCTGATGCATTTGGCAATGGCTGACTTGGGCTTGCACCCAACAGCCCTCCAGCATTCGAAGGAGGGTTTCCTCCCCTATAACCACCACTGCGTCTGTCATCTCTTCCACGATACTGTTGATCTCTGTCATAGCTTGATAGATTGCGTTGACCCTATTAAAATAATCACAAGGTTTAAAGCATCACCTAGTAGAGGTTTAGGGCCTCGGCGACCAGTTCTCTGAGCTGGTTGTCTTCCATATTGCTGAAGACTGTGAGGGTCTTCTCTCTTTTAAAAGATAAAAAGATTAAGATCAGCCTTGGCTTTATTTTAGTATGACTTATTGATTAACAGAAGCTGTGGAAAGAAGGAGGATCAAAGGTACTTTTATTTCCACGAATAATCACATTGCTGAATCACAATGGTCGGCCATTTTGTTGGTGTTGAATTAATTCATACAGAAGTTCTGACTAATATAGTCACAATGCAGCCAACGGAGGCCAATGCCGCTTTGGATTCTTTTGAATTCCAGGCATTTGCCAGTGAAATACCATCAAGTTAAACCTCTGTAAGATAAAGCTAAGGTTGGAGTTTCATTTATGGAGCAAGGCCTCATTAATGTGCACAAGCACACAAGTGCCATTTTCAGGCACAAATATCATTGCACATTAATTGTTAGCATCTCTGTTGTGCTTTAAGTATCTTTAATACAAGCATACTTTTCCCAAACACTTGCTTGCAGGCACCAAATATTTTTAATGAAGCCTGCATGTGGCCTTTAGCACTGATGCTGGATTATCAACAATTCAACAAGTTGCAAAATCGAACTTTCAAACTCAATGATTCATTCTGCATGTCCTTTGCAGAAAGGGGCAACTTCAGGCTGGACACAGAATACAATTAATGGGATCTGTGTGTTTTCCAAGTTGCAGGATATGAAAAAACACTTTCTCGTTTGCTTGCAGTTAGCAAAAGAAACTGCTTACCGCAGACAATGATGGACTTTTGCGATTCTATCGAACAAAAGAACTAAATTTGAGCATGGACCACTCATTGTTGAATCTAAAGAGGGTGGCAGATAATACATCAGACCTTAGTGGAAAACAGTTAGGCAAGTAAATCATCTTTTTAGAATTGACAGATAATATGGCTTTTAGGATAATTTCATACAATTTCCAAAGATTTTAAATACATCCGCAGCTACCAATTTGATGGCAATGCACAGTTGCACTTGATATGATGCTCAAATCTGCACTAAACACATTGATCTATCATCATTCCCCTCTGTATCCCTCCTTACTGTGTACTAAAATGCAGACCATTACTTTGAATGACCAAAGGGACTAGAATGCAAGCCACAAAGCCACATTGTTAGCAAACTTCTGCTAAAATTTACATGCAATGTGAATATTAGTTAGAGCAATGACCTCTTTAAGTGACAAGCAGATTCTTGAGAATTCCTGCATCTCTTGAACAAAGAAGATTTTAGTTATGTTTTGTTTGTGCAACAACAACCAGGAATGAAAACTTCTGAAAGCACTTTGGTTTGAGCAGCTCTGGGTGAAAAAAGAGTGTGGTCTTAGCCAATTACCACACTTGCACACAAATTGGTGCCACAACCAAGTCAATGGGCTAAACTCAAAATCAGTTCCTGTCCAGTTCTGAGTGCGTTACGAGTCTGGTTCTGAGTTTGTAGAATCAGTTCTTGTGAAGGGCAGAGACATAGATCAAAATTTGATTGTTTGATACATTTTCAAATCAAAACAACTTCCAGATTCTCTGCAGACCTGCAACGTTTTGCAGGTATAATGCATTCACGGGGGACTGGAGAGCTCTGTTAACTGGCAAATTGCTTCCCTGGGAATCAAACTGGTGATAAAAAGACTCAGAATATGTATTCTATGTGCGCAGAGACCAGGGAAATGATGCTTCTTGGGGCCGTTGATGGTCAGGCACTTTGCTTGGTTTAGTATCGATGAATAATGACTCAACAAGTAACAGATCATAAGAAGAACTTAGGCCTCATGATTTCTGGTATTTAACAGATTATTTGATATCTAGTGGATAAGAAACACTTTTAATCATTGATGAAGAAGTACAGATTTATCAAATTGCTTGTGCTGATAAGAACTTTTCAGATGTCCTTACCATGCAAGAAAATTAACTCAGCTGATTTGCTGTACCACAAAGGATACTTTCTGCTTACAGATAAGAACTTCTTAACCACCATGAAGAAAGGTATATATAATTTGGTTATAACTGGCAAGATACAATCTCAATTTCAGTCCACCTATGTCTGCATGCTAACACTGTCTGCATGCTAACACTTCACAGCTTGCAGAAAGAGTTCATGTAGGGCTATGCATTGTTCAAAAGCTACCCTAACTATCCCCCTAGTCTGCCCAAGCTGCCAAAAATAATTCCCAGCACAAATGTCTGGAAGTGGGGCAAACCTTAAAATGGCTAAATTGTATCCCAGGGGTTTGCTTGCGGTGTTGAGTTTGGAAGAATAATCTGGCTAGAATGATGTTATCAAGTTGAACTTAGCAAAGTGAGTTTGAGGCTCTTTGCCTCTTTTCTTTAAAATTAGTCTTCACATGATATTCCCATTTTATTTTCAATTTCTAAAGAGGCAGGTCTAAAGAAGTCCTTATTAGTGTTTGGGATAGTGTTCCGTAACTAAGTTGAAAAGCAAAACCAGGCCAAAATGACTCCCATTCCATCATCTAGTGGTTCCTACAGTAAAAGCTCTATTAAGCCCCACCAAGCAAAAATTTTAAATAAGCCCCCCCCCCACTTATATATACCTTAAATTACAGAAATTACCAATGATTTTCCATATGTGTATTTGCTAGACAATCACAAGCTTGCATGTTGGGTTTGACAGAATTGGGATGGAGAATGTGCCGAATTTGAATCCGACAGAATATCCTTCTCATTTGATTTTGTGAATAAGCTCCCTTTGGAGCATTCGAAATTGAATAGGCCCCGAGGGCTTGATAGAGCTTTTACCCTGTGCTGTACTTTTACAGAATACAGAGGGTGCAATGCCGAAATGGCTAAATATCTGCCTGGAAGCGCAGTTTCTTGTTTGCTGGTTTGGTTAAGGCTCCGCTGTTTTGACGCCATATTTTAATTTTCAAATCAAGCAAATTCATCTGCATCTTCAACTCGAAATGTTTCCTAATGCATTTGCTGCGTTGTCCTAACCTTGATACTTACCCCTCTGTTTCTGTTATCATAATTTCGATCTCTTGACGAGCTGCCTCTTCCATAATGTTCATCATAAAGGCCATCACTTCGATATGCAAGGCTATCATTTCTTGAACTGCTGTAGTTCGTCAGCCGGTCATATCTGTCCCCATAACCAAATTCATGACCTTGTTGATGTCCGTGTCTTGACATGATTATGAATTAGCGAAGCAAGCACAACTTCAGACGGCAAAAGTGAAGTTTTCCTTCGGGTGTCTTCTGCTACTGCAAATGGCGACTGCAAACTGATCAAAAGGACTGAAAGAGGACAGCATGTGTTGTTTATTGTTTATTCCGTTAGGCCCCAGACTCCTCATCATTGTGTAGCTTCACCTTCGCAGCGTCAAAAGTTCAATTGGTTGCTTTTGCAGCAAAAGTGATGGAAAAGTTTTGATATAGCCCAATTAGAAAGGCCCATTTGAACTTTTGGCATTGTCAAAAACATGCAACAAACAGCTCTCTGGCAATCTGAAATTCCAGGTCACTTTAAAGCACCATCGCAAGCAAGATTCCTGGACGAAATATGCGAGGACTTCTTCAGGGCTGTCAGGACTTCCTCAGGGACAATTTCAGACCGTCTAAAGTCTTGCCTGATTCACAGCCCAGGCTACTGAAAATCAAATTTGGACAAATCCGAAACTGTAAATTTACAGTGAAATAAGCAACTGCTGCAATGAGGATCCATGGCTTCCACTTTGATTTTCAGTCTAAAATTTCAGAGTGCTCGCAAAGGATTTTGGGTGACAATGGGTCGTTAAGTGAAATCATAATAGTTAAATAGACAGCTGTTTGTATGTTTAAACCATTACTCATCACCAGATTCATCCGAGAAAAATCAATCTAAAAGCGAAGAAAGCTTGGTCCGCCCAATCAAAAATCCAATTAGAATCGGGAGAACACGTTTCCTAAAATCATGTCAAACAAATTTTATCGAGTAATCATTTCCAAATGGCAGTTTTTTGATTCCTTCCAAAGGGGCCGTAAAGTAAAATCTCGAAATGGTAGCAGCACAAATTTACGCGTTTTACGTCTCATTTTGCTTGCATTTGGTGCTGCATTTCTACCACGATGTTGCTCCAGCGTGAACCGTTGTTAAACTTACAAATTTCTTTGGTGTAAATGAGGCCCAACATAAGAAATAACACAAAACTTTGATAGTCAAATTGTATTCAAATTTGTTCAATATCCAATGTAAATTTAGTGCTCATACTGACATTTGAGTGAGCACAAATTAACTCAAAGATTGAGATCATTACAAAAAAAACACACATCCTACAATGCAGCAGCGATCTGAATAAGCTAAATAAACAACATCACTAGCTACAAGAATTAACTCAAATGAGTCACAAAATACACAAATTCTTTCATAAGAAACTAAGAATTTGAGTTGGTCCTGAAAGCTTCTTAAAATTATCAGATTTTGAGTACGCAAAGGGTCTTACAAGCTTCTAAAGAGGTTTCATAGTAATCTCCATGTTCACTGCCAGTGCCTTCGTGAACGTTTCAAAAAGTCACAGTCACAGCTCATGGCTGTGAGCAGCAGGCAGAGTTTGCTTACGTCATATTCGAGGAAATTTTAGTAATCTTTGTTTGAAGCCTAGGAAATCCATTGTGTCGTTTCGTCAACTCAGCAACTGGTTCATAAATCTGAGCCCCTGAATATTCCTAGCCTTGGGGTTGCTTTCTGGCGGGAAATTTATCTCTAGGCTGCATTCTAGCACGCACAGCTACAAACTTAACTCACTTGAGTTTTCTTATCGCAAATAAATTAATTATGAGATCACAATTAGTTTTTAGATCTCTTGCACAACATCACTGCTATACATCAAAGTATTACCTTTAAATAATCTCTTCGCAAAATAACCATACAATCATGGACACAAAATTTTGCTCTGAAACTTAACAAAAAACACTACGATCTCATACATACTTCAGAGAAGCTAATTCATCTTGGAGCACGAAATTTTGATAAGAATAAAAATCTACAAACAGAGTGCTATTAATTTGCAACTTGATCAAGCTGTCTACGATAATTGTTGTTAAATTCTAGTTCACAGCTGCTACCAAAACGTTAATTTGAGATCAACATTACATAAGCAACTTTTACCGGGGCAGTTTCATGGTCTGCAGGGGTCAAAATGGTCTGCAGTGCAGGGGTCAAAATGGTCTTCAGGGGCTCGTATGGTCTAACTCATTTTTGTGGTAACTTGTATCAAGTTTTCACTGGAAGTTGAGGCAATACGAAACCCTACCAGCAGGGTTAAGATTTGCCTCTTTCTCTGACAAAGTCATTCGTCCTCCTTTTCTCAGAAAACTGTACGATACATTGATACATTTCAAGGTATACAGTTCTGCTAATACTGCCATGATTCATATTTCTACCAGGTCCCCCCCCCCCATACTATAGTTGCTCTTAGCTAAAATAGCATAAAAATCTGCTTGGCTTCTTCATTGCTATTATTGTTCAAGGCATTGTGAAGAACATGGTGCTTGGTGAACTGTGATGGGCTTGAAGGCATTTGCGACATGAAATGATAGGTGTGTTTTTAAGACACGAAGAATTTAACCCTATGTACTGAAATTTTAAGAACACTCATCATCTACGTACTTAGCTTCCTACGTGAATTCATTCCCTGATCTTTACTTCTTGTGCCCTAGCGAACATTTGAAAAGCAGTTCAGTAGTACAGAAAATCATTTCTTTAAAGAAATATGTGTAGCTGCATGTTTTGGTGCGGGAATGATGAAAAGCCGTGATGCGAAAAATGGCAAATCAATCATCATTGCGTTGATTACATGAAACTTAAACTGACCAATGTTGGCCATTTCGCCGCTTTTTGCTAGCTCCTTTATGCTATGCTCATTTATGCTTTTTGCTAGCTTCAACCTGGGATCATGGGTCATAAATTATTCGCAGCAATATCTAATGATCATCATAAAAAAGATAGAATTATTGAATGACGCAATATTTTTTGACGTCGGTTTCGAATTCATCATCATCTGACGAAACGTCCAAATTCGCATTTTTTACGTCAGGTAAATAGTCAGATACATTGATTCCATCGCGTTCGAAGAATAATAGATATGGCGATTCTTTTTCGATTACACTTGGATCCACTTCCTGAAAATAGAAAACAAAAGTAATCTTAAAAAAGCCAACACTGATATTAATTAATAACTGGTGCATCCATACGAGGAACGGTAACAAATTTGGCTATAAAAGCAGGACAGAGCACATACAAAGAATTTAGGACACACTTTCCAAGCTCCAAGTCTGTCCTGGCCGTGTTATAAAGGTATGATTAATTAGTCATGAAGGTATAGTAAAGGGGCATATTCTCCTCATTAGATGCATCAACTTGGAGACCCTCCCCACCGATGAATAACTCTCAATATTCATACATTTTACATCAATTTCCTTGTTTTCTCTTCTGTAATTTTTGTCAGCTCTAACTTGGTTAATTGAATATATTTTCAACGAATTTTGTAGGTTTTGAAACTTTGAAACAACCATTCAACTGAACTAAGGCACTTTATGAGCTGTTCCATCTCAAGGACTTTTTAAAGACAAGCATATGTCCATGATAGGAAATGCCATAACGGTTCTCAATACAGTTGCTTTGGGCACGAGCCTTCGCAGAACTGAGAATGACTGGAGAGTGTGAATCTCCGACCAATATAGAACATTCATATTCTGTAATAAAACAGAGCTTTATTAATATAAACTAGCTGTTAATGAAGTTAAGAAGTGCTGCTTAAATTACCTTACAACTGCTATCATTGTATTTATACCATTTGCCATTAGGATTTCGTGCATACGACACATAATGACCTCCACTCAGCATTCCAGAATGACACTAGCAAAATAAAAAGGATCATAAATTTCAATAAAGGCTGACGATTTTCCTGAATTGAAATCAGGTTTACACTGATGAATCTTATTACTTCGTTATTTGCTGATTAATCACACATTGCCTGCAAGATGGAAAAACTTTACCATTTTTCATCAAAGTTACTACAGTAAGAACTCGCAAAATAGAAACCATTCTGTAAGAAAGCTCAGGCTGATCTTTTTGAGAAATGGTGCCCTCATATAAGAAGCTTCTCAGCCTGATTTTAGGAAGGTTTCTTATAGGAGGATCCCAAATATATAACATACTTCATCATGGCTGAACAATTTGTGATGAGGTCATTTTCAAATGCATAAATTCATGCAGAAGCTTGCATCAACATACAAATTTGGTGAACTTCCACTTTTGATAATCTTAAATCTCAGCTTATGATGTGCAGCAATGTATTTTCAGTATACTCATATATCTAACTTGAAATTGTCAGATATTTAACTTGAAATCATTGAAGGTTTCTTAACCATATAATAAGAAACTTTCAGCCTCTTTCCTTGATAAATGCCTTTTTAATAAGAAACTAAACAGGCTGTTTTGAAAAAACTGGTTTCTATTTTGCGGGTTCTTACTGTATTCTCAGATGTTACTGCTCCGACCACAAAAGTTACTAATCACCTTGTTTGCTTTCCAGAAGTAAAGAAGGTTTTGGAACAAAGCGCGATAGAAGCATCTATGCCACAATGCAATACCTTGCCACTACATAGAATTTCAGTTGTATTTCCCTCGGTCTTCCCAAAACAACAATGTTTTATAGGGGAAGGAATACTTGCTTCAGGGGTGAATATCATAAACACAGTAATCAGCGTCGTGACTTACCGAGATAGCATACAATCGATAGCTATAGTCATCGTCAAGAGTATCTTCATCGCATTCTTCAAGAGAATGTTCTAGATCATCCAAATCTACAATCATATCTTGGTTAGGACATGAATAACTTCTGTCAGATATCTTTCTTCCCGATGACGTTGATGCCTCACTGCCAAACTCATTCTGAAAATGAAATTTCGAAACATGATATAGTCAAGATCGACTCATTGCAATCAACATAAAAATTCGCTGGAAGCCCAAATTATTATTCATTGTCGTCTGTGAATATAACACAGATTCCAAAGCTTTTGAATACTTGGGAAATATTTGACTAAATTTGAAAAGCTTCAGGAAGTAGTCTATCCTCGATTAGCTTATTTATCGAGAGAGTTCCTCCTTAAAAATTTCCTTTCATCCTAATTCTCTGGCTGGTCTCGTATCTTTTCTCTATTTTGTGTTATCTGCTGTAGTCCTTCTAATTGTTGTCAGTTTTAAAATTCTGGAGTACTTGTATGAAGCGGTGGAATTTAGAATAAAAAATAACTGATCTGAATTACTTTCAACAGGTTCCAGATAAGTCTGGTAACACAAACTTGCGATATAAAGTGAGAGCAAAATGGCTTCGTGAGCTCGTTATTCAACAGCAAAACAAACTTCGAAATGTCTCTCTTTGGCAAATTGAAATTATGTAACGTAACTAGCTGGAAACATTACATTTGCTAATTTCAACTTTCAAAAAAGACGAGGTAAAAAGAGAAATTATCCTCTCTAATGACAATGTCTTTCATAAAACAACAAGCAATGAGAGAAAAGGCAGGAAGAACACTTACCACATTTTCAATTGATGATTTAACTGTCAGAATCTTGCCAGTTCTTCTTTCGGAGGGATTCCGTTTTCGTCGATCTCGTTCCACTAAATATTGTGATGGGTCGAAATTTTGCATTGAAAATTTCACGATTTTGTTCGATTTTATCCATCGATTGTTTAGCAGCTGAAATCTCTTTAGATGGATAATCTAAAAGGGAGAAAACATGAGCATGAGAAGTTAAGAGTAAGGCTCCTGGTTTTTATTTTCAGTGGCTGAGGTGCCAGATTAACTGTCACAAATTACAATTTTAAATTGCTAGTATGAGGATCTTTTTCAACTTACGACGGCACTCCACTGTCTTAGAAAGTATAACAGAGAAGTGGAGTCCACTTAAAAGTATCATGCCGGAGTTGTTTGGGATGTCCCTTTCTTTACAATGGAATGGCATGTTGTTCATTAATTTAGCTGTTTTTGAGAGTTTTTTTATGAATAAAGACTCAAGGGATATCAAGAATAAGTAAACATCAAATCAAACCAGGGCCATTACTGATAGCAGTATCTGTAGTTCTGACAAAGTTTACCCTATGTTGATGAATACTTCACTTATAATATTCGTACTTACGAGAATAGGTGGTAATGACCATAGACTGAATTTCTTAGCAATTTTCTGATGATTCTTGCATTCTGGACAGTACCTGCAAACAAAAACCAGTTTTGCCATGCAATATTCAGTTCTAAAATTTTGTTACAGTAAAAATAAATCTATATTTCAAAAGCAAAAATACAGTGTCCTAAAACTTGTTAAATTTCTTGTAACTGACAACTAATACAAAGGTTTGGAAGTCTTGATAAATTTATATTCACTCCCCCCCCCTAAGAACCCGATTTCTGCTACCTCTCTGCTTGAGTAGCCCTAACAAGAAAAAGAATGTTTCCGTAAGAAAAGCAACGAAGCACGATGGGAGCCATCAAAATCCAAGAACATGACTTCTGCTCCCGTAAAAGCAAGCAACAGAGCTTGTAGCTTTTCTGAAAAAGAGTCTAGATCGTCGCTATTTTAAAACATTTTATACGAGAGGTTCGAATGAGTGGTATTAGAGTTTCTATCACTATTGTGGATATTCGCAGATTCTACAAAAAGTATAAAATGTCGTTCAATTCAGATTCTTTTCTAGAATTGCGAACAGGTCTATACAAATAAAGATTCGAATTCAGTAAAATTGGTTCAAATGAATTATCAGGCTAGACTTATGCCTTTTCATCCCTTGCTTCCCCGCGTTCTTAGATTTGATGATATAACTTGGTCAACAGGGACTCATAATGTTACTCTTACAAAGTGGGCCCAATTTAGACCCGCGTAGAGTGATTCCGTATTCAACATTCAACTGGGTAGAATTTAGCTTTCAACCAATTAGAAGGCGCTGTTCAGACAGTTTTTGTTGTTACATTCAAAAGAGCCGTTGATGAAGTCTAGAAATCTCCCAGCTTCGATGGATCTATTTTGTTTCTACAGAGGTAGATTAATGTCTAAAAGGATCGCATTTTGCGATTTGTAGGTCAAGTGGGTCATTTTGAAAAGGGGGCCAACTTTTTAAGAGTAACGTTACGAGTCCCTCTTCACCACGTGATATAAGCAAATCAAAGAACGCAGGAAACAAGGGACTAAAGGCAAAGTCAGACCTTTTATCTGGAGTTTATCAACAACATGTCCCGCGCTTCAACTCTCTTTAGCCAAATAGCTCAACATATTTCTAAAATTTCAGAAAATGAGGTGCTGCAAAAAATATGTGAATCATACCAAGTTTCATCGTCTCCCAGCTCTTCTTCTTTCGTAAAATCTTTCAAACATTGATCAATATTAATTGGTTCTCTCAATAATCTCATACTTTCTTCTAAACTTGGATGATCAACAAAAAGTCTTTCTTGTCCTTGTTGATAATTCAAATGTAAAGTCATTGGATCCCAATCAAGTGCGATATTTCCATGAACATTTCCGAATTCCTCATCATCACAAACTAATTTGCAGCCACGACAGAATCTAAAAACAACATGTATGGTTATCGACCGGGTGAGTCCAAAAATACGTCCGTCGTTTCAAAGGCTACTACTCCCTAAGTATGAAGGAAATAATATTTTGCGATAGGTAATTGAATAACCAACATGTTCAACTATTTTCAGAATCTTCCCTGGTGAAATAGGTCACTTCGTTCAGACTTTACAAGGAAGTTTGTTCACAAAGTCCCTCGGAGAAACCTTTCAATTGCCTTCAAATCATTACCAAATTCCCCTGGCGTTTCTACCTTCAGCAATGACATAACTTAAAGAATACTAAATCGACTAAACGAATCGAATTCAAAAGTATATATAATCAATAATTCAATGTTTTCATATTCTGAAGTAGAAATAGTAACAACTTACTTGAACCATGGGCAAACTGCACAGAACTGGCCATCTTTTTGAACAATTTTCAAGTCAAAAGGGTACGTTTGGCTGAAAATAGATAGTTGAAATCAATGAGAATCAGAATTAATCACCCAACCTTCTAGAGTGTCGAGAACTTTGAATCTTGGACAAAGTAAAGGATCATAAAATTTATGTTCTTTTCAAAATATTCTTGACCCTCGATGGAGTTGTAATGTATCTGTGTGTTGCTCTGCTTTGCCAGAAAAATATTTACAGTTTCATCGTCGGCTTCAAGTTTTTCACGCATTTCGAAATTAACAATATTTCTTAAATTCTCATTTACCCTTATTTCTACTGCTCGGAAAAATGTAAATTTCGTTCTCGTTTAAGCGATATGACATAATTTCACTCAGATCTATTATTTGAACACGCAATTTCACAAGGAGAAAGCGAAAAATAGTGAAGAAAAGTATGATAGACCATTCATAGAAGTATTATCTTGTATTTTCTCATCAATCTTACTAACCCCGGACTTATCCTTTGACAAACGAAAAATGGAATAAGTAGGAGGGTTTTAACTTCTTCTGGATGCTGCATGCAATCAGAATAAAGGTTGAACTAAGTAACTAAAAGTTATCAACTGCGCGCACTCTAAGATATTTCTGAACTCAAATAAAGCCACCCTAAATTTGTAAATTACTGTTTTGCTGTTCACTGGAACTGGATTTAATTGTTCCATTATTCCCTATTCCATGTTTTATGACTAGAAGGAGGGTGATGAAAGCAGGGTATACAGATTATTGTGCTGAGTTAATCCTATTGACGAGCATTTATTTGCTGCGTCGTCGCCAATCAATGCATGTGATCAGGAAAGTTGTAGGCATGCGAACGTTTTGAACAGCAGCAATGAAGCAATGTACAAAACAAATATGCGTGGCCAGCAAAGGAAAAGTCACTACCTCACAATTAGTAAGCTCGCTCCTTCATCGCGCGCAACAATAACAGAAATTTACCTTGCCGGTGTATCACTTCGATTTGATGCAGGCATTGATACAAATCGATGAACGTATCGCCATATTTCTTCATATATTTCCTTTCGTTTCGTTGATGCTGAACAGCTTATTAGTAAAGGAATACCGAAAAGTGAAGGTCGAAATTTTTGCCATGACAGAAAATATGCATCCATTTGTACCTTTGAAGAAAGAAATGCTATTATAAGTTCAAATATCTAATTGAACAGATGAAGGACGATGTCTTTCTTTTGAGGCTTCTTGCGAGCATGGTTCCTTCGGGTAGTTTAAGAAAGAGGCGATTCTCGAAGTACAACGCTCGTTTCTGCTTCAATGTGAGCAAAATGGCTCTTCTGTGAGCATATCACTCATTAATTTATCTTATAGACATCATAATAACTGAGGCAAAGTTGTATATAGTCGATCAGGTCTTCAAAAATATTCGTTACAGTTTTGCTTATTACAAATATCAATGCTCAATGCTTTTGTGAAGAGCAGGATCGTATAATCCTTACATTATTTCAATAAAAATTTTCAGATAAATATTTCAGTAGAGTTTAATTTCTCTGTAAACTGCACTGAGGCAAGGCATAATTTTTTACATATCTGCAAAAATTTGCATCTCAGGTCAGCTGCAGTTCGTAAATTCAAACACCCACCCTAAAGCTTGCCTAAGATTAGAAGTCAAGTTAAAATATTCGCGAATAACAGCAACTGAATTGTTCTGCATTTAAATTTTGCGCTACCGCAAAATCTCACTTGACATCTATGTTGAGATAGGGTTTAGAAATAAAGAATGCATACTATACATACCATTTTTCGATGCATAACAACAACAACTCCATTCTTCGTTGGATCATTTGATTCGCAAAAACACTCTGTTGATAATTCAGCATTTGAGGACGCACTCGTTATTCCAGTCCCTCCGATTCCATCCCCAATCTCACTGCCATCATTTTGTGTGGGCACAACACCATTCGTTCGTTTATCAAGCCTCCTAAATGGCGCTAATCGCGATTTTCTTGGTGATTTCGGTGATCTCCTTGGTGATCTATTGCCCTTGATACCTAAAAGGTTGTTGCTGTTGCTATTTGAGCCACCAAGCACCGCGGGCTCTGATAATCGATTTGGTGATGATGATGCTGATGATGCCAAGGCAGCCGGGGCACTTGCTCTTGCTGTTAATGGATGCCGAGTGGCGAATTGCAAAGGTGTTTGTGGCCGCACTTCATATGCGTAAAGAATGCCTGTTACATTTTCACGAAGCTTCTTCGTGTCCACTAAGAATGCCTGAAAAAAAGAAATATTGCTATGCAAGCTATTACAAATTTGACTGGAATATTATTAATCCTAGTTTCGACGATGTGGCCAAGCATTGCGTTCAAATTTTAAGCAAGATCTCTCCACTAGGCGGAAAAATGTCGACGCGGAAAATTTCCAGCAATCGATCAGTAATGGCTAATTGAATTGTTGCCATAGCATAATGTCGAGCCGCGAATGGAAGGAATACGTTCTACTTTTCGCGCCTCGTCATTTTCCGCTAAGTGGAGATCAGGCTTTAAAACAGGTGGAGGAACAGAATTCTGTTACCTTTTCTTTGAACACAACGGCTGGAAAGGAACTTCTATTACTTTGCTGTAACTCCATTGTGGAAAACCTTTTGATATCGTGATTATTTTCAAATTGCAGTGTCTTGCTTTCTATTGCATGAATTCAGGAAACGTTTTGAAAAAATTAAATCACCACAAATCCTTAATCAATATGGGAATAATGATATAATCATCTTCAACGAATCTATAGTTTATGAAGCTCTATAATTTGTTGAAAAGCCGAAACCTGTCATCTTTATGGTTTACGGTTTAGAAAATTTGATGAATTCACAGCCTTGTATATAATAAATGCCACCATTTTTTAAAATATGGAGGATATCAAAACAGTCCAAGAAGGAGGTCACAGAATTTTCATACCAACTTTTTTTAAAGACCCCGTTGTGTGACAAGAAATTCTAGAGGAGAGATGAAATTTTACCTCGGGTAAACCGGCAAAAAACTCCCATGTGAACATCGACAACAAGAATCTAATGAAAAAATTGTTGAGAAAACCTACCGATACAAGAGCTCCAAACGTTTCAGCAATAACCAGTTGATTGACGGGAATTCCACTAAGTTTCTCTAGTTCTGCCTTCAACGTTTTCACAGTTGCATCATTGCAGAGAAGTAAGCCATATCGCACTGGCGTTGCACCGTCCATCGTGAACACTGAGACAAGACGAAGTAAAATAAATCAAAGCAAGCAACTTCTTATTTTTAAAAGCCGGATTAGGTGTTGGAAGGCCGAGAACTGCAACTGTAGGCAATGCTAAATGGGGTTGGGTATCTGACATCATATGCCGCTATCATATATATTCAATACTGTTACTTTTCAACGATGGAAAATGTTATTTTATTGATTTGCAAGCTTCATAGTAGCCTTAAATCAGTTTTTTACTGTAGCATTTGTAAGCCTACGTTAAATAAATCAATGATACTGATACTGATGATGATGATGATGGTGATGGTGATGGTGATGGTGATGGTGATGGTGATGGTGATGGTGATGGTGATGGTGATGGTGATGGTGATGGTGATGGTGATGATGATGATGATGATGATGATGATGATGATGATGATGATGATGATGATGATGATGATGATGATGATGATGATGATGATGATGATGATGATGATGATGATGATGATGATGATGATGATGATGATGATGATGATGATGATGATGATGATGATGATGATGGATCACTTCTGATTAATACGAGAAACAAGAGATGCTTCTACCTATACTTTTGAGCATGACAATTGCCCCCATCCCTACCTTATTGCCCCTGCAAGAGTTTATTCAATACACTTGGAAAGACAACTATTCGGCCAATAATGAGATATTCTTACCAACAATTTCAAGATGAAGTGAATTTTCCATTGGAATTGGCAAAGACAGAAAAGTATACGGATCGAATCTCACACTGCAGTTTCCACAAGATAAACATCTCACTTGGGATTTCAGCTAGGACGGAAAAGAATTAATTATATTCAAATAAATCAGCAAACAGGTCACTTGATATTAAATGGGACACATAACAATATGATTTCTTCACTTCAAATCGAAAATGTGTTGGAATGTAATAAAGGTTAAATCGAAGCAACTGGAATATTGGTTGGATTTGAATGAATCGAAAATCGTTTGATAGCAGAAAGACTGACGTAGATTTCTGATCTTCCTCGCATTTTCAAGAGCAAGGAAAAGATAGGCAAATTCATCTTACGAAAATTCATCAGTTGCGAAATGGCTGAAAATGGGCCTAACGCATTTAATAAAATCGTGGGGAGTCCCTCACAAAGAACAACTCACTAGGGCATTTAATCTCTCTCAAAATAGTCAGAGGAAGTCAATTTTAATAGGTTTTGATAACACAAGAGTTATTCGATCCGATGGCTATAAAATTGGCAGACGACATAAACATTTCTTTTCTGTAAAAAACTTAGGACTAAATGCCCGAAGATGCAGTAGAGCGTTTGCAATGTGGGTACAATATTTGGTATTTAAATAAAAAACGTTTTTCTAACCTGGCCTTGAAATAAATCGACAACAATTGATTGATTTCGTTTTCGATGATTTTCCCATGCTTCTTGAGCGACCTCTTTGTCTGGTCTTCCGTTACTGTCTTTTAATTCAATGTAAGGTTTATCATGAACCCTTTGAGAGAATTTTATAACAAGATAAATGTAAGGATAAATGAACCATCAAAAGACATGGACATACAGCTATGGAGTGCATACATATCTAGTAAATACCGTTTTCTTTACAACGTGAGTAAGACTTTCAACCAATAATGGAAATTTGCAACTTTTTTTCAATCTGGAAAGAAAATTTTGTTTACGGTGAAATACACATTTAGTATACATAAATCAGTTCCACTTCAACTGTGAGCAAGATTATGAGCCTTTGATTGAAAACGTGCAACTTGCGTCAACCAGGGAGGAAGATTTGCTGTCCTGTAGTAAAGGGAACGGGGTATACACATTTTGTACAGACCGTTCCTGTTACAACGTGTTCAAGAAATTGAGCCAAAAATGGAAACTTTGCAATTTTTTCAACTGAAAATGCAAATTTGCTGTCCTGTAGTAACGGAAAAGGTGTACACACATTTAGTACACAACGTTCCCGTTACAACGTAATGAAGATATTGAGCCAATAACGGAAAATTTGCAACTTTTTCCACTTGGAGGAAATATTGTTTCTTGTACTAACATGAACGGTATTTAAAGATTTCGTACATACAGTTCCCGCTACTGTATGAGTAATGCTTAGTAGCTTTTTTACGCCTTTGCTGTGCAGTGCAAAGAACGAAATTCTCACCTATTCAGATCCTCATGAAGACCATCCAGTAAGAAAGATAAAAGTTCCTACAAAAGAAATAAGACGAGAAATATAAAATCGTGCAGTTTTACAAGGGACAGAAGAAGTAGGCACTTCAATCATAGGTGGAAAGAAATATTCAAAACAACAGCTTCAAAATTTATACAAGTAGAAAATAATAATTTACCTGAGCATCGTGTTGCTGGAAACCATTAAATCTGGGAGCGTACTTTCCAATCGTCCACTGCAAATGAAACATATATGAATAAATGAATGAACAGATAGATATAAAAATACAAATATTACTTAGATAAAAAGTAAACAGACGAAAAGGAGACCTCTTCAAATTGCATTCCGCTGCTCAGCAAAAGAGCAAATGATTCCATAAAGCAACGTAAGTTTTATGTTCTGCACAAAAACATGAAGAAGCTCGTTTGATAATGAAGTCGCTTTGCTCGACTTTTTCTAAGCTCTCTCAAGATATTCATAAAGTCATGATAAAATCTAACAGGGAACTTTGAGGATCTACTAAGTCTCTTGAAACGGCACAATTTGAGATCTTACGTGAATTGAATTCTACCGTAAAAATTAGATAAAAGAGGAACATACCCTTAACCTGACGGGTGCAATGCTGCGATACATTCCATTCCATAAATCGTAAACAATGTCACCATATCTCTTTGCAAGAATTCCTTTTAGTCCTAATGGGTTTGTCCTATGAGCACAAGGAATAATGATAACGTTACTACTAATTGTAAACCGAATAGCTAGAATACACTAAGATCGATTTATTCGGATAGTTTCTCAACATCATACCGCAACAGCTCACTTAAGTCCCTGGGGATTACTTCAAAATTGACGTAGGATATAAATGATAGCTTTTTGTTCGTTGACTCCATATTTTGCCGAGACAACATACAATTTTACGAGTGAAATACACAAATTTGACAAGCAGACCTGCTTAGCCAAATAAATGGAAATTCCTGGTAGCCAATGGCATTTGATATCAGTGGGGGAGGCTTTGCAGGGACGGGGCACATTTCAAACTTTGGCTATGATTGGAGGGGCTTAGTAGCGAGGGGAGTTTCATAGAGCTAGGGAGGGCTAAATAGTACTTTAATAGTAGGTCTAAAATTTTCTGCTTACAGAAAGAGGCAATGCATTGGCCTGAGAAGCACTTTCTAGATATTCTAATAAATTCAAATGAACTTACTTGTTTAGTTCAAATAGATGAAGTTTGCCAAGAAAATAAAGCGTCAATGGATAAGTGTTACTGATGCATTGAACTGCTGAATTCATGAAACATGTGTTACCAAGATTATGTAAACCAGTTGCCCCTTTTACTAATGGGCCTAGAATGGAAACAACAGTTTAGATTTTATTGCACAAAAACAATGTGTCCATTCAAACTCTGAATGAAAAGACACTTGTATTAAAGATAGCTGTAGATAAATATGAATACATGACTGTCGAAGATGATACTAAATCAGTCTACCAGAAGAAGAAAAAGAAGTCTACAGGAGAAAGACAAGCGGTCTAGGAGAAGGACTGTTGAATTGTGAAATAGGGAACATATATCTATTTCTTAAAACGGGTGGTTTATTGAAAGCGCTCAAGATACAAAACGAATATCTCTAAAAAACGAACGTACAAAGAAACCGTATGTGCACGTATAAACTGTTCATACCTGTGTTTGATCTTTCTCGGAAATTCTTTGTAGCGACCAATGAGTTCATTTCTTCTGGCCAGCTCATATCTCTGTTTCGAACTGTAGAAACAAACCAAATGATCAGTATTGTGCTATAGGTATTGCATCTTCTCATTTGTAAAACCTACAGTTTTTCTGGTTAAACTTAGCACACCAAGTCACAGTCAACCGTACCGAATTCTACGTTATTTGCTTGGGTTAATAGTTTTCTCGTAGAAAACAGCGGACAGGAAGGAATGGAATCAACCTTTAAAGAGAGTATGAAGACCAACATGCTTTGAGCAAAGTCAGTGACCTGCTCTGCACAGCTTCCAGCATATCTAACTAAATGAAATTCACAAAAACAAAAAGAACGACGGCAAAGGCTGCTGGTCTTTGTACTCCCTGTAACCCTATGAGCTTTACTAGGATACGAGTTGCATGAACATCACACTCCCAGGCACGCAGCACACTGTTTGATTCAAAGTTCCATTGTTTATAAGGACACAACTAAAGCAAGCAAACAAACAAACAAACAAAGCAACTTAGCAAAAAAATCAAATAATTTGTTATGCGAGGATTTGTTCACCTTCTATTAAGATATGATGTCCATTTCGAATGCCACATTCTTCTAACAATCGATTTTCTTCTTCCAACAAAAAAGGTTGGCTCTGAAATAAATGAGTAAGAATAATTTCAATATCAGAAACTAACAAATATCAAATTTGATCGAAAGATTTTTATATTTCAGCACTCTATTAAATACATACTTCAGGAATACTTGAGACATCAGAAGATGCTACCAAATATTGCAAGCTTTCGGAAAAATCTTACTTTTTCAAGAACCTCACTTCTTCGCAACTTCAATAAGTACGTCAAGAATGTTGTTCACTGTGGCGTGAGTGTTATGTGAGAAACACAGAATGATTCAAAACGAGTGTAAATATAGAAATTATATACCTCATTGAAATCCCAAAGACGTAAATCGTCCGTCCTGATCTTGAGTCTGTTACAAACGAATTCTTGCACCTGAAAATTAGGAGAAAAAATTCAATGTTGATTTGTCGGTATAAATCTCTCAGACTTTATGCTAATCAAGCAATGAGAATGAGATATTTAAATCAATCTTTGGAGATCAGAAATTGAGAATGTAAATAAACCTAAATCGAAGTTCGTTTGATAAAGTCATATTCTGATGACGACAGAAGTTAGAAAGACCTTAGTGAGCGAAATCTCCTCATTTTTGTTATATATATATTCAAATCTGTTTGCATTCATGAAAAAATATTTTGTTAGTTTACCAGTCTTTTAGCATTGCCTGGGATGTATTTTTCTGCAAATGCTAAACATAAATAGTATTTCAAAATTGAATATGTACATGAAATATATTGGACTGCAAAACTATGCAATTAAATTCTTCTTATTTCATCTCAATCAATGGCATGTCATTACCAAATAAAATATTTTACGAATGATGCTTACAGCTGAACAATTCTCAATTGATAAAACATTAGACAGAAAGCAGTTCAAACTCGCACCTGTCTCAAACTGTTCTTCCGACTAAATGAGCCATAATACATAAGAGTTCGCTTTGGTGGTACTGGAAGTGCGGGTTGCGGGGCACTTTGTGATTGTGATTGAAATGGGAAATGTGCGATGCCAAGTGAATGAAAAGATAGTGTAACATGCCGTGGTGGAGGAGCATGTCGATATAAATGCAATTGGACAGGGTACAGTTCAACGGCTAAAGGGGATTCTTCATCATTTGTTATGATAACCTATGAAAGAAAAAAAACAAAGAAATGTTTAAAAATTCAGTCGCTTCCAAGCAATTTCTAAATTTTGTCCATTTATTTTTCAAGAGTATAAAATCGTTATCATATTGAATATACCTATTAGCAATCCTGAAAGGGATCAGAATCGAACGATATTTTGCTACACTTTGTAGAATTTTCGAAAGTGCAAAATGGTGATAGAATCTCTAACGCCACTTGATCGAGCCTCGCGTATAAAAATGTATAAAAGTAACGCTCGATCCAGGCTCAGTTGTAGAATATCAAAAAAAGATCTACTGGCAATATGCGATCTTAAAACTTGAATACCAAAAAAATTAAATGATAGTATAGCTGTAGCTTGCGCTTCTTTGTATCCTTTCAAACCACCAAGATTTGATAGTGTTTCTTTGTTAGGAGCAAAACATGTTGGCAGATATCCAGTAAGACAGGACACCGTCATAAGAGTTCTATCTTTGCAAATAATCAAATGATATCCGGCCCTCGAAAAATGCCCAGTATGCTAGAATTTACCTGTCTCGGCAAGGCTATATTTCCACCATACCATGTAAACAGTGCTCTCCAAACTGGTTCAGGAATAACTTCAAAATCTCGCCCTCTAATCACATGAGGCTTCAAGCGGCCACCTTCACCAGTCAAGTTTGTAAGCTAAGAAAAACAATAAATTAGAGTTAAGAGAAACTGATGCTAAAATCCACATCGGTTAATCAGCTACCATTTTGTTATCACCAAGCAACCATAATCCAGTTTAGGGCCATCCTGTGGGTAAGTCGAAATGAAATAAAACGAATTATCGAAGAATTGAAAACAGAAAGGTCGTAGAACCAGGGATGTAAACATCTAAAATCTTTGGCTCGGGCGGGGGGGGGGGGGGGTGCACTACCTTCGGTACGGGGAAGTCTTATCGGAATAGGTATCGATTTTCTAGAAATTCGTCCAAGGAACGGTATCGAATATCACAAGTATTGGTATATGGTACTGGTTTTCAAGATCTTGGTATTAAATTTTCTGATGCGAGAAAGTTTGGGGAAATCATGATAATTAAAGGAGTCGAGGCATGTCGCTTTGTATCCCATGAATTCCCTATTGATAAATGAAACATTTCTCTTTCTAAATAAGGGTACCAACCAAAGTTACATATAGTCTGCTTCTCTTGTGTCACACTGTAACCTTACATTGTTGTTGCATTGACAATCTTACATTGATCATCCTCCAACCAAATCATAACATTATGAATGGCTTACAAAAATAGTTGGATGTCTTTATAATCAGCGAGTCTCTAAAACAGTCAAAGAAGTTTGATCTACATGAATACATGATGGAGAGATAATACCCCAGAGAAAATAGTTATGTTTCACAAATCACCAATTCCCAGTCTCATCCAAAATATCTTTAAAACAAAGAACGACCACAAATCTCATAAAATATTTACACTTACTCTTTTATTATCATGAGGTTCAACGAGGCCAGCATTATCAATAGCTCCTGGATAAACCAACGCTGTTACTTTTGGCACTTTTCCATTCACAGCATCATTTGTTTCTACTTGGACTTGTGTACTTGTTGCCATTGTGGTCTGTGAGATAGATCTCTTTGATATAGACCCATTTGAGCTGACACTCGGCCGATGAGCACTATTTTCTGAAACATCACATATACTATGTCCTTTTGCATCAATGTCAACCCATGAACTCTGATTGGAGTTTGATGATGAGATGGATCTCCGTGGTGATATTACGTTGCTTGTCTTTCGACGCTGTTAGCAGAATGCAATCAACAGAGTTTTAAACAGAATGAAGAAATTGCGAAACGGTAGATTTGTGTGGTGTACTTACGTTCATAGTACAAGCGTAATCATAAATAGCAACAAAAATACTGAACTAAGTTTGGATAATTAAAAACTGACCATCCTGCTTGTCCAGACACATTTACGTGCTGATATTCCTTTTTAAAACGAGTCTTTAAATATTCAAGATAAAGGTATGACAATGCCTTTTTGAAATCATCAAATAACATTGGAAGAAGCACCATGCCAAAAAGTGAACTGTACATTATTCTGACATTTCAGAGTTGCAAAAATGGTTGAAATCAGCAGAATCCTTGCATTTTAACAATACTGTTCCGGTTAGATTCTCGCAAAGGAAGTCAGTCTTCTTCGCGTCATCTAATTCCTTGTGATCAGCGAAGAAATAAAAAATACTATTCAATTTCACTTTTCTAGAATGCTGCCAAAATCAACCATATCATTACAGTGAAGTCTTACCTTGTAATTGACATATTCTCTCCACGTGTTCCACCATGATGTTGAAATCAAGAAATATAGGTTACCCAATTCAAGTCCCTTTCTTTCTTCTCGTTCGATCCACCTCCTAAAGACACAATTATCAATATTGTCTAAATCTAAGTTCTTACATAGTTTCAACTCCCTAAAACGGACACTTTCAGAATGCTGCCTTGCGGAAAGAAATCTAATTGAAATCTGTCAAGCGGGGCGAAGACATAGTTTCTGGCTCTATAGAGATGTCAAAATATTTCATTTTTTTCATTTCATCTTAAATTATCTATACACAAAAATCCCTTCAGCTAAATCTAATATTACAAAAAGAAAATTTTATCAACTGATATTATACACAGAGAGAAAAATACTGAAGATTAATGGCATTGCTGATCTTCCATGGAGTCGAGTTTTAATTGGCTTTCCGCTCATCAAATGTGTTTTCAGTTGTTTTTGAATTGGCACATGGTAGGAAGCTACCTGATACTTATTGGGATTTCATTCCTGACCTTGAGAGCTAAAATTGTACATACCTCGGAATCTGAAGATCTCTGTAGAATTACGTGATACAGCTAAAGTATTGGGACCTTCGTTGGAATTTGTTCCTGAGATTTTCTGCGCAGAGTCTGTTCATGATCTTGTGGGCCATAACGACACGATCAAAGAGGACAAGTTGCTTAAAATGCGGAGAGCTGACTAAATTTGATAAGCACACTCAGTAAATAAATAGTCGCATCGCTTCGAAACCAGAATATCAGTATAACTATCAGATCTTTTGTTGGAAGAATAAAATCGTGGTAATGAGGAATGCAAAACATTTAAAAATAACATTTAATTTACCTTACAACAAATCCCTCTTCTTCTTTTGTACTCGGTCTTAAACCAAAAATGATATGGCAAATCTAGGGAAAAAAATGATGGAAAAATTTGTTGATGATGTTGTAAATAAAAGTTAGGGAAGACATAAAAATTTCGAGGAAGCATTTCACCAGTTTCTACAAAAATGATAGAAGAAAAGCAGAGGCAAGAACGAATCATGTAGTAAATTCATCTAACATCTAAGTTTCCGAAGTTTTTAAACGAATGCAAAGAAGTTATACACAAGAAAGTTGCCAATGGGGCCAAAGCTGAACAACGGAAGAATTCAAATACATCCAAACAAGGTAAATTTACCTGTGACAGCAGAAGAAGAAATTCATGCAGAAAGCCATTGTTCGATGCCCAAGGCAGAAAGTCCTGTTTTGTTAATTCTCGTGAAGTCTGGAAAAAATTTATTTGCGTTAATGCTAAGAAATGTTTGATACACTTAAACACTGTCTTTCTTACTTCGATTCGCATAAGCAACGTTCTAAATTTCATCTGTTATATAAATCAAACAAATTTGAGTCTGGACAGCAAATGGTTTTCTTTATGCCAATAAAACAATGCAATTACCAAAAACTAAATATACATATCGACTGTAATGCACCAATCAGCGAGTGTGGCCTATAAACACGCAAACAAACCTTATCTTTTAGTATCTGGTTTACCAATTCTTCAGTTGTGGTTTGTGAACCCTACGAAAACACAGCATAGCAAATCAATGAAGATCATACAAACTTCTAAAGCAAGTCTCTCAGATGAATATAATTTGAGAATTGCTTTGTTTTCAATTTGTTTTGAGTGGGCTTGTCAGAATTTCTAGCTACTGAAAGCTAATTTAGGCCCACTGTGCATACCGCATGGGACCTCTAATTCAACGTCCCTTCCGAAAGACGACGAGGTGATTTGTGAGGTCAGGCCTCCAAGGTCACCCATCCAGAGTTTGGCCTCATTCGACCGAGCTCAACTTCAGTCACCTGACGAAAATTGTAGAAGCCACTCGGCCACTCACCCACCAGAATTAAGACAGAACTATTTATACCATTTAGATTTGCTATAAAGAATTCGAAACAAAGATATTCTCATACATTTTAAAGAATCTTCGAAGGTGCAAAATAAAGATACCGGAAGTGCCAAAATCATCAGTGCATTTTTGACAGGCCACGATAAATCGTTAACTGGACCTATTTTGACGATTTAGGAGTTAATCTTTAGCTGAGATGCTAAATTGGATGCGTGTATTCTCTGCACATATTTAGTCTTCTATTTGTGGAGCTATAAGCGAGTTTACTAAAATTTTCAATTTCAAACAACACTGAAAACGGTCAAAAAACGTTGATCAAATTTTCTAACGACTCAACATGAATAGACAAAGGGAGGACGTTTTCGTGGTGATTTGGGAATTTAGAATCTCTACTGCACATTAAGTGCCTCTTGCAAGTACACCTCTTCCTGTTCCTTCCTTTAAGTTCATCATCATCTGAAGGACACTGAAAAAGTCGCTTAATACAGCTAAATAAAAAAAGTTTGCCTGTGTTGAATCTTGAAGTGAATCAGTATAAACTGAAATAAGACATTCTCACTCGTTCGTTCAATGATTGGTAAATTTCAATCAAGCCATCTGCCATTGTGATTAATTCATCTTCTGAAAGTAACCCATCGTGATCTTTGTCGAAAACTTTGAAGCAAACTACAAGAAATGATATTGTATTAAATTAAAGAAATATTATATGAACAGGGTGATAAAATCAACAGTTGCTTTAAGCATACGTTACAAATCTTTAGAAAAGACTGTTGCTAAATTCAACGACCTATTTCTTTGAACAGAATGGCTTGAGAGAAACTTTAGTTGTGTAGCTACAATTCTACCGTGGACTTCTCAGAAATTTGTAGATTTTTTGAAATAACAACGAAATTAAAATTTCAACTCATCTGTGGCTGTGAGGCCATCATCGTCATCAAGTTTCCTCAAAAGCAAGGAGCTATACACCCAGTACAGCTTCCTGCTCAATTGTTCAGAAGTCACAACAGTTTTAAGTTTTTTTATGTTTTAAATTCCTTTATCTATCTTAAATGATATCATTTGATTTATAGCGTTCTGCAGTCCTATTTCAAGAAATAAATTTTAGTCACAAATACCGAACAAGCATGACATATACAGGACTCAAAACCTGACGGATTTTTACGCACAATGAACAGGTCAATCTCAGATATTCAAGAACATCGAATAAAGATGATCGATGAAACCAGCGTACATGAAAGTCTTTCAGAAGTTGTTCCCCTGCAACACGCATAGATGCCAAGAACAAGTTCTTTAAAATCAACATGATCGTCACAGTTTTCATCAAATGCATTGAACAATCCTGTTGAAAAATAACACAGAGATAACTGACATAATAAGCCTCTGTGAAGAATCATCTAACAAGGGAAATCTTACTACCTCATGATCTACTGAGAACAGAAAGGCCTTAAAATATGCCTGATAAATTCCCGTTTTGAACATTCACATTTGGGTGTATATGTTATGAAATGATATATCCACTTATGCTATCATGTTTGAAATGTGGGTTATCTTCTTTACCAGCAAAAAACTTCACTTGCACCAACAAATTTACATTTCCTTAACCGATCTTTGAGCTGTTCTCCGAGGGTCTGGATCGAATAATGTCTGTATAAATTTTGTAGAGATCTGAAGAATTTTCCAATATGTACTAAATACATATAAAAATGTCGCTCAATCCAAAGACTTCTGTAGAACTGCAAGAGTCAATTTTCAGCCAAGCTTTTTCTCCACTCCCAATCCCACATATCTCAAAATATTATGTATGAATATATGCTAAACAGAAAGCAAACAAAACCTCACCTTCGCAGAATTTGCCAGGCAATGGTGGTGAAACTTGAGATGAAAATGTTCCAATGTCAAATTTTCCAGATACTGAACAACTTTTCAAAGACCAATAACGTTTTTCAAGTTCAATCAAGTCACTCTGGCATACTAAACGGAGAGGAGATGAATTACATTTAACAACATGCTCAAGGACGAAACAAACAATGCAAAAAAGGAAGAAAAAGAATAAGCTTTATAAATAAATGCTACCAGAGGATATTCCTTTTTAATTTTGGGTTGACTCCTTTTTCTGGTCATTGCAGATTTTGAACACCTTAAAAAGGTTTTAGACTCAGGTTCTTGTAATAGCTTTCAAGATAAATGATAGTTTGGTAACTTACTCTTATTTTATGGAAGGGCCCCTTGAGAACCAGCACTTACTACCAACTCCATTAGTCAATGAAATATACCCTGAGGTCCTTTGACAAGCATCTTTCAGTGTTTAGAGCCTAAATGCTGCCATTTTCAGCATCATGCAATCAGCAAAATCAACTGCCTGACAAAGGTCTAAATCTCTATTGTTGCAGTATGAACAAATTTAAAATAAGAAATTCTGTTTCTTACATTTGGTTATCTTTCCCAGTGATTGATAAAAAGATGGGGTATCATCAGTACTGGACAATTTAATTCCTTTGCTCTTCTTTTGTTCTGAAAGCAGCCATTTTGTGACATCGCAGCAGTCCTCATTTTTAACTATCCAGTTAAAGAATTCAGCAAATGCCAGCTTCTCTACCTGAAAAGCGTTCAAAATGAATCCATCTAATACTGACAACGTATTAAATTTATCAATTTACCAATAATGTCCATCCAGTTAGCTATATAGTTTCAATTTTTCTTAACCACTGCAAATATCAAAGTCTGTCCAGTATGGAATGAAAGGTGTGTGAACCGGACATGTCCAGCGCACAGCATTAGTTGATGGGGCACGAATTGGCGCACAGAATGCGATTTTATGCTGGTGTAATACAACGTTAGGTATAAACCTCCGGGTTCATGGCGCACACAACGTTAGGTATAAATATCCGTCCGGCGCACGAAAATCAAACATTCCATACTGGAAGTCTGTGGCAAATTGTGACAAAAATTGTTATATAAAACAATTTAAATATAAACTTTGGTATGTTCTTGGAGTAAATCTGTGTTTTTAATTGTGTAAAGAGCTCATGAAATTGTATGTTGATTAAAAAATATGAGGTAAAATACCTAGAAAGCTTATCTATCATTTATAGCCTTGTCATATAACATTCTGAATAAGCCCCCCCCCCCCAATGGAGTCTCTGAAATCAATTATGCCCCCTGATCACTTGCTTGGCATTGCATGTTCATAGAAAATGTAAATCAAGTTTATCTATCGATATCAAGCCAATTTTGGCATATGCATTAAGCAAAAGTCAGTCCTTTTTGTGAGGAAATGGCACATATTCAGCATTTTGTACCCATAGATCACTTTGCCCATGTGATTGCACATGCTGGAAAAATGTGAAAAGCGCGGCCAATGTTTTGTTTGTTACAAAACAGATACATAACATTGGCATATTTGACAGATCAGTGTAAAGAGTTTCAAAATTGTGTACAAGTATGAAATTCTGTGAAACTGAAAGAAACTGTATTAGTACTAATAGGTAGTTGTGCCTGTGCAACAAATTCAATCTGAGTGCATGACTGTAATGTGTGAGTGTGACTCCACAGGTCAAATGAAAAGGCCTGAAAGTAAACCACTGGAATAAAATATTTTTCCTGTCTCCTCCCTCTTCATCCTAATACCTGCCTTCTTCTCTTGATTATGCCTATCAGGGCATGAAATATTTTTACAATTCCTACCACAATTTCCTAATTCTCAGACTTCAAACAAAATATTTAAAGAAGATTTGAAGATATGCTGAGTAAATAAAACAACCAGCCAATAAATTAAAATGCATTCACCTGTAGCTGCTCAAGAACACACAACAGGCTTTGCTGTTTAATTCAAATTATTCTTTTATGAAACGTAAGACTTCACAGAGGAAGAAACAAACCTTGGCAAAGTGTTCTTTTACACTAGATGGTAATGGACCATTTTCACAGACAGTAAAGAAATTTTCCATGTCTTCTCTTGTGACATAATTCCCATCAACTGATATCATTCCAAATATGACTGAAAAGAAATGGTGGTTGTGACACTTCATTAGAATCAAAATCTGTCTCAAATTAGATGTCACATGAAATTTGTGACAGTGCAAATTACAAATGCAAATATCTTCAATTGTTCTTACTCATACAGTATGCATTTTTGTGTGACACATAAATTGAGGCAGATTCTATGAGGCAGAGGCAGATAGGTTAGATTCTATTTTAGAGTTTTGGGTGACATTATCTAGAAGCTCTATTTTATAACACATAAAAACACTGGAAATCATAACAAATACAATTCAGTTTTCATTCTTATAATGATGCCAACTGCATCAAGGTGAAGTTTCATCAAAATTTTTAGGTCTTGCAGGGCAGGCTTGCGCAAATTAAATATGACAGGAATTGTTTATATTAGAATAAGGATTATTGCGCAAAATGAAGCTGTAACTTTTATACAACACAAATTCTTAGTTAGGAAAATCATTGTAATGTTTTTAAAGGCCTGTACTGTGACGACACAATTCTTAAAACAACTTAGTAGGCAAATGGCCAAATTCTAGAAAAGTCAAATAAAAATGTTCACATCTGAGCCTTTCTACAATAACATAATTCATAATTTATGGATTTGGTGCATAATTTATGATTGTAAATTTCAGCAAAGGCTTCTGCCATTTTTCTGCAACCACGTAATGCACAGGCCTTGCACGCATTAACATGACAAGAATTCTTAAAAATTGTTCTGAATTTTGAAGCACTTATCACATTATAATAAGAATTCTTGCACGACATGAAAGACTGTAAAATGCTTTAATAAATATTCTGAAGAAATTAGGAATGTTTCAGGAAAAGCATGTTATGGTGTGCAAGCCCTGTACTGCAAATGCACAGCTACAAATCTTACAGGCCTGGTATTCATTAATACCATGGAGACGATTTTGTTTAATTCTCCTGATGCAGAGAAAATTCTGTAGACGTATGAAAGACTGCATTAAGTTTTTACCAAGAATTCCTGAGAATCATTGAAGAATTCTTAGACATGAAAACTGTGTTAATGCAAGTAAAGGTTTGCACTGTATAATACTGTATGCATCACACAATACAGGTCTTACATATATACATTACCATACAGTAAAAAGATTTCTTCAGAATTTGCAAAAATTCTTCACATCATGATGAGAGTTCTTGAGCCATTTCAGAGACTGTAAATCTTTTTAAGCAAGAATTCTTACGCAGGAAAACCATGCTAATGTGCACAGGCCTGTACTGTTGAATGAAGATACAGGTAAAGGGAAAAATAAATGGTGAAAAATATGGGAAGCTCACATCTGACTTTTTCTTCAGTGAAACCAGAAGTGATGAGAACCAAGCAGCAGACAGTGTCTTTGAAATTAATTCCTTTGCTTGATCCTCCACATGACATGAAAAGATGCTTGAAAGAGAAAATAAAAACAGAAAATAAACACATGACCTTTTAATGAAGTACAGTATTAGCAGTTAGACACTCTTGCTGATGTAATGCCCTACGATGTTCTAAAATAAACATTTCATATTACGATTAAATTCAGCCAGGCAACATGCAACTGATTCAGGCTTTAAAAGGAGAGTAGGTTGCACCAGTTCCTCCACAGTCACCTGGAACTTTCTAGGAGTTTGTGATTAGGTGATCACACAGGAGGTTGACTACTCTTTTAAACAAGTGATTGTGTATACAGTGTGCATCTAAAAATGCCACTGCAGAGATTCTGATCACATTTGGCCTCTTCTTGTCATATCTTGCTATCATTTTGCTATTGACCAGTGAATTTTCTTCCTGCGACATTCTTGCAGAGCAAAACATGTTTTCAGAACATTTATTCACTGTTAAATCAGTTGGAACAATAATTGTTATTGAGTAACTATTTGATCAAATATCATTTCAATGCAATAATTCTTTAACATACCAAATTTCACAGTGTCTACAACTTTTGTGCTATGGCTCTAATAATTCATGCTCAACATTTTTCAAGGAGAAATCTTATGATTTTGGCATTCATCAATGATATCTTTTTTATTTTTCTACAATTCTACCAAGCATCTAATGGCAGATTTTAGACACTAAGAAGCTAAGCATATTAAAGTAATGTGCTGGTCCTTTCTCTTGATGTGACTACGCCTCCTGATTCCCTTTGCCTGGAATTGAAGAGAGGTTGCGTCTCTCCTCATTCCCTGTAGCAAGCTTGGGGACTCAAAAACTTTCACAACATGGTAGTCAAGTGCGCTACCATTGAGACATCCACATTCAATGACATTTTTCATATCATATAAAGTGCAATTTGATCAGCATGTAGTTATGAAATGAAACTTGGAAAAATTGTACCTCTGCAAGCCTCTTTGCAACCACCTCTCCAATTAAATCATGGATGAATGAATTCTTTGGCATCAAATTAGAATTTCCCGATGCCCTTTTGAATGCCAATTTTATCCTCTCAAGTTCATCACTCTTCACTGAAAAAGAAGTCATTGTCACTTAATAACATCATCTCCCTGTCACCGATTACGATTTGGTTGGAAATTTTCATTTTTAGTAAACAGATGGCAAATCTGGTCTGACTCTATGTGTTCCAGCTTCTAATAGACCCTACAGAATTATAAAGTGCATGCCTTTTCAACCGATTATACATTGTTATGTTGTGTTGAGTTTGCAAAAGGTGAAAAAATTTCTTTTGTACAGATGGTTGCTGTCTAACCTTAACGGGTCTGTTTCATCCAGCATGCCTTGCATGTGTCGTCTCTTGGTTGGCCTTTGTTTGTCATCATTTTCATGAGTGTTCAGGACTTTTCCAGATGAGTGTTGAGGCTACGTGTAGGCTTCCAGCCAGACTGGAAAGTTTCTAGCTTGCGCGGGCGAGTTTAGATGGACTCTGTAAGACTGCGTGGAAAATTCGCGGTTGAGAACAATAGATTAAAACAAAAGATCCATTGTTTATTGCGAACTGCGCCACTCAGGTTGAAAGCCGCCTATGTTCCTGCGTGTGCAAGATATTGCCTGCACAGTACAAACTTTCCAGTCTGGGCTACCAATGTAGTCTCTTTTGGTGTTTTAAAAATGGGATTATTCCTGTCATACCAAAACATTCCAAAGTTTTCATATCATAAGGATTAACTCCTGTGAACATTTGATTTTTTGTTGACACACACTGTTATTGATTGTTACTGTTATTGACTGTATCTTTGATTTCTCATAATTGAACGAAGAAACTTTCTGCGACTGGTTGGGTAGGTATCAAATGATTTTTTGATGATGCAAGGTCTTCTTGCAGATAACATAGGTATCATATTCCACGTCCTGTTTTGTAAACATCTTTTAAAAAAGGAAGAGGCCTTGCTGCGTGAACAAAATTCCCAACCGTGTAACTTTCACTCTTCATCCCTCGTGTTGACTCCTGTTGACTTGTCGCCGGCCTCTCTGAATATTAAATTGACAGATTGGCCTAAAAAGCTTATGGTTGTCTTAGCATATTTCTATTTACTAGGTAACAAGATTATAAGATCAAATACAGTCAAAAAACAAACGTAGCATAGCAATGATGCTTCATAGTACGGCATAGCCTTGTCAAGTTCGTTGTTGTCGCACAGTTCTTCTTCACCGAATCATAAATGGCGACCAAGGATTTAGGCCAAGATCTTACCTCTTTTCACAGCTTCCTCGTACGGTAAAAATGCAAATTTTGAATCTTTCAATCCCATCGCTACAAACTTCAACCTTTATACCATGATGTGATACATTTTCTTTATCCATATGGTGTCAATAAGTTGCTTTTCTGATGAGATTTAGTGCGTCTTGTAGCTGAGTGAGTTATTTCGCGGTGCGCCATGTTTTGATTGCTTCCTTGCAACCAGGTCACATGCTACATGACTTGCGCAGTGAGAAACTTTACTGCCAACTGGCAAGGGTTGATTGTAAAGTAAGGGGTGTGAAGTGGCGGGGAGGGGTGGGAAGGGAAGATCCTAGGAGGGGGCAGGGTTTTATTGCAAAATATTGGAGCAAGGCACATCATGCCCCCAGTATCCTCCGGTTCCTACGTCTTCAGCATCATGGGATTATAAATTCCGATCTGGTGTTCATGTTCTTCGCAAAGTTTTACACTTGAACAATTTTTTCAAATTTTGAAGGAGTTGCCTTTCAGTAAATTTCGTCTTCAAGGAGTTCTTGACAAAAATAAGGATAGAAAGTAAAGTATACATTGGAATTTTACTGCAGAGTACACAAGGCAATGCAAGTCTGCGAGAGTTTTCGCTATTTTGATCCTTTCATCTTCCCTGCATCTTCCCTGGTGTAGGATTATATTTTGCTCTTCTTGCATTGTTTAAAAGGTAAATCGAGGATCGCCAAAACAGCAAAAATTGTATCATGTCGGCAGAAAAAACGATCTTACCTGTATTTGAGTTTGATAGTCTCATTTTCATTTGGAAACTGCAACGCTCAAAAGTTTTGAAAGTCTTTCTAAATTAAAGGGGGGGTCACTGGGGTTTTGCGGAAAGCGGATATCGGCCTATTTTCTGTGCGGAAATGCGGAAATTAAACATCATTTCTGCGGATTGCGGATATTTGTTGCATTTTTGCGGAATGCGGATATTTCTGCAAAGTTAATATTAGTTGCTAAAAAATCGCAGATTTGATGCTCATTTCGTCAAAATATTGTGTAACATTTACTTAACGGCACTAAAACAAATGAAAACAATACATATCACAAAGATCTGAAGACAACAGCCATAATAGCAACAGCAACAATAGATTTTTTGCGGGAAATAATCACCCATGATGACTGCAAACTGCTTGAGTCTGATCGGTCATGTGGAAAATGGAAAGAAAATGGTTTATGTTGTGTTTTATATGAAGCAGGCAGACTATGCTCATAACCCTAAAGAATAGCGGAAATGGCCAATTTCTGTATGCGGATTTGCGGAAACAGGGCAGAAAAATTGCGGAAATGCGGAATTGCATACCCCCCAGTGACCCCCCCCCCATTAAAAGGTAGACTATTGGTGATAAAATGCATTCAAAAAAGAAACTTAAAATGTCAGCTGTTGTTCATAGTCCACAAAAGAGAATCAGAAAGCCCTGAAGTAATTTCAGGGTTGCAAAGATGGAAAGGAAAAGAAAATCTTTTTGGGGGGATCTCTTTGCGATTGATTGGATCAAAAGTGACAGTGTTATCTTGTACCAGTGGTGTGGTGGCTGCGTCATAGCAGTCATAGCCGAAGAAGAACGAGGCTTCAAACTTGACTCGAGGTCAATATAAAATGACAGCAGACAAGATAAACAACAACAACAGAAGAAACTCGGGCAGCAGAAACGGGCGAAAGAATAGAAAATTTAATGTTACTTATTTGAAAATTAGAAATAATCATAGAAAGGAAATGAATTGCGTCAGGAAAGCTATCAGATACACGAAACCATCCAGAGTTATCTTGGGAACGAATGAACACGTGCAGAAATATGGTTCGAACACGCCCCCTTCCCGCAGGGCCTACTCGAATGGTTTGACGAAAAATGTGTCGTTTCGAACTGCCAGACCACGAAGATCATTACTTTTTGTACCTGCAGATGACAAGAAGAAGATTACAAAAGCTACAAATTTAAAAGCAGACTGCATCGTTCTTGAGTGTGAGGATGGTGTTGCAATGAACCAAAAGGTAGTTTTTTTTGTTCATGAAAATTGCTTTTTTCCCTGAAAGCTGGGCTCTGAGTTGACAAAAAAATTGAGCAATTACACAGAATGAATGTGAAGTTGTCCTCGATCTTTCTGCATTTTATTTTGATATACATGTATTTCTTTTGAAACTAAGAATTTGGGTCAGTACTAAAAGTTTCTTCAATCAGCAGATTTTAAGTACTTAGATTTGTTAGCAGTTTCACTCTCCTTGAAAATATCTGGTGTACGAATGGCAGAAGAATAATTTGAATTGATGTCACATTTCTCCTTCCATGAATGAATGGTCTTCTGCCCCTATGAATGATGTTCTTTGATTTCCCTTTCAGGATGTTGCAAGAGGGAACATAAACCAACTTTTAGGTGAAATTGAATTCAAATATGGTGAATGTGCTGTCAGGGTGAACTCAGTTGAAAGTGAATTGGCAATAGATGATCTTCAAGCAACTCTGACAGGAAAAATGTTACCAGAGGCTGTTTTATTGCCAAAAGTTGAAAATGCTGATCATGTGCTTTGGGTATGTTGAATTTATGACAAAAATGCTTCCTAAATTTTCAAGAATGATGTCATTGTAAATTTTGTCTATTTCCATAACATCAAAACCCAATCTTTTTCACACAGATTTTTCTGAAATCTTCCCTCCAAATTATGATAGCACTTAAATTGTCATTTGTCTTGCGAATGAAATTTATCATATCTATAGAAATCAGTTTTTAATCAGCAAATGTATCATTGAAAGTGATACCAAATCTTATTAAAGAAGAAAGGTTTCCTTGTTTTATTTTTTGTCTTTATTTACCAGTTTGCAAATCAAATCAGTAACATTTTCAAAACAAACAACATTGCCCCCAAGAAACCATTGGCATTTATCTTCTTTGTTGAAACTCCAATTGGACTTCTGAATCTGAGAAGCATTATGGAAGCTGCAATTGACGAAAAATTGCCATTCAAAGCAGAAGCTGGAGTGTTTGGTTCTGATGATTTCTTAGCAAGCTTAGGTGAGGGCAATTTCAATTTCTAAAGAGCTATTTTGTTTCTTTTGCATCACTGATTATGAGTATTAGCCTTCTTTCAGGAGCAACCTGACTTATGGGAGAACAGTTTCATGTTCCATTTATCTAATTGAAATTTATGAAAAATTTGAAACTTCTTTCAAATGCCACAATCTATGTTCCTTACCAATTAACTTTTATTGTTTTGTCTTTAGTTCCTCATTGGTAAAGATCCCCATCAAAAATTGATTGCAAGAGGTAAACATTTTCCATTATCAGAAAAAAAGAAGTTTGTCTTAATTTTTTCAGGTGGAACGAGAACAGAAGATGCAAAGGAACTGATGTATGCAAGACAATGTTTTGTTACACATTGTAAAGCTTTTGGTTTGCAAGCAATTGATATGGTTCATATCAACTTCAAAGGTATGCTCAATTAATAAAAAAATTATTTTCAAGGTAATTGAAAAACTTAAGTGGTACAAATTGTCAGTTAAAAGCCTTGGCTTCCTCTCCAATGATTGATAAATGTACAGTAAGTTCTGTTCATTTGCAGATCTTGACAGCCTGAGAAGACATGCTGAAGAAGGTGCCAAAATGGGATATACAGGTAAACAAATGCTTGTCAGGATCTTGTTATCACTTCTGTGAGGGAAGAAATGGCTATACCAAACTGCTAAGTTGTATCCAGGGCCATAGGAAGTAGCTGCTGATTGGGGGCAATTGTTCTCAAACAAAGAGAAAAATACATCTAATTATTGATAGTGATGTAGCACAATTGTTCTCAAAATTATTGGGGGGGGAGGCTTGAGTCCTACCTGCCCCCTGCTTTCTATGAGCTTGGTTGTATCTGAATCACAAGCAGTCATAGAACTGGCTTAGACATATTTTAATCAAATATGTAGATCAAACACAGAAATTAAGTATTCCGTAAGTAGTGTAACTAGTAAATTTGTATTGTAAATTTTTATTGGAATTTTAAAAAACACACAGAAATCTTTGATTCAATAACATTTCAACTTCCATTCTTATACTTCAGGAAAGCAATTGATTCATCCAAATCAAATAGATGTTGTGAATTCTGCGTTCATGCCAAGTGGGCAAAAACAGGAATGGGCTCAAGAACTGATCAAGTCGTTTTATCATCATCAAGAATCTGGTAAGGTAAGGGTAACTTCTGCAATATGATATTGTTCTTAGCAAAGACCTTTGACTTAATGTATCAAAAATGAGAAGTTGACAACTGTTGCCAGGAAACTGCCAGGAAGTTGGAGAAAAAGTTGGTAAGATAGTGTGACATTTCAGTCCTTGAAACTCCGTTTTTTTCATCAAGAAATCAAAACTATGTCTCATAAGTCAACAAATCGAGAAAGCTAAAACAAGAATTCATTTTCAATGTGTGTGGCATGCCTTTTATTCAAATTCTTGATAACTACGGCAAAGTTACTGCAGAAGATTCCTGTTAATGTATCGAAAACGTGCTCAGGTGTGGTATTCATGCTGTAACTGTTTTCGGAAGCAATGCAAACTCAACGAATTTCTCGGAAAATTGTAATGAACTAATGAAAGATGTGGTTTCGTCTGAAAACTTAGAGATTGAAATAACTATTGCTTCCTTCCTCACAGTTAATAAACAAATGTCCAGTATTTCAAATTTTGAATAATTACATCATCCTAAAGTACATTTGCTTTGTATCTTCAACAGGGAGCATTCACATTTCGTGGCAGTATGATTGATATGCCTTTGTTGAAACAAGCACAGAACATTACAAGGATTGTTGAATCAGTCAACAATCAATCAAGTTGATTGCAAGAATCATATTGTGTTGTATTAGAATCGCTCAATCGCTGTTCAACTTACCTCGCAAAGAAAGCCTCATGAATTGATTGATGACATACAGCAACTGTCAATACAGCCGAATACAGCAAGCAATCACCAGAAATCAATTAATTGAACTTGATTTTAAGATACTTTGCAACAAGGGAAGTCGTTTCATGAACATGACAGTTGCTTGAAAAAATAACAGCTGTCATTTGCATTAAGTCTTGATTATTCAAAGTGGATAGCGTTGCGTTGAGCAGAAACAACAAACATTCCTTTACTTTTCCTCCCCTTTTCGAACGATCTCGGTGACCGTCAGTGCAGCTTCCACAGTTGAGATATCAATGAGTTTAATGTTTGAAATCCTGGCACAGAGCTTCTCCTTTTACTGTAGTTTCTGCTGATATTTGTATGCAAACCTATTTATTTATCAAATAAATGCATAGAACGCTTTATTTTTCGTTTTGAATGATAAAATGTAGTGTATGTAGACTTGAAAGAAAAAAATTTACAAATTTATCGAATTTGTCCCTTTCTTCTCTTTTCTCCTCGTTGATAAACCCTGATGTCAGAATGAAGTTTCCATTAATCATTTCTATAACGAGAATTCATAATGAGCTGGGGATATACATGCCACTCTCTGTTATCAAGAAACATTTGCTACGAGCAACATTTGTTAATATGTACTCCAAATCATTACTTTTTTCTCTACAGAAACTCTTAATTTTGGTTGATGCCAACAGTTATGTTTACCAGTAGGATTTAGGTGAAATCTCCATTCCAGTCGACTTACTTATTGTGCACATGAAACAGTGCAAGCTGCAAGCACTGCCCCTTTTGGAAAACATTTGTTTTCAAATCGTACGTGTATTTAGTACTGACGGATAAAAGCAGCAGAAGAAATTGCAAGTTTTTACGGAAAGCCCTTGCTCTCATCCTGCTCTCATCAACCTTTCATGGAGATCATACAGGATTTACGTTTACAGTCTTCCAAATTATCATCTTAGCAAATATGAAAATGATAAGCATTCAAGATAAGATTCACGAAAAATTAAAATTTGTAGTATGAACCTCAATGTGACTGGGGATCGATTTCGATAATTTGTACCATTAGTCAAGGCATTTCCAACAGTCACGAGTAAAGTATCAAAGCCAAACATGGAACAGAAATGCTTCCGACGGTTCTGCATGCTAAAACTCTTAAGAGAAAAGCTGTGTATTCTGACAGCAGCAGGAGTGAGTTGTTCTTCACTTTCTCTATAACCAACAATATAGTTTTGACTACAATTTGGGGTACGACTTCTCGAAATCATACTTCAAGACAATATTCTGATGTCAGTGAATTTCAAAATGACAAGGACGAGAAGTTCTATAGCTCCAATTGTTGAAATTAGATTTCAAAGTCAGTAGAGGAATATAACCTATCTAATACAGACAAGACATGAACCTTTACCGGGTTTGGCATCACATTCATCCCAGACAGAATTATTATCATGATGACTGAGGTCATAAAAGTGTTGTCTAACCAGGGATTGGAAGTCCACGTTTAAAGATTCATCAAAAGGTAACAAAAACCCCAGGGGGCACTCCCTATTAGTAGATGACGGGGGGGGGGGGGTACACTATTTGGTGCATAATCGGTATATTTTCGGGTTAATTTTGACAAGGTAAGTGCCAGGCTGAGTTTTTCACCGAAATAATGCTTCCCAGTTGCCGAAAAAGCTATGAAACCTCTAGCTTTTATGTACCATGAAGCAATGAGTATCTTTTTGGGGTCTAAAGATGTCCCAAATTTTAGTATATTTTTGGGTTTTCCAAAAATATGCTGTGTCTGACCCCTCCACCCGTCAAATACCAATTGAAATCCCCCCTAGGCAAAAAACTAAATCTTGAAATGCATCATAGTGTTTTTCGTAATGTTCGTAAGATTTAAATCATTGCTAGCTATTCATGGCCTTCATGTAATGATGAAAGATTCAGTTCAGTATGCTCATCAAGCTTTGTTTTAACCGAATTCTTATTGATTTCCTTGCATAGAGCTTCATAATTGGACATAAACAAATCTTGGTATAACTGCCTATAAATGCAATTATAAAAGACACTTTCTTCCACCTGGAAATTTTCAGCAAATACAGAGATCCCTCCAAATATTGGACATTAGCTCTTCATTGAATGGAGAAATCTAATTTTGAGTTCAATGATCTGAGTAACCTCTTGGATGGATTGCTTGTAACTTGCTTGTATTTTCTGCCAAATGTTTGTCACCAGATCTGACTGTGTCTGCAAAAATAAACAACACAATCTCATGTTTACCAGAGTGCAGCAATACCTTGTAACAATAGTATCATACGATCATGACTGACAAGCCAGTAAAAAGAAAAAAGAGATTGGAGACTGAGAAGTAATGGATTTCTACAGCCAATTTTTTAAGCAGCAAATGTAAACAACGGCCTAAATTTGCATTTGTTATTATTTATGCACTGCAATTAGCACTTTGAAATTAACCGTAAATTTTATACTGAATTAGCATAGGCGCAGTCAGTGGCTAGTGTAAAGGAGAGGAAAAAAACGAAAAAGTCCACGCGCAGGCTAATATTGAATATGTTTTCGATAACTTTTTCCAATAAAGTTCGATTTTACAATTAACAGTCTGATTGAGTTCAGACCAAAAATATTTTTGTCGGCCATTCACAAGGCCAAACCAACGACTTAGATAGTATTGTATCAAAAAAAGCGTTGATGAGCCTCGCCTTACTAAAATTGGCTGACGAATGTTTGTATGTAAGAACTATGTGGAGAGGATTTAAAGCTGGGAATAACATCTATCATTCAGGGGCGGACTGGCAGTAGAATTGGGGCCCGGGCGATTCGACAGCGATGGGGCCCGCAACAACGCGAGCGAAAAGTTTGGAGGGCACTCCCTAGGGAAATTTTTTGTGGACACACCTCCTGGATTGGCCTCAAAATATACTTGACTCACTTCTAACAATGTTAATGGTTTCTATGCGAGTTGCATTCTGCTCTCTACCTTTTGAAGTGCTGTTGACAGACTCACGAGAACAAAATGCATATTCGATGGAGCTGAAAATAAGTGCGAGTGCAGTGAGCTAAGCTGGGGGTCCGGGGGCTTGCCCCAGGGGAAAATTCTCATAACCACACCCTTTAGATTGTTGGAAAACGCCCCATTCAGCATAGCGGACAAATCTTTTCTTTTGTCCAAAGATCCCCTGGGGTTGTCAGTCACGCTCTGGTCAGATCACAGTTTCTCCTGATATTGACCAATCAGGTGCCGTCGTTGTGTTTACTTCCGCGTTTTGCAGCGAAGCTTAGGCCATTTTTGACCGTTTTGACCACCATCCCGAAAAAAACATTGCACGCTCGGCTATGTGGATTTTCATCAAAATTTCAACTGGAGAAGATTCTCCATACCTCGGACCATAAGTGTTTTCGGCATCGCTATGCGATCGCTAAAATTGGCCGATTTGTGGCATTTTGAAAATCATTCCAGCCATTTTTGCTTAACAAATCCTACAAAATTGAGTAAAAGGCGAGCACAAACTGATAATTTAAAGTCTATAAACCTACCTCAACTGTTTTCAAGATAAATATCCACATCTCTACTGCAATCCACTCCCAGTTGCACCATAAATCGCTCCCATGGCTATGCGCCTTTTTCGATAAACTGTGCCCATGTGCCGCAATCCTTCTCCCAACTCCTGCAATGATTACAAGTCTGTAGGAGTAGAAACCGGCAATGTCAACCAAAATTTTGGAAACTTATGAATCACTTCTTGCATAAGAGCACAAGTGATGATAGTGTCGTTTTACAGTAGAGCGTGTATTTGAAATAGAAATGAACTGAAGCTGTGTTTAAACGGAGGAAATGTACAATTTGTTTTCATCACGAAAAACTATTTAGCATTTGAATAATACTTTTCAAAGCTCCTCAAAATCAATTTCACATTTTGTGCAGGTATCAGAGAAGATCTCTTTAGCCCTCCAGTATGTATTAGGAAATCACCCGTTGGCAGTCAAACACCAAGACATCATGAAAGCAAACATAGATATCAGTGTTACCTTCAGTAAATTCATGGAGGTATGCATGTATTTTTTGAGATACTAAAACTTTGATCTAATATTGAAAGCTTCTCAGAATTCTTATTTTATCATCTCAGTTGAGAGAGTTTCTTATAAGTAAGGGTTTCTTATAAGTTCTTTCAAATTTCCATTGATAGGGGCCCCTCAGATTTCCATTGGTATTGGTGTGGGATCTCTAGGATCGGGATCACGCAGGAAACTTGGAGTAAAGGAAACAGGCTAAAGATGAAATGATTTTGTTCTGTAAACAATGATCTGTAAGAAACTGCCTGTAAGAAACTCTGTGTCATAAGACTCAGAAGGTTGAGTAATGTCCAAACACTGACCTCGAAAACTTTGTTTAGAACAGTTCACAGCAGGGCACAAGAGGCAAACCCTTAAGAATCTTTCCTTACTCAGATAATAACAAAAATTTTGAGAAGTTATCGATACCAGATCATAGTTTTAGTATCTCAAAAATGCATGTGTACTTCCATGAGTTTACAAAATGTAACACTGATATCTATGTTTGCTTTGATCCTGTTTTTTTGTTTCACTGCCAAGGGGTGATTTCCTAATACGTTCTGGAGGACTAAATATATCTTCTAAGATACCCTCACAAAATGTGAAATTGATTTTGATGGGTTTTGAAAATAGTTTTTAAAAAGTTCAATGGTTTTCGTGACGAAAACAAAATGTCAATTTCTTCTGCTTGCTGCTATTTGTAGGAAGATTAAACACAGCTTCATTTCATTTCTATTTCACGTACCTGCTACACTGAAAGACGGCACTGTCTTCTTTTGTGATGCAAGAAGTATAGGCTGTGAAAATATATGCGACATTTTGGTTGATATTTTCGGATGCCACTCCTTCAGACTTGCAATCATTGCAGGAGTTGGGAGAAGGGCACTGTTTATCGAAAAAGGCGCATAGCAATGGGAGCGACTTGGTGGTGCAACTGGGAGGGGATTGCAGTAGAGTAGTGGATATTTGTCTTGAAAACAGTTGAGGTAGGTTTATAGACTTTAAATCATCAGTTTGTGCTTGCCTTTTGCTAAATTTTGCTGGATTTATTACGCAAAAATGGCTGCAATGATTTTGAAAATGCCACAAATCGGCTAATTTTAGCGATCGCATAGCGATGCCGAAAACACTTATGGTCCAAAGCATGCAGAATCCCCTCCACTTGAAATTTCGATGAAAATCGCCTTACCTGAGCGTGCAATGTTTTTTTTTCGGGATGGTGGTCAAAACGGTAAAACATGGCCTAAGCTTCGCCGCTAAAGACGGAAGTAAACACAACGACGGCACCTGATTGGTCAATATTAGGAGAAACTGTGATCTGACCAGAGCGTGACTGTCAACCCCACGGGATCTTTGGACAAAAGAAAAGATTTGTCCGCTATGCTGCCCCATTCGGGAGAATTAACCATTTAAAGAAGCAAAGAAGCATCACGAGTGATGTGGTCCTTCCGGAAAATTTAAGAAAATTACTGCAATTTCACGAGCAGATACATTATTTTTGAATTGCACGAAAAACAGGAATAGTTTGATAGATTCTGGCAACCTCCACTCCTTTTACTTTTACTTTCAGCCTCTTTTACTTAAAAATGAACGAACTTCAGCAAAGTATTACGGGGCTGAAGCGCCTCAGCTGACCGTTTCCAGCAGGCCTTTTCGGAGAATGCAATTTTTTATAGCATAAGTTGCATGCGAGAGCAGAAATCTCAGTGCCACCGTGACTTTCAGGGCCACGCCCGCTTCGCTCATGGTGAAGGTCTGATTCATTGCCGAGAAATGCTTTCATTCATCCTTCCTCAAATTTCAAGATCCAGCTACTTACGAAAGGGAATCCTTTTGACGAAAGACCTCACTGGTAAAATTCTTGAAAGTAGAGCATCAAAATCGTCTGCAAAGGGTCTTTTTGTCAAGTCAATTACTGTACATGCTTTTGTATCATTGTTCTTGTGTAATTTTCATTTCATGCCTTGAAAGCATCATTAGATCACATTTCAGAATCCTACTTCTATCCAGAGGCGTACGCAGCACTTGAAGTGGGAGGGGGTCTGGGGCGTAGCCCCAGGAAAATTCTTAGTAACCACTCCCTTTAGACGCTCGGAAAATGAAGGAGACGCCCTTCTTTGCTATGCTTTGCATCGTAAACGTGGTGGCAATTATCACAGAAGATCGCCAAATTTGCAATGAGAATTTAAACCCATCATAGCAAGTTACTCTAGGAAAGTCAAGAAGAATAATTATTCAATAACGTCCAGACTAGTATATCAAAACACGCAGCATTGCAAACTTGCTTTACTGCAAAATGATTTGGAGCTGGTCCTTCGAGCTTGATAAATGTCTCTTTTCACTCCTTTATAATTGTTTAGTCGGCCGGTGGCATCTTTTATGCAAGAAGCTTTAGCAAATTTCAACAATAGCAGGAAATTAGGATCCCTATAGCTAGCGGCATGGACAGGCTGAGATAACTTGAGATATTGAAATAATTAATTGGGTCTGGGGGCCAAGCCCCCAGGAACATTTTCGAGGATATGTATTCTACGATTCTACTTTGGCTGAGAATGCCTCTTCCAGCCGATTTCAAGCATTCGTTAGAAACCCAAAACCTTGCTATGAAACTTTGACAAGCCCCGGTACAAATGTTATTACATTTTTGTGCGAATCTCGAGGACCATCTTTTTTGAAAAATGGGGGGTCCGGACCCCCATTCCCACCTTGGGTACGCCACTGCTTCTACCTTTTTTCTAAAACCTTGTTCATATTTTAAATACCCCTAACATGGTCTCCTAGGTCGCAGTAAATCGAGTGTAGATATAGGCAAAAAAATTGTTTGAAATTAACAGACTGGCAAGGGCAAGAGGTAAAGTGAGAAGGGGCCGTTTACTATCATATAAGACGCCTTCCTAGATAAGGTCTTTATGCTCCAGTTTCGTCAAGTTCTACATTTGCAGATTCATCAGTTCACCTACTAGTCGAAAACGAGACAATGCCAATTGGAATTTTGCAGTACCCTTATCTTGAGAACTTGCCCACATGAAATCTTTTGACATTTTCAACTGTTTGACAAACAAAGATAACTGTTGAAAGAATTATTACAGGGCCTTCAAACCAATTTTCGTTGATTGAAACTGGTTGTTTTGTCACAAGTTCATCAAAAATGAACCGTTTGAAGTATTTTTCTTCCAGCACAGAAGGGGCCCATGGAAACCCTTGCTGAAGGGGGCCCTTCGGGCCCCAGCCCGATAGCCCGACTGGCCAGTCCGCCCCTGCTATCATTGAAGGCTTTTAACGCTTTAAAGGACTATTCTTTTTCATAATTACGTGTAGATTTCCATACGAAACCACGAAACCCACGAAAGCGTTACTCCATGCTGCGTGTCTGCCTTCAGATTACCAGTGAGTTTTCAAATTTATGCAACACGTATGAAAACACGTATTTCTGAAGAACGGGGTTCTAAGCCTTCAGGGACTATTTTTGTTATGAAATAGCTCTGTCCTTACCATTTTGAATAGAACTATAGGCCAGAAAGGGTAGCTACATTCACTTGATGTCAAAAGGTTAAAAATTAACCATTAAATGATTTCTTCTTCGGTCTGTCATTTCACCATATATAACAATTCAATCAAATTCTTATTCAAACTTTCCACCATTTCCAGCAATATCTGTCAAGCAAATCACCAATGGCTTCAGAACGACAAGACTGAGTGATTTTTATGGAATGAATTTTTGTGTCTAAGTTCGCTCTTCGACTGTACGAAAATTTCATGACTGGAGAAAATTGCTTGAAATTCACGAATTTATGAATCATTAAACCCTCAAATTTTTTTGGTTCAGCTGGTGCAAGACACCCAGGGGGGGCACTTGTGAAAATTTTGATAGGGATGCTCGTGTCATTTTTTTGGGGTTGAAATTTACGAAAATGTCATTTTTTTGGGTTTCGCTAAGTTGGCGTCATTTTTTTGGGGTTGAAAAAATTGGCGTCATTTTTTTGGGTTCATTGAAAATTTGCGTCATTTTTTCGGGTTACTGAACTTTGTATTTAGAAAATTATAATCTCAATTAATTAATGGAAGTGCTATAGGTTGTTGAATAATTTTTTCTTCCCAATTATGCTGAATCAGAAGTTTCACCTACTCTATGTGTCAATTCATTGATATAGTTTTTGGAAAGAATAGTTGGTTATTAACATGATGATTTTGGCAAATCATGAGAGTTGCTGTGATGGTCTCCAAATTCAATATCAGTTTTGCTATCTTGTGCAGAATTGTGAGGTGCAATTTTCTCAATTTAACTTGTTGTAAAACAAGGATAGTTATGGGGGCTCGAGAATAATTCCGTCATTTTTTTGGGTTTGAAAATTTTGGGCCTGTCATTTTTTTGGGTAGATTAAAAATCTGTCCAAATGAGCATCCCTATCTTAAATTTTATGGAGCTGAAGGGTATATTAAGAACAACATAGAAACGTTTGAAAGGAAAAGATTTAATTAGTCCTACCATTTCAAAGAGGTCAGTAAGTGTAGATTTTTCAAGTTCTTTTGACACATGATTCCTTTCAACATCAACCAATCTTTCGTTCAAATCTTCTAAATTATCTGAGAGGTCTTCCATGAAGTTGTTTATCGTATCCAATGTTTCTGCCTTCCCCTACAAAACAAAACAAAACGTGATGGTGTTGAGCGTTGGAAACTTTTGTGCTCGTCGTGCTAGTTATAATAGGCCTCGAATCTTTGCGAAACATGAAATCTGTAAAAGTTATTTCCTAATTCTTTCAACTGAGTGGATCGAAGGGAGCCTCGGGTTTTTTGCCATACTTCCTGAGAGACCATTTTCTAAAACATCATTGTTCTAAGAGCTATAGCATTTTTCAAATTTCTACTAGTTTTGAAGTAGTGACGCCATCAAATTTCTAAATCGAAAACCAAGAAAGTTACAGTCTTCTGCTCACATCTTTCTCTCGCTATCTATTGTTCAAAGCGCATGTGCAACTTCAATTTGAATGGGACATTTTTGGACTTTTTGCTCTTTGCAAATACAACATTTTCAAATTTTGTTTCCATTTTTCCAATCTGATGAGACGGTTGCCACATTGACACTAAATGCGTCACATTGTACCACAGGGCTGCAAACCATATGTGTACCACATAAAAACAACAGGTAGCCCATAGTGAAAAAAAATCTAAAAATAGAAGACACTTAAAATATAAGGTCACTTCACATGATAAGACAGAAAGATGATACAATACTTTTTTCACAAATATAATCTATCACATTTATGTCTAATAATTCAACAATTAGCGATCATAGTTCGCGCACATAATCTCTTTTATAATCCTTACTGTCGCCAAAACCTAAGCAAGAATTCTTTTAAAATGGCTGTGGTGAACCAAGGAGGGCACAACAAAACCATTTACTCCTGCAGTTTTTTCTCATCCTTCAATACGGTTTGTGTTCTCCTCATTTTGGTGAAATGGCAGGTCAGTGAACTGAACGAAACCACTGAGACATTTTGGAAATTTAAGAAAGGTCCAAGATGATCAGATAAACCTTTGGCATGGGATTATGTTCGCTTTAACTTCAATCAGGTGCCAGTCAGATGTAACTTACAGACTTTTCCTTCTCGACCTTCTCCTCACGTAAATTATGACATATTCTCTTTCATTGGGTCTTAAAGTCAGTGAATGACTTCAGCTAAATAGCATGCTTTAAACATAGGACAAAAAACTCTGCAAACGCCATTGTTTGTTGGGCTTTGTTTTGTTAGTGCAAGCGCAGAGATTATCAAATACAATAAGCTAATTATCGGCCTGAGGGATCCCATCTTTCATAACAGGACCTAACAGGTCATTCGATTCAAAAATATTTGAAAACAATAATTTTTCACATCGTTACTCTTGCCGTTTGTTCACTTGCTACAGTGATGGCGGAATCAGACAGCGTGGTAATGCAGCATATTCAGTGTTGATTCTTGGCTGACGCTTGAACTCAGATTTGGAACAAGTCAACTCATGGGAGTTGTGGACACAATTTGAGTGTTGATCGGGTCCACAATACCTGGCCTAAATGATAATCAATAAATGTATTTCTTTACCTTGCTTGTCTTCAATTCACTGTTTATCTTCTCGTTCTTGCCTGGGACTGGGAGTAGATCAGCATACTATCAACCGTTCAGCCTGGCCTAATGTTTTCAACTGCGCCGCGCTTGCGCTGTGATTTGAACTGCGAACTAGTTCCCAGATCGACGCGGCCATCTAACGACTCATCCTAGATGGCCGCGTCGATCTGGGAACTAGTTCGCAGTTCAAATCACAGCGCAAGCGCGGCGCAGTTGAAAACATTAGGCCAGGCTGAACGGTTGATAGTATGCTGATCTACTCCCAGTCCCAGGCAAGAACGAGAAGATAAACAGTGAATTGAAGACAAGCAAGGTAAAGAAATACATTTATTGATTATCATTTAGGCCAGGTATTGTGGACCCGATCAACACTCAAATTGTGTCCACAACTCCCATGGTCAACTGTTGCTGGCGAAACAGGTTCTAAAGAATGCAATTACTGGAGGATAATTTAAAATGGGAAATATTCCATGCCTTAAATGAACCATCTTTACTACTTTCGATCTCAGAGGAGTGCGCTTTTCAAGATTATTATCATTATTATTATTATTCATTTATTTATTGTTGGATGGTAAAAGATAGCTACAGTAGATAGCTAATTAATTCCAACTCTAAAAATTAAAATACAAAATAATCCTTTAAAATACAAATAATACTCAATAAAAACGTGGATAAAATATTTACATGCCATCAAAAATATATAGTATAAAAGCAGAAATCTAAAATTGTTTTATCATAAAAAGCCTAAATTCGGAATAAAAGTGCGGCATAATCTGCATGGACAATTTTCCCCGTACCAATTTTTGATCTTTGTTTTAAACTGACAAAGCGAATTCGAATTTCGTATCGTTGGTGGTAACATTTGCCACAAATGCGGACCTTTAAATCGGACGCTTTCTGTCCCGTTGTTAACAGATTTCACTCTGGGTTGTACAAATTCGTTATTATTGCGTAAATTGTAGTGAGTTGCATTTTCACAGAAGATTTCCTGCATAAATGAAGGGTTAAGCCCGTTTTTAGTTTTATACATCTCTGTCATAAGTAACTGCAAGTTCTTTGTGTGAATAGTAACGGCACAGTCCTTCTCTAATACCGTAAAAGCTCTATTAAGCCCCCGGGGGGCTTATTTAATTTTGGACCTTCCAGAGGGGGGGCTTAATAGAGAGGGGGGCTTATTAGAGAGGGGGGCTTATTCACAAAATCAAGCGAAAAGGATATATTTGGTAGCTTTTCAGTTCCTTTATTCCATATTTTGCGGATTCAATACACAATTTTCCGACTCAAATACACAGATTCGACTCAGTTTTTATCTCATATCATACTAAAATTAAAATGTAAGGTTGTATAGCTAAATAAACGGAAAAATTTGTAAATTCTAGAATTTTGTATAAGTGGGGGGGGGGGCTTAATAGAGAGGGGGGGCTTATTTGAAATTTTGACTCAGAGAGGAGGGGCTTATTAGAGAGGGGGGCTTAATAGAGAGGGGGGGCTTAATAGAGCTTTTACGGTAGTTCACTATAAGTAGATTCGGCATCCTTATAAGTAATTCTCAGAGCCCTTTCCTGTATTTTGTTAATCTTTTTGTTGAGCTGCCTGCTATGAAACATCCAGATTAAAGGGCAATATTGAAATTGACTAGTGATAAAAGCTCTCATGAGGGTTCTTAGTTTGCTCTGATTCATATATGGCGATATGCGAGCAAGTGCGTAAAGTTTATTGCTAGCCTTTTGGCACAATTTCGAGACATGATTGCCAAAGGACAGTTTGTTATCAATTTGAACGCCGAGTAGCTTCTCTTCAGAGCTATTTACAACTTCGGAATTTCCAATTCTAACAGTAACTGGATCATCGCTACTCTGCCCAAGAACCAAAAGGTGGCATTTATCTGCATTTAATTTCATGAAGTTGTCGGAAAACCATTTCAAAGCTACACTACAATCATGTTCAAGCCTATGAGTTATATTCCTCAGGTTCTTATCGCAAGTATAGATTGTGGTATCATCTGCATAGTTGCATACATCTACATTTTGAATAAACAGTAAAAGATCATTGATATAGATGTTAAATAATAGAGGTCCTAAAACTGACCCCTGGGGAACACCACGTGTAACGTTTTTCCAAGAACTGAATGACCCATTTACTTTGACTCTTTGTTGTCTATTTGTGAGGTAATCATTAATCAGTGTTAATGCTTCGTGAGAGAAACCGTAGGCATGCAATTTTGCAATCAATAGATCATGTCTGATGCAATCAAATGCCTTGGAGAGATCCATCATTACATCACCTGCCTTACCACCTTCATCAAGACAGGCTCAAGTGCATAAGGAATCTAAAATAAATTCTACTTCCACCTTGCTTTGTAGTTGAGTTACGCTACCTGGATATGTCTGACAGAACATACCTTTGCAGGTTTTTAAAAGTATTACATGGCTACATGACGAACAATTTTAAAGGGATAGCAACAATAAAGTAGGTCTTTTTCTCTGATCTCTCTCTCCATTCTAGTCTGAAACCTGCTGAGCGTTAGACACCTCAAAATTCAAGAAGAAGGCCCTTTTGATTATTGATTCACATCTCTTGAAAGCTGCGTATATCATAACGTTTTCCTGTGACTATATCTTGACGTCTGCGATCCGGAAATTGTGTCCAGTCATAATTTCGTAACAAGGTTGAAGGATCATTCAGATAATGCTGGGAAAAAGAGCCACTAATACCCACATATGTGTCTGGAAGATTAAGTTATTGGCGAACAGTTTACGTAGAATGAATCAGTTATCTACACTGAGTGAACTACCGATGATCCTGCACTACAGTTCTTGCAACGCATTATCACAATCAAGAATATAAATCTGATTCAAAACGTACCGTTCATTCGGCTTCTGTAAAATGCAGGTCTGTAGGTCCAATAAAATGCAGGTCTGCAGGTCTGTTTACAAGCAACCCGTCACTGATCTTGCAATAGGACCTGCGTCATCGGACCCGCAGACCTGCATTCTACAGAAGCCCCCATCCATACAGAGCGGGGTTTCGACCTCTTTCGAGGGTCTGTTTCGACCAGCATGCCTTGCACGTGTCTTCTCTTGGTTGACCTTAATTATCGCCATAACTGGTGCATAAAAAAGAGGCATATAAAATGTCACAGAATAGTTCATAAAGGAGTGGTGTGCCAGGAACCTTCATGCAGGGCAGTAACAATCAAAGGAACCTTTGGAAGACTCACTTTCCTGATGAATTAATCAAAGGATCCTTTAGGGTGACGCATAGAACCATTAATAAACAATTAATTAAAGGATCCTTGCGAGTGACGCATGGAATCCTTAAAAAAGGATCCTTTGGGTGAATCACGCAACGACAATAGTTATCAAATGAACCTTTTGGCGACTCACGTAACTCATGAAATTTATCAAAAGGATCCTTAAAGATGACTCACAAAACTACATCACAGGGGTCCTTTGTGTGAATCACGCCGAGGGATGTGGTAATGAAAGCAACCTTCAGCTCACTCACGGAACCTTGCTTCAGATTGCGAAGATATTTTTCCTCTCAAGGGCATTCCCTGAATTCTAGTCAAGCGAATAATTTGATGACCAACAGAATAATTCGATTTCTACAAACATTTTCTCACCTTTCACTGACTTCTGGAGACAAAAATGCAGGTTAGACATAAGAAACACGAGTGCTAAATAACATTGATGAAATATACAATTCAGTTCAATTAATAATTATCTCGAATTTCATTGCAGTCAACGATAAGCTATTTTGTACATGGATAAGCTGATTTACAGAAAAAAACTATCCAGTTCAATCACAATGTTCTATCAATTTAATAATATTTAATCCTTCTATTGAACTGAGACGTGCAATGAAACCTTATTTGGCTTGTTTGATTCGGGATGCACTTAGGTCCTCCCAATAAAATATTGAATAGTAAAAGGACCTAATATGGATCCCTGCAGGATGCCTGACTTAGTATCAAGCTAGCTGCTGTTGGCTGATTTTATCTTCACTGGAAGTTAATGGTCTGGTTAGGAGGTATATACTCATTTTTGAGCCACTCAGTGTTGACCTGCCACAAGAACTTTTGCTTGGCAAATACACTTTTGCTATTATCAGGGCCGCAGAGAGGGGGGCAGGAGGGACAATTTGCCCCCAGGGCCTCGGGGTATAGGGGGCCTCATAAAGTAAGATTTTTAACATCTTCACTGAAGGAAACATTCTGAAATACACTTTAAGCTAATCTAAAGGGCTTGATCGAAAAACTTTTCCTTGGGAGTATCCCCAGACTCCCTGTTTTCTGCTCGCTACACTTGCAGGGGGCCTCATCACACACTTTTGCTCCTGGGCCTCTAAAACCTCTCGGTGGCCCTGACTATTATTCCAGAAACCACTTGGTACAGAAAAAAGGAGTTTAGGAGATTATCCGATCTTCGCAACTCAGTGGAAAGTAAAGAGAAACCCGTATGATATCTTGTTTTATTTATGGAGAATGTTCATATGGAAATGACACAACGAAGCAATGCCATTTCTGTTCGACCGCTGGTTCGGGTCTTTGCCTAGGTACATTTGACCATACTCCCCATGGCCAGCTTTTGTTGATCACAAATAATGTGATACAGTTAGAAAGTCAACGATACACTGAGATCATGCGACATATACAACTAGCATTGGTAAACACTAATGATATGAATACGAGGCATCCCCTGGCCATGAATTATGCACTGGGGGATACCCTGACCGCACATAATGTTCAGTTCTTGGATACAGACTTTCTGTTGGTGAATAACTTCCACAATGTGACTGGGGATACCCATGAGCCGCGGGTACACTACCCGCAAGATACGACGCAGGCAAAGTATACGTTGTAGCTGTGTTGTGCATTGGTGGATGAGAAAGCGGAGGCGCAGGGCTACTTGAACAACTGGTAGTTGCACAAAGTCCTTGGGTTTGCGGTGATGTACTTCTAGAACGATTGTCTTCTGCAGTTTGCCATGTCGACTGCGTAGGAGCACAGAGTTTATTAGCGTAAGGATTGGTAATCGTGTAGGGATACTCCGGTGGACTATATCGTGATGTACCTATGAGAAAATGAAACAGAAATATATCTCTCTTGAAAATGCAAAGTTTAGGAAGGACTCTCTCTCTCGGTCAAAGAAACTGTAGTTTTCGGAGAAATATAACGAGTTGTACGGCTCCTGTGATACCACGATCCAAACATTTCAAACCCGTGCTAGCATATATAGGCGTTGAATATTTGCAAATCTACATGTGTAAAATTTTATTGGCCTATATCTAATTCGTATAATCCAAGAGACCGTTTTTCGTCACAGCATTTTTCAAATTTCAGCGAGATTTATGAAGTTGTTCTCAGTTTAGTTTCAGTTTTCAGTTTTTTAAGTTTTAGTTTCAGTACTCAGAGTTTTTTAAGAGTTTCTTAATGGTTCCAAAGCAATCTTCATGTTCATTACCTGTTCCCTCATGAACATAAACAAGATTTTTGAAGCCTTTTAATGTTTAGACATCACTTAAGTACCTTTCGAGTAATATGATACAGGAAACAAGTGAAAATGTGGCAAAAAAGGTTCTATTTTCCCATTACTGGAGTTTCTTAATTTTTTGGCGATCTGAGAGTTGAGATTCTTATTCCTAAACTTAAGCAGCTTCTTACCAAAAATACGTATATGCCAAAAATAACAACTAAGTAGCTACCTATGTTGAATAAAATCGTTGTAACCGAACTTAATCTATGGTTTAAGTGAGCATGCTTATATTGGGAAAGCAACACCTGGTGAAGCTCACGAGGACAAGATTAGGTTACAATGATACTTGCTTATGTACTTAATTCTAAAAATCCACGACGAGAAACGATATCGTACGCTATTAAATAAATGATTTTGAATCTTATATCAAAATTAGAATTTGATTTAGCAACAATATGTTACAATTTGATAAATTCTAAAATTTTATCAAGGAAGGCCATCTTTTGTTCCAATTCTTCAAGTTCACGTAAGGCCGTACATAGCATGGGGGGCAGCAGAAACAGTTACCTTCCTAAAACTTCTCAAAAATACGATATTTTAACGTCGACGTAACAGAGATTTTGGTCACTGTTGAGGAGTTTTCCTTCAATGCCCTCTTGAAAATTTTGAGCTGTGCACAGTTCTGTGTTCAAGATAGCGTAAAAGTCTGATACCATATTTTTTCCAAAAGATGTCCTCAAATCAAAGATTAATAAACCTTAAATAAAGCCAGCAGTGATTGATGCACTTTGATTATAAAATTTAATAAACAGAGTATTCCACAAGTGATAACAATATGGGCCAAATTTACCACAAACATTTTGTTATATGACAAAACTGACAGTTTGTTCTTTTAAATTTCATCCTTATTGTTGGGGAGACGAGATACGCTTTTTCCGAGGAAACTTATGTGCTCCCCCGTGCAGTGGGTTAAAGCTCATGCGCAGTAGCGTTTTGGAGTCGAAGCTCTGACAGGCGCATGAGCTTTAACCCACTGCACGGGGGGACACGTTAGTTTCCTCGGACAAAGCGATCTCCTCTCCCCAACAACTTAGATGTGAAGGCCAATTTCTCATCAGTAGAAGCTTTTAAACTCAGCTTTTTTTTCATTTCATTCATTTTTACTAAATATTTAGGCACAGTAGCCCCGACGGTCCATGAGAGCTGCTTTCCAGGGGCCCGTGGCAAAAACATTTACAAATAGGATGAAGCTACCATTTTTCGTACCAAAGATTATGTCACTTTGCAACTGAACAGAAATTTAGGAATGAATGACTTCTGACCGTGTAAAATTCGGCTTCTTGCAAAATTCCACGGACTGGAAACTGACCTTAATGGCAAAATGCCCTTTTGATGGCATGTTTTGCAGAAATGATCCGTTACACCTCGAAAAGATGAAATTGAGGAATTAAGGTGTTTAAAAGTTCATACCATAAGGATCTGTAATATATGCTTGTCTCTGCGGAGGAGGAAACATTGAAGTTGGACACGTGCGACCAGATGACATCGAGGCTAGCGATGGAGAATATGGCCTCTTAGCTGAATAGTACATTTCTTGTTCATGATATCTGGAAGCAAATTAAATAAATATTATCATGCTAAATTCTGTACTGGGGCGAAGGATATTCTGAATTAGCAAGAGCAGCATGGAGTATCTGCTTGCTTATCAAGAATTGTACTGTTCACACATCTAATTATCACTATAAAACATCACACATGTAGCTTTTATTTAGCTAAAGATGAGACAAGCGCGTCTCGAAAAGTAAAATGATTATGGCCTAGGTCTAATACTTTATCAATTACAATTGGATTTGTCTTAATTAATTGGAAATGTAGATTCAATAAACTACGATACTGATTCGCCTTTCTCTGAAATGACCCTAAGGATGATGTTCGTCGTGGTCCTAGTGTTAAAATTTATACTAAAGCTGTGCTTTCCAACCAATGTTTACACATCTACACAGACCCTGCACAAAATACAGAATAGAAGTAAAAGAACATCTCATTTTACAATTCTGGTTTGGTGATGCAGTTCAAGAAAGCCAGAAATCGATACCAATAACCAAATCATTAGATCTCTGGACAGAAAATAGTAATAAGTACTCATCTCAAGAAAGAAACTCCGATTTCGACTTGAATTATTGAATATGGAGATAAAACATCACACTGTATTAAAGTATACATTCGAGGCCAAGTTTTGTCATCAGTTTTCGTGTAAGTTCTGTTGCAAACAATCGCATCAAATAATATTTCAAAGATCAGGATGCTATAGTCAAACTCACGAATAAGCACACGGCCAGTGGCAGAGCCATACAAAAATAATGGGGGGGGGGGGTAAATGTCCAAATTTTGAGACTAGGGGTAAAAAGGTATACGCAGACATTTGTGTTACATTCTCTAATTAGAATTTTGGCCACATTTATGAAAGTGAAGCGCACTGTACGCCCTCACACCCTCCCCTGGCTCTACCATTGGCACAGGCAAAAGGCAACAGTCTGACCTTGCTGGTTTACGAACGAAAAAGCGTAATCTGTTACGTGCTGCAACTTCGAATAATGGCGTGATAGACAATGTGTTAGCAAGTTTATGATGTGACTTTGAATCTAAGTATGCGTGCAAAAGCAAGAGGAATAACAACAGTAATAATGATGATATGAGAGACATGACCTGGGAATGAATAATAACGCATTCATTCTGATGCCTTACTACAATGCCGAAAGACAGATGACCCCATGACCTGAATAAAAGTAAACACTGGTAACATAATGGGAGGGGCATAATTATCAACACATGAAGTCGGCATCTCTCTTTAAAAATGTTGTGCTAAATATATTATTATCGTGTCTTAACGCAACTCATTAATCATCTGGATTTCGTTTCGTTTCGCCTTGTTTTGTCATACGAGGTGGCATTGAGAATGGTGCGGTGCAACGCGAAGGTCCGAGGCTTAGGCCTATCATAGAAAAGGCTTGATTCATGCCTCTGTTCTGATGAAGAGAGACGCTAACTCTATCAAATGCCATAATAAAGGAATTGCGAGGTGTGGTCACATCAAGAGAAAGGACTGAAGCACTGCTTCGGCAAGCTCAACTTCTGAGCTTTCCTGAAACTACCTTTCAAAAGCTGAATGGAAACAAACAAACAAGGCATCTTTACTCCCCCCGAAAGAGGCTCCATCCATCCCAAAAGGTACCAAAACAAAGAATTTTGACAGGATACACCTACTGTCCAGACTTGCGCGGCTCAACAGCTCAATGTAGAATTCGAATACCAAAACAAAAACTCGAATACGATGTGCTGGAACCCCAGCTGGAACGAATCGCTAATTTCATTTAGCAGACCTACTCAAAGGCTCTGAAAATATATCAGGGCAAATAAGTGGTTGTTTAAAACTATCAATTGACACGTCTCGAAAGCTGTCAGCACCAATTTCTTAATTCAAGACCAAAGGGACCGTGATTAACAAATGGCTGAAAAGCAATATCAGTGTCATCCATCAAACAACATCATACAAAAATCAAACAAAAATCCAATAGAACTGCATCGAAGAACCTTCTATTTAGAAGTTTCTCCCAAAAACCTTATTCTAAATACATCACCTAAAAATATTGCACAGCAGCTTGCAATTTTCTTGCAATGTTCCTGTTCCAATTTTCTCGATGTTGAATATGTCTAGATGGTCTAGCGATCTGTTTGTTTCCTGAAAATGAACCTGTTTTCCAACGTGAGCAATCTTTCACTATTTCATTTGGGACACTTTGATAGAACAAAATAAAAATCGACAAAACAGATCGACAATACAGGGGCGATTAAGGAATCATAACATTCGAAATAGAAATCTTACGAAGCCTTAGAAAAGGGATCCATGGGACCAGCAACACAAATACCAAAATGGCACCATCTAAAAGTTAGTACCGGGCTTGTATTTACCTGGACAACGTAGTAGCCTCAATATCAATCGCGGACTATGGTGAAAGCAAATTGGAATTGTACCGCTGCTTGCTTTCATTGAACATTCAACGTTGCGTGAAATCTGTCAGTAAAATATGAATGAAAAAGCAATGCGAAATACCACAGCTAATTCAACGATAACGTGTTGAAAATGTTCCGAGACTAGAATCTCACATCTCCACTTAACGCAAACCAAAACGAAAACCAATATCAAAATACTGTCCAGAAATTTCTGATTCTCCGCAAAATTAATTCCGCTAGGTCATTCCATTGTCTCCTATATTCTGAGTTCCGTGGCAAATTTGAGGTCTTGCTTGGAACATCCACAACCTCAATCTTTATGCAAACCAAGAACTAAAAAATCAAACTTTTTAACCATTCCACAAAAGAGTCGAGACAGAGTTATATTCTAAACATTTAGCGCAGGAATCTGACGAAATTTAAAATTTACATAACACTGCTGCAACTTATCGTATAAACAAGAAAATAAGTTGCTCGATCTGGGAGTCTATCTAAAAATAGTTGAGTGGTCGGCTGGTGAAATTTATATGAAATTGCAACTTTGGAGATGCAGGAAGGAGGACAGCACAGCAAAACCTTAAAATCCACAGAAATCTATTTATCAGTATAAATGCAGGTAGCCCCTCTTGTCCTCAATGCAAAGCAGAAAAATTCACGTGCTCTTTCAACAAACTTCTCCTCAAAGTAGCAAGGGCAAATTTGTAAAACAAAAGATTCACGCTTTTGAAAAGACAAAGCGATCTGGCTTTCTGAAGAATAGATCTCACACCTCTGAATGCACTCAGTCAAATCAAAATACACGGAGCAAGCAACAAGGACAGATTTTGTATTTAAATAGCATTAGTTGCTGTTGATTGACACCCTCAATTCAAAGCGATTAGCAGCTACAGACAAAGGAAATTCTCTCAACTGGTAAATCAAAACAAACACGGCCGCAATAGTTGCCTCAAAACCAGTGGGGCAAACTCTCGCCTTGTGCAAACGAAAAGCGAAAGGAGGTTTTAAGAGAAGTTATGTGCTTACAACCAAAGGAGGGGGGAAATCAAAACTTCGGTCTCACGGATATTGTTTATTTGATTCAGGAGCTGTGTGGTAATTGTTTCATTTAAGTCCAAAATACCCGAGAATTAAAATGACTCCTGCTCGACTTCTGAATCAAATAAACAAAATCCGTGAGACAGAACTTTAGATTTACCCTCCTTCTTTCGCTATAAGCACATAACTTCATTTAAAAACCACCTTTCGCTTGCCAAAAGCGAGAGTTACCCCTATTGGTTTCAGGGCAACTCTAGCGGCCGTGTTTGTTTTGATTTATCGGTTGAGAGAATTTCCTTAGTCTGCAGTTACTAATCGTTTTGAATTGAGGTGTCAACTAATGTCATTGTATTACAAAATCTGCCCTTGCTGGGGAAAGCAAAAAAAAGTTCGGCTGCGTTGAAGGTGCGAAATCTATTCTTGAGGCTGTCAAATCGTGTATCTATTGTTTTACAAAATTCACACTTGCTGTTCAAAGTAAAAAGTAAATCAGAGGACCGAGTCCACTACAGGGGTCAACAATACCGTAATGGTTCAATAGTGGTAGAAAATTCAGCACAAATATAGTTTCTGAGAAGACTTTTGAAGACTTTTGAAGATAAGTAGCAGGAGAATATCTAAGGGGCATTTGCGTGAAATTTAATCTTAATAAAAGGCGGGATAAAGAGCACCAAACGCTTTTAAAGGAAGAAATTAAAAAAGCCTCCAGAGACATGTGCTCCCATTGGTCATGACATTTTACCACAAGTGGTCTGAAAAAGGATTTACTTTTATGAGCGGATCAAGAATAAAAATGAGGCGTTGAGATGACTACTAGCATGATCGAAATTTGAACATGCCTGAACACTCGCTCAGTTTCATATGTCACAGCTTCACGCAGGGAAAGGCGCCAATCCTAAATCTCCTTTGATAAGAAAGTGTCAAGTTATTTTCTAAATATGTTGCAAGGTTCTCTTGTAAATGTTCTTGCGGAAAAAGCGGCCATTTAATTAAGTGGTCGATGACAAAGTAGGTGAAAAGCGAGGAAAGTTCAAATCAAAGCCAAAATTTAACAACGCAGAAAGATGTAGAACTTGCTGTTTTAATGATTTAGTTTTACAGCTACCTCTGTGCAATGAGTCCTGACAGGTAATTATATGTCAGGGCACAAGCTGTAATGCTGCAGGCCCACATTAGCAGTAAAAACTGCCATATGCCCAGCCCTAAACTTTGCTTGCTTGCTTGTTCACAATGGATGAAAAATAAAGGGAATTGTTAACAGTTTTTCGCGCAATATATTGAGACTGCTTGCATCAAGGTGACAAAAAAGCAGCGTAACGTCGTAATCGGCGAAGCAACGATCAGCAACAAAACTTAAGAAGTACTACTCCCTTTATTCATAAAGGTTTCTCTTCACAAACCGACGGCGTAAAGTAGTAACTGACAGGACACCAATGCTTTCAAATGAATAATGAAGGGGTCTTCACTTGCGAAGATACTTGGTAAAAACAACAAAATACCAACGGGATCCAAAGAAAATATTCGGTGCCCAACCATATTCAAGACCACATATTTCAACAAGTACCTCAGCTGACAAAACATAAACATCTTCTTGATTTGACAGGAAAAGAACGGGAGTTGAACAACCATTCACAGTTAAAACTGTGTTTTCAAATCAGATTTATCAAGATGCTACAGTGTATCATTATCATGTGTAAACATCATCAAACCTCACAGTTAGCACAGTGAACCTGCTATTTTGTAGTAAGCTGATCGATTATAGCTTATACTGAAATAAATGCGAGAAATGTCACTCATTCGATTTAGGCCATAATTCAAGGCACATGGAATAGGCTGAATCGCACGTGTTAGTTCAATGATGCTGTCTAGCTGCACTGATGAGCGCTGACATTGGGAGAAACCGGTCTGTAGCATGTGACTTATCAGGTGCTAGATAATTTCTCTTAATGCTTAGTTCAGTAGTCATGACAACTTGAGTACTTTCGGCCGGACAACCTCGTGCAGTTTGAACAAAGTCCACAAGTCAGCCCACACGTCTCCATAAAAGCCTCCTTCAAGGCCAATTTCCAGTCAGCAGAATTTTCCAAGCGGGCAGAATTTTAGACAATAAAAAGTTGCTCAGCCGTAACTATCTATTCAATTTCAGGGCGACCTTTTCTCTCCTAAACAATAGAATCTCCGCTCGCTCGGAAAATTCCACTGACTGGAAGTCAGCCTCAAGAGGGACACGTCAGTCACCTTGAATGAGATCATACTTAATTTAAATCGATGCTGATTCAATGTTGAACTGATATCTTCGTTCATTTGTGAGTCCCAAAATCATATCAAATTCAAAAAGAGAAAAGGGTTGCTTACCTTTTCATATTTGCATAATGATCAGTATTACACGCTCCTCGAAAACCTTTTGCAAATGGATTGTTCTCGATTTTCAGCTGAGTTATCTGCAAGGATAGATTTGGCATGTATCAATCAAGTGGATTTGTCATCTACAAATCTGTAAGATCAGTGACAATTAAAAGCACAACAGAACCGTGAATTTGCTTATGATCAAGTTCTCCTAGGTTTTATTCATTTCTTCTTTGTGTAAGTTCTTCATTCCGCAAGAAATGTGGGATTCCAAAATATGCTTGCTGCCAAAGAACACATTCAGGAATAAAGTACACTTCTGCCAACAGCATTAGATAACAGAGAGGTATTCGACAAATAGAAGTCATAAGAAACACGCAACATGTTGAAATGATTCTGCTGGTCAGCAAAAAGGTATTTCAGTAAACTGGATTAAGAGGTAAATTGGTAAGCAAGTAAGTAAATAGAGAAATGAATAGAGACGGTAAACAAAAGTAAGGAGACAAACGAGCATTGACGGATGATTTTCAGCAAGCAACGCAGGCCTAACAAGGAAGCAGAGATTTCTCTAAAAATTAGGTTGAATTTAAGAAATGAATGAATTCAAGAATGATTATGAAGAAAACAGAAAGGGATTGGATGGGTTAAGATCCAAAGTGACGTACCCGTGGACTTTGGTAAGCAGTAACTCCCATCAACTCAGTCTCTGGAAATACATGTGTGGTAAATGTACTTTTTCGTAATGCTACTGGTGAACTATCGTCTGCCTGAACAATGTGAATCCGAGGTTGATATTTGTGCATCGAATTGAGAATTACCTTCAAGGGAAAAAGAAATAAGGTCAACGCGAAGCTGAGCTACTTACAGGTTGCATAGCAAAAAAATTCACAAATTTAATTTTGACTCGAAATTTGAGCTTGAATGGCTGCATGGTCTTTGAGGAGAAATCTCTGATACCGTACAAATTTTGTCGTGATGTTGCTGTAATTTTTCATAGTTTTCACTGACACTAACACTTTTCAAACGCCACATTCCTAGACAAAATTGTTGAGAAAAACTGAAATTTTCACAGAATGAAGACTATTTGTCACAGCAATTAGAACTGATGCCCAACTATCGGTCCATTCAATGTCGGTTCTTTTTTGGAGCAAAGTGGCAAAGTCGCGCTCATATAAACTAACACTGAACGTGGGGAGGGGTGGGTGCAGTCTTCATACCATATTGTATTGTAGCAATGTAGCAACACTATTCAAGAGGGGTGGAACTACATGCAAAAGAGGCAAATATAAATACGTAGAGGCACGACTATCTCTACGAAATGCTATACAAATGTCACTGTCTACACCATGAAATGTTGCAACAACAACTGGCAAATTGTAGAAGGAATTCGATCAACCCCAAGCATTCCGTGATAATGCATAACGATAATCACGAATGCAACATCAACTATTGCATGTTTCAAAAATAAATCCAATTTTGTATCAAATTCATAACCTCTTAATGCCTTGCTTATGCGTAAAAGGCACTTGACATCAAATCTTCTCACGAACCTTCTCCATTCCGTGTGATACAAATTCGAACATTTGTCACTTTATTGTCCTTATCATCAAGTAATGGTCGAAGTTATCCCTGCATGCTATATTCAAACGACCGGTCAAGTTGACCCCACAATGACGATATCAGTTGAAAGTTTGAGCTGCAATGCCAGCAGCGATGGGGACTAAAATCTTCCTTAATGCATCGAAGTACCTAGATAAGCATAGGCCTTCTAACTGTAACTGTTAGGTAACCTCAGTTTGAAAGATTCTAAATTTACTGTTTTCAGAACAAAGAAGCTTTAAATCTAATGTTCAAAAGGGGAACCAAAAAATTACTTTTCTCTAATGGTTTCTCAGGATGTCAGCTAGCATTGTGTCAATTTGAAACAGTGAGGCATCCAAGTTTTAACAAATTGGTGAGTTAAACTGATTGGAAGCTACTTAAACGTAACAATTAAATTAAATGTCTAAACTTTTCAAAAAGAAACAGGCAATGGAATTACTTTTGATCGATATCAACCAAAAATGTTCTTACTTCACACCATATGTTGTTTAGGGACAGGTTCAAAGTCCATTTGACACGAAAATGGTTTCGGAAAGCCACTCTAAATGGTGGTAAAGGGCATTCTTGGGAATGAGGATTCCATATTCCATTCTGTTCCATCATTTACTTGCTATTGAAATTAAGATTTTATTTTTGAAATTGATAATGTAAACTTGCATGCCACATAAATCATGGACCACAATGGAAAGTGGAATTCTCGATTCCCATACAACCCCTTGCAGGCATTTTCCTAATTTATGGGTCTAAAAGATGAGTGATTTTACCAAACATATTTTTCTTATCTAAATTAACCTTTGACTGATAGATTATTATTTCAGTTTTGAATATCGGTCGCCCAGTTGTCATTGCATAGATCGCCAAATACGTAAACATTTTTTACTCGGCCGGTAGAACAAACCAAACCAAAAGACCTAACCACCCAGTCCCTTTACGTATGGTATATCGTCTATTAGTTTCTTTTTTTCGTTTTAGTCGTTCGTAGCGTACAGTAGTTGCAAGTAATGTACCGTTGCTTGTCTTTATGTTTTGGCCATAGGGTAGTCATTATCTTTCGCTTCCCTTGGTATCGTCCCTGTGGTGTTGTATAGTAATTAGATGTATAGTAATTAGATGAGTAGAGTGGCATGTAAGATTTGTTGTAAACTTTCTTTAGAATTGTATAAAAAAAACAAACCAAATAATTACACATAGTTATCAAAATTAAATCTCGAACAACAAATTACTCACATGACCAAACTGATCCAGATGGTTATTGGTGAGTTTGATCTTTTGAAAACTAACAACTTGTCTCATCCATTGCGCCCCTGTGGACGGTGAATCAGGGTGGACATATAATCTACCAGGCAAATGAGGCTCAGCTTTTCCAGCTATTGTCCATTCTGAATTGTGATATTTGTAGCGATTGTCATCCACCGGAACGAGGTCCATTACTAAGATGTATTTCAGCTTTGGATTTAGGCCTGAGATGTTTATTTTCACCACTGGAAACATTCTCCTACAAGAAGAAACAAATTTGGATGTTATAAGGCAGATCTGACAACAATTTTTTGAACGCACTTGAATGGACACAATCCTGCATCCATAGTTTCGTGTTCTGATGTTTTGTTCCTCCAACTAATTTAACCAATTCGTCCAAAAGTATATTCAAAATCTTTAATAATACTTTTTGCTTTTGCAAAACAGCTTGTAGAGTGAGTTGGACTTATTTACCGCTGTGGAGCTTCAGTTTTTGTGTAGCAGTTTCAAGTTTGGTGTTTGTTGTGCTGTGTTGTGTTGTGTTGTGTTGTGCTGTGTTGTGTGTGTTGTGTTGTGTTGTGTTGTGTTGTTTCGTATTGTGTTTCTTTTGTGTTGTGTTGTGTTGTGTTGTTTTGTGTTGTGTTTCTTTTGTTATGTTGCGTCGTGTTGTGTTTGCTGTGTTGCGTATTCGTTGCGCCGTGTTATGTTGTGTTTGTTTTATTATGTTGTGTTGTGCTGCGGTTTGTCTAATTGCAATAGTTGTAATATCGCGTTTGTATTTTAACTATGACCAAAATGGCTTTCAATGAGCTGCAATACCCAAACGTCTCAAATTGGCCTAATTTACCACATATCTATTAATTGATCAGAAACTTGCCTCCTTTAAAGAATCTGTTTGAACCAGCATGCTTTGCGCGTGCTATCTCTTGATTGGCCTATTTTTCTGTCACCATGCAACGTCAACAAAGGGAAGGCACGTTCCATGCACGCTAGTTGAAAAAGATTCCTTAATCATGAGCTCGGATCATTAAACTACTACAGGAAAATTATTGACCAACCACTGCCGCACCAAACCGCATTTTCTAAGAAACTTCACACGCAAGCAGTTCTCGTCATGAAAGAGATTTACACCAACCAAGATTACGCAAAATTATAAAGTATGCGCCGGTGGTCCTATTTAGCTGGAGCAAGCGAATGGTTACAAAATTTACAACTCTGTGTTTTCACATCCAGTCAAAAGAAAGAGCTGTCATACCAAAACGTTTCATTCTTCATTTAGTGGCATACCAATATGCCTAGGGGTCTCATGTAATGATTCGAAATGGGTGTGATTGGATGGGATTTCTTGTAATCTATTGACTGCCAAGCTAGATTTATGATTCTGTTTGTAAGTATTTCATTTAAACTTTTCGGTTGCCTGAAAAGGGCTTGGAACGAGCGGTCCAATCTGGTAAACGGTAGACTTCCAAAGTCTAACAGAGCACCTTCAGTTAGCAAGAATGAATTATTTCTGCCAACAAAAGCCGCCTATTTTAAATGAAATATTTGTGAAATTTCAGGGACCTTATATTTATGGGTAAGGCTAAAACTTACGTCTAAATACAACATTAGGAGTCGAAATACCACACGAGACATGCTTCAGGAGTCGAAATACCACACAAAACATGCTTCAGGTTCAGAAATGTAGCATTCATGTCCACATGAAACGAACAAAGTATTGTTCAAGTAATCAAAGTTCTTCTCATATAAGTTAAAACATTGCATATTGCCTGATTTAAAAATGCGAAAGCAATATAACAAGTCATGGATAAGCAAGTAACAAAGATTGTTGTAAATTCATGACTTAGGCAAACTTCACTGGTATTACAGCTGATGTCTGCGTAAGGTTGCGGCACATCTTAAAGGAATCCATGTCAGCTATTGATCTGCCTTGGTACCCTGTGATTTGACCTGCGACAAAACCTCTTGCAGGGTCATGCCAAAGCGCAATTATTGACGCCATGTTGTTGTTTATCTAATCACAACAAATCATCGAATACTTTAAAATGCGTGTGTAAAGTGCAAAATATTTGAAATGATTTAACATATACCAGAGAATTCTAAGAATCTCTCTTTCTGGACAACGAAGTTGCTAAAGCATCCATTGCAGTTTCTTTTATTTACAGTAAAGGCCCACACTTTTAAGATACTACATGATAAGGATCTCGGCTTGATTTCTCTAAAGAAAATACCTCTCAACAAGACACTATCAAGGCAGGTCAGTTTTGCTCAGTTTCTTTTACAATAGTACGCAGTAACATTATGTGGCTTATATAGTTTAATGTCTCCGATATGCCTCAGTTTTCTAGAATTGAGAGTGAAAACCTTAAGTCCAAATTGTTATAATTTCCCCTATTAGTTTCTTGTACATATTTGTGCCTATTTCAAAAAACGTTCCTTAACAACTTTAACAGATGCTTGGAATATACAAGTGTTCCTTATGCCATGGTATACAAACCTCGTTTCGAAGAAATAAATTTTTACATAAGAAACAGATGAGGCTGTTTTTATGAAACGATTAGAGGCAGGAATTTACTGTAGCTAAATTGATTTGCTTTGTTTGAATTGCTCTGTCAATTCAACCACTGCACTGTGGATCCATAGTCTCCCCCTTCGACCAAATTTGATTTTAGGACAGTTTAAAACTTTAGCAAGCCTGCAAAGGACCATAGCTCTTTAATTAAAAATGACGAATTCATTTCAACATGTATGGTAAATTTGTTCCGCATTTGGAAACCGATTCTTTGAAATTGAACAATGACGCAGCTTTAGAGACTTTTGGCAATCAAAAATGAATCAACAACACACTCCTCAATCGAGTTTCATTTTATCATATTTACTTTTGCAATATTTCAAAAGATGACATCCTCATGTTTGTGTATTTAGTTTCGTTGATGATTGTCAATATTGAATCATTCATATATAAAAATCAATAAACTTGTCTCATCACACACTTTCTTATAGAATAGTAGCACGTCAGTGAGAAATTATTCGTTGTAAGAGATACCTTAGTATATTTTTGTTTCTGATTTCACCTCAATGAGAATCTGCAGAAACAAATTAATGACACGGTGATAAAGCACAAATTTTGCTCACCTAATTCAGTTCAGAGCATGGCTTCGTTTTTGCATTTCGTTTCCGCATCCGCAACGTTTAAGGACAATTTGGAGTGGAATTCATAATTAATGAGACGTTTGCTTTTATGCCCCTTTGCTGGTAACATGTGCATGAAAACCTTATTATCATTCAACAGCTGTAGGGTGACAAGGTATGCTACGATGAATAAAATCATTCAGTCCTGCAACTCGTTTGTTCAACTAAACATCAGATTAGTTCATTTCATCTGATTGTTGATAAAAAAGGACTTGTAACTGGTATTTTAGTGCATAACAAATCGCCCTATTCAGCAGCTGTAAGGTTGTAGCTAAAGTACATTATGATGTAAGGAATTTTGCAGTCCTTTAAGGGAAAGTACAAGCCATGCTTGTTAAGTTGGATACAAACTATGGTCAGGCTCTAGACGACTCGTTGACTAAACGTAATACCAATTAGCTCAATAAAACTAACTGTCTAAAGCGAAGGACGGTTAATCAGTACAGGGTGTCCCAAAAGAATTGTGCTCCGTTGGTGTGGCTGCTGTGGAGGAGCTGTAGATTCAATCATCTCGGTTTTTAAACAGTTGCATAGGTCAGACTTCGAATTAGAGTTTGAGACTTTGTATGAGTCAATCTGACAAGTGGTTGCTGATTTATGGCAAACAAAAAACAGAACTTCTGTTGTTCTTCAGCAATGTCAATAAAGTAAGTATTCAAAGAAAAGGTTCTGGCATCGTGTTAAAATTTCACTACGTTTTTAAAAGGTAGAAAGAGCTCTCTTGTGAAGAGACAACACTGCTAACCCTTTCAAAGATTCAGCAACAATTTTAATACAACGCTATAACCCTGTCTTCTACAACTTACTTACTTTGAGATTGCCAGAGAACAACAGAAGTGCTGTTTTTGACGCAACCACTAATTTCACCTTATATCTGCCATAAATCAGCAATCACGAGTCAGATTGACTCATCCAAGGTCTCAAACGCTAAGTTGAAGTTTGACCTATGCAACTGTGTAAAAATCGAAATAATTGAATTTGCAGCTCCTTCACAGCAGCCACACAAACGGGGCACAATTTTTTGGGACACCATGAATGTGTATGAATTTTCGTATTAAGCATTTGTTGGGCTGAATGGTATGCTGTACTTTATGAAAGCTATAGCTTATTTGCAGAAAAGTATAGGCACTGCTTCTTTAATAGGACATAAACTACAGTCAAATTTTAGACGACTAGTTGCCTAAGGTAACTTCAATTAGTTCATTACATCTAACTGAAGATCGAAAAGAGACTGGTGACTGGTAGTTTAGAGTTTAAAGAGTGAAAATCGCCTAATTCAACAGCTGTATGGTTATTAAGTAAACTGAAGGCGACGTAAATTGTATAATGTAGCCTGATCGCTTTTAGATGACTCAAAAACATAACAGTATGATTGCTTAGTAAATTAGTGTTGGACATATTTAAACCTAGTCTGAAAGTGATTCCAATCCTAAACGGAAACCATGCGTTGTGTCCGGATTAATAAGAATCCCTAACTTCAAAAATGAATATGCATCTATTGCAGTGGTCAGACTCATGTCTGGGTGTGTTCGACGCCTCTTATGTTAACTTTGCCTTTTAAAGTAACATGTTGCTGAGATATTTCGATGTAAAAGAGAACTGGAGCTATTGTTCCCTAATAATCAAATTGTTAGGGCTATTTTGTTTCATTTGCTTCAAATAGCCACTGTTCAAAAATAGGCCCTGCTCCAAGTCGAATATGCATTTCGGTCATCAGACTCATGTCTGTTCATGTATGGGTGTGTTAGACAATAGACGCCTCTTATGCCAACTCTGCTTTAAAGTAACCTGTTGGATGAAGGTTAGACTTATGATATGACCTGGAGTCCCTTGTTTCTATTATGTGCTCCTTTGACTTGATGATGGCACTTCGGCCAACATAGACTCATAACATTACTCTGAAAACTTGACCCTTTTTAGGCCAAAACTCTGAGCTTCCTAGAATACCAATCAGATTGCGAGAATTATGAATTACTATGGTTACGGCAAATGTGATAGAATTCTTGATTCGATTGAAGAATTGATAGCATTCCCACGGGATTCGAGATTCAAACCCGTAATTCCATCATAATGGACTTTTTAGCTGTTCTGCAAAGAAGCCTGGATCGAGCGTTGTTTTTGTACATTTTTATACGCGAGGTTCGATCGAGTGGTATTGGAGGTTCTATCACTATTGTGCACATTCGAAAATTCTACAAAATGTAGCATACCATCGTTCGATTCTGATTCTTTTTCAGAATAACAAAAAGGTCTATTCAAATGACGAGGGCAAAAAATTGGGTCAGCTTTTTCACTGTTTCATTACGAGTCCCTGTTGAGCAAGGTTTACCGAAGGGATACCAGAGACTCATCGGCCATCGTCATAAGTCTGGATGAAGGTTTCAATGTAAAGGGGATATCATCGTATAAATTAATACATATTAACTTGATTTCTATATCTGAAACGATGCAATACTATTTCAAAGGTTACTGCAATATCATGCGAACTAAAGCTGGATTTCCATAATGTGCAATCATGGCAAGGTCTGCAGTTCTATTTCGAACAAAGCATTCCAATCTTTGATTGACGTCTCCTCGGAGTCAGCCAATCAAATCAGTGGTATATCAAATCGTTTGTATTCAATGAACGATGAAAATGGCACGGTTTCGCTTTGTGTGTGAATAATGGTAAAATTGTAAGGAAGACAAGAGACGAAACCTGCAACATTTGTTTCCAAATACCTCCTGGCACAGATCTAAATGGTATTGAAAATTATCGTCAAACAAATGTGCACTTAGACAAAATAATATTTTGGAAAAAATCAAACATTCTGTTACCAATGTAATTTTCTGTCACAAAAAATCACCGATTTTCCCATCACATAGGCTGGTGCACCAAATCAAAGAGCATGGAATGCTTTCTACGTTTTTGGTTCGCTTCAAGCTAAATTGTGCGCTCATTTATTACAAAGAGGGGTTACAATTCTTGGCTCCTGATTTTCTAATACTTAAATCTTCTCGAGAACAGGTTTTCAGCAGCGTCCAAAGACTCAAGTTCAATAGTTCAGATGACCACGTTACAATAACAGGTTTTGGTTTAAACAAGTATCAATTTACAACTGGCTTTTATTCAATACAATCATGGGTAATTGGGCACCGCAGTTTTACTTCAACTTGCATGCTTCTGTGGAGGAAATTCCATATCGTGTTGCGGGGGAGGTTTTCCCCCGCAGAAGCATATAGCTGCAGCAATTAAGAACAACTGCGGGTTTGCCTATTTATGACACAATGCTGCCTAATGGTGTCAAGCTGGTTCCAGACCCTTATAACTTTATAGAAAGTCAGCCATATTGATTCCATGATCTTGACATGAAGTGGTTATGGTATGATTTACTGCATATGAACAAAGGTACAGAGGTTATTGATGACTCGAGCTTTCTAAATCTTTCTTCCTAAGGCGGGATCATATAAAATCACATCCAAAAATAGATGAAATTTTATGAGAAACACTAAATCATATCAAAACGGCTTTCCTTCTCCTGTTTAATCTGATATTGTAGAAGTTTCTTTCGCAGTTTAATAAAGGACATGATTTCACAGCTAATAATAACGTCTTTCTCAATTACTTATGGATTTGTATGGGGATATCAAGCTCTGAAATGACGTGATAGCTTTTAAATTACAGACGAGGCTGAAGCATAATGGGACCATGACTGACTTGTTCATGGGGCCATACAAGGCCATACAAATTTTGAATGAAGTTAAAAAGTTTTTTCCTATCAGGTTCCATCACCATGTGCATGTTCAAAAATTCTATAAACTGTCCAAAAAATATCGTTCAATTGAAATTCTTTTGTAGAGCAGCGAAAAAAATCCAATTGCATTATGAGGAAGCTCAGTCAAATGATTAATGGTTCTTTGCAAATATAATGAAAAGTGTTCTAAAAAATTGCAACATATGAGAAGCAATGAAACTCCCTTATCCAGTGTTGTCTGGGACGCAGGTTCAAGTCCCTATGATCATATTGTCATGCAGAATAAAACCTTTACAGTTGCAGACATACTGCACTGTGTATGGGTTGACCCTCAACATGGAATTGCCTTGCAACCATTTTTGTATCGTCAAATAAATCATTGGACGTAACTATACGGAAAGCTTTGAGGGAACTTAGGGCAGCTTTGCAGCCTCGGCTCCTCCCAAATTTAAAGTCAAGACTATGATGGGTTTCATTTGTATTTGGCAAATGATTTGGTCGGGGTTTGGTTGAGGCTACACTTCTGGTTCGGGTACTGTAATGCCATCCAAATGAAACCCATCATAGTTATTATTGCTAGTTGTTTATCACAAATTCTCATACTGTATAATTAATCAAATAATCAAAAATTTCAGTATGGTTTGTCCAGTAACTGTAAGGAATTAGCCGATGAACTGTTTGGCAAGAAATTCTTTAAAAATTACACGGAAATTGTGGGTTAATTTACCACTGGTGTGGTTTATGGTCAAAACTTCACGTCGTGTCGTGACAGGTTCGATGCTATGTCAAAATGTATGTCCTCTGAACAATTTGATGATATGACAAAGCAATACCTGGTTTGCATTGCACATGGTTGGCACACCGTCTCTATCCATGCATATGCATCTATGGGTCCAATTTACTAAGCTTTCAAGAAAGTTTCGATTTTGGTCCGGTATTTTCAAAGATAAAGCGTATTTGCAACAAAACAACAATCTCTGAATACTGACTACAAACAGTGTTTCAACATTATTTTGTGTTAGCAACAAAGAAGGACGAAATTTACAATTATTATTCTAATTCAGAATGGCATCTTGAAACACAGGCAATAAATGCTTCCATGAAATGCTGGAAAACTGCCTATAAGAACAGTTTCAATTGTCGACAAGAAGACTCGTCAAAGAACAAAACTTTGAACCAACTGTCCCCTTAATGTGTGCATAATATAACAGAACGCCAGTTTGTCAATTTGGAGCGCCAATCTTGATATCTGTAACATTTCAACGAAAAACGTTAACAAACCTTTTGCTGCATGAATAAAGTTTTTCACATACTTCTTTGAAATTATATCTTTGCTTGTTTTAAAGCAATGGGAAGTTTAAAAGTAGGGGCGTTAGAAACTGTTTTCTCAATAGAGATCTGAAAGTCACCGATAACGCAGTGTTCGTGCTTTCGAGTATATGTCAATGATGAAACCGATGAAACGATTCAAGCAACTTCTACCAAGCTGTACTTATAAGGAATTAGCAGATAAAGAACTTACATGCGGCAATTTTCAAACAAATACCAAATTTCATAAAAACCAATCCAGTGCATAAATTGTACACAAATGCAGGCCGACTTATAAAATCATAGGTTCCTTTGCACGCGGGTGGTTACTGCATACGGCATGGTAAAACTGTAGCAAAAAGGCAACACAAACAAGATGAAAACAAAAGCGTAAATAAAAGCAGAATAGGATAAATACAAACATATGCACCTTCCAGCTTTTGTGATGATCATCTCCGTGCCAACAAGATGAAACTTGTCCCACATCTCTTTGTTATGAAGTGCAACTCTGACATTAGAATCTTGCTCCTTCTTCATTTGTTGTCCTGAACAAGGAGTTCTGTTTGATTCCTCGCTAGCTCTGTTGTTTCCATTGTTGATAAAAGTAGCCATACTGTCGGAAAGATGCGTGGCTAGACTCTGCGCCATCTTTTCTCTTGATGGGGAATTAGGCCTTACATCAGCGGCTTCAGTGGCACCGTCTGTGCAAACGAAATAGATCTTTGATTAGTTACTATGCATTATGTGAACAGTCATTTATATTCATAGATTTAACGGAGATGTTAGCCGCATGTTACAAACCTTTGTTTGTCAAGAGAAAATGCGCAAAGAGTGGCATGGTAGCTAACTTTATAGTTGAAAGAACAATGGACTTGATACTTTGAGCAAACGTAGAATTAAACGGGAGCCTGATGGTGGAGAATTCATTGCGGTTATCTTCTTGAGAAAAATGAAAAACTTCCTAACTGCTCATTCGGCGGGTTGCTTCTTGGGATATCTATAATTAGAACATTAAAGCATGATTTTCTTATTTGAATTCAATCCGAATGGGTTATTAAGTTAATAAACGCAGTTATTGAGAAATGAAACAGGTATAAATTTGGATAAAGAAGGATAGTGGAATTGAATTATCAAAGGAGCTGTCAAAAATGACATCTACGAAATTAAAGAACTGAAATAAGAAAAAACAAATTAATGAATTAGAATGATGAAATAGATAAATAAAGTTAATTTGTCAATAAATAGAAAAGAAGTTACTATGCGATAGCAGCAAGGCAAACTTTGTAAAACAAAAGATTCCAGTTTACGAGAAGACAAAGCAAATTGCCTTACAGAATAATAGATTTAACACCTCTGAGTGCACTCAATCCAATAAAAAAATAATCAAAGGAGGAGAAGCATCACGGTTGGCTGCCCAGGAGGTGTGAAATCTTTTCTTTGAGGCTGTCAAATCGCTTTTTCGTTAACAAAAGTGTATGCTTTGTTTCAGAAAATTCTCCCTAGGTATCAGTTGGTTTAGAATTGAGAAAGATAGCATCGATCAATCGGCAGTGAAGAACTACGGCAAAATTTCTTTCATGCAGCGAATCATCAGAAGAAACAAACAAATGATAACAAATACATACATCTTTAAGAGATTTTGAACAAGACAAGGAAAACAGTTGCAAGAAAATCCGAAGATAGGCGATGATTATTTACTCTAGGTAAAGTTGAAGATGAATACACGTGCAACAAAATCCCTTATCTTCAAAATGCAAAAAGGACTTTTGCAAGCAGCTGGCATTTTACGGGTAAACACTGTTTTAGATCGAGACAATTTCCTTATTTAATCTTATCAATAGATCTTAATGAACTGCTACCTTCACTTAATTAGCATAAAAAACGACCTCAGGAGCTTAGGAGATGGCAAGCAGGACTAACGCGCAGCAAGAGTATGAAGCCAAACGAGGCCAAGTGTATTAAAGCCAGGATTGTATATTATATCCAGAAAATGCCACGCTGGTAGGCTGTGCATCCGATCTTGCGATGCTTGTAGCAAAGTGTAATGTTAATTGTTTGAAGGCAGGAGCACCGCAAAACGATGCAAAAGCAAAGATGACTATTTAAATAAAATATTGATCATAAATCAGAAATAATATATCGCCTTGGCATATCACAGCCAGCTTCTGCCAGAAGGCCACTTTTTCGTGACAATTTTCTGTATGATGCTCTAAACTGAGTTCAAAAGCATAATCGAAATGGGAAAGGGTGGGTAATATTTTCACAGCTCCAAACATCAGTGATTGTTAAATTTTACAAGAGCAAGTTGAAAAAAACTACACCCCATTATAATACTTTTATTACATTATTTACTTAATGTTCTGCTGCTCAAAAAGCAGAGTAACCTGTCAAGAGATTTTTCAACATGTATATACTCCAACATGTATGCTGTTGAGCTTCTTTTTGCAATTACGAGGGCATCCTAGTCCAAAGAACTCTCTTTTATACGTTGAGTCACAACCAAAATATATGCCTGGAAGGGACCAACAAATCCCTTTCTTCAGTGATATGATAGCAATCTCATTTTGCTGTTACAATTAAAAATTTTTGAAAGATGGCGTATATTCAAACAGTGCTAATCAAAAAAGGGCAGCAACGTGCAAAAACCAACAAGTAAATGTAGGAAAATGTGAAAAAAAACAATGGGAAATAAAAACCGGCAAAAGCGAAATACACAGAGGCAAAAGCAACGTTTCGGATCCATTCACAGATCCATCATCAGCAAGTGAAAGTGGGCGTAAATCGCCATTAAATAGGGCAGCAAAAAGGGTACCAAAAACGGTAAAAAACGTGAAAAAAACGACCAGAAAACAACCCTTGATTTAGGCTCAAACATCTTCAAAGACTTTAGGAAATCTAAGGACAATTTTGAGCTGTCTTCAATCTTCCATGTCTTATAAATGTTCAAGACAGTTGAGGACTAACTAACTAGATTTAAGTCGTAGAAAGAAAGGATTTAAAGGGAGTACATTACTCTCCACAGTTTCCAGAATAATCCTTAAAAGTTCTCCACAGCTTCCAGGATCCATGCCGATAGGCCTACAAACACATCCTATCAAAAGCTTGTCTAATAAAATTACTAGTTGGACATTTTGTTGACACTTGTGTGCGTAAGTCATTAATTTGCTTACACCCTCACCGTAAACATCACAGAGAGAAGAAGCAGGGGTCCAAGGAAGCGGGAATTTTGTGAGTAACGTTTCTAGGACACTCCTTCTTTCTGGGTTGACTGCATGGGGCTTGATTGAACAAATACTACGGTCACGTGAGATGCACATCTATTTTATTCACGCGACTGAAATTGTTTATTTGGTGCAATGCAATGTGTGCAAATATGGGATTGCCGTTCTGATGGTACTAATTTTAAACTGATTGTTATAAAATGCGATGGGTGTATATGTTAATTTTGATATAGCAAAATGCTGTAACAATTTATTTGTACGCAAGTTAAGCTGCAAGGTTTCCGTTACTTCAAGTCCTTGACTTGTGGCTTCAAACTCCGAAGAGCCTCAAGAGATCGCAAGAAATATTCTGGGAGAACAGTGGCTTTAAATTTTCGCTAGGTTCCCTCAATTTTAGGGTGGTTAAGTGGCAATGGGAGTACAAGTCCAAAGGTTCTGAATTAAAGTCGGGGAATTTTTAAGAGGATCTCAAAGGCAATTTAAAATTAGTACAACTGTAATCTTTCTTAATATGAGAAGTTATTGACTCCATTTTAAGTTCTTCTCTTTGGTGGTTCTTCAGTTGCATTTTCATGCCATAAATGAAGCACTTTTAGATTTTCATTCTAAGTACAGATCTGCTTTCCACTGAGAATGCAAGACGACATAGGCGTAGAAGACAAGGGGCTGGGGGCTACAGACCCTTTGGAAAAATATGCAAGCAGTAAAGGCTGCAAGTCCCACAGGCACTGAAGATTACTGATAAAGAGCTAATGAAACCGAGTTATATGCTGAAAACATCATGTATGACTTATGTATACTTGCTTACTACGCATCCTCACCAAACTCATATTAAGGGGATGCATTTTTCCTTTAAAACGTTTTTTCTCAAGGATTTGCAACAAAATACAGAACGAGTGAAAAGTTTCAGCACAGACACCAAGAGCTCCAGGATTTACAGTTGCGTAGTATCTCAGAACCGGCCGGCTGTTTACTCCATGATCCCCGTTTCTGGGAAATGTAACGGTGCAGTATCTAAAGTGATAATTGCTGCCAAGATGTAAATAATCATGCAGTTTTATTAGGATATGTAATGATATGTAATATGGCATAGTGAGATGCAAATTGACAGAAATCAAAGCACACGGGATACACAAAGATTGGCACTTTGAGAAGAAGGCAGGGTTTGTTGTATACTGTTGAGAATGAAGGAAAGTTGTCAAACACACGAGACAAAAAAGGTTGGTGCGTTAGACACAATGATGCACAGAGGAGCTTTTGTACGAAATTGCTTGACAGAAAAGGAAAATATTGATATCCTAGCACACGAGATACAAAAAGAGTGGTGTGGTAAAGTTAGACACTACGATTAAGTAAAAGGGAAGTTTTGTAGTAAACTGCTTGAGAAAGAACAAAATATGGACATCAAACCCAAGAGACCAAGGCTGTAACGTTTGAAATTATGACGAGCAAGAGGGACGTTTTATAGGAAACTTCTGGAGAAGGATGGAGAATATGCACTGGAATATGACATTACTGCTTGGCGCAAATGTATAAGGAAAGCCACTATATCAACGGCACTTGCTGGATCCAGTAAGATGCTTGCAATGTAATGAAACAAATGGAAATAAACTTATATGTAGGAACACCACCACATGATGAAAAATAAAAGCAAATAGAATTCGGAATTCCTAAGCTACCATATGCACTGTTCTTTTTTCATCGTCTTGCAGTATTCCCGCTAAATACAAATTGATTGTTGGATAGTGCACAAATTGAATCAAAGAAGAAGTACTGCCTTTATAAAGATTTTAAGACGAATGTTTTTACGATAGCGGAAAGCTGAAAATAAGACAACACGAGTAAGCACATGCTCTTCCATTCCTCCTCTCTTATATATACTACCACTATTCGCTAATATCATTCAAATGATGGAAACTTACCGTCAAATGCTACCATTTTCTGTCTTCATATAATATAGCCAATTGCTGATTGCATCTCCAAGCAAGAGGCGTTGCACCTCGGCTGTTGATGTATCACTGTGGACGCGACGAGACGAGTACAAACGGAAAGAGGCAGATAGATTGATAGAGCGAGAGGCAGGACAAGTACGCTGAACAAAGAATATAAGTTTAAGAGTAAATCAACTAACCTGATTTCTGTAAAGTGATTTGATCCGATGTGACACTTGATAATTCTGCAGGTGGAGGCAGAGACGCGATAGATAGAGATGCACGTGTGAAATTATCAGTTGCACCACTTTCCATTCTCAGTCAATAAAACAACAAAAACGACAACAAAACAGCAGGATGAATCTGTGTGAATCACTTCAATTGAATATCTTTCCGAATCTCTGTCCGAGTCTCTATCTTTTCAGCTCTCTTCGCTGCTGCTTGTCAATGCTCCCAGCTATTCACAAGCACATGAACTCCAACGTTCCCTTTTCACAACTGGATGAACAATTAAAACGACGACAATACGACTGCAGAGTGAAACTTTCAACTCTCTCTTTTTCCGTCTCTTTACTTTAGTTCTGTTCGCGTCTGCTTGACAATGATGCCAGTTTTAACCAAAAAATCGAAACACTCTTCTACTGTCGGACGAGTTTTCAACTTCCTACTTCTTCGTTAGCCTGACAACACATTCTGTACTGCAGCTCTTGTGCGGAAATTTTAACTCCGTTCGAAATGTCGGTTTCTTTGATAATGAGTGATTGACAGTTTTCTCTCTATCGTCATTTATTAGGCCAGACATGGAGCCGAAGCTTTGCTGTCGTCAGTCTCCTTCGCCTCAGGTGCGAGCGAGCCATCAGTTGATTCAAAATGAAAATGCGCAACCGCGCAGCAGCAGATGTGGTAACCGCATTTTCTTGATTAAACAGACCCCTGCGATGCAGCGTAACCACGCGCTGCAGCAGACTGCGATAGAATAGGCTGTGCTGCTAAAGTAAAGAAACATGAAAGTAGCTGCGTTTATCGATTGCTCTTCAGCAAACGTACAAAAAGTGAAATCTGCAGGGTTGGGGATCCTTCGAGTTAAAATCATGCTAATGGCCGTTACGCCTCGTTTTTCTGCATTCACTTGGACAGCATTAAAAACCAAACTTCACAGGAAAAGCTGGTAGAGTTGAACAAGCAAGTGAATCGAATACTCTAACATAAATCACCAAAAAGAAACATCCTGGAATGTCTTCAGGGAGCAGTCAAGTTCTTCTGCCCATAACAAATTTCTTGTTGCACAAGTTTTACGTCATCTTAAAGAACAAAAATCGCGAAAATAAATCCTACATAATCATAAGAGATTTTACGCATATTTTTCTTATCATTTGCCACTTCTCCTAGAAAAAGCTCCTCTCCTTTTAAAATGTCTTTGCAGATAGGCAGACCAACCATTTCCACCGAGCTGGCTTTCCTCTGAAAAGTTTTAACATGAATGTGTACTAACAACTACAAAGTACTATGTTCTGTGTTCCTCCTTAAGTATAGAAATGACAACAGATGTGCACACTAACATTCGAGGGCTGTATCTCTTCTGGAAAGGCGTACGAGACTTTTTAAAACGACAGGATTTAAGGGATTTTTTACAGATTTTCCTTGAAAACAAATGGATGTTTGCCAAAGGTGTGCGAGATTTTTACAGCGTGATGCGCCCCTCACTAACATCGATGCTCCATTTTCATAGGCCAGATACGAGAGAAAAACCGGTCGCTTGATGAAATTCAACCATAAAAGGTCAAGTTGGCCTTTACGGCAGCACCATATCAGAGTGAATTCAGTTAAATGAAGTTGATTGAATGACCTGGCTGAGAGATCATCAAAACCTAGGCCAAGATTCCAGTCAAAAGATTTTGGTTGAGTTGATGAGGATTTAAGACAATATCTTGTAACAGTTTTTCAAGCAAGTGTGAATTGGGCATGAAAACCATTTCATAACAGAAACGAATCACACACGATGCTCAACAGCCACAAAATACCGTTCTTATTTTTCAAAGTCTCAACAAACTCAAACTTTTTCCACAGGTGCAAATCGACGGGTTTTACGCCTCGAACTTGTGATTTTATCACATCGAAAATCAGCCGCAAAATCTCACAAATGGAAATCTTGAATTGGCAGTCATCTTCAAAACATGGCTAGGCCTACGCACAGACTCTAGTCGTAAACGAAGAGTAACAAAGATACTCAATGCTTTCAGCTCCCAGAAGGTAACGAAATAGATCAAGAAACATCATGAGAGGATAGGCTTGGGACTGGAAAAATTCTCAAGAAAGCTAAATAGGATAAGAAGAGACATGAATCTCCTTTCAACTGCCGCAAAACCGAGACAGAACCACGAAATGCTATAAAAGTACACAGGTGAACCAACTAAGAAGTCAATGGCAAGCCTATCTATCGAAGTCTAGGCCTCGACCTGAAGCGAAATGACCTCGTTTAGGTGAGCAGCCACGGCCAAATAACAAGAGAACAACAAAATAGTTGCTTTAAGAAAATTTAAAATGAAAACATTGTGTTGATTTCCATAAAAATGAGACCATGTTAAGATGGTATATTAGTTATCAATAATGAAACAGACAAGCTCATTTCAGTTCAAAACTTGACTTTACGTGGGCAACACAATCATCTCGGCAAAATTTTGCAGAGGTTTAGTATTTCAAGCCGCTATCTACCCTGATTTTAAAACTATTTTTATCCTCCTACCTAAGTCGGAATAAAACAAACAACTATTGATACTTTAAATGGATGAGTAAGATGAAAAATACCAAATTGATTTAGTGATTTGAGTATCAAGCTGCTTGATACTCAAGTCACTAAATCAATTTAATATTTGCCTTTAGTGGGCTGTGCATCAGGCAAGAAACAGCCAGACTTATGTTGATTTGAAGACATGAAGCATGACGAATAATCATCTGGAAAGATCAAATCGAGCAGGACATCCCTATGAGTGAGGGGAATTATTAGAACGAAAGGTGAATATCGTGCAGTGTGCAAATCCTACGGATAGACATTCATCATGCAGTAACTGTGAGTTTAGACCAGCTTCAAAGGTGTCGGATCCACGCCTTTCTCTTAACCATCTCTTGGTTAATGAGCACCCATATCCTTACTGCAACGTATGGAGATCTAGCTCTCCATAACCAACAAATGGACAAACTGTTGTCACTTCACTTAGGACAGCCATCCCACTACACAACACTCGTAATTGCCTCCTTGCCAACCGTCTGAATCAAGGGGCTTAACAACTCATGTATTGATTCAGATGAATCTCAAGGCTTGTCATTTGGCGACTCTAAATGGAAAATTAAAAATTGGAAAATTAAGGAAATGGTCGCTTTTTCAGGGAATTCGTTATGGGGCATCCTTTTATTACGGGCCTAGTTATGTCATGGCATGGCATGGCATGGCGTGGAGGTTATAGGAGCTCCAGCGCCACTCAATCAAATCTTTCACTTCAAAATGCATGAAATTCTGCTGGGTACAGGCTCTCTTGTAAAACAGCTAAAATTTTCGAGAGTTTTGCAAAGCAGTATCATCCAAGAAAGGGTAGTGTTTTGATTATCCTGATAAAAGGGGGTAGGGGCAAGGAACGTCTCTTCGCGTTCGCTTGTCATCAAAGAAATCGTGACGCACTGTCGACTTAGGGATGGCTGCTATTCTCATGAATTTTCCAAACAAAAGCTGAAACAGCATTCGCAGTCACAGGCATGCTCTCTGAAAGTTACTGGCTGTAAATGGTTGTTTCTTGCTCTCGTGTAGATGGGCGCTAAAGCACAGTAAGGTTCGCTACAATTACTTCCAAAATTGGCACCGATCCGTTTTTTTCGTGCTCCATAATCTGGGACCTCATGTCTTTAATCCTTCTTGATGCCTCTCGACAATAGGAACCGGCATCGGTATTTGGAGATTTCATGAAAATCACGCCACTTAAAGACAGGAAATAATATAAATAAACCGCCAATGACCGCAGGCGATGTTTCATGTTCCAATCTTGCAAGACGGCGCCAGATAAAATCGGTTTTCTTTATACTTTATGATCGCATTTAGGAACAGTGATCACACCTTGATAACAATACCACACATTGAACCTTTGAGAATGAAACAAATCTGATGATCGCATTCTGCTGTGACAATTTGCTTGGAAAATTACATGATATAATGAGTTTATCAAAGTAACGAAATGTTGAACTATTTTAAGAAAATGTAATCTCTGTTGCGAAAATGTACAAGCGAGAAAAGACCAAGTACGATGAATCCTAGCAGTTGCTCATACAAACGAGATCAACATCAAACCGAGACTGCTCATACTGATGCGCTTTCGGCATAGAAAAGACTTCCTTTAGAGTCCTTATGAATGTAGTCTGCATGCAGACTTACCTCCAGTAGAAACCTCTCCAAAATAAATCAGTTGAGTCTGCGCGCAACGCATTCATGAATCAGTTAAAAAAAGCACACAACCTGAATTTGGAGCAACTTCTTTGAACCAATCACATCGCAGAATTTCAATTTCTTTTGGTATGAATGAGAACAACCCTACTCAAGGCTAAAAATTTCGAAGCCATGGGTAAATATTGGTTAGTCATCTGAGCTCCTCAATTGCAAAAGTAAACTTTTGCTCATAAAAGATATAATTTACTTTCTTGTCAGAAGTTACTGACTTCCTTCCTTTTGTGCTTCGAATGGTTTGTTTACCGAGCAGCATCAAAATGATTCAGAGGTAAACAAATAAATTTCCAAGGATTAACAACAAGAATAACAAAGGGGTGCAAAAACGAAAACGGAAATGATGGGAGGGTTGAAATGATGACATTTGCTTGCAAAATCTTCTGTTCAAAAGGATCATGAGAATTCTGACAAAACTGAAACCATTTTTAGAGACATATTGGAGAGAAGGCTGCAATGCATGGTTATGACTCAGCTGACCTATTTTGTAAATGAATGAGGCCACTTTGTTGACGTACAGAATGAATGAAAATTTACCTTTTACAGCATATGACTCAAGGGTGATTGATTATGCTGCTCATAATTAAGGCAGCTTAAAACACATTATGAAATCTATAAAATTGTTGTACAATGGGTAAATGTATCTTCGTGTGCTCTGCTCTATGATGAAAATTATTTTCTCTGAATTAAGTTTACTTCTGACGAGTAGCTAACTCTAGAAACAAGTACTTGTTAGTCAAAAAAGGAGACTGGGAAGGGCCGTTATTTCTGGTAAATGGCGGAAACAAAAAAATTATGTAATGGCTGCCACAGGGATTCTACGAATGATAAATGCTTCTCCACAGAACTGCTGCTTTTAAATTCTCGATTGAATTTAAGCACAAGAACAGAATAATACACGTCAAGAGAAACAAAGTGAGCACAAACTTTTGTCCCTGCAACGAGATCAAAGAAAAAGAGGCAAAGAAGATTTAGGCCAAACTTGACCTAAGATTCCCAGTGGATAAATTCTCAACAGAGCAACAACAACACCAATGCAACTCAATCAAATAAATGTACGTGAAAGATGTTGGTGATTGACGCATCTTTTGGTTATCAAAACATTGATTTCCACTGCTTGCTTAAAATCTGAACAATTTCAAACAAATTAAAATGATATATGATCAAGGACGAATAATTAATGAAGTGTTTTATTAAATGATCGCAACCAGGATGAAAGCTGAACGAAACGGAAATGGGAGGCGAATGTGGCGTATGAAAATAGATTGTATGAAACCAGATAAAACCAAAAACCAAGGGAAAAAGCACCGATTTTAAATCAACTTTCCTGCGGACGTTATTCACCTTATCTGATCTTAAAAACAAAAACTGTTCGATTTTAACCTTTTTGTGTTTGTGTAAACTGCCAGCTTTTATTTAGTAGGTGGATCGATCAGATTATAAAGTTTGAATTTACGCAGTTTTAGGCCATGTGGCGTGACATGTGTTATCCACACCTCTCAGGTTTTGAGGTCGGCTTGTCAATATCAAATGTCCTTGGTTGTGGAAATAGTTTGCTGTTCTTGAGTGTCTTTACTTTATCTCTTTGAGGCCAATTTCAAACACATCGACGCTCTGTAAGTAATGTCAGCCAGGCCAATCAAAATGTGCTATACTTACTCTGATGAATATAAACCCACGTGCCCTACTTAACATTTCACAAAATCGGCTTTTCGTAAAAGCTTTGGTGAGGATACGAAACATGAGAATCTATTGTTTTGAACAATCCTGTCTAAGCCAATCATCAACGGTAGTGTGATGAAAAGGTATGAATAACGTGCAGTAGATACCATTACTTTAAAAATCAAGAAAGACTGATCCTGATATCATTATACGATGCAATCGCTTGTGTCGGGAGATGTGGATCGGTACGCGCATATGCAGAAAGTTTCAGACAAAATGGCCTTCCCAAAGAGATCGTGGCTGGTTTTCCCCTCTTCCTTGAAAATCGGTCAGCAAGAATTTCATTAGGCTCCATATTCAGCACATGAGGTATTTGACTGGAATCATGAAATGCCTTTATGAATCTGATTGAGGTCCACGCATAGCCTTTGCTTTTGAGAACCATAAACAAATTACAGGAAAACAATTTATGGGGAACTGGAACGAGCTTTAAACTGTCTTTATTGTTGCATTCTCAGCATTCCTACCATCCTATTCTATAATAAGATCTGGTGTAGCTGTAGAATCTTACGAATCTAAAGCGGCGTAATATTTACAGTTGTTGTTGAATGAAGTTTGACAAAACAAAATGGGAGGGAGCTTAATCCTAGTTTCATAAAAGAGATCTTTGTCGAAAAAACAGTCCTTATGGGTTAAGAAACTGCCATAATCTACTACTGCCACAAGCGCGTACTACGTGCTATGGGGATTAGATTATGGCAGGCACTCCCCAATGACATGGAACAATCTGATACCCTCCCCAGCTTTAAAAGGAGAACAAAAACCTGGACAGGAGAGGAATGCCAATGTAGACTGAGTAGACATGTCGTGGTTCAGGTTGGGTTCTTGAGCGGATAAAATATGTTGCAGTGATTCGAAAGAAAATGCCAACTGGGGGGGGGGCATCGAGATTTGGGAAAAGACTGAAATATGTAAATTGTTAGAATACAATAATTGCAGCTTAAAACGATCTAATTAATGTCCCGAACAGCAAAAATTTTTGCTGTTGAGTCTCTTGAACAGCTTGAAAAATCAAAATGTTGGATAGAACAATTGGCAGGAATTGGAAGGTTCAGCGGTTATACTGTGATCTACTTTGAAAATATCCAGTTAAAAAGAGAACTTTACTTTACTTCCCTTCCTCTTCTTGGCTGATAATCCCTGACAAAGGTGCTCACAATTTTACCCCAGCCATAGGAGTTTGTAATATTTTTGAAGGAAAAGGCGTATATCTTATTCAAATTGACATACCTGTTGCGTTTGAGGAGCTTTCTTTTTCTTTGGTCTTTTAAATTTTCCTCTCAACGGTTCAAGAATTAATGATAACATTATTGTGATGTAATTTGATATCTAAAAGAATATGGTAAGATGGAAATTAAGAAAGTGAGGCTCTATTAAGCCGAGGGGGGCTTATTTAATTTGGGACACTCCAGAGGGGGACTTGAAAAGGGAGGGGGCTTATTAGAGAAGAGACTTATTCACAAAATCATATGACAAAGATATATATGATGGCTTTTCAGTACTTTTATCCCATATTTTGCAGATTCAACATATAATTTTTTGAGTCAAATGTAAAAATTCTACACAGCTTTCATTACAAACCATATTACAATCAACATGCAAACTTATTCTGCTAAATGAAGGGAACATCTTTTAATTTCTGGAATTTGATATAAGTGGGCCTTTATAAAGAGGGGGGCTTATTTGAAATTTTAGCTTAGCGGGGAGGGGCTTATTAGAGAGGGGGGTGAATAGAGAGGAGGGCTAAATAAATCTTTTACGGTAGTTTAAATCAGACGTTTACAAACAAACAGATTGCAAAGAACCAGCGTTGTGTTGAAAGAAACAGCCTATTTTTCTGGCGTCGATTCTTCAAATTACTAATGCATTTAAATATTTATCACAGAATAATTCTTTAAATGTGAACGCATTTGATTTACTGGAAAAAGACAGTCACTTTCCTTGAACTGAAAGTCTAGTTGCGCCTTCTTACAGACCACATAAAATAAACAAATCAGCATACTATTCTATGTCTTTGAAAAAGATCGTGTCATGCCAGTAATTTTATTTTGTAAAAATAAACCTTTCTAACCATAGCTGTGCCAGACTTTCCTTTGCAAAGGCCAGTTTTATGGAAGGGACATATATCAATGACATAATGTATGGTGTACACCATTGAGGATTGCTGGCCAAAAGGCTTTTTTAGCTTCTAAGGATTAAAACTCACATCAATTGAAGAAACAAATGCAAAAACTTAAGCTTGCTGAAATTGGTTGAAAATTTTGGTTTTGCAAGCGAAAAAAGGAATTTAATCACCTCTACTAGCAAACAGACATTTTCTAATTGTGAACCATTCATCGTTTCTTTTTCTCCAGTCTTCAGTACCAAATTTTCTTTACAATTTTTAAATGATTCTGAAAAAAACAAAGCAGATTTAAAACGTGTTTCCTTTCACTAGCGCTTATCGCCAGCGACCTTAATTGATCCCGTCAGATTTAAAACGATTGAACAAAAAGATTTAAACTACGTTCACACGATGCCGGCACATTTTGAAAACGGTAAAAAATGTGACGGCAGCAAAATTTTAGTTAGCGTTCACACGATGCAGGGACAATTTGAAAACGATAGGAAATTAAACGGTAAAAACTCGTTGCAAGACTTTGATGCCAAAAAAATGAACCTACGCCCTATGAATCGATTAGTCTCCTTCCAGAAGTGTCGAAAAATTTTTTGTTTTCATCATTTTCGAGTGTTCACACGATGCCATTTCCAAAATGTGCCGGATAGTGTTTTATTTTCAAAATCTACCTTTTCGAAATCTACCTGCAAAAATGTGCCGTTTTCGTGTGAACAGGAGGCCTTTCCGTCACATTTTTAACGTTTTCAAAATGTGCCGGCCGGCATCGTGTGAACGCCGTCTTAAACCAAACTGGCTCTATGAGAGTTGAATAGTCATTTTAAAGAACCGCCAATGAGGTCTAAGAAGTGATGTAGATTGAATGACAAGCAATGAAACGAAATATAGTTGAGAATATATAACACTCAAGTCTTTTTGTCCGTTTCAATTGAGTGCACAATGCTCCTATAATGCTCAGCTGAAGTCTGAAAGCTTTGCCAGCCTTTAAAATTGCATTTTATCTAATGATATAATTCATGGCATATTTTGGTCGACACAAGTCTTGAGAATATTTTGCAACCAACAGTCTTCGCCAGCTATAAATAACAAAAATTTACATTAAATATACACATGGCCTAGAATACAGAAAGTAACTGTTAGTATTGTTACATTAGGATCTATATCTTGCTTTCTTGTACGAGAAATTCCTCTTGTGTGACATAAATTCTGGTACATTTTAAGGTGATCTTTTTAAGTGAACAATATATTGGACCTATATCTTGCTTTTTTGTGTGGGTAATTTCTATAGTGTGACGTAAATTCTGGCAGATTTTTAAAGATGATGTTGAGTGAAAATTTTTATTGATGCCAGTGAATAGCTCTATTGAGTGATGAAAACTCTTATCAAAATTGTTTTTTTATACCTTGTTTTGTTCTCGAGCTATCTACGATTTTGAAGGACAGGTTGATGGCGTCGTTCTGTTTCCATAAAGTATACAAGGTTGATTATGCTTCGAAAGACAAATTGAAATAAAAAACTTGCTTCAATTAGCATTCCTTTCTAAACATCATTTAAAATCACGAGACAACTCATATTTAATTTGTGTAGCTCAGCTGCAAAGTTCTTGCCATCTGTAACTTTCCGAAAATACGATACAGCTATATTTCCATATAGCATCCTGGTAATTTGCAAACAAAATGACGTCAACCATCGCTACCAGAAATGAGTGGTAACTTCAGAACAAAATGAGACACCAACAATATATAAACAGGATCTTTTATTATTCAACAGTGCTATTTATTTGAAACAATAAAAATTTTTGCTTCAAAATTAAAAACGAAATAATTGAATTATTGTGTTTCTAAAATATTAAATCTTACCTTTTAACCATTTTAGTAGATCTTCAATTTGTTTTTGCACGTTTGCTGCAAGTTTTGCTTTGTCTGTCATAACAAGAGAAACATTCGTAATAAATTCAAAGAAGATGAGGGAAGGGGGAATTTCATGAAAATAGCATATTTCAACTCATTTGATGCCACCAAATATCTAAATCGTAAACCAGAAGGGTGAAAGCCTTGCGCTTGATGTAGGCATTCATAAACTATCGTTTTCTTGGAAAATATTCATATTTTCTCAGGGAGTTTCGAAATTACAATGGTTGCAAGTTTTTTGGCAAAGTTTGTTTTGAATTCTTAAAAGCAAGGGAAAATTTTCTAATTTTGAAAATACTTCAGGTCTGAGAAAAGTCCAACGGTGAAGAAATTGCGGATTTTAGTGCCAAGCGCCGGTAGCGCATAAATAGCAAAGCGCTAATCGAGTCGGCGACCCCTTTTCATGACGCTCAAGTGGTGGGGCCCTACCGGGTATCGAACGCACTCCGCCTGACTGTTTTGACTGCATAGTCAGAGGATTTCACTACTGCACCACAACATCTTCAGTGGAAGCAAAAAAAAGCTAAACTCTCTTTCAAGCCATTCAGGTCAGAGAAATACTGGGTGAGTCAAAAAAAAAACTTTATCCGTTTGGCAGGCTGCGGAATAAAATGTATGTAGCTGATATTCAAAACTGAAATATATCAATCTATCAGTCAAAGGCTACCTTAGATGAGAAAATTCTGTTTCGTAAAATAACTCATCTGTAAGACCCAAATATTAGAAAAAATGCTTGTAAGGGGTTTGTATGGGAATCGAGAATTCAACGTCCCATTCTAGTCCATGCTTTATGTAGCATTGAAGTATTGTCAGTTTCAAGATTGAATTTTAATTTCAAAGGCAAGCAAATTATGGACCAAAATGGAATGTGGAATCCTCGCTCCCAAACATGCCTTTTTCAGACATTTTTCCACTCTTAGGTTCTAAAGATGAGTGATTTTCGCAAACTAAATTTTCAAATCTAAGTTAGCCTTTGACTGAAAGATTAACATTTTAGTTTTTGAATATCAGCCACATACTTTTAATTCCGCAGTTTGCCAAACGGATAAATTTTTTTTTGATTCACCCGGTATGTCATAGGACTTTACACTGACAATCTTAAAGATCAAGAACCTATGCTCGAAGTTAGTCGTTAGTTCGAAAAGCATTAATGTTTTCCAACTTTATCAGTATCTCGCAATCCTATGTGACATATGGCAAGCACTCTCTGAAGCGATAATAAAATTCATCTTTCGTCAAAAAAACCGAAGACGATAGATTATGAATAACATAATATCAATCAAAGCAGAAAAATTGTAATATTGCGTTTTACAAAGATAAGCAATAATAAAAAGTAAGATAAAAATTCAATCAGATAAATAATGAATCGAATAGAAAAAACATTGAATAAAAGCATTTACAAGCAGAAAGAGAGAAAGAATGATGAAGACATAAAGTGAATATTTGTTAACAATTAAAATCATTGCCGGAATTCTAGGTCAAAGGGAAGATTTACAATCAGTTCTATCGCATCATTAAGAACTTTATCTGGATTTAAGTGTAGAAAAACCATATTTTACAATGTAAATATTTTACAGGGACAAACAACTTAAATGCGAAATACAGATCGAGGTCATTTAAGGATAAATGAAAGGATCAGTTTCGCTAAGACCGGTGAAAATTGAGGAACAAATTAAGGTGAAAAGAAGTCTCGTCTCCGGGGATTAAGACACGTGGTCTTAGGCCCATGCCGGTGCCAATACAAATGCAAACGGCGATCGAAGGATTTAACACCGTGGAATATAATTGTAACTGAATTCTAACTAAATTGATATTTATACAGGAGACCACCAACCTTTCTTGTATTACAATGAGAATGAGATCTATATGTTATAGATACCAATTTAGTTTTAAATTGTTTTGAATAGACGATTGTGCTAAAGATAGCAGCAAGGAATTTTTACCAAGATGCGTTGCACTCTTTAATCGAATTCCTATAGGATCGTTAAGACATTCGTAATTAGAACGCAATGCATCTTGATAAAAATCCCTTGCCGCCATCTTTGGCGCAATTCTATTAGCTACTTATTTAATTCTTTGCACCAACTATGAAAACGCAATGACAAGAAGAGACCATTTTTGTGAATTTTAAGTAAATATGTATTTATTCATAAAACTGTCAATTTGCTTCTAATGTAATCAGATTTATTTCTTAGCAATTTGAAATTGGTTGTTTTACGTTTGCTAATTGCTTTTTGTACCATATGCAAAAACATGATAAAAAGAAGAAGCTATCAGAGAAAAATTTCCCTCAGTTTAGAATAAATTTGTGTTCAATCAGAAGACTGTCAACTCTCTCGGAATCACATAACCAAATCAATTACAAAGCGATTTATAACTTAGCCATTTCAAGATAATTATGATTAATTCTATCTTAAATAAATAATTTTTGTACCAAATAACAGCAATGGTACGGAGTTAGTTATGCTAACTTAGTTAAATGCCATCCTGAGCTAACAAACCATTGAAACCTATTTTTATTTACATTTACATTTTATAATCTGTTTTGCTGGAAACTCTTTTCTATTTACAATGAATAAGTTAATCATAGAACCTCTCTTAAAGTGTAAATTTCTACCCACGTTTTTGAAACAACATAATTTTTTCAGAACACAGGTGCTATGACTGCTCAACCATTTCTGCAAAGTTTACTTCTTTAAAGATTAGTTAGCAATGTTTAAGAAGGATTTAACGAAGAAGCAGTTGTTATAAATAATTGCGGGTTTTCACTATGTGTTGGGTCTTCAAAGAATTCAAAATTAAAGTTCTAAGTCAGAGAGAAGATTCCAATTCCACGTTGAATTAGAATTTACCCATAAACGATCTTAAAGCTAAGCTTTTCTGCAAAAGCTTGGACCGAGCGACATTTTATATATTGTCACACGAGGGATTCGACTGAGTAGCGTCAGGGCTTTTATCTCCATGGTACACATTCGAAAATTCTACAAAAAGTATCAAAATATCGTTCGATTCAATTCCTTTTTAGGACAGCTAAAACGTCTATTACTAAAAAAATCAAGAATGATAGTTCATACCTTCTGTAACGAGTACAGACTGAAATAGCTTTGCCGTCAACGATGTTGGTTCATGAAAGCATCCATCAATAAAAGGCAGCCATCTTGATTTTGGTGGGCTATGAAGTCGATAACGTGATGCACACTGAAAAAAGAATACGTCCCTTTGAAACAAAACTTCGATAACCTGCAGGGAACAAGTTTATTGAATTTCCATGGGTTTATTATGATGAGCCACTATTTAAGGCTATTTCAAAATTTTGTACCATAAATCATTTGTTTATATATCCCAAAATATGAAAGCTCCAGCTTAAAACAATTAGACTTTAAGAAGAAAGGTCGAAATAAGATACTTTTGCATTGGAACCCTTGTCCAGACTAAAATTGCCAAAAAGCATACCCTTGGCTAGATACCCTTGGCTAGAGTATAAGTTTGAAAAAGTACACCCTTGCGGGCGGCACATTCGCAGGTACCTTTAATATCGGGAAAGGCCATAGGTGAAAATATTACCTCTTTCTCTGCTTTAACTCCTTCTGTTGCTCTTAAAATTATCTCTTCGATCTGATTGATCACAATCTCCAGATCCTCTGCGGGTCCATCTTTTGTAGCCTCCGCAGCTCCATTAGTCAACTGAACGCTCTTCTCTTGTCCAATCTGCTCAAACGCAATGCCAATCATTCTTAGAGTGAGGCAACGATATCGAATCCATAAGATCTGCAAAAACGAGTAACAGAAAATTCTGTAAGGAAGATCGAGCTTATGAGATTTGAAAAATTGAAAAAGGAAATGAGATGAAATATTGACAATTCACTTCGTTCATCTGTCCTCTAAACGTGCCTGGAAATGAAAAGCTCTTCCTGCAAGCACGAGACGATACATAATTCCTACAAGGAATTGGAAGCTTCATGTTTCACGCAGAAAATTTTGTCTGAGACGTGGACAAATTCCGCATGGAGGAGTTAGAACTATCCAAATTTCCGCGAGCAAAACTTACGTGGTAAACATCAATGAAAGATTTTTCTATAAGCATGTTTTGCACAGTAGCAGTCTTGTATTTTACGAATGAATTGAACTGGAATTGGACAGCCCTCTTTTTCATATATGAGAAGAATAAAATATGCAAGTAAAAGTTAGAATTATGGCAGACAGGCGAACAGTATTATTACTTTGGTATTCAATGCATACCTCCTGGGCATAGGATAATGCTTTTTGCTCATCGGTTGTCTGCCTGCAATGCAAACAAAGATGGCATGAATGAACGTCTAGCACTTCAAAATACATCATTTTCTCAACAAGAAAAAAGCATTTTGCCTAACGATAACAACAAAAATCTCACAAGTTCCACCTCACAGGCTATTACAAGCGATGGAAATAAAGCATTCTAAATGAAGGATGTTCTTTTCTGAAAGTTCTAACATGACTGGTTTTACGTTTGTCAAGGAAGAATCTACAGAATTCATGGCAAACTGGAACATTCTGTGTAATACCCTATTCACACTTTCAAGAAAGTTTTTTTGAAATCTTCAGATTTTGAGTACTCAGAGTTTTTGACGAGTTTCTTGAAAAAAATGCAATAACATATTTCATGTCCATTACCTGTGCCTTCATGGATATTTCAAAACAAGGTTTTCCGAAGCATTTCCCATGTTTACACATTATTCAAGTACCTTGCGAGTAATGTCATCCAGGACACAAGTAAAACATCGTAAAGAATAGGATAAGAATTTCCTTTATTGAAATAAATATTTTCTGAATTTATATTTCGCACTACTGGACTTTCTTAATTTCTTTGGTGATCTGAAAGTGGATTTTCAAAAGCATGGCTTTCATTAAGTTCAGATTCATCGCCAATCATTGTCTTACAGCACTGGCGAAGAATTACGATTTAATGAAAACGAGACTTGATAAGCAACTTCTCATGAAAAATACCCGTATCTAAATGGATAAACCTTGACGTTAACTCCTCCGCTTAGTAAGCCGACATAATTTTAGAATTTTTCAAGCAAGCAGAAGGCAAAAGATGTGAAAACCACGCCTTAAGACAGGCTGACAGTAAAGATCATTTTACAAAATGACAATATCTATCCAATATTAATTAGATTTCCCATCAAATAACCAGTTATATTTACACTGGAAATAATTAACAAAACGGCATCATGAAAGTAATCCAACAGTTCGTTAGCCTCTTTCTAAACTACTACTTTGAGACCACATCTCGAGGTCAAAGACGTGAAGGAGTTGGTGAACGGACAAAAGCAAATATGAAAATATCAAAAATTTTCCTGTGATCCTTTGCTATGGGGTTGTCATGGAAAACATAGCCTGGACGCATCTTTCCCCTCCTCCCCAGTGACCAACTTCCTCTTCTCCTTTATGTTCAAAGTCATGCTAGGACAAGAAGTCAGATGGAAATTTGTCGGCTTTTTAGCGTAATCGAGGGGCCGCTATGACAAGGCTAAAAGAAAACGCTTGGACACCTATTCTTTTGGCAACACAATGAAAAGGCACGTGTCTGACTTATCAAACACAATAAATCTGCCCGGACCAATTTATTCATTTAAATACATTCTTAAATTGGCCTGGACGACCAGCTCTAAACTATGTCGACTCCATTTAATAAATTGACAACTGTCAGCTAATACCAAATTTGATTTTTAGACAGTCTGAAATCGCAGCGAGCTCGCAAAGGAACCTGGGAGACAATGGCTCTTTAAAGTGAATGAATTAAAATTTAAACAAAAAGACAATACCTGGATGGAATGTCGTAATAATTGAGTATTGTAAAATCTCTGTTGTCCAGAAGGCCATCGAAATGAGTAGCTGTTGACAAAAATGGAGAAATAGTCGATAAGATTATTGAAAGTAAAACAAAACTTAGCCTGCGTCGCAGACCCAATTCCAAAAGGAGAAGGATAGGGTCTGCGCACAATGGAGCGATCCCATGTTCTTTGCATAAATTATATTCAAGGATCCTCGAATGTAATTTATGCAGACTATCATGATTATGTACACAAAATGCGTGTATCAATCGAAGAATTCATCGTAAGTTTCTGGAGAACATCGTAAACACTTCAGTACAAAGAATGGCGGCCATTACTTTTCCTCTCGCTCGCAAAATGATGCACTAATCATGCATGACACTCGCTGTCTAGTGCCCAGTGAACGGAATAAATTAAAGTCACGAGAACACGAGATCGCTCCATTGTACGCAGACCCTATTCTTCTCCTTTTGGAATTGGGTCTGCGACGAAGACTAAACAAAACTTAGCTTGGGAATGGATAAGTAATTAAAAATTGAATGCAACTAAATGGAGGATATAACGTAAAAGCTTCATTTAGCCCCCTTTCTACTTAGTCGCGCTCTTTAATAAGCCCCTCCCTCCCAGGCCTAAATTTGACCCCCCCCCCCTCTCTAAGGCCCCTCTAACTTTTATCAAATTTACCAAAGACTTTCCCGTTATTTCGCCTAAGCAAGTCTCTATATAATTTTGATATGGTTTAGGATGAAAGTAGTCTCAGATTTGTGTGTTTGACTCGAAAAATTGCATGTCGATCCGGTAAATGCGAGGCAAAAGAACCAAAATCTATCGTTTAGGCTCTCTTCATTTGACTTTTTGAATAAGCCCCTCTCTTTTAAGATCCACAGCCCCCTCTGGAGCATCTGGAATTAAATAAGCCCACCGGGGGCTTAAAAGAGCCGTTTCAGTAGGAGAAAGTTGTCAAATTCTCATTCCGCAACGAATTTCGGCTCCACGCAACGAGAACAGTCAAGATTAGAAAGCAAAAAGGTATTTCGAAACACTTTAATCACGGAGCTTGAAGAGAAGACATTTTAAGCCTGAAAGCAGTCCTTGCAAATGTGCTCATGGTGACCACAGCACAAGGCCCGGTTTGATTGGTAAATGCATCAAAATAGAGTTTCTTTCTTAGTAACCCTTAAGTTGGATGAGGAAATGATTAATACTTAGGGCAGCTCTGTTAAGTGTTACTTAGTGATTCAACAAGCTTCTATCGTCGAGAAGAAATACGACTAAATCTTTATCCATCTTCGAAGGTAGCTGACTGAGATAAAAGTGGCCAAGGCCTACAGTTTGGAGATTACAGTGTATATTTCATATTTAACTCATCTGAGGAAGTGACGTCATAAGATTTATAAATTGTAAACAAGAATAGTGAAAGACTTCATGTTTCATCAAAAAATAACGAAATTATGATGGTTTTGATTTCATTGAAATTTAAAATCCACAAATTCAGAAACTGTTAAAGATATCTGAGAAATCCAACGGCAGAATTATAGAAACGCAGCTAAAGTATCTTTCAAGTCATTTAATTCAAAGAAATAGGCCATAAAATTTAGCCATAGAATGGCGGCAAAAGTCAGGCAGCCTAAGCATCAACAATTGAAGAAATAAAATCACAGCTGATCAAGGGCCCGTTCTACAGGAGGAGTTCAAAAGCATAGTGTAAAGAGTAATAACTCAGAATTGAAACAGCCCTAAATAACACATCACCGTAATAAGCCCATAAACGCAAAACTATACACTGTAATAATCTATGGGAAGAAACTGTTAAAACCCGTAAAAGAATAACAACCAAAGTAACTAGCAAACAGGGAAAAAGAGAAGCAACGAATTAACCTGAAACTCTGAAAGAAGAGAAAACTAAGTCTGTAATAAACTGCAACATTGAATGACCAAAAACGCGTATCGTCGCACACTCGTCAGTTCGGAAAAGAAGTTGTAATAAATCTTAATTGGCGATCTGTCAGCTTCGATGTCATCACAATGAGACAAAATGGATTTCCAACAATCGAAATATAATTTGGCGAGCTTAAGGAAGAAAATCCGATTTGATAGTGTCTCTTTGTCCTGTGGTACGAATGTGGTGCCAATAAAGCTGACCATTTGGGACGGAACATAGACATCATCCGGATATTAATGTAACATCTAGGTCAAGGTTGATATGTAATGTAGTTAAAAGTGAGACACTGCTATATTGGGATAAAGTCTAGGTAATGTAAACATGATAATGAAATTCACACTGGCAAAAGATGAACTGTTTTTTTTTTGTCCGACACTGGGTGCGTTAAAAACATTTTAGGTGCTTGAAAATTCATAGAACCTAGATCAATGGATGAATTGGAAAGGTAAAAATTCTGTCTAGTACCCGAAAGGTCGTACCAGTTTTGCTATTTTTCTTGTCGTCTTATGATCCGTTAAAGGGCATTAAACATATAAAAGTGACTCATGCCTGCCACTAGCGGTCAAATTCTAGACAACCTGCTCATATCAGCATTTCAATTGATATCAATCAGTTACCCAAATATGGTGCGATACGTGTCATGGCCCATTGTCTGTCAACGAGTATCTTTATCATTGGATCATATATGCTTGGATTCTCTTTAAAAAATCAAATTAATGAGTGTGATTGACTGACTGACTTTCTTCCTTACTTTCTTACGGATTAACATCGAAGCCTTTCTTAGATTACACAGTGGATGGACTTTGTAATAAAAAATTACTTGGTTGATAATGAGGCCTTAGAGGTAAGGCGAAAGCTTCAAAATTCTAACATGCACGTATATATCTATAATTTTACCATCAAATTAATTACAGAATAAAATTAGGAAAAAGAAAGTGATCTGTTTACAGATATATAAAATTTACAGGGAAATGTTAAAATCTATTCTGAAAACACTCTCGGTTAAAGATAGCAGGTATAGCATTAAAAAGGTCAATACGACCTTGTTTCCATAATGGTCCTTCCATCAAACGAGATATGTTCCGGAAAAGTTTTCGTGTCGAAAACAGGAGAAAAAGTCACTTTGGAAAACGTTAACCAAAACCATTTCGTTGGCTGACTTAGGGTTTTCAACGCAACGTAAATGTATCGATTGCTTTGAAATAAATGGTAACGAACCAAGAAATTGTAACTTAGGAAACAAATTTCGATATTGAAATCAAATTTGAGGAGATTCTGCTAACAGCGTAAAGGACTCGAGCACATGCAACCCCCTTCAGGCACAAGTATCCAATTACGAGCCATGCCCTGCGGGCTACTTAACAGATGTAAATTTGCAAGCCTAGACACATGAATTCGGAAGTTTCTTCAACAATAGCTACTCTGTAGAGGTTTTAAAGGATTTGTGCAAGCATGGGTGGCTCAACACAACAGTTGTGAATCATTGTCGCTTTGCTCTTTTGCGGGGGATGAAATTATTTGCTACTACGGAGAAGTTAGCGTAAGAGACGGAAGACAAACCATTTTCGTTGCAAGTAACTCTGATACCTCTTCTACAGAAACATATAAATTTTCCTCCGCAGCAGCATATACATTGAAACATAACTGCAGTGTCTTACTACCCATGGTGGAAGGTTAAAAGCTTGCATTTGCAGCAAGCAAAATAATTTAAAAAATACTGCACACGCACAGTGAACAATGGATAGCCAAGTGTCAGAATCACAATCATCATCATTATTATTATTTTTACACGAATACCTCTTCAGCTATAAACCTAGTACAATCTTTCTATAATATAAAAAAATGGGAGTAATACGTAAATAAAAATGGGCTGCTCTTGCAGAGGGTCGTGTTTTAGTGTATTTTTCTTAGCATTCTCAGCTCGTCAGGTGCTTTTTAGCTCTTTTTTGAAGCGCCCGATTTTAGCTTGGATATCGTTCCAAGCCTTTAAGGCAGAGTAGTGAAATCCTTTTTTGGCATGTTCAGTTCTAAGTCTTCGGATCTGCAGATCCTTAAAGTTCCTTGCTTCATAATTTGAATACGTGAATGTTTTCGTGGTTCTATCTACAGAGAAGCCAATTTACAACTACATTCCCTTTCAATCACATCTTCCTTTGGTTACACAATATCAAATAAATCGTTGCCAATGATCAATGAGACATTAGATTGATTGACTGATTGATTGATTGATTGCTTGCTTGATTGATTCATAGTTATTACTATTGATAGACTGATGGACGCTCAAATAAAAATGTTGCTGTTGTTGTTGTTTTTGTTGTTGTTGTTGCTGTTGTTGTCGTTGTTGTCGTTGTTGTCATCGTTGTTGTTGTTGATATCGTTGCTATAGTTGCGGTAACTGGGATTATGTTGTGAATCTAATGAAATATTAAACGATGTGCCGGGTACCATTTCAATAGATCAAATAAACTATCTTCCATAAATTTTTAATTGTAGAATTTATTTCCCGTGTAGTATGCTGTGTAAATTTTTAAATAAAATCTTGTTTTCTATTCCATTTTGTCTAACAATGATTCCAAAGTCTATTTAATGAACTAATCTTCCTTTAAATACAGAAAAAAATTTATCGTATCTTAGACTTCTACATGAGTGTTAATTTGAGAAAGGCGGTAAAGATAAGGAGGGTGTTGATTCGAAATTGATTCGCAATTATACAGTGGTCTTGCAGAGCAGCTGAAATTTGACGGAAACACATGACAAAATGTTGCTTACAAAAAACTTCCTGCTCGTTCACAACGGATGTGTAGTTCAATTATCTGAAGGCAGTTTTACTCTTGAGAATCTTCATAATTGTAATTTACAAGCCAAATTCGTTGAATATACTCAAAAGGCATGTTAGATAACGTCAAGATTTCGACCACGTCTGAGAATTTTAGAGAATAAATAATGGAAGTAATTGACTAACCTGATGCAGGGCATGACATAAGCAAGTTGGCCTCTTTTATTACATTTCGTACATCATCGATGCTAAAATGCGAAAATACGATAAGATAATCCAATACGATATGATAAGGTGATAAACGAAATGTCTCCAGCTATAAAACAGCTTAAAATATACAAAGCAAAAGCTAATTTCTGACCAAAATTTATATTCTTAACATAAAATGACAGCTAAGATTGTTCTATCGCTTTTATACATTAAAACCAATGTGCAAAAATTTTAAAGTATAGGCTGTCCAAAAAAAATTGTGTTCCGTTTGTGTGGCTGCTGTGGAGGAGCTGTATATTCAATTACCTCAGTTTTTACGCAGTTGCATAGGTCAGGCTTCAACTTAAATTTTGAGATCTTGTATGAGTCAGTCTGACAATTAGTTGCTGATTTATGGAAGAGAAAAGGCGAAACAAGTGGTTGCTTCAAAACAGCACTTCTTTTGTTCTCCAGCAATATCAAAATCCAGTAAGTTTCCAAAGAAATGTTTCTGGCCTCGTATTAAAAAGTTTTACTAAACTTTGTAAAGGCTCAGCTGTGTTTCTATAAATAATAGAGCACTTTCTATCTTTTAAAAAATGTGGTGAAAATTATAATACGATGCCGGAACCCTTTCTTTGAAAATTTAGTTTATTTTGACATTGCTGGAGAACAATACAAGTGCTGTTTTTGATGCAACCACTTAGTTTGCATTTTCTCTGCCATAAATCAGCAACCACTCGTCAGATTGACTCAAACAAGGTGTCAAACTCTAATTGAAGCCTGAGCTATGCAACTGTGTAAAAACCAAGACAACTGAATCTACAGCTCCTCCACAAAAGCCAAACAAACAGGGCAAAACTATTTTGGGACATCCAGTATCTTCGAAAGCAATCAGAAAAATCTCCGTAGAATGTGAAAGAACCATTGATTACCTATTGCCTTGCTGGAGCAAATCAAGATGCCTTTTTTCGAATAAAACTGAAGAGAACTGAATTGAGGTATTCAATCGATCTTTGAATTCTATGATTTCAGGAATCTACAAAAGAAACAAAAGAAACAAAAAAGTTAATTTCAAAAGCAAGGAACATCTCAAAAAGAAACAAACTATTTTAGAAGTGCAGTGGCATGAACTATTAACAGGATCCTGATTTAAATTAGTTTAATCTCAGAAAGAAAGATCGTTTTTTTACTGTTTAAAGTTTGTTGGCGGAGATGAATTGATACCTCAAGCGATGCATATCCATCTCAAAACTAGCCTATTGAATCTAATGATATCGACACGTGGTGCGTGCATACTGCTCAGCTGGAGGCACAATAGCATGCGCTGGCGTTTTCTGTGTCCTATCTACATATCACTTAAACATAGTTCCGTCAACTAACTTCAAGATTGACGCGACGGAATTTCTCACTGACTTTATAATGTTGACAAGCTGAAACCTATCTGCCTGCAAGCATTTTAAGTACCTTCGAAAGCAATAAGAAAAACCTACGTAGATTGCGAAGGATGCACTAATGACAAGCTGATCTTAAGTTTGTTTACGGATATCTTGCACACTTGTATAACTCATTCAAAGAATAGCTGTAACGATGACGCAATCAAAGACCGTGGTTGCTAGCAGCATATTTGAGTTCTGAAAAGAATTTTACAATTTCTCTCCAACTCAAAAGGTAAAACTAGAGTCCATCTTTGTTGACTAATATCGTTACTGTCAAGGGCACATCAAAGTTTTTCGACTAGATAAGCAAGAAAAAACTGCCTTGGGTTTTGGTGTTCAGAAATTACAAGAGAAATGATCTTTATTGAGATGAAATTACCTTGCGAAATGCTCCATATCTGTATGCAGAGATAATTTGCTCCGGGGTCTAAAAAGGACAAATCTTACTATATAAACATTTCAGCTGTTTCTACAAACAAGTCTTGATCATGCGATACTTTCCAAATAATTTTATACGAAAAGTTCGATTGAGTGGCGTTGGAGCCTATATCATAGCTGTTCAAATTCGAAAATCTTACAAAATTAAAAAAAAAACAACTCTTGATTCAGACTCTTTGCTTATAACTTAGAGGTCTATTCAGTCACAAAAATAGTGAAATAAGGCCCCATAGGTAATCAGCAAGGCTGAAAAGAAGTAAATGACTGCTCATCAAGTAAAACATAGATTCACCGCTTAATAATCAATTCCATATCTCGATCGCTATAACGACACCTACAGATTGGGAAAAATGCCTGAAAGAAGCATCGAAAACAAAGTTAGACATTCATCGATAGATTTTAGATAAATTCTCACAAATCGATTTAAAGTCTATCAGCAAGTACTATAACTGTCATTCAAAACTTAAAGTTTTTTCCGACTCTATCAGTAACCTTGACGATAAGTGTAACAAAAAACTAATTTCATGTGGATTGAATAAAAACTGTGAAAAAAATGCAGTAGAAAGGAAACTCTTAAAACGTTGATTTTTGATAATCTGGTATAGAGGAATGAAAAAACAACACCAATAAACAACACCAGTAGTCTTACATCTTTTTGATTTGCATGGAAGAATTTGAGCGTTGAAGAGTAAAATGTCGCTGCTAATTGAAAATGGCATAATGGTTGGGCGAATCTCGTCAGCTTATAACTAAAAAAGAAAAAAGGCAATAAAAGAAATACACATGAAGGATCAATTCAATATCTAGAATAAACCATCCGTGAAATCAATCACACAGTCTTCTGTCTGGATTTTCTATCTCCAGTCAAAAAGACTTATGCATAATAGGCTCCAAGATGATATATCGTTTATCATAGCATTCTGTTATAGTTTCGGCTCTCCTGTAAAGCTATACACTGAAGAAGATTCTGAAATGAAAATTTAGTGATCACAACACAACAGCTTTTGTTTTTCTTCATGGCGTGAAGTAATCATCAACGACAAAACGTGTATCGCAGAATTTAACAGCAAGGCATTCTGGTTAAATTGTTCATATCTACACCTTGATCTTCGTAAAATTTCACAAAAATGTTGGATTTAAGACTGAAGATGACGCACTTGAGCCTAATTTCATATCTACAGTTGGGATGATAGTGTCTTCTAGATTTCTGCAAAGTCTACCATTTCTATTTTTGGAATCTTTGGAACTAACGATCGGAGAAAAATCCTGTTGCCGTGAGGTAGGTTAGTTGAACATTTGACAAAACTGTATAATATTTCGTGTTCTACTACAATTAAATAAAACTTATAATGAATGTAAATTTTGCTACAAACAAAATATCAGCCATAAACCAGGGTTGAAGGATAAAAAATTGAAATGAAATAAATGTGAAGAAATAAAATGAGTCACTACAAACGTCGTAATTATTTCAAAGTTTTGACTATCAAATTATCTATCATTTTTCAAATGACCGTCATCGTGCTGCTTCTCGTTGAATTTCTTACCAAAAAATGGCATTTTCCACCTGGAGTGCCATCATTTAGAATGAGTGCAATTCTGTGCAACATTTCTCTTTTAAACCCGTTTTCAAGCACTCAATGATACAAAAAAACAAGCAAGTTATTTGCGAATTCTTCTCGCTTGAATTTAGAGCAAAAAAGATGGGTTTTAAATTCATTTGAGTCACTCTCCTTCCCAGAGGCAACGTTCGTGAAGGCATGATGGATGTGGTCTCCATCGGCTCTTCCAGTAATACAGAGCCACTGCGAAGGAGGGTGCATTTGCGCCCTCAACAACATCAAGATGATAACTGCATATGACGTCATATATTTACCCAAGCGTGTCCAACATGATATATTTGATTTCTAGTTCTTCAGCTAGTTTCATGCATGGTCCAAATGCACCTGCGAATGTAAGAGAAGGAGAACCGTTTACAAAATATGCCAGATACGAGCCCACCTTGAAATTGTAAGTAACTGCATGCTGCCTAGATCTTTTCTAGCCTTGAATGAAATTTCAGCGAGATTTCCTTTTAAGCGGAGACTTTCACGGAAAGGACCGTGTTTAGGAAGACGTTGCAAACAACGACGGAAAACAATTTTACTTCTTCGATGTCTTGTTTACAGGATGAAAGAATGATGAGTGAGGGGGATCCTTCAAGGCAGAGGAAGCACCATAAATCAAGGATTGATAAATTCAGGCTGTTTAGGAACAGTAAATGCAGAATTCCCTTTGATGTTTTAATGTCAAAAGGATCGTTTTGAAAGAAGTCATAAAATCCTTATAAATCTCAAACAAAGTTATTGGTTTTGCTACGAGGAAACTACGAGTATTTAATTTCACATAACTAAACAATAACGAAAAATACGAGAAATACCAACTTGAAAGTAATTACATTTTCAGTTAATTTTCATTCTCAATGCAAAAGGTATTTGAGTTAATGATCCTAAGCTCAATATTTTGCATGAAAAATAATCTAATAACTTAACCTGGTGAATATCAACCGTTTTGCGTTTAGGGTTACACATTAATTGCTAATATGTAATAAAAATTTAAGATGAAAAGAATAAATGGAAGGATTTCATAATTTACAAGTAAAATCAAATTCAACAATGCCAATTTATCAAATTAGGAAGCTCTTTAGATGTAAAGCGACGGAAATTTGCACATTTTTCAGAAATAAAGTGATCCAAAAGTTCATTGCACAGTCTTTGGCGATGCAGGTTCAGTTCCTCATGCTTGGTGTGTTGAAGTAATGAACGACGCATGATGCGTTCAAATAAATGAATTTATTCACAGCATAAAATGGAACTATAAGTAGCTTTATTCAAGGATTGAGAAATGCTGCCCCTTGAGAATTGCATGCCACACAAAAATCCCACTTGTAAATATAATAAAAGCCCCAATGAAACTGGCGTTTCACAGGTCGATAACAAGTTTTCTCTGTGTGATTTCCCCTCCCACCCTCCCAAAAGAACCTTTTGAACGTTATTTGAAAATTTAGTGTTGGAACTTCATGCTATTGAAATATCTTGTGGCGTAGGCAGAATCTTGCTAGACTAATCTTACTACTACCGACGCATTTATGTATGTCCTGTAGTTAATAAATAAAATTATTTTCGTTGGAATGAAATGAATAAGAAAATAAACTTGGATTGTTATTTCCACGGCGTAATCTGAAAGATTTTCTTCCGCAACAAACAGCGTAAAAGAAGAAATACAGAATTAAGACAGAATAGATTTTGACGAAGAAACATGTTTGTGCAAAGAAAATTCAGTATCTACTTACCCAAGAAACAAGGTGAAATTGAAAACAAATAACGTGAAAGCTCTATCTACCCCCCTCTCTCTATCAAGCCCCTCTTCTCTAAAAGGCCTCTCCCTTCTAAACCAAAACTATAGATAAGCCTCCCTCTTTATCAAGCTTTCCCCCCGCTTTTATCAAATGCCATTGGTTACCAAAGATATTCCATTAATTTAGCTTTGCATTGCATGATAATTCTGATCTTGCTTGGGATAAAAACTGTGTCGAATTTGTGTATTTGACTCGTAAAATTGTATGTTGATCCTGCAGAATATCACGTAAAAGAACTAAAATGCCATTATTTACATTCTTATCATTTGACGTTAGTGAATGAGCCCCCTCTCTAAGAAGTCCCCTCTTGTAAACCCCCTATGGAGTCTTCGAAATCTAGTAAGCCCCCTTGGCTTAACTTAGCTTTTATGGTAAAGTAATCTATGAATAAAAGGCGAGGAAGGGACAAAGATAATAAAATTAATTAATAAATAACTACCAATTGAAGAATACAGTTCCAACATGATAAGTTTGAATTCATGATTCGATGGGCTATGTCTCACTGCCTCTTCAAGAATCAAAAGTGCATGCCAGACGGTTTCTTGAGAATCTATCAAAGAACGAAGGCGATCACAGGAGATCAAGAGGGGATATCGGATATCATAAGACCACTCTTTCTATTTGGCACATGAGAATAAATCATGAAATTTTCAAGCAGTCCTACAGCTTCAGTTTATTACGCTAATGAATGCAGTTTTGATAATTTCAATTTGATTGAGTAAGCATACTATTGAGCAAACCACAATGAACATAATATTTATCAAATTGTTCATATTTCGAAGCTAGTTTCGATAAATGTTTATTTCAGTAAATTTTCATTTTAAGAATGGGTTTACCTTTCGTAGTTTGTTATCATTTCGATATTTCCACTGATTTAATACCATATTTCTAAATATTTTCAAAACAGTTATTTCAACCTTCCATTTCCCTTAATTTGTTAGTGTCCATCTTCTTATCGCAAACATTACTTCTACTTTTAATATTGCGTTTCATGACCTTTGAAATAACCGAATAAAAGTGTGTCTTTGCAGCTGCCTGGATGGTTTTATGTACAGCAGACCGGGGCTAATTTTAATAACAGAGATATGTTGTAACGGAGGCTATCATTCAGCCACTAAAAACACTGCGCTCATCAGGTGTTGTGTAAATGAATTTCCTGTTGTCATGTTCAATTTAAGCAGTAGTTCGTATTCCTGCTATTTTTTAATATGTTTTATAATGGCAGTCCTAAAATCATCATCATCATCATCATCATCATCATCATCATCATCATCATCATCATCATCATCATCATCATCATCATCATCATCATCATCATCATCACCATTAATCTTTATTTTACATAGGCTAATAAAATAAAAACAATAGCTAAATTACAGCTAATTAAGGCCTACTTTATCCAGGGTTCTCCCAAAAAAAGTTATGCCCCGTTTGTATGGCTGCTGTGGAGTAGTTGTAGATTCAGTCACCTCGGCTCTTACACAGCTGCATAGGTTAGGCTTCAACTTAGAGTTTGAGACTTTGCATGAGTCAATCTGACGAGTGGTTGCTGATTTATGGCAGAGAAAAGGCAAAATAAGTGGTTGCTTCAAATAATAATAATAATAATAAATAATTTATTTAAAGTTGGCGGGGATGTTAGCGTTAGCTAATTAAGGCCAATTATACATAGAACAAAGGAAGTCTAATTATTTACAAGAAAGTCTAATTACAAAAAACCTAAATTCGTGATAAAAGTTTTACACAATTTACAGCTGCAGTTGAAACTTCTGATAGTTTTAATATTTCTTTTAAAAATCTCCAATGATTGGGACTCTTTGATTTCTCTTGGCAGAGCCTGCCATAATTTTTGACCAACAAACCTGATAGTATCAAGGCCATACAAATTCGTCCTAGCTTTAGGCAAAGCAAGATTATTACTGCCACGAAGATTATATGGCACATCTTTGGTAACAAATACGTCTGCCATAAAAGACGGATTCAAGTTGTTTACAGTTTTATAAATCTCAGTAAGGAGCAGCTGTAAATTCCTCTGATGAACAGATACTGAGTTGCTTTTAATCAACAGTTCCTCAAAATTGGAAGTACTGTCTTTGTGTATGATTCTCAGGGCTCTTTCATGGATCTTGTTGATCTTGTTATTTGATTTCCTATCATGAAACATTCACACAAGTGGACAATAACTGAAATGTGACATTACAAAAGAGGTCATTGCTAGTTCCAGTTGTGGCTTATCCATATATCTTGACACTCGTATCAGTGCATGCAGCTTTTGGCTTGCTTTCTTACAAAGATTATTAACGTGAGTTTTGAAATTCAATGTCTTATCGAGTGTCACTCCAAGAAGTTTCTCCTCGTCACTTTCTTTTATCAAAGATCCAGAAATATTTACAGTTACCTCATTATCTTTATTCCCAAAGACAAGTAAATGGCTTTTATCCTCATTCATCTTCATATAGTTATTTTCAAAAACTGCACTTCTGTTGTTCTCCAGCAATGTCAAAATAAAGTAAGTTTCAAAGAAAGATTTCTAGCGTTTTATCAAATTTTCGCTAATCTTTCAAAGGGTTAGCAGTGTTGTCTGTTCAGAACAGAGAATTTTTTACCTTTTAACAAGTGTAGTGAAAATTTTAATACGACGCTAGAACCCTTTCTTCTGAAACTTACTTATTTGGACATTGCAGGAGAGAACAATAGAAGTGCTGTTTTTGAAGCAATCTTGCCTTTTCTCTCCCAAAAATCAGCAACCACGTGTCAGATTGACACAAACATGGTCACAAATTCTAAGTTGAAGCCTGACTTTTGCAACTGTGTAAAAACGGAGATAATTGAATCTACAGCTCCTCCACAGTATCCACACAAATGGGGCACAATATTTTGGGACACTCTGTACAGCTTTTACAATATCTAAAACAAGAAAAAACATTTACATTGTACATACAAAGATATGAATTACAAGATAAAAACGACCATCTTGTTAGGAACCAAACCAGCAGCAAAAAGAAAAACTTGCCTTGCTTACTGTAAATTAGCAAAGGTTCCAAATCTTTGAATCAGCGAAAAAAGGTGAATGTAAAATTCTGACATATTTCTTCTAATTGAATGGATTAAAAGAAACTTTAGCTACCTATCCATAACTCTACCGTTAGGATTTTCACAAATTTCGACTATTTAATGAAATTACACCGCGTTAAAAATTTTAACTGATCTGAGGATGTGACGTCATCAAATTTCTAAATCATGAACTACAAAAGTGACAAACTTTCGCTTGATACCATATTTAAGACATCCATAAACAATGATTTTCTTGGAAATCACTTTATGTTTCGCCAAATGGTTTAGAAATTGCGACAAAGATACTAATTCTAAAGATACTGAAGATTTCAGAAAAGTGCAACGGTAGAATTATAGCAAAATAGCTCGTCTCTTCGAAGCCATTCAGATCAGAGAAATAAGTCATTGAATTTTACACCCAGCTTTTTACAGATTTGGAACATATGCTCTGTCAATTAATTAATCAATGATAATGACTTGCCCATTATATTTTGATGGAATCACACATACAGGATTTATTTCCATTACTTTGTTAAATGACTTACCTTGTTTTTCTTGAGTGTAAATGAGCAAATAAGCAGCCAACAATGCAAGCGTATCAACAGGTTGAACATCAGTTGGTGGAAAATCTTTTCCTGTAACAAACAAAAGGAACTATTTTCTTTAGAAATAACTAAAGCAACGGAACAAAAATTAAAAATAAGAATGTCTTAGTTTAACCTAGACCAGCAGCTTTAAGCAAAAAAGTTGTTATGACAAAACAGTAAATTTGAAATCCACAACACAAAGTATAAGGTAGACCACAAAAAGGAGCCCTTCAGATTCACAGATTCTAAAAACTCTCTGAACGCAAGGTATTTTGAAGAAATTGATGCTACTATATCAAGTAAAAGATAAAAACGTCTTTTTGAGCAACAATCACTCACATATTAGTTACACTTGCAGAGACGTAAGGTATCAAAAAGGTGAAAATAACACTGACACTATATTCACAAAGCGCTTCAGAAATTTTTCACTCTCTGGGGTAAAGTTTTAGTCAACAGATTATCTAAGCTGCAACGAACTTGAAATTAGCCGATAAGTTTTCAATAAAAACAATTCAAGAACCAACCGGGTTCAATAGTAATTTAAAAATGTAATTTGATGCAATGACCATCAAAATCGTTAACGAACCCTTTCAACAAGGAGTTTCCGTCCTCAGTCCCTCTGCGGGGTGAGTGGCCGAATGGCTTATACAGTCTTCGTCAGGTGACTGAAGTTAAGCTCGGTCGAGTGAGGTCAAACTCCGGATGGGTGACCTCGGAGGCCTGACCTCACAACTCACCTCGTCGTCATTCGAAAGGGACGTTAAACTAGGGTTCCCATGCCTGTATGCGACATGCACGATGGGCCTAAATCAGTTTTCAGTAGCTAGATGTCCTGACAAGCTCACTCAAAACAAATTGAAACAAACTCTCTACAACAAAAGTTGATTTGAAGAGACAGAAGCTCCTTACCATAGTCTATACATTCCTTGTGTTTCCTCATCAATTCTTTAGCCTTTTCGAGTCTTTCTTTTGAATTCATTTGCTCATGACATCCTAATCTTCGCTCGATGCATTCTTTGCAAATGAATCTTTGCAAAGCTCTTATCTTGAAAGAAAAAATCAGTAATCAAATACCTATCAAGCAGATAGCAATAAAGAACAGCCATCATAAACAACCATACAGTTTGGAAAATGTTTTGGAAAGTCAGTCTCTCTCCTGTGAGAAAAAGGTTACAAGATCAAACAGAGAAAAAGACTAGACAATGGCCCAAATGTAAAAAAATGGCTGTATGATTTAAGTAGCAACAAACTACAGAATAAAAAATACAATTTATATGACTGTGCGTCGAACCGTTTTGTACAAATAACAAATAATGTTCACAAAGTGCTGCAAGCCAACCTAGTATCACATTATATGTGTTGACAAAACGTCTACGCTTATGGCATTCTGTTATGCCATCAAGTATAGGGTCGAGTTTAGCTCGTACTATCAGCGTGACTGCAGAAAATAGGCCAATGCCGAGCTCTCTATTAGATCGCGGGAAATGCATACATCAGATGAACTGTCTTTATTTCAACGTTCATTGGCAGAGATAAATGTTAATAAATGAGAATGATGAGCGATAAGGACTGACTTTCTCTCTGACTTACTGACATCGACTTACTCCATAGACTACAACGTGGAATGTGTAATCAAACGGAAGCAAATTTCAGTAACACCGGTATAGTATGATAGGCTTAAAGACCAGAGAAGGGAAGCATTGCAGCTCAAACAACTGTGAACTGTGAACAACTATGTTACCAATGGGTAACGACAAAAATGAAATAAACAGAACTTACTTTTTCGGTAAGTGGTGCATCCTCTGTGACTTCTTCTATTTTGTCAGCGATGACTTTTGTGAACTATTTGAAAGAAACAAAAACCTTTTTATTTTGAGCTCTAACAAATCAGCATTGAACACTGGCAATTGATTATCTTATCATTAGCAATGTTTGACTGATTATCCGAATGAGACTGATCTTCGGTCTGTCATGATAATCGTAACCTACCTCGGTTATTTTAGCATCATCCAACACATCAACGTATTGTCCAATATCATTAAAACAACAATTTCGAGATCCAAATTTATCGAAATATGTGACGAGCTGGCTGAAGAGTTCTTCTTGACAATCTGAAGAATGAATAATGATTTACAATTACGCTGCGACAGAAAGAGTTTGAAATGACTGAATGCGAAAATTACATCTCTTAAGGTGCGTTTGACTGGTATCGATTCTGAAAACGGTTGACTTGATGGACTCGGAATTTGTGTTTGATTGATTCAAAAATTGTCAATATGGTAGATTTGAAAGGCTTTCCACGCCTTCTCCTCCAAAAGGCAGAAGCCTTTACAGATTTTGGAGAGATGCTCGCTTTCTTTAGCGAAGCGCTTAAAAACACCACAGTGAATTTGAGACCTACTGTTTCTAAAATTTGTGTGTTTGATTGGCAAATATATTCCAGTCTCTGCGAAGTCTACTTTTTAAGAATTTGGTTAGTTTGGAATTACCAATCAAACACACCCTCAAGGCCAATCGCCATTAAAACGAATTTGTAGTGATTGGTTCGCGAGACTGCGTGTGAACCGCAGGAAAATCGATCTCTGTTTGTTTTCTAGATTGCTGACGAGACAATAGAAATTTAAATGGGAATTTAAAGTTTGAATCAAATTTCGTAACTTTTGATGGCGATCACTGAAAAGTTCCAGCATCTTGAACTCCTGGGCGAACCGTAGCTACCGGCCAGAAGATGGAAAAAAGGTGAACTACGCATGCTCAAAATGCGGGGCTATTTTTGACGATCGCTGCGATTCGCTTTAATCGACATTGGCCGTAAGTCATCCACGCTGGTCACAAGTTCTATTAAGAAGAGATAAGAAATACTGTCATGATCTTTTTGTAATAAAGACAAAATCATTTTGCGATATACTTTTGCGATAATTTGACCAGTAAATTGCTTTTTGCCTCATATATATTGCATTGTTATAAACTCAGTTACACATTGCTTTGTTAACGGCTCAAGCTAGATAAGCTCTGCTTTTCTTGAGTCGCATTGAATACAACTTTATTATGTTATGCTCTGTATTCGGAATTGTGTTCTACAAAGAAAATTGAATTGAATTGAATATATTTCGTACGTACGTATTAGCAATAATACCTTACCTGTTCCATTAACGGACATTCTCTTGAGAAGTTCAATTCTTGCTAAATATGGTCCTCTATATGATTCATTCGCTTCTAATTGTTTGTTCAAGAAATCTTTTATTGAAGTCAAGGTGTGATCTGCAGTTATACTGTTGAGAATGAAAAAATGATTGGCTTGTTTATATTACTGCTGATATTTCAAATCTTATACAGTCTGAAATCGAATGGTACGGCCGCAATGAACTCTGGGTGACAATGGCTCTCTAAATGTCCTGAGTCACGTAACTGTAAACAAACCTTTTAGTATCTGCAAAATCTTCATTGTTTTAATAACGTGTCCATCGAAATCAATAATAATGGTATTTATAAGAAACCTCAGCAAGAAATAAAGAATATTTCGTTTGCTTATCGCTGAAATTCGAGAATTCATCTTCAAAATAACACGTTCATTTCGAAAAAGTCGAAGAAAGCCTACCAAAAAATGCAAAATCACCAATTTTGAACAAAGTTTGTTTAGGGTTACATGACCCAGCTTCTTTAAAAGTCATTGGTCAGGAAGCATAGAAGACCAAAGCTCAATTTTTAGAAGCGTTCTACTAATCTTGACGCAAGTTTTATGTTCAGTTCACTAGGAACACATGTCTTGTAAACATTGACAATAGTCTTCAACAGTTATTCAAGTATCTTAGAAACAGACATAGAATTAAAAAACAAAAGTCGAAAATGAAAAAGAGATTACTAATCCAATTAACACAGTGTTTATAAAGAGATAAGCTAACGCTGGATAAGATAGCAGATGTGAAGTCGACTTTCAACTTTCAGGTGACTTTCTTCAGCTGTCTGTTGAGATGAGTGCCTCTGTGGTTTAAGGTATGAACGTTTGTCAATTATCAATTAATTTAATCAAAAAATTTAGTAAATTTAGTAAAGGGTCTCTTTGGATCAGATTCAACTAATTTAGACGTTAAAGATGAATAGTTTGCAGAAAGTGTTTCCCTAGCGCACGAAACATGTAAATTTGATTATTAGTATTACCAAACCTTTCTTTCAAAGAATTTAAAACACCTTTTATGTTTATCGTATTTTATTTAAATTTAATGTTTGCAAAACTTGAAACACTTCAAGAGCAAGCTTCACTATAGATTCATAAATAGATAGACTCTGTTCAAGATTCGAAAAATTCTGAAAGACGGCAGAAGAGGAACCGTAGATGAGATGAATGCCGGCGTGGCCTACGCATGATTTTTCAAGGTTTACATTTTTCTGGGATGTGTGTGAGTAATGAATTCGGTCAGAAAAGGGTCGTATTTCATTGCCCTCATTATGTTTGCAAGGCTTTTAAAGTCTTATGGCCATGACATATGGCCTGCTCAATAGTTTCGTCCATTAATTTGACATCAACGAAGTGGGCACTCCACAACGGATCAACCATAAAATATTTAGAAAATGAGGTTCCATTGGATCAAGATCAAGCTCAAAAGAAGTTCTCTGTCAAAATATAATTTTGCTCAATGAGAAGGACAACCTGCTAAAAAGAGGACTTAAGGTCGGATCTGTTCAACAATTTTATCCCATGAATTGGACATAGTATGAGGTAGGCACTCCATAGCAGAATTATCATAAAATATTCTATTTAGAAATGAGGCTCCGTTAGCTAAAGTCTTGGTCAAAAAGAAAATCTATTTCAGTCCAATTTCAGCAAAAAGGTTAACTTGAAATGGGGTCCAAAAATATTAATTATTTAGCAAGTTAGGTAAGTTCACTTATAATTTAAAGGCACTGCTTCGAACGCTCGTCAAGAACACATCCTCCACAAACTGGTTTATATGACAAGATTTTGGAGAAACATTGAACAATTTTAGACGTACGACAGCAGAGTTAACATTCCTTGAAGCGGGTGAGTAAAGTGAATAAGCTTCATGTTGTAATAATAGGGCCTACTTATTTTCTACATTTTAATCTTTTGAAAAGGAATTAGGATAAATAAATACAAATTAGAGCCAATAGAGAAGAGTTATAAGAATTTTAGAGTAATCCTAGAGGCTGGTGAAACGTGAATAATTTTTAAATTGGAATAAAAAGCATACCTATTTTCTGTATCGTCATCTTTTGGAGACCATTTCCCTTCAACCAATTGCATGGCAGAATCAATATAACCACTGTAGTACGACCATTGATCGGGCCTAAGAGAAACAATCATATCATAACAGGCGAGTCAAGAAAATGTCAACGCATTTCGTGGGCAGTGGAATGAAAAGTATGTGGCCGATATTCAAAACTAAAATGTACATTGATCCATCAGTGAAAGTCTACATCAGTGAAAATCTTGTTTGGTAAACGCATTCATCGTTTACACCCAAAAAGAGTTTTGTATCGGAGCGAGAAATCCATATTCCATTTTGGTCAAGAGTTTACTTGCTACTGAAATAATGCAGGTTTGACTGTAATAAAAACACTTTTAGAAAATTGACTTACCGCTGTAACAACAACTTTTTGTATTTTTTATTCACTTCTGGTAAACTTTCCAACTTTTGTAAATATTCAGCCATCATTTCTTCTTTCTCGCTTACGAGCTTGCCAATGCTGCCTGCAACAAGGAAAAACATAAATCCTAGCAAAGAAAAGTCATCTCTTGAAATCATTAAATGTTGATGTTGTAAAGCTTCCTTCCAAAAAGAAGGTTCTTGATCCCATTGCCCAGCCAAGTTTCATTCGAAATTACATATTCAGTCACTGATAAAATTCTATTCCCAACTCATTCTCATCCCTTGTCCCAGTTCATTGATTTACAGCTTCAACAAAAACCCCATAACCCTATTTTGGAAGTGACAGCATAGGCAAATCCTTAAGCAGACCTTTAATTGAAGCTCTTCTACAACAAAGTCAGGCAATATCTTATCCTTCATCAAAACGGTTCAATAAACGATTACGTTACAAATGACGGCGAGGAACTTTTTACCACGATTTTTACCACGTTATCTAATCGAATCCCTAAAGATTCGTTAATGATTCCTAATTCAAGCGCAATGCATCTTGGTAAAAAGTTCCTAGCCACCATCTTTTAGCATAATCATCTAAACCTTCTGTTTTTGTTGCTCATGTTTGAAGATTCCTTTATCTTGTACAAGATGTATGAATAGGTCGCTTGATCCAGACTGTTTTGTAGAGTAGCTAAAAGGTCTATAGACTTATAACGATGAGTCCCTTGTATCCCTAAGGTAAACCCTGCTCAATAAGGACTCATGATAACACAGTGAAAAAACTGGCCCTATTTTCTGCAATCATCAATGGAATTATGATGGAATCACAGTTTCGAATCTCAATCCCGCGGGAACGTCATCAGTTCTGGGATGTCATCAAAAGTTCTATCACATTTGCCGTAACCATAGTAACTCACAAATCTCGCAATCTGGTTGGTACTCTAGGAACCTCAGAGTCTGGGCCTAAATAGGGTCAGGTTATTCAGAGTAATGTTACAAACCTGTTGCCTATTAGTAAGATTGCTGTTTAACGAAAGAGGTAGATCTAAATCCTTTTAATTTCCATCTGTCTCTACAAGAAAGCTTCGTATTCATGGAGATAAATTTAAGTAAGATCTATTGTGATCCAATCTAAAATAAACTGGCTAGGCAAGCTGTCCAAATAATGTAGAAAAATTCAATAAAATCCCAAGATTGTTTACATTTTGATTCTATGAAGAACGTAAGCTCCCACTTGCATGACATATTTGTAAGAAAAGCTAGTGTACATAATCTGTAGGTTCTTAGCAAATTACAAGTGTAATGAGAAACTACAAAAGGAGGAGACTAATTTTTAGGGAAATTGGATGTTTAATCATGCTAGATTGACAATAAATGTGATTCCATAAAGAAGGAAAGTTTTCATAGATAAACATATTAAACTTGGACCGCTTGAAGCAAAATCTTAATTGAAACTTTCCCAAGATTTGATTTATGTCCACAATTTGACAACTGCTTGATGTGGTGGATAACACATATGGCTTTCCTTTCAAGGAGCAAGTGCAAGAGAGAGACAGAGAGCTAACAACAAGTTACAAGGAGCTATCCGAACGGACGAAGCAAGTTACCTGAAGATATTTGAAAGACGTTTAGAAGCTGTGTTTTGGTATGTTTAGTTAGCTTTGAAAGGAATGTAGATGGAAGAACATGATAAAATTTCTTTTATACAATATAAAAATTTACAAGAACGAAATTACCTAACACAAATGCAAACAACTTTGCTACAATACAAGGACGATGCCATGAGGAGCAGAAGACCATGACTACCCCATGACCATAACATAGACACAGGTTACTAAAACTAAATCGAAATATCCAATCAAAAACTACTACAAAAGGCTACGTATAAACAATTTCTACTGATAAATGCTAGAGTCAGGTTCACATTGGATGTTGGCCAACTGCTGCATTTTGAATGCATCAGTTTAGTGTTTCGTTGGATGGATGCTAATCTTACAGATGTTTGAAATAGATTTACTGAAGTTTTAAATTAAAGGCACACTGTCGTGGTGCTGATTGGATAAACAAGACAATCAAGAAGAAAAGAATTAGGCAAGGTTCAGTAATTTCGCTGTGCAATGAAATTCACGAAGATGATAATGATCTGATTCCCTTTATTCTCAAAACAAAGTATGATCAAATAGCATAAAGGCTTGGTAATTACTCAAAGGCCGGAGCTTTGTTACTGATTTCAACATCACAACTAGCCAATCACAACCACGACATTAAAAGTGAAATTGATTTAAGTAAAAGTGATTTAAGTGAAATCAAAAGATGATAAAATTCTATCATTATCAGAGAGAATCGATATTTCAAGCAAAAATTCTAAGAACAACAATAAAAGGCAAATAATTGGTAGAAGCAAACTAAAATATCTTATCAAATTCTCGATTTCTGTGTAAAACAGAACTGGATTTTAGGTATCTGGACTGATGTTTGATTCTGTCCATCAATCTTTTCTTCAGGTCTGAAATTTATGAACGCTCATTCAGGTAATGATTAGAAGGTTTCATGGCTTCATTACCTACCAATTTTTAAGCAACAGAGGGTAGCGAGTATCGTGCGTGCGATTTGATGCTTCGAAGCTATGTCGATTTTCGAGCTGATTCTTCCAACTAACACCAAAATTCGCTCTAAACAAGCTGGTTTCTTTAGTGTTTTGTCTCTACGGCAAATGCAAACACCAATCATACGAGCAATGTAAAATCTGGAAGAGGAAAAGGGGTTAGCAGAGAAAGGTAAGCTCAGGTAAGTTTATTGAGCGTTCGAAAGCTTGTAAGTTGTAAGTTGCGGGGGTTGGGGGGGGGGGAACAGAGGTAGGCAGGTTGTTTCAAAGGATAGAAGTTCTAGGCATGAATGTGTCAAAATGTGATACAGTATGAGAACAAGGGAGTGAAACAAGAGCGTCTATGATTGTGAGAAGAGTACCCAGCTGGGCGATGCACTTTCACAGGCCCTGGCATGATGATACTGGTAACAATGAAGAAGGGAATGAGGCTAACAGCAGAAGGTGTTTCTGACGTAGAGTAAAAGCGTCGACAAAAACTGCCGACGTCATCATCACCAAAGAGGTGTGCCAACAAAACTCATTAAAATTTGGTGATAAACCAAACATAGGATGTAAATTCAACAGATGTGTGACCACACTACGAGTTTTCGTGTGAGAAAATATCGTAATGATAAGAAAATTTTCGGTCACGTGGGAATGCCCATTACTTGCATGCTAAATTTAGACGACGAAGAATCAAGAGACTAAAAGTCTAGAGGCATTCTATAAAATGGTCAAAAGAAAGTTTCTGCAAATTATTATTCCTTTTCCTAAACAATATCCACCCTCGTATTGAAATCATCGAATACAGTAGGATAACTTTTCGACCAGCATATGCAGCTCTAAGTCAGATATTTATCTCTGTTAACTAAATTTAAACAATCCTAAGAGACTGGAACGACATTTTCGAAAAGAACGGAAGAACAGGAAGGAGGTTGATTAAAGCAAAACTTAGCGATTCTGGCTCGGACTTTATCTTTTTTTTCTGTTCTTCTTACATGAAAAACTAAAAGAACGGTGTGGACGAAACTGATGACAAAGTGATGACGCATTAACCGTCGGAAATTAAATTAGGAAAGTTGGGCATTCACAGACGGGAACAACAATGAAGAATTAGGGCGAAAACAGTTGTACCAACCAAACAATGAGAGATTCCACATATGTGCGCACTTAGTACGTGCGAATAGTTCTGCAAAGAGATCCAAACTTTGATCAAATCAAGGACTGTATGAAGCCATAAATACAAAGGAAGTGGGAATATCACTGTGCAGAACTGCACAGCTGGAAACAGATCAAGAGCTGATAGAATAATCCACTAATAACGCTGTCTGAAATTGAAATATAAAACTGTGAAGACATTACGACAAGCAGGTTGGATTTGGATTAAAATAAGTGTAAAAAGACCAAGAAAGATCAGGACAGATGTATCATTACTCAAGGTATATCTGATGATGGTAAGAAATAAGAGCTTTAGTTGTGAAAATAACAGTTAAGGAAATAGGAGTCTATTGAATCTATAAACTGGCTTATAGAGCTGTGATGACATGAAGACAGATAGGCTGGATGTCACTTTGAATAAGTATAAAAAGACCAACGGCAGAAGTATCAAACACGAGATAGATCTGACGATAAGATTGAAGAGTTTTAGTTTTGAAAACAACAGTCAAAAAGATAGGAGTTTATTGACTCTATAAACTGGAATATAGAATTGTGATGACATGAAGACAGATAGGCTGGATGTCAACTTTGAATAAGTATAAAAAGACCAACGGCAGACGTATCAGAAACGAGATAGGTCGACGATAAGATTGAAGAGTTTTAGTTTTGAAAACAACAGTCAAAAAGATAGGAGTTTATTGACTCTATAAACTGGAATATAGAATTGTGATGACATGAAGACAGATAGGTTGAATGTCAAATCAAAATAAGTATAAAAGACAAAGAGTAATTCTGAAGACGTATCATATTGAAGATATATCTGATGACACCATTTAAGAGTTTTAGTTATGAAAATATCAATCAACAAACCAAATCTATTCTGTATTTCATAACAAGGAAAGGAAAGTAATCTTGCTCACAAAGGCAGATTGAAAAGATGATTTACAAAGCAACTAAAAAAGGATTCTGTTTATACCTTGATTCTTAAGATGAAAGGGAGATAACACTTGCTCGACCATAAGAATGAATGAATATTTCACTGACTGACTGACTGATTGACTTACTGACTGACACGAAAAGGAATTAGTCCCTTTGTTCGTTCGTATTAGAGGAAATGGAAAGTACTTTTGCTCAACGACGAATTGACCGAATGATTGCCAAACTGACTGACGATGCATCGATTCTATCATCCAGGTCATGCGACGAAACGGAAATTAGTCTTCCTTGATAGTCGACACATTTTAATTCAAACGGAAATTGGTCTTCCTCTGATTAAATGATTGACAGATAAACAATCTTACAATAAAGAGAAGAGATCACAAAATTTTTCACTGTTCTTTTTCAGATCAAATATCAGCAGGAAAGAAGAAAGCACAGCTTCACAATATTTGCATCAAGTGTAACTTCTTAACAATTCAGATCACATGTAACTTACTAGCAGTCAAGAATTTATCGCTCCATACACAACTTAAAAGATACTTGATTTGCGTGTTAAATACATGAAGTGAACAAAGTCTTTTGCTCGAAATATAACTTTGCTTATCTTGTCGGTAAAAGATGTCATTTCTGGACAGCTTAGAACACACGCAACTGGCCAGCAGCCAAGAATTCATCTCTCCATAGACACCTGAAAAGGTGAATGAAATCTCTTCCTCGAAATATAACTTTGTTTATCTCATCTGTACCTCTGTACTATTGCCACCTCTGTACTGATCAGCTCACACATAACTAACGGATTAGCCAAAGCATATTGATAGCAGAGAAGTGACAGGGATGACCTCTTCTACTCTACTGAAGAGAGATTTTATGGTTGTTTGATAAACAGCAGTTCTATGCAGACTGTCTATCAAGAGATAAGGATTCTTCAGCTTCATTCACAAAGATATTTATCAATGCTACGGTAAAGAAGCTTCATTCACATCTCAAAAATAACAACTTGATGCAGGCTGTCTATCAAGACATAAGTACACCACAGCTGCAATCCCAAATACATTTATGGATGCTACGGTAAAGAGGCCCTATTTACGTCTGAAATACAAAACATGATGAAATCTACTCCTGCCGAAGTAACAATCATGAACTGCACAAGATGATATGTTAGTTGCAACTGAAGTTGTTGTTTATCTTAAATGAGAGAATAAGTATGCCAAAAGACATATAATGTATCTTATTGTTTGTAGAGTTTGCCTGCTTGAGTTCTGGTTGACCAAATAAACAACGGAAGGCATAGAGAAAACACAGTGTCTCACTGACGAAGGAGTTCGCCTACCTGATTTATTATTGACCATATCAAACAAAGGAACATAGAAAAAATGATTTACTTTAGTACTGTAACAAACAATTCTTTCAATAAAAAGTTTGCCTGATTGATTTGAGATCCACCATATTAAACAAAGGAACCACAGAGAAAACATTCAAATTGGTACTGTGACAAGTTAATCTTACAATGGCAAACTTAACAAGTTCAACAAACGTTGTTCGACCAGAGATATTCGATAAACCATTGCAGAACTTCATCACAGTTCTATTCATCATTATCAGCGTAACTGGCATGGCAGCTAATTCTTACGTCATATCAAAAATTGTACGGGTAAAAGAACTCCATACACCACTGAATCTACTACTCATGAATCTATCGATAGCTGATCTTCTTGCTGGTATAAGTATTTACCCCTTCTTATTCTTAGATGTGAGCAGAACAAACATTCGTGGCACAACAGCAAACATCCTTTGCACGTTCAGTACAGCACTAATGTTATTCTTCGTAGCTGCGGGGGAATCAGTATTAACCCTCTGCGCAATATCCTTAAGTCGATTTATAATCATCAAATTCCCGTTGAAGCCTCATTTCAAGCTGACAATACGGGGCAGCATTTACTTCGCAGTGGTGTCATGGATAGCATCTATATCTTTACTAATACCCAACGGTTTGACGTTTCGCTATGAAGAAGATACGGGATATTGCTATCGTTATTATCCATCATGGATTAAATGGAACTTGTATAGTGGAGTGACTATCATTTTCGGGACAGTACTACCATTGGCAACCATGACATTAACATATATCGTCACATGGCGCACACTGTGGCGTGAAGGGCCTAATTCCTCCATTGCAAACAATTTTCAATCTCGTAAGAAGATTATGGTCATGCTGGGAGTTCTAATTGCTGCCTATGTGTCATGTTGGAGTCCATTTTATGCCTACTGGACAATGGTCCCAGTGCTTAAATACTACAAAAACACGCCTGAAGATCGAATAAGGATATTTCGGTTTTATACAATAGCAGTTTTGTTTGGTTTGTGTAACTCGTTACTAGATCCTTTGATTTATACAATGAGTGGTGCACAGTTTAGGAGAGCAATCAGGAAGCACACACAAGTTCGTTCAGTACACTTTGATCCTAAAATTAGACTGGAGCCGTCAACACGTGCAAAGACCATTGCAGTTCCGAATGTTTCCCTACGTCAGCCACAAACGTCAAGAAGACAGACCATAATTTGAGGATCGCCATAAAGACCTGACCAGTTTGTGCTCTTAAACAAACCTATCTTGTAACTGGAAGGAAAAGATTTTTAGTAGTTTCTCGTGCTTCTCTACAACAACAAATGTCACTAAGCAAGACAATTTATTAAAGATTGCCAAAAAGACCTGGCCAAGTTTCACTCAAAATGAGACCTTTCTGCACCAACCGCTCGTAACTGTCAATGCAGAAGACTGAAGCATTCCTGACTACCCTGCTACTTCAACTACCAAAAAATAAAGGTGAAAAATCATTTTCTAATCACTGCCACGAACAGAATTTGAGGACTGTCACTATCAAAAAGATTTCCTCTTATAGAACATTCTTAACTGTCATTAATCTCTTAGATAAAATGATTCTGGTTTCTTAAAATTAATTTACTTTAAAGTTCGAATATTGTCCCTGGATGCAGCTCTCCTCGTTTTCTCTGACATGAACGATGCTGTTATCTATATCAAATATTTACGATGTTGGTAATATCTATGAAAAACAATGCTCAGACGGATTTAGTTTCTCCAAGAAACTGCCACGTGATTTCTTCCAATTCCCATCTTCACAAAGTGCCTACATTTTGCATTATTTCTGGCTAGTTCCAGCTAATCTAGGCTTTCTATTCATGCGGCATTCAGGCACAGGACCCCTAGTTGAATGTCCCCTCCAAGAAATATCTGAAACTGACTGAGTTAATGAGTCAACATAACAAATGGTAAACTTCCACATCCTCACAACGTGATTTCAATCAAATCAAGGTGTAAACTCAAATATTGCGGATCAATCACCCACAGCGAGTCCACAACACTCAAAACTGATATGAGAGCCTTTGCAGCTGGGAAAATATTGAATGAAATCAACAAAAGTAAAGGAACTGGGAACTGTACTCATTGGCTTACAGTCAAAGTGGAAGGAGAAAACCATGTAAATTTGAAAACTATTTGAAGATAGATTTTCAAGATTGGATGACCATTCGAATATTACTTTGTTATTTGCCTCTGTTCTATTCGAATATTCTATTCTTTCTCTGGGAAACAAATAAAAGAATGTTTAATGGTTTTTTCATGCAGAGAACGCAAAATTTAATGGAGATAAATCTTAATTTGAATATAGAAAACAGAAGTGGAATGCTTCTTTCACCTTGACTGTAACAAGAAATCTAAACAAACTTTGCTAGCTAATGTCACAGATGTGAATGTGTAGATTCTTTGCTTGTAACTAGCCACATAGAAGTTTTAGTTTGTCAGAGGTTCTAGACTGGTTATATGGATAGCTTTGTTGTGAAATGTTTATTGCCATTTTCTCTTGAGATATCATTAAAATACTGTCTTGTCATAACATCCTACATTGAAATGAGGAATCAGAAAAGAAAATCTACTTCCAGATGAAAACTTTCAGAAATAAGGTCTGCAATGTTTACAGTCAAGGAATATGTTCCATCTAAAATTTTTGGATTTACTTAGAAAAACAAAAGAAAAGCATACCTTCTGATTCATCTTTTAGAATTGACAACGCTTCTTCATATTTTCCAGCCTTTTCAAGAACCATCAAATAAAGCTGTACCTCTGAAATCAAATGAAACACTTTCAAAATTCTAACAGTACAAAGTTATACAGCAAATTTATGCAACAAGTCATGCTGCAAGGTTCATTCTAATTTTTCTGAACATCAAAACAAATGTATGAAGTACATGCCTTTTTCCTGACTATAGTTTGTCATTAAAAATCTTGCAATTGTAATCTTGCACAATTGACAACAACATATGTTAATTGCTGGTTGATGGGAAGATAACAACATATTAAACAAAACAAGGTGCAACAAATAATTGACATTACAGGTAATCAAAATAAATTTTATAGAAGAATCTTTACCTGCTTCAGCATCAACCTTTTTGTCTTTGACATATTTTGAAACCATTCTTTCAGCTAAGGGAAGCAGCATTGATTTGATGGCTTTTTCATCATCAGACATCAGAGCCTAGTATCAAAGAGGATTTATTTTTAAACAATAAAGTCATAGTCTCTTAGGTTTGCTGGACAAAAAAGTCACAACTTGAGAAAATTTGATCACTGGAAAAAAACTAATTGTTTCTCAAGGACAGAAGACCCAACAAAGTAAACAGATTTGGTCGAGCCTAGTGATAAGAACGTAAGTTTTATCCTAATTAATCTAAAACTATGTTTAAAACATTCCTGACCAGTTATCTTGAATAAGAATACCATTTCTTGGTAATGGTACTTTGGGAGTTGAAATATTAATTCTGAAAGTTCAAAATTTGCCCACACCTTTGAATAACAGCTTTGGAATTTTGGCTCAAGTGAATTCTTGGAGAGTACATATAGCAAAGTTTCAAAAATAGTCTTGATAGGATGTGAAAAAAGACAAGGCAAATATACAACTGCATGACAAATGATTCTAACAGGTATGATAAACATAGCACCAGTCAACAGACAGCAGTTCTGTACTGACCTTCATTCATCTTTAACAGCACAATACCGTTTCATTGAATTGTATTAATCTTGCAAATTTTTGCCCATAGAGAGAAAATAATCTGAAGAAATTGGAAACATCTATATGAAATAAAAAAGATACCTGCATGTAGACACTCATAACTGCCCAGAAGTAGTAGGGATTCTTTGAAGGAAAAACCTTGTGCAAATTCATTGCTGCCTGCAAAAATTGAGAACATGGCATTAACTGGTGATGTGTACAATTAAAAGTTTGACCATCCTAATGCGGATACATTGCAAGCCATGTGCACATTAAACATGGTTTTCCTGTCTAAGAATTCTTTGATAATAGCTTTTGAATTCCAAATGAAGTCTTTTTTAAGAAAATTTACAATCCTTGACATGGCTCAAGAATTCTTATCAAAATATGAAGACTTCTTTCCAATTCTTACGAAGTGTTGAGAATTCTTGTAATATTAATGTGTGCAAGGCCTGTATGAAAGTTATATATCATTTTTGGTAAAATTTGGTCAGGTTTCAGGAATATAGCATGAAGAAATCTTACCTTTTGCTGTTTTAAATAGTTTCCAATGCGAACATAGGCCATAAAAAGATGACTTAGAAATTCCTCATGATTTTGATTCTGCTTAACTGCCAGTTCATAAATGGCTGCTATTTCTTCCGCTACAAGGCAAGAAATGTCACAGATGAGAAGGTAACATAATAAGTGTCATTCTCCTACTTCATATCAACTAAATAATTTGCAATTTAGGTTGATTTTACCAAATATTTAATTCCTTCATTATATATCTCATTTCTTTTCAATTTTTTCCTACAGTATAGTATGTTTGTCATAGTTCATTTTATTCTTTGCCGCTTGTCTAATTGCTCCTCATTCTTTATAACTATACTATAACTAAAACTATAATATTTACTGTGCTAAAGGCTAAGAGCCTGTTACAGATCTGAGGAGTGACCTCACCCTGGACCCAGACCATTGTACTGAAAGACCACTCGTTGAGCTAAGTAGATAAAAACAAATGTAACACCCAGCTGATAGATAATGAATAGGAAAACAGTCTGTCTTGGGAAAAGCCACACCAATACTCATCGCATTTTCTCAAAATGAGTTTATATTGTCACATTTTATATTTTGCTTTTCTTTCAAGAGTGTTACATTTTGCGAAGGTGAAGTTGCGGTTTTTAGCGCAAAGCGCTGGGATCGCAGAAATAGTCAAGTGCTAATGGAGTGTGCCACCCTTTGTCATGATGCTCAAGTGGTGAGGCCCTACTGGGTATCGAACCCACTCCGCTTGACTGTTCTGGCAGCAAACTCAGAGGATTAAACCACTGCATCACAACACCTTAGTGGGTTAGTGTTGAAAATACATACGTCTTTGCATCTCTTTATATGTCATTGTCATACATTGCAGGATAGAATCATCCCATGTGTTTATCTTTTTCAATTCTTCTTGCAACTCCAAACATTCTGATAGTCTGTTTGATCGAAGCAAGGCAAGGGCTTTTAATGCTTTTGCACAATGGAAGTCTTTTTGCTTCTTCAAGATTTTATCGGCTAACTGAATTGCTTGCTTGTTGTTGAGGTTGTCCAGGGCATCTGAAAAAATGTGTGGTTAGTAATATTTTGGTAACAAATTAAAATTCCTCTTGTGAAATGGCAAGGGGGATATCTGTTGGATGAACAGAGACAATTTACAGAGACAATTTTCTTTGAATTTGATTAGTTTCTTTTTGTATATCAAATATGATTAGAAGCTATTTATTTCATTTGAAGTAAAAAAAGTCGAGAACAACAACAATCCAGAATAGTAACTGCTACTAATGTGTTTTAAGCATTCAGGATCCAATCAAATGTGCTACAAAATACATGTCCTCCAGATTTAAAACTTGCAGAATGAATGGGGGGAGTTCATCTCATTACGAGAATCCCAGGGCTTTCACGTCCAGGAATTAAGGCGCGCTACCAAAAACTCGCGTGAACTGTGTTGGGCGCACAAAAGAAATATCAAACGGCAACAAAGGTATGTGTCATATATGTTTTGAGACATTGGTGGTTCGATAAAAATGGTAGTCCCAGCCACAACTTCTCTCTAAAACCCCTATTTTTTGCTTTAACACGTATGTATTTCACATCAAGTGGAGTAAACTGAATGAAAAGAGTCCTTTTCAATATACTGTAAAATTTAGACGCACTTAGACCAGAGTCTATAGAAAGAGCTAGGCCAAACACAACCTGCTTGAGAAGTCTGACATTTAAGAAAGCATGACTATCACGGAAGAAGATGGCCTAACAGCAAGGCAGATTAAACATAGGTGGAATGAGAAAATAAAGTAGATCAACTGCACCCAACCACAAAATCGGCATCAGGGAGGTATGAGGTATGTTTCAAAGCGAAAATTAATTTGCCCACAAAGTTTTGTTGAATGAATTCCCTAATCGGACATCGGTCTCTTCGAGGGTAATATTGCATCACCGGGCGCGTGGTTAATCGCTCCCAAACCAAGGTTTGGGTGCGTGCCTGCGCGCTCGCGTGCTATCGCGCGTCCCCCACTGAAAGCCCTGGAATCCAAGTGAAATTAAAACTGCATGGAGGACTAATTCCCTGTGCATGTTAAATTTTCCAATCTGGATCAATTTTCAAAATCGAAAATGTGAATTTGGTTTGGTCAGATGAAAGTATCGTGTGATTTTGAAGCAGGAATAGGGTAAATTTCAAACATGATAAATTATGCTATTTCGGATCTTTGTTTTGTGAAAAGGGCTAACAATTAAAAGAAAACTTTTAACCACAAATTGGCTGTCTACACAAATCTTTCCAAACAAAAATGTACTGCACAAAACATAGCTCTTGTCCTTGATTTTGTGACACCTCCCAATTCATCATTTGGTTGAGGAAATTGTCGATTTTACTCACAGGCCAGTCTCAAAATATTTGCATACATTCAAGATGCCTGATTTATATAATGTACCTCGTATGCCTGAATGCGGATTCTAATAAAATCGTGGAGGATACTCACCATAAACGGGTCGCAATCTTCGTTCATTTACATCAACATGCCCTCTTCCCGCCATGGCTGCATGCTTCAACGAACCTCTCTTCCAAAAATTGCTACCATTTTATACTAGTCTCGTAATCCGTTGGAATGTTTTGATATCGAGGTAGATCAAACATGGTAGCTTGATTTTCAAGCATTTTGACGGGAACGTCTTCGTGTGCTGGTAGAAAAATATAACAGAGCGAATATGCCGTTGGAGATTTAATTCAATCAAAGATACATCACAGAATGTCTGAAGCGCAAGATGAAGAGCGAGAAGTTCTGCAATCGATTTATGATGGAGATGATAACTTCAAAGAGATCAGCGCGAATTGTTTCCAGTACAAGTATGGGCAAGAGGATACCCACAAAACATTTCTGCTTGAAATTTCATGGCCTAATAAATATCCATCAGAACTGCCAACAATAAACTTAGATACTTTTTTCAATAAGCACTTGCCGGATGAATTAAAACAAGAAATTGAAAAGAAAGTGTTAGAGCAAGCTGAAGAATTCAGGGAGTCCCCTATGACGTATTCGCTTTTTGATTGGATGAACGACAATTGTCAAGAATTTCTTGAGAAAATACCAGAATTCACACAAAAGGTGAAGAAAAATATTTACAGTAGTTTTGCATTTGTTATGTTTGCTAGATTTTAGATACCATATATTTTGGGATTAAAAACTTTTCATATGACTTATTTTCAAAGGTTTTACTATTACAGGGGAGATTCAGTTATTTGGAAACTATGCTCTCAGGCTTACACATCTGGGAACTTTAGAAGTTCCAGTGCCTTTAAAATTGGTTTATGCCAGTGCAAAAACACCTTTTAAATGCTTTAAGAAATGTCCAAGTTATATTTGCTTCAACTTGAAACCATTTTGTACCTTGCAGGATGTCTCAAAACCTCTAGACAGAATTTTATTCCATTTGGAAGCAATATCTCATTAAAATGCATTTAAACTGAATTTTTATTTTCTCTCATTTTGTAGGAAGAAACTCAAGATAAATCTGAACAATCAAATTTGCCAGTTGCCACAAAGTCAAAAGATAAAAAAGAGATTTTAACAAAAGCACAGAAGAGAAGGATAACTGATCGAACCAATTATAAAGGGGAAAGAGAAAGGGGTTGGAACTGGGTAGATGTTGTTAAACATCTTTGTCAAACAGGGGGAAGCAAAGATCAATAATTTTTCTGATTGTTGAAATTTTTTTTTCTTTTCCAATGATCTGGCTTGCTTTTCCTGAGGGACATTCATTCCTTCATAATAACTTTTGTTACCCATGGAGAACTCCCTTTGCCATATAAATGTGAAAGATATGACCAGTGGTTATAAAGTACCTTCCCCACACTACCTTCCAAGGGGCATTTGAATTTTTCAAATAGCTATACAAGATTTGTTCAGAGCAAAGAAATCTTAGGGATTTCTGATGGATTTTTATTGAAACAGATTTTTGCCCATTGAAGGTTTTATTTTTCCAGCATGAGATGCCCTTCATTTGAGCCATCATTTCCTTGGGTTACCTTCGATGACATGACCAGACTTACTAAATTTTTTTGCCAAGTAAAATTTTCTCAGTTTTGCTAAATTGCTTGGAATTGCTTTAAAACGAAAATTATACCTCTGGCAGACTCTGCTGAAACCAGTGGCGGGGCCACGGGGGGGGGGGGGTTTGGGGGGGTAAATACCCCCCCACTTTTTTGAAAACATGGTAATTTAGATTCGTCCAAAAACCTCATAAAAATCTTAGGGTAGGGGTAGGTCTGCCTTCAGCTTTTAATCTGGCTTTCTTACTCTAAAAAATGAACTCATTGTTTTGAAATCTTTTTCTTTCTTTGTCATTCTAATTTTGTCTTTGTCATTTCACATTATTACATGACTCATTTAAACTTTGACAAGTTGTGATACCAGTTGTAATACAATTCAAAACCCTGTATTGAGGGTTTCTCGTATACAAAAATGATTTCATCTGTCGTTTTTTATCCAAAAAAGGGTGTATCTCTATATTCAAAAGGGCGTATTTCTATCTTCAAAATGGGCGTTTCCCAAAGTTTTAAAGGGCGTGGCCCCAAAAAATTTTCCGGACCCCCATGTATCCTTATCCCCCCACTTCGCGGCGGCTGGCGCCGCCGCTAGCTGAAACATAAAAGAAAAAATACAAGGAAAATTTTTAATCATTTGATAGAAATTTTCAAAATTTTTACTTTTGGTGATACATGTTAAATATCATTTTGTACGAAGAATGAAAACTTTCAACATATTTTCTTGTCGTATATGGTTGATATGATGTCCATGCTTTGCTCGAGTTTTGCCATTCTTTGCTTTCCTTTTGTGCATTATGTTTTGTGTGTGAGTTGGAATTGGAATGGTGCGAAAAATCTCTTATGCTATCTTAACCCGCGTGGGCGCAAGTGATTCATGTACCATAAATCGCTGTCGTATTGTGTACTTTTGTTACTTTTTAAAAGGTTACTAATGGTGTTAAAAAGAATAAAAGAGGTCTCTGGGAATGAATAACAATTGTAGCCATAGGGTATTGTCCGCGGATAATACATTCCTTTGTCGTTGTAAAGAAAATACATTTCTATGCGTTGATCAAAAAAGATTTCTGAAATGTCTCAAGTTCATTGAAGGGTGAAAACATATTCCTTCGAAGTTTGACAACGCGTTAGCTGAATATTGGCAAAAGTTCGGAAGTTTTCGAAGAAAGAGAAGGCGAATCATTTGGCTAAATTCAGGAAAAAGGAAACTTAATCATGGGGCGTGCTTTGGTTTCAAGAAACTTTGCAACGGCAGCGTGCTGGATTGGGGTGCTAGAAATACTGTTTGGAACATGCCTTGCCCTTTGTGGTTTTATCGAAATGGGAATGTTTCATCGACTCTCTGCTGATGGATTTTGGACTGGTTTCCCGGTAAGATTCGACTTGCAATCTATCATTGACCACTCAGCTGAAAGTGTAGAGCTCTTCGAAGTATTGCAGGTTGTGTTTGCTCGATCTTTTTTCTACTTTCTAATTGAATTTCTGATCAATTTTGCGATTATTTTGCCTCACGTTGTGCTGAATGTGGTCAAGTGTGAAGCCTGTGCACAGAGCCTCCGGTGAGAGTGCTACGTTTCGTTGGCTTTGACCTTGAGAGGAGTGACTTCTATATGAATATCACAGTGGAACAAGACCTTGATTCTACAATCTATGAGCAAGAATTTAGTTAACTGTCCAAGAAATATCTTGGTCCTTGCCCTGTCAAACATGAATTCTAGTCGAGATTTTAATTTTTTCTCCACCCAGCTTCTCGTTCCTGGATTCCTGGCAGTAATCATCCTGGCAACGCGTCGAAGAGAGCCGGTATGTTTTCAGACCAAGTAGTTATTGGCTAAGGAACTGAGACACACCTCCCACGAATTTATCCAATCAGAATGAGTCATTGCAAAACAATCACAAATGCAAATTTAATAATAATAATAATAATAATAATAATAATAATAATAATAATAATAATAATAATAATAATACACGAATTTTTATACAGGAATAACCTATCAGTATGAGAAACATACTGTTATCATTAGGGTCCTGTGCTAAAAGAAAAGAAATATACAATGTAAGTGGAGAAAATTAATCTAAGTACATATTTAAAAACATTTAAATAAAATCATTTACATGTGTTCTGAATAAAACCCTAGAGTCTAACTGTCTTGCTAAAATAGGAACTTTGTTATATACATTTGCCGCAGTCACACAGAAACTTTTACGACCAAATTCTGTTTTCATCCTTGGAACCCTTACAGCTAAGTTGTTATTTCTTGTATTTTGACCGTGTTCCTTTCTTTCAAAGTAACTTTTGAATGGGTCACAAACATTGTCTTGGAGGCAATCAAATACAAATGTGGAAACTTTTTTCTTTATTGCACACTCAATGGCAGGAATCCGCAAGTCGGTGCTTGGATTGGCTTTTGATTTAATGATATTCCTGCTACGTTCCTCAATTTTTCGAATCTGGTTCAGTCTTGAATTTGACCATCCCAGTACAATTGAGCCACAATACGTGAAAACAGGCATTATCATAGCTCTATAGATCTTCTCGGCAGTTGCTGAGTCGATTGAACTTCGAATACGACGAAGCAGATTTACTCTTCCAGCTGCCTTTTTGTAAACTGTGTTAAAATGTGACTCGAAATTCAGAGAGGGGTCCAGTGCTACGCCAAGGTATTTGTAGCTTGTTGTACAATTTATGCAGGTTCCATCAACTTTGATGTTGAGGTGCCTTCCATTAACAAAATTTAATCGCTTTGATGTTCCAAAAAGCATCGTCTCTGATTTCCCCTTTTTTAGATTCATTATTAATTCATTTTCACAAAACCATGATGCCAATGTTTGAACATCATCGTTAAGATGATTTTCGATGATGTTGAAGTCACTGGATGAAGTAAAGATGACGGTATCATCTGCATACGTAATGACTTTTGCGTGCTTCAGCGTTCTATTTGCGTCGTTAAAATGGATCAAAAATAGTAGAGGACCAATAATGGATCCTTGTGGAACTCCGGTATATACGGGGATGGCATTAGAAAAGGCTCCCTGGTACTGAACAATTTGTTTCCTGTTGAACAAGTAATCAGTAGGCCTATTTTCCCCATTTCATGCACCAGTTTTTGTGGCAAGGATTATAGCTATGGAAACTAGACAACTCCTTTTAAAGCTAAGCCTTGTATCATGCTATTTTTCTTTCTATGATGAGGTTATGCCTCCGTTTCAGTGTTCCCCGCAAATTTCGGAAGTGGCGAAGCCGAAGGTGATTACCTTTAAGGGTCCCCACTGATAAAGGGCCAAGGAGCCCTCAACTCCCAAGGAGCCCTAAATCGTCAATTTACGTCATAGACACAGGTACAAGAGGCCCCAGTCCTCCGTCTTCACTAAGGGCCCCATACCCCTCCAGTAGGCAACAGTCATATTTGCTACGATTTGCTATCTTTTCTTTCCTATTCGCAGTAAATCATGTTTGTTTCAACTCCATTCATTCAAATTGCTCAAATCCATTCAAAAACCGCTCAAAAAGTATTGATAACCCGTAGCAAAAACTTGTCAGTAGTCACTATCAATTTTCAATAGAATTACTCATATCAAGGACCGAGATACAATTTTTTACTTGAGGGGGCCATGGGCAAACCGAATGACGAACTAAGCGACCCAGAACCTTGAAGGGGGTCTAGGGGTACTCCCCTAGAAAAATTTGAGAGCATGCTCTTCAAATTGGCTTAACGGAACACACACATCCACAAAAGTAAGAAAGCCTAATTTTCAAAAGGCCACTATAGAGTTATGGTAAGAGACAAGTTTGTTAGCTTGTAAATACTCCCAAAGAGCTTCCTAGACTAATGAAAGGTAGAAATTGAACGAGATTTATCCGACATCAGAGCATGGAGTACCTATCTGATATTCTGAAATACTAAAATAGTATAGAATAAAGATTTACTGTAGCTACTGCTGAAATATTTCAAGGGGGCCATGCCCCCCCTGGACCCCCCTGTATCTCGGTCCTTGACTCATATGATTTTATACCTTGTAGGTATTTCTGTTTTTCGTGGTGAATGTGATCGTGTTAATCCTATGCATCGTACACGCAGCTTTGACACGCAAAGAGATCGATCATTGGGATAAATACAAAGGGTACTATTTGAATGGCAAATGCTATGAACGTGGAGATATTTGCTCATGCCCTGACAATCCACAGACCAAGTACTATGGTAGGGAATTCAAAAATTATTAGTTGTAAACCTATCTCATTGTTGCATAGTTTCCTATCTCTTCTGATGTAATAATCCCTTCCGTTGACAATTGAAGCTCTTGTGCCCTTGTCATAAATGTTGACCAATAGGTGGGTAGAAAATCTTGGCCTTAGCGAAATCTGCAGTCATTTTGGATGTGTTTAACTTGAAAGGGATTGAAAATGATGGACAGAAATTCGCTGAAATTCGTTGAATGGGATATCTAGTTAACATGAGTTTTCTCATTTCTTTTGACATACAGGTTTTATTTTATGAGAAAATGGTTTTTAAGAAACTACTACTATTTTTGCCGAAATTTTAAGAAACTTTACTACTATGTCTTAAGGAGCTTTTAAAAGTTAAAAGCATGGATATTAAAGCAAATATATCGTCAAGCCCTTATTCTTCCTATTTATTCCTATATGGTGTTTTAAATGCCAAGAAACATGATAATTCCGCATTTAAAAAATAAGAAACCAATTAAGAAAATTTTTGTATATACTAAAATGGAAAAGATTTCATGTTAAATTGAGAAAGTACCATGGCCTGATCTTGGTTTCTCTTATAAAAGAATGTGCATGTAAACTACTCCTTGTCTATCCGTGAGTTGAAACTCTCACACTTGAAGGAACTGTTTAAAGGGAATCGACATAGTTAAAAGCTGGCCCGGGCCAGGTCAAAAATATAATCTATTGTACTTGACAGCTTAGACGCATCCGGTTTCATTGTGTAGCTAAAGAAACAAAGGATTTCTGGGCGTTTCTCTAGCCTATTTATGGCGACTAGGGGATATACCTATGTTTATTCCCTTTAACTATCTCCTGGTCGACCAGAGGCATGATGATTTATCAAATAGTCCCTTTAAAAAGTGACTAAGAATCATAAATTCTACCTGTTGAAAGAAATAAAAGTCTCATAACTTTGCATTCTCTGGTTTTCGAGTATTGATTGGCTGAGCTAGGCTCCTGTGAGGTATTAACTCTGTCTACATTTCATTAGGCAGGGCGTCAATTGGGCCATGCTTTGCAGTACTTGGTCCGTACTTTAAGTAACCCAAAGCCTGCATAAGTCCTTCACTGGTTTACTTAATGTGGAACTGTTAATACTGCTTTTGAACTATATCGAATAATTTTATTTTCAGTCCAACGTTGTGAGCTGTTCAGCTTTGGATTCGATTTGTTTTGGGCATTTGTTGCATTCGACATCGTTGGTGCTGTTTTGTCTGGATTTGGTGCAATTGCCGGACTGTATGGATCATGCAGGGAGGATCCAAAGGAAATTGACGACGTAAGTTTAGATGCTGCTTATTGATGCCTGGCACGTTGGACGTCACTCACGGGTGGATTGGGATGGAATTCAGTTTCTCAAGGCGGTGTTTATTCATTAGAACTCAGTTCCATACTAAATCCATGCCAAGGTTTTAGGGCGGGTGACGCCCATTCGGCGGACTTCTTGACAGCTTTGAATCAGAAAAACTTAATTCTCTGCACTCAAACTAAATCTGGATTGTGTCAGGAAAAATTTGCAATGATCATTGCATCAGTACAAGATCAACAACTTTCAAAAAGACTTCAAATATGAGATTAATTTCAAAATCAGGTGGCAATATGGTTTTAGGCAGTTCTTTTTTAAACACTTCTACGTCTGTTGTCGTTAATTACGTTCCCACTTATGGCAAGCGTAAAACAAACAACAAAGCGAATGTAATGGAAGCTTGGTTGCCACTTGCTTGCTTTTTGCAACAATTTTTTTGAAAGTCATTCCAAGAGACTTTCTCCGAAGAAGTAAAAGAAAGCTGATCAAAGCTCCAGCTTATCAAGTCAGAAGAAATTTATTGTAATTAGTTGTTGGCAAGGGAAAGGAATACTTTTCTTTCATTTTAAAGAAGCTCTCATTGTTTCCCAACACATATTGCTTCTGGATTCAGCAAAATATACCTCTTCTCTAGACTGATTACATAGCCTTTATTGTTAGGCCGACTCTCCAAAATTAGCTACAACCAGTATGAATGGTTTTTCATTTTGGTGTAAGTTTCGTTTTGATCAAGACTCAAAGAAAGTTTTTCCTTCCTGGTAGCATGCCAAGCACTTTCGTTTCTTCTTAAACAATTTCTTCTTCTTTCCCTACATATACTGTCCCATTCTATACATTTTCCTTCCCCTCTTTCATTTCTTCCCTTTCTTTTGTCCTTCCGTTTTCTTTTTCCTATTTCCCTCCTTCCTTCCTGGGAAATTTCAGCATTTCAGGTACCTTCTTTGTAGCGCCGCTACCACGCTTTTTTGAGCCCTGGTTTTGTTGAGGGATTGCTAGGACTCTCCGTAATCAGTCTTCGCTTTCCCACTGTCATGAAATCGTATAATTTTTATTCTTTTTAGCCTGCTTATTAAGCACATACATGGATGGATTTTCTCGGAGGTAATGATATTTTGATAACAAGAACATTTCCCAAAATATGTTTTTTCTTACTGCTGTCCGTGCACCTCGTTTCAGTGGCTGTGGGGGCGTCGTCGCATCTTTTCCAAGCTATAAAGTAGGAAATGAATAACAAAGTTGGCTTTGCGTGTAGTACGTCGTTAGTTTTTTTGAATCAATTAATTCTTTTTAAACATACGACTTTGTACTTGAGAGATACGTCGTTTGTACTTGTACAACGTTTCGTCGAACAGTATTCTTCATCAGGTGTGAAGAGTAATGCTCGAAACGTTGTACAAATTATCTCTCAAGTACAAAGTCGTATTTTTTAAAGAATTACGGGTTAGGAACTCTGGGATAAACAAGGCAGGAAGTTTAGAGACTTCATTGATGTTTTCATATGCCGCATGAACACAAAGGTTAGCTTGCGAAGAGACAGAATGTAGCTATGCTACACTCAAACAAACACTCCAGTAAGATTGGAAAGATCTTTGGACTTACAAACCACGATACTTATTTACTTTCGAAGATCCATTTACGATGTTGCCTGTTCATGCCCCTCAAGAAGGTGATTTACGGAGATGGCAAACGTAGTTAAATCTTTTGGAAAGGACTTGTCGTTGTACAGAGTTAATGATTGTCGAAGAATACTGTAACTTTTCCTGCCATAGCCAGTCATATTTGGAAAATTCGGATGCATTTACCAAACGTTCATAGCAAAGGCCAGAATTTTAATCCATGAGATAGTGACGTACTCGTTTTTTTTTCAGGAAACACAACGAAGTCCAATGGAACGAAATAGTGCAACCAGTTATCGAAATTTCATGAGACAATAACTCAGCTACAAAAAAGACCAAAATTGTGCTTATTTCATATTGATATTTATCCGTGTATCGTAGCTGTTTTTTCATTTCTGTTTTTGTATTTATTCGTAGCAGTTGTCTAGATAAACTATTTTTGATAAGAAAAATTACAGAAGTACAAGAACTGAATTACCAGAAATGATTTCGAGGATGAGAGGCTGAAAAATCGATATAACCTCGAACCTTGAAATGGAACTGGGAGAAAAAAATTATTTTATGACTGCCCGATTTGAGGAATGAGCATTGTAGTGTAAGGAGACTTGAGCAAGTTCATGTACTGCCAAATTAAAAACCTCAAACAAAGTGACTGAGTTTTACACTACGAGAAACTAGCTGCAGTACCTCCGGGGGGAGGGGTACCTGATTATTAAATGATACTGTACGTGCCGCTAATATAGGTGGGTTTTTTTTCACCTGAAATTCCCCACAAATGGGTCTATTTGTAACCTTAATTCTGGTACCAGGATTTGTGTCACAACCGAAGATATTTGAATAGACCTTGCATCCGCGAATCGACAAAATTCATAGACATGGTTACGACACTTAATGAAATTCATGCCAAAGGGTTGGAAATCCTTGAACAATTCTGTGATACAAATGGATCCTTTTGTCAAAGTCCAGATTGACGTCGAGTCACTGTCACAATCAAGTACCCCCCCCCCCTTGGCAGTAGCTTTGCATAAGATCAATAGAGCAGTACATTTTGTATATCAATTTGTTTAGACTTGTCAATAACGTAGAACCTATCAGTAAACTTGTCATTGTAGAGCTATTTTTATATTTGATATGTTCATTCCAATGAGCGCAATTATTTCTCGTACCGACTTAAAGGTCAGATAAAGGCAAAATACTTTCTTATTGATTTCTACCATTTGCAGTCTGGAGATTTCAAAATTTCAAACGAAATTTCGATATGAGTTCCGGAACTTATCGAAATTGCCGCTCGAATTCCTTTTTTCAGTCAAATTTTTCAAAAAAACCGCGCAAGCAAAAAAGCCTGGAACTAGCAGAGGCGTGACGTGGAATGAGTCGAGGGGCATTTCACTCCCAAAAAATCTCGTACACCTTTGGCAAAAATCCTTTTGTTTTCAAGAAAAATCCATCAAAAATCCGTATAAATCCTTTTGTTCTAAAAAAATCTCGTACGCTTTTTCCAATGAGTGAAGTGCCCCTCGGAATGAGTCGATTGAGTCAATGCAAAGCTGCGAGAGAATGTAGGAGTCTGTTTGCACTCACTGACAGTCAATTCAGGAAAGTTCGAAAGTTCTCAAATCAAAACGCCGAGAAAGTGGGTAGTTTATGGTTGTGGCTAGTCAGCTTGTGCAGAGAAGAATATACATGCACATTATTCTGTACTTTGGCACGGACAAACGTGTTGCAGCAGTGAGCTGAGCTGTGGACTGGCTTGGAGAGTGAACACGTACAAGAATTGCAACAATGAAAACATCGGGGGTCTGCACTAAATATTTCAATCCTAGCGACTTTGAACATTCATTGGCTGCTACAAGTGATTTAGCTAGCTTCCAGAGCACCTTCTTCGGCGTGAGGAAAATGAAATTGTAGTTAAAATTGAAAGATATACTCACCGAATCGCAGATGCAGACAGCGGGAAAATTGCCATGTCATGACTAGGCCAAATGATAGTCTCTTACCATAGACCGATAAGAGAGCGTTCTTTCTGCAAATACAGTTTTCCTTTTCTTCGATGACTCTATTTGCGAACTTCTTAGGTGGCCTGTGTATTTCCTACCTCGTACAATATAATTTGTATTTAAAGATCATTCGTGAAGCCATTCAAATGTACCTTCGACAGGCGCTTGTAAGCTCAACGAGGAGAATGAATCCTGATAAAAACAATCTAACCCTGAGTGGATCAAGGTGTGTTCTTCTGGCAGCCTTTGCAATTAACACAATGGTCAACTGTTTGATCATTACTATGGTTTCATTCGGCTATTCACAGATCAAATAATCCTCCAAATGATGTTTTTGTAGTTTGATCCCAAAACGCTGCACTCAATAACTAATGCTATTGCTAGTCACAGATCAAATAATCCTCCAAATGATGTTTTTGTGTGCTTCCATTGCAGAGGGGGATCAAGTTGACACGCCGCGTGCGATCTTCGTCGTTACTGCTTTCTCTCAGCGCCTTGGGCCTCTCAAGGAATGAATTTCTCATTACTCATTCCACGTCACGACTTAGCTAGTTCCAGGCCTCTACCACCACGCGGTTTTTTGAAGAAGTGCCCTTTTTCAAAACCCCCAAACCCATCCTTTTGCATCCCAAAGATAAAAAATATTATTGCCATCGGATTCCCCATAGTTTAAAGTTACAAATATAAAAAAATTGCATTTGCCTTTATCTGACCTTTAAAGCTGGATAGTAAAAGTTCCTTGGTGCAAGAGCATCGTGTCCTTCAATGCATTTTTCTGCACAGACTCGTATCTCATTAGCCCAGACAATATTCAAGTTCCATTTACAAAACCACAAACCTCTTTCTGAATTACTGCAGTCTCCAAAATTTTTTGGATTACCCTAGTATCCCCTTAATTTTTCTTATATTCCAATAAAGAGTTACCATTACATTTTACTAATTACTCTACTTACAAAATTATTGTACTCGTAATATACTAGCACGATTATAATTATTCTAGCACGATGCCGCAAGAAGCAAGACGTTGGGTCTTCCCTTGCAGCCCTCAAATTTAACTTACCCTTACCCCATGTCTGTTTCGCTATAATCAAATTAAGGACATAGACACAGGGTCAGGGCAAGCCTGTCTCGAATTTGATTTGCACATTCCAAAATGCTGCTAGAATCCTTTACTCGCGTGACCTGGTTCCACGATCAGCCCTTCCAGTTACTCATTCCGGAATTTCCACATGCAATGCAAAATCATTCCTTCCATTTTGGTTCCCTGTGGCATTGCCTCTTCCTTGACAAAATGGCGGACAAGAAGGACAAGATCACATGGTCAAGTTTTCAGCCAAAATTATCACAGACAACGCTTGCAGCACTAGAGATCAACAAGTTTAGCTTTCCAACACCCGTCCAGGTAATCTTTGCTTGTACTGAAACATTCAAATTCTGAATTATTTGCTCAGTATGATGTGTTGTGTGTCTTTATCTTATTATTTGTGAGATCGGGGCCTAAAAAATTTTTAAACGACATCATTTCATTCTAAGCCACAGAAAGGAGCAGCTCATCAGGATTTTAGCGCACAAGTTTGATGCAGAGAGAATTGATTGATATTAATTAATGTTAAATAAAAACCTAAGATTTAGTTTGTTTGTTGATGGAGCCATCCAAAAATCCATTTTGTTATGACTAGCGAGGCGAGGGCTGCTAACAGTTAGTTGGTACTCTTTTCCCAAATGGGAAGTGTTGCCCAATCGGGCAACACTATTCAAAGTAATTCAAATTGAACTCAAACTTGTTGATGGATCAGGCAACATTTCCCATTTGGGAAACAAAATAGAACAAAATTTCCTATGGTGAGTTTGTGTATTTTTGGATGCTGAATCTGACCTAAAAAAATTTGAAATATACCGTACCGTTTTATGCGCTGATACAGTTTTATATTTTGTTTCCCATTTGGGAAACCATTTCCCAATCAGGCAACAGACTGCACCCCTCCCAGATGGGAAACGTTGCCCGATCGGGAGAGTGCCAAACTGGCTAACTTATCCCCTCATCCCCCCCCCGTCAATGGACATAAAAAATTTTGTGTTTACACCTCACTAAAGATTTGATTGAAATCCAGTGGGAATCACTTGTGTCCAGGCAAAGCAAATTGATATGCAAATTATGTGTCAATATTTCAGTTGCATAAAATGATAAATCATATTTCAAGATAAAAATATTTTCAGGTTAATGATGGAGTGAAGTTGAAGCCTTGCTTGTTTTTTAGGAGACATGTATACCACTTTTTATGTCAAATAAAGATGTTGCTGCAGAGGCTGTAAGTTTATTCATTCAGTTACCTGCTTGGTCCCAGTGGGAAAATTTGACATGCATGGGAAGTTAATCTCCCATGCATTTGTATGTAATGCACTATATATACAATCTGTGCATTTTTGCAAGAATAACTTTCATCCACACATTTCAATCATGTGACACTGTTTTAGGCTAATGCATTTTGAATAGGATATGCACATTATTAGTCAACATTTTCCAAATTGTACCCACAACAGTTTGATCCCCTTTTTGAAAATTCCTCGTGCACTTTTGAAACTTCCAATGTGGTGCTTGTTTTTTCTATGTGTGATGATTTTGAGACCAAGATAATTAACAAAACCAGGTTCTAAATATTTTACAACAATGACTAGATTGAGCGTTTGCATCACATGCGAAAACAAGAAGATTCTTCTTACTTGGAATCTTATGTCTCATTTTCAGGTTACAGGATCTGGTAAAACACTGGCATTTGTCATCCCTATAGTAGAGATTTTGAAGCAAAGGTAGATATAACAAATTTTTTTTATCAGACTTCTTTAAAAATCTTTTCTGTCTCGATGTTAACAAAGCCAAGTTTTGGAATTTCAAATTGCAGCTTTAAACATTATGTAAGTAAAGAAAGATACACAACTTTCCCATGTCCTTCATGAGGACCCTGTCATCTGTACTTTCATTCTATTGCATGTTGTAAGGAACAATATTATAAGAATGTATGCATAACATGTCACTTTGCATTTATCATTGTAGGGAAGAGAAACTTAAAAAGAACCAGGTATGATTTTCCATCATTGTCTATTCATTTCTTCAATATGCAATGTTTTTAAAGTGCTTTATAACACTATCTCGTCATGGTGCTACAGACGCTAACATTTACAGTAATGTCAGTTAGAATTATTCATGATACAATGATACAGACCTTACAGGACAGGCCTTGTGCACATTGACACAATGAGGGGTTTTTATGACATTATGTTACAAATTCTTGCGCCTCATGAAAGACCTGTGATTTTTTCTAAACAAGAAGGCTGGCAAACCACATTAATGTGCACAATGTCTATACACTGTGTGTACATTAACATCAAAGAATTCTCAGGGAATTCTTAAGAATTTGTTCAATAACAGTTGTACAAGAATATATGAGAATATAAAATTGAGAAGATTTTCGAGTGTATCTGAAATTTGATAGTCTATTGTTTTTGCAAGAATTGTTGGCCTATGTATTCTTCAATTGAAGATATGGATTCTTGAAAGGCATGGAAGACTGCAAGAACTTTTTGAGCAAGAATTTTTAGGAAGAATACATGCTGATTTACCTGAGGCCTGTACTGTTACATTTACCAAATAAAAAGTTTTTTCAGCTTGACTGCATTATTTTATTCTATTTACAGATTGGTGCAGTAATTCTAACACCAACAAGAGAGCTTGCTGTTCAGATCAATGAAGTTATTGAGATGCTCACACAAGATAGCTCACTGAGGTATGCCTGCTTATAGAATTATTTCTATTTAACATTATGTGAATGGTGCAAATATGTTTGTTTGCAAAATGTAGTTAAGCAAGATAGTGATATATGCATGTTTTATAAAGTGTTTATAAAAGTATATGCGCCTTTGCCCATTAACATTTCCTTTAAGATTCTTTTGAATGTTTGCTATAATGTGAAGCCCAGCTGATTCAATCATTAATTACATTTGGACTACTTTTCATTGGAGGCCATCTATTGCTGATTTTTCATCTTAGACATTGTTCTTGGCTTATTTGCATCAGTTCCATTTTATTCATGTTCTACTAACCAATCATTGAGTTGTTCAATGACAGATTTGTGATATGTCATATTTGTCAATCCAAGAAATAAATATCTTTGCTTCTGCATAGCGTTGGGTAAATGCAGATTTCCTACCAAACAGATTCTCATGTTTCCTTGAGTGCAATTTTGCACAGAAAGGTTGAAAGTTTACTGTATTCTGAGACATTGGTCAAACTTTTATGGTAATCAAGAGTAAATTATCCTAGCACCATTCATCATGTAGATATTTTTAGTCTGTTGAGCAGTGACCATATTGACGCATTCTCATATCTCTGGAATAGTTTCCAACTCCATAAATGTCTCCTGTTTTGCCTTTTATAGCATCATGATATTGATTTTCATCATCAAATTGTGTTTCCGTCCATCTTTGGAAGGAAGCAAATCCATTCCACTGATGATTTCCATTGACACACACATCTTCTGATGTTTTGAAAGTTGCCATGTTTTTGTCATCTTTCAACTCTTGGCTCTGTCGGTGTTGTCCTTTCTTGAGAGACCAGCTTTTTCTTGAAAATGAGATCTTTTTTATGGCTTTTGGATGTTGTAGCAATCTGCCAACACTTGAGATAAGTGATGCCACTATGCCCATACTAAATGCCCCTGTTGATATGGTAAATATGAAACTGTAAATAGGCATTATTCCTTTGTAGCTCACATCTCCGTACCCAATTGTGGTTAGTGTTTGAAAACCAAAATATAGTGAATCAATGAAAGATAATTTGCTTGAGAGTACTGAGAACCAGGTTCCAACCATCATCACTGTTAAAACGAGAAGAGAGGCAACAAAAAATCTTTTTCTTGCCACATTTTTAACTTGTTGTCTTCTGCAGCATTTGCGTTCAATTTTTGTTATCAAGTAATCAATCCAGTACTCTATTATTTCCCCAGCTGTAGTGTAAACTGCCAAGGCCAGAGGTATTCCTAAAGTTGCAAAGAACATGAGTAACACTTTCCCCAAGTCTGTTTTTGGAGTTGTGTGACCATATCCTGAAAATGAAAAACTATGGTTTAATATTTTGGAGGAGAAGTCATAATGTCTCTCCAACGAAACTTTTATGTCAACATGGCTATTTTGCTGCCATAATTATAAAAGTTTGTAACTCTAAATTGGAATGCTTACAAAAGCTGATTTCAAATTCCAAAACTTTGGACACTGAGATTTGTTTCTAAATCCCCATAAAATTATTTCTATTCAGTTCTAACTTTCAGTAGTTAAATTAGATATTGGTATTTTTCTCACTATTGCCAATGACTTGCTTGAAGAGCCATAGATATCAACAAACCTAAAACATCCTTTTGGGCTCAAATCAGTTGAGGGTCTATTTGAATCAGCTTGCCTTGCATGTGCCATAGGTTGGGTTAGTAACAGGATTGATTTTTTGTAAGGCCAGGTGAAAGACAACAGATCATGTTTATGATAAGAATAGTGACATTGGAATGTAATTGGGGCCAACTGGCCAGATATCAATCAAAGACTCAAATCATGTTTTATTAAAATTTTTCTGATACAATTTATAACAAAGTTGGGCTTTCCACCTGACACAGATGGTAATGATGATGATGATGATGATGATGATGATGATGATGATGATGATGATGATGATGATGATGATGATGATGATGATGATGATGATGATGATGATGATGATGATGATGATGATGATGCCATCCTTTAGTTGGCTTTTGTTGTCGTCATTATCATGGACCATAGTAGAAGTGGCCAACCAGGGCCACCCAAGAATCAGAGCTTGCAAGGCATGCTGGTTGAAACGTACCCTTTAAAAAGATGATATCATAAAAAAGTGAATTACCTATTGTTGCGCAGGTGACAATAGTAAACTCCCACCATTTAAGAACATTAGGCAACTGATAAGAACACTCTGTTTCATCCATATTCATTTGGTATGATGTTGTTACATTTAATACTTTAATTTTGTCATCTTCGTTAAGATCGCTTCTTTCTTTAAGATAGTGTAAGAAGTTTTCATCTATCACTGTAGTTCGTTTTCCAGGCAAGCAGTCCTCTACATATATGAATAGATATGCACCAGCTAAAGTGTAGATTTGAAAGGAAATACTCAACACTATAAACTTTTTGAGCATTTTTCGTATCTGGGAAGCCATTGCTCTTTAGTTATTCAAATGAAACTGAGATACATTTGCAATGTTTTGAAGTTTAATTTCTGCATTTGATTTCATCACAATTTTGAGCGGTATTTTTCAGTCCAGGAGATTATTTATTGCATGGCAAAATGTACTCATTTCAGCTCGTCTGATTCTGCTCGAAGTTTTTCGTCTGATTTAGCTACAAAGAATCTTCTCATTTTCCTTGTTGATTTTTTATCAGTCTCTACCAAATCTTCTTTAATCAGCTTGCTAAATACTCCCTTGATTAAATGAGTCTAATCCTGTGGTATTTATATCTTTACCAAGTCTACATCTTGTCGCTAAGCGACCATAGCAAAGTAAACTACTTTCACTCTTTTCGCACTTTCTCATCTTGCTAATCAAGGCAGTCTATTCCTTTTTATGTTGGTATTTTATCCTCTATTAAGTAAATATTTTTTGCCATCTTCTTGCTAAGTGCATCTTTGATTGAACAAAGTCAACTTTTGTGATTTGCACCATCGAATGCAACTCATTTGAATGTGCTTGTAAATGAGATTTCGTCATTTTCTTCAGTTATAATTGTGGTTAAAAATGATTGAATATAGCCTTGCGAGCAATTATTGGTGTGATGAAATTATTTTCATGATCTAAGATTCAGTTCCACCACTGTTCGAGAATTCTTCCAGTTAGTTCTGGTTAAGTTTCGTATCTTTATGAATGTTCTTCGCAAAGCTGCTTGTCTTTCACGTCACCTTCAGACTATACCTTCTATATCAAATCTAGCAGACGGATCTTGTCAACAACGTTCGTCTTTTTACTAATCATCACCGCGGTACTTCATTATGCTTTATTCCCTAATGACTTTTGTTTCTTCAAATTTTATTCTGCTTTAAACAGGTGTTCTTTTGTTTTGCTAATATACCCATGGATTTTGAAGTCAAATAATGGTATTCTCAACTTAGCATAAACAAAAAATACAGGCGATGTAAGATCTGTTTTCAATCAAAATCCGTTGGAACCTTGCTTTTAATTATCCTTAAATAGTTTATTAACTTTAGCGCGGCAAAATGCCACGTAAATACAGCAAAATCGACAAATTGTTTTGCTTTGTTGCCTCTGGAAAATTTAGTGACAAGCCGTCTTTTAGGGAAACGTTAATTTCAGCTGATCGGGTATTTTTCTCCATGATCTTGAGTCGAGCTGTAATATAAGGCTCATTCCCACTCAGTAGAATCTTCCGAGCGGACGAAGTTTTGCGGGTCGCTCAGCCGTAACTTTGTATTGAAATCCAGGGTGACATTTTCTGCTCTAAGCAATCGATTTCAGGTCCGCTTGGAAGATTCTGCGGAGTAGAAATCAGGCTTATTTCGTGAGTATCGTTTTCCGAGCGGACAGAGTTTTACACAATAAAGAGTTTGTTATGCGTAACATCCTGTTCAAATTCAAAGCGATATTTTCTCTCGAAGACAATGGATTGTCAGTCCACTCGGACAACTCGACTGAGTGGAAATCAGCCTGTAGCGATGTTGAATGGATATTTTCGTGGTCTGTCTGCCATGTCTGCATGTTATTTCGTAAGAGAAAGCTATACAATGCAGCCTCGCATTCATGTAGTTTTAATCAGTCGCACATTGCCTCATCCAAACATTAAGAGAGGTTATCGACAATAACAAAATAGCAGTTTATAACAACTAAAACGAAGACAGTGAAGGAACTCTTTTTGAGAGATGAAGACAAATTTTTCTTCTTATGAAATGCTAACCAGATGTACTCTGTTAAGAGTGCCCATCCAAATTTATGAATCTTTTAAAGTGATTATATATATACACGGCTTATCAAGACTCAATCTTAATGACAAATTGTGTTGCATGATTTGACTTGGATGGTGAGGAACATGATTTAGCACAAGGGCACAAAAATATGACCAAAAATAGTTCTTCGATAACCGCTAAATTTCAAAACTGCTTTATATGGTTCTTACAAACATTGGTATTAAAAAGGTTCTTCTTACTGGTCGCCTTTTATGATTACTTAGATTTGCATCATGCATACAGAATTACTTAAGTGCAGGAGCCAACAAAGTTTGCTTGCAGTCAAATAGGGTCTTTTTACATCATGATTCAGAATTCTTTCTTGGGGGCTTTACCCATAGTTATTCTTTCTTTGTTCGTATGTTGTTCAGCCTCGTTGAATTGGTGTTAACGTATAAATTCCTGAGTTCAATTTCTTCCAAGTTAGGCCCCTTGTCATGTTACAACATTTTGCAAAAGGCTTTGATTTGGTCATTTCCTTCTAATTTTTGTCAGTGTATTTAGTTCTCTTCTTGAATTTCTTTTGGGAGAAAACGCTGTTTAGTTTTCTTTGATCATGCTATCAATTTCTTGACAGATGCTCTTGATTTCATCGGAATAAACTGTAACTGACGGAGATTCGTGAACCTCGAATTTTTTATTCATCCTTTGTTCTTGCCTTGGTTCCTTTTGTAAGTTTGCGGATGATTTCGAAGATGCTTCTCGATAATTTTTTCTTTAACTGAGGGAGAAATCCGAAAGAGGATTTTATTTGCAGTTTCTGTTCGTATTACATTGCCACTGGTCACAAGTTGCTTTCTCGTATTCCACGTCGCAGACTCCAGCTTTTCTGCCCAAACGACAAAACCCTTCCAATTTTCTTTCCATTAATTTCAGTTACTAACTTCACAGCAGCTGTTATAAGAGAGGCAATAATTCCCAGACCAAATACATGTAGAAGTTTAGTTATAAACTGCATCAAATCATCGTGCTCTGCATTCGGATAAACATCCCCGTATCCTATTGTTGTAAGAGTCTGGAACCAATAGTAAGTGCTGTCTATCATCGTCAAGTTGCCGTACCGTTTCGTTGTGTTGACAAACGAAACACCGAGGAAGAATACAACGAAAACCAATATCATTGCAAGGAATGTCTTTGTTGTTAGGCCTCTGGCATCCTTCTTCTTTAGGCATTTGGTTTCGATGAAGCAGATTAGATTTCGAATTGCTTTTGTAATGAGTTCGGAGGATATTGTATACATAGCTATTGACAATGGAATTCCAAAAGCCGCGTAGATTATTGTTGTCATTTTGCCAATTTCTGTCTTTGGTGTTATTCGTCCATAACCTGTGAAAGAAGAGAAACAATTGGCATATCGAGTGAATGTATAAAAAAAAGTTTCACGGACAGTGGAATGAAATGTACTCGACTGATGTTTCATCTATCGGTCAAAAGCTAACTTAAATGTGGAAATTTTATCTGATAAAGTCATTCATCTTATAGACCATTGCTTACAGATCTAGAAATCAGAAAAATACTAGAAAGGGCTTGTATGTGAACAAGACAAGACGGTTGCGCTAGAGATTTCTATTTTCGATTTATTTTCTATTTTATCTTTTTTACCCATGGTAGGGTAGCACTTTTGATTCCACAGTTTGGCAAACGTGTCAACCTTTTTTTGACTCACCCGGTTAGACTATAAAGTCTCCCTACTTTATGGCTGGTTTCCTTATTTCTCCTTCTCAGAGGATCGGAAAAGATAAATAGCAGACTTAGAACAAGCATTTAGTCTTGCATTTACACATCTTTGCACTTCATAGACTTACAACGACCTGTTCACTGTTCATTATTATCTATTGTGTGAGATGTAGCTATTTTGGTTTGTTTGCAGATTGTCTATGGCAAGCTATCGCTTGTTTGTAATACTCTTCGCCATTTTTTGACCAATGACGTTTTTGTCAAAATATTACCATTTAAGAACATAGCCCGAGGGAGACCTGAAGGGGCTGTCACTTCCAACGTCACTTCCTGAAAGTTATCGAAGATGTATATTTCAAGAGAAACTAAAGATTTGAGCCAGTCCTGAAAGTTTCTTATAATTATCAGAATTTTATAGGTACTCAGAGTTTCTCACAATGTTCCATGGCAATCTTCATGTTCACTACCTGTGCTCTGGTGGCTCTGGTGAACAGCTCGACAAGTTTCGTTAAGCCTATCCAGTGTCTAGGCATTACTCAAGTACCTACCGAGTATTGTGACACATGAAACAAGTGAAAGAATAGTAATGAATATGCTGACGATGTCCTTTGTTGAAATATATAGCTTCTTAAGTAATATTTTCTCAGTGCTGGAGTTTATTAAGTTTTTTGGTGATCTTAGAGTTAAGTAGGCTTATTACACGAGTTCTTGTTTTCGCTCCGTTTGCCCCAGCGATACCCCTACAGTACTCATTCTGCTTCAACGAAGTGTTAGCGGAGTGACTATAACAGTAAATAGCAATTCAATTCAATGGAGCAAAATTTAGACGAAAGTAATCAGTCTAAGAGTCAAGTTTGTTATAAGCGTTTTCTTAAAGAAATATAAACGTGCAGTGTTTTAATTTTGCTTACCTATCGTATAACACGTTACAGTCGTGAATTGCCACCATTTTGCAATCGTGTCATGATTAATTTTACAAATCCTATTCTCAGTCGTCGCGAAGAAACTTTTTGTCAAATTCAAAATCCTTTCCTTTTCATCTTGATCAATATCTTTCTTGCTGTTCACATATTTGGAAAAAGATATATATTTACTGGTATCATTCGTACGTTTTCCTTTACATTCCTCGATGTAAATAAATAGAAACGCTCCCAGTAACGTGTAAGTCATTTGTACGATAATGCACGCTAAAAGTCTTTTCCAAGGCAGTTTCTCAAATTTAATCACTGGTTTATTACCGTCTCCGTCACCATGTTCCATTTTCTCCATTTTAAAACGTGGGACTAATTCTCTAAGTTATGTTCGCTCTTATGTTCTTGTGTTCTGTCTGATGTATCTTGTTTTCTGTTTAATTTTCATGTGCTCTTTCTTGTGTTCTTGCGTTCTTGCGTTTTCTCTCTAGCCTGTTCTCTTTCACGGCAGATACTAAGAAGTGGTGACCGAGTTGTCCCAGCGTCCGTTCTGAATGATTGTACCCAGAAGTTTCCTTGCTCGTCTTCACGTCATGTGTCTAAGAGACAGTCAAATCTTTCAAATGCTTTCGCCGGAAATTGAATTCATTTATGACAAAGGCCTTTCTTCCCTCTTCTACGCAATTTGATTGGTTGATGTACAGCAGAGATCGATGACCCGCTACTCTGCTACTTCAAAGGCATCAGAATCAGTGATGTATGGTAGGAAAGCGTTCACTGCCAGTTAAAGACCTCTAAAAGCATTGGTGCAGTGAATGGGAATAGACTTATCACCCGCAAATCTATCAACTACAAGTGTGTAGATTCTTTCGTTGGTTTTCCTTTGGTTACCAAGATTTATTCCACAGCTTGCTCCCCTTAAAGAGATGTCTTAATTACTGAACAACTTATTTTGTGCTTTCTTCGATATCGTTGGTAACAGCATTATAATTTCAACATATATTCCTTTTATTTATTTCTGTTTTAAATTCCTTTTCTATTTTCCATACATTATGTTTTATTTCATTTCCATCTCATTTTTCAATTTTGATTCACTGGTCCCTCGCCATTAAATCTCTCACGTGGAATTCTCGACCAGCTTTTCCCTTTCAGCAGATCACAATTCTCTGCCAATCGAAAATCAGATAAACAGTGAATAAATTTGTTCAAGAAAATTCACAGTTTTAGAACTCAAAACAACATATTTTAGGATCAGTGCAAAGCTTGACCAAGCGACATTGATAAGATCTCCTCACATGTGGAAAGCAATTTGATTGTTTCCAATCCAATCCAAATGACCCGATACTCTTTGACGCAGAATATAATGAACGCATTCATGAATAGGTCCAGGCTCATTTCGTAACACAAAAGAGTAAACCAACCACAGTATCACATGGTGCGTTTTCACCCCTTCGTCGAGTCTCTAATTAAAGAAAAATAGGATGTCAGTTATGTTGATATTTTCAAGCGGTATGCAACTCAAAATAGGAAAATCCTTATTTATATTATGGTATATCATATCTATGAAATGAAAACAATTGAAAACAAACAAACACAAAATTTCTAAACTTCTATCCGTGGCAAGAAAGGATTTATTGTTAGCGAGTGTTAGCTACAAATGACACTTTCAATTCTAAATATATGAAGTAATGTTGACTAATACATACTACACGTAGGGACCTACATACGAATACACAAACATATTCCTTGCCCTTGTTTGATACGTCATGAAACTGAATATAACGAGTCTACTGTTTGTTTAAAGGAAATTGTAGAAACATTTTCTCGATGATAGAAGCTAATATGGTGGTTCGATTTCGAAGATTGCGATAACATTTTTTGAAATGTGGGTATTTTTCAAATCTGATAAAACTAATGTGAGCAACTTTGGCATCTAAGTTTGTTTTTAAGACACAGGAAAATGAAAAATTTTTGGTTGCTGTGGCACACACGTAAACATAGTTTGAAATACTTAGGCCTTCTGAAAGGCATTATTGAATCAACGATTAGATGGATACTTAACAAGTAAACAAGGAATCAAATTCTTGATGTTGTTTTGGGAAACAAATCGAATGTCGTATAATGTTGACAAACAAACAAGGAAGCAGGTGTTTGAATGGTTTTTCATGACGACAAAAATGACGACATCCAAAATGCACAAACCAGGGAAAGAGGAATCTCAATTCACAAGGAGATTAAACTTGCGAAAGGGATGAGACTGTTTAGGAATTTAAATTTTTGCTCATGCTTTTGAAATCTCCACGAACTGTTTTTCGTCAATCTTAGAATATGATTATCCCCTGTGTTTTTAAGTATTTAATCGTATTTTCTCCAAGTTTCCTAGGAAGTTAATCTTTTCAGTTCTTTTCAGTTTCTAGGAAGTTAATCTCTTCACTTCAGTTCAGTGAATTCATGTTGTTCTCCAATGATATTTTCTTCAGACATCCTTAACACCAAACCGATTAACTTTACCTACCTTTGAAACTAACTTATTATTTTTGCATAGTACAAATATATAGTTTCGAAGATTGTTACTAAAATTCAGTTCATCAACGCTCTAGACCTGCCTGTGGGAAGCATCCATACCTATGAATTTGCTAAGTTTACCTAGCTTTAACCAAGCTTTCGTGTTTTATCAGTTTTGACGGTTCATTCTTTATCTTAACAATTAAATTCAAGTTTTCAAGGTTCTAAACTTAACGAAGCTTGATTATTAGGTGCAATAGAAAATAGGTGCGGCTCAAATATTGCCTTGGATGGATGCAATAGATTTTATGAACTTCCTTTCTTGTTCTGTAGAACCTTCCTTCCCTTCAACCACAGTTTAAATTTGTTCCTTGTTCATGTCATTATTAGCCTATTTGCTGCTAAGTTGATTTGCACTTCAACTATGTTTAAATCCATTCTCTAGATGTAACGAAACAGTGAATTGTTTACTTGATTTTGTTTTGTTTTGCAGCCATCTAACATTCGTTGGAGGAACTGATCCAAATACAGATTTAGAAAAGTTCAAGGAAAGTGGGTGAGTCTGATTTTAGTATTTTTTACTTTTGATATCAGCTGGAAGAGACATAAAAGCAATAAGATGTAGCAGTTTTATTTAAATGCAAATCGTATTTAACACAAAGGATATTTGGTTTGGAGATCGTTGACAAATTGAGTTAAAAATACTTCATATATTTGAGCAAACCAACAAGAATGATTCACAAACTATTATTAAAGTGAATGAATGAATTAATGATTGATTGATTGATTGATTGATTGCTTGATTGATTGGTTTGTTGGTTGGTTGGTTGAAAGGTGTGAAAGAAAGAGGCACGAAACGTGGCTGAAGTTATTTTGCAAATGAGCATGCTTTTTGTAGATTATACTGGCTTGCAAGCTTGCTAAGACTCCTGACATCTTTGCTGCGATATTTCAGGCCATGTTTTCCGTACTTTTGTGAAAAATAGCCTTAATTGACAGTCTCATCGAAAATAAACCCATAAAAGCAACAATAGACACTGCAATTTGTGAATAGAGAACTGTTAACTCCTGTAAGAGAATAACAACCAAACTGACTTGTAACCTGCAAGAGAGACAACAAATTAACCTGAAACCGTGAAGGGAGAGAAAATAAGTTAATAGCCGCAATAAATACAACGTTGAATAACCAAAAACGCGTTTCGTCGCACACTCATTTAGTTCCTATGTAAAGGGAACTTAAAGTGAAGTTGCGGTGTTATTATACCGAGCCCTGGGGTCACTTATCGAGTCTGTGACCCCTGATATTGTGTAGGTAGGGCTGGAGCCCCGTCCGACCGAACTTTTCTGGCTGCCATGTTAGATAATCACAACGTTTCAAGCGCAACAGTTGTCCAGGAAATGAGAGATTCTTGCAATGAATGAATAATGACACCTGCATCGAACTTGCCCGTTTGAAGTCAAAATCTAAATTGAACTAAATCTGGTGTAAATATCTGCTAGTACCTGCAATTTGCATAATATTTTGTTACAATCAAGCAGCTAAATGTGAGTTCGCTTTTGGAGGGAAAATGCTTATGGATTTAAATGAAATGTTAGTATATTTATTACCAAACGCTGTAGGTAATAGACCTTTTAGCTATTCTACAAAAGAGCCTGGATCGAGCGTTATTTTTATACAATTTTATACGCGAGGTTCTATCGAGTGGCGTTAGAGGTTGTATCATTATTATGCACATTCGAAAATTCTTCAAATTGCATCATAACATCGTTCGATTTAGATTCTTTCCTAAAAAGTCTATTCTTTTCAAAGCAAATTTACCTTCCAAGTCAACTATTTGTTTTGAGAAAAATAGATTTCATATTTCTGAGTGCACTCAATCAAATCAAAATAAAGAGAAAGAAAGAGTAAAACGTTATGATCAGTTGTGTTGAAGATGTGACCGACATCAGGAGCTTCATGCCTCAAGACAAATATTAGTTCCAGTCGCATTGCTGTGCTTTCCCGTTATGCCTTGAATTACTTCATTTTCTTGTAATTCATTTTTGTCGTCAGAAAGTGCGGCAGCATAATGGTCAATAACACCCGGTCTCATAGTGATGTGATGTATGACAGTTATGTGATGTGATGTATCATAGACAGCTACGTAGGGCTGTGATTGCTTTGTTCTCTAAGGCCCTGTTTATATGAGGAAAAACACCTCACCTGCCAGACCCGGGGCTGAGAGGCGAGGTAAATTTCAGCCACTGTTTATATGAGATATTTCACCTCACCTGTCAGCCCCGGGGCTGAGAGGCGATGTGGAGTAAAGTCTCTCTTCCGTGAAATCAGACCGAACTGACCAATAAGAATCAACGAATAATTTCAATTTACCTCACCATACCGGTGGTGTTTCGTTTATATGGAAAAATTTCACCTCACCCAGGTGAGATCCCACTTCTGGTGAGGTGGGATTTCACTATACCGGTGGTGTTGCGTTCGTCATGTAAACGCGAAATGAAAATACAAAGGATTCTATGGGAAGGTGGAATCTCACCTCTCAGCCCCGGGTCTGGCAGGTGAGGTGTTTTTCCTCATATAAACAGGCCCTAAGACTTTTTTTTATATAATCTCATAAAAATACAACAGCTAAACAACTACAACTAGGCAACTATATAATTACACAACTACAAAAGATTACAAAAAACGATTCCACAAGGAGAACGGAAATACGTAGCAACCCTGTGGCCATTTGACATATAAATATAAATCTAAAAAAAATTAATATAAATCTAAAGCTACATTTACAAAGAAGAGATATGTCCATGTATTGGGGGGCTTGCAACAGGAATTTAAAAGCGCTTGGTTGCATGAATGAATTTCAGGGTAGCCTCTATGAGTCGTCTCTAAGACATTTACATTGTGACAGCTACAATACAGCTAGGAACCTCATTTTGCCTGTTGTTTGCACCTGATAGTTTGCTTATGGAGTCAGCTTCCAGGGCTACAGTGCTGTAACAGCGTTGTTTGTGGAAACTAAATACTCTCCTAGACTAATGATTTTCGTCTAAGTTTTGCTCCATTGAATTGAATTGTTATTTACTGTTATAGTTATTCCGCTTTGGGTATTATCGTTGGGGTATTGTTTGGGTAAATGGAGCGAAACAAGGACTCATGTAATAAGTCTAATACTATCCTGCATAACGGCGTAATTAACTCCTTGTTTTGAAAAGATACCACGAAGTAAAACGCCTAGTGTGACTGCAGCCATTGTCAATCTTAAAAGAGGATGTAGGAATCGTAGACTGTCCGTAGAATTAAGACTGTTTCAGTCGAGTTGAAAGAAACATCAATTTGTAAATAAATAAATAAATAAATAAATAAATAAAGGCATACCGAATCAGCAATTTGTTGTCACAGAATAATTACAATATGTCAAGTTCACAATTCAAAACAAACGCCAAAAGCAATCAGTTGCGATACTGCATGCAAAGCATAACTTTAATGATATACGGTAAACTGCTTTTTAACGACACTACATAGAATTTGCCTGTACCGGTGGTTACATTCAAACATCATTTTTGTTGGTGCAAATTTGGCAACTTCATTCATGTTTCTTTCACGGTATATTGTAAATCCTTCGCTATTCAATCGAACTCAAAATTCAGGTTATGGAACAAGACAATGTTTGAGTTTGTACATCATAATCATCATAGTCATCATCATCATCATCATCATCATCATCATCATTATCATCATCATCATCATCATCATCATCATCATCATCATCATCATCATCATCATCATCATCATTCATCATCATCATCATCATCATCATCATCATCATCATCATCATCATCATCATCATTCATCATCATCATCATCATCATCATCATCATCATCATCATCATCATCATCATCATCATCATCATCATGCGATGCTACAATTCATTACACAAAAACTTACATATGGCAGCAACAACATTGCTGTACAGCGCTGGCAACTTCAGGTTTCTATTTTCTTTGCACCTTCATAAATTGCCTGAGAATTTCGCCTTTACTGTATGCTTCAAGCTTCTCCCTTTCTTTCGGCTATCACTTCAGAGCTTCAAAACCTGATCAAAATTTCCATGAGCAATGCTAAAATGAGCTATTTCATTATCAGTCTTTCTGATGCTGTTGTTATCTTCAGATTTCATTAGTAATGCAATATTTGAATTCTATTTTTGTTCTGCTTACATGAAAGACATCTGGTTGGCGCATGGTGATTTTGTACGTCGCTAATTGCTAATCAAAACGCAATAATAATGTAGGCATTTTGCAGCACCATATATCCTCAGGGCTGAGAGGTAATACCAATCTAGCCTGGTTAATCTCTGTTTGGTTCATATCAGCATGAAATTGGGTATAATTATGCGTTGCTTATTTTTGTTTTTATCAGTTTAATTTCTCAAGACTTCATACTAGTCAATGAGCAAATAAGACACCCAGAGTCTATGTTAATTTGTTCTGTTTGTCATCTAAATAAACATTGCACAGATGCAAACTAATGTAAACAAAATATCTGCAGATTACAATTCTCCAGGAAAATGACCGAAAGCAGATTGTACAAAGTTGTCTCTCAATGCGCACTTTTTATGAATACCGGAGCCATCTGCTGCAAAATCAATTGTACGGTTGCATCTAAATGATAAAGGTCTTATTTGGGTTGCGAATGAGCAATGGTCAAATGCATCACAAAGGATTCTCTGACTAAGACTTTGTCAGCCTTATCGAATCAAGTCATCTAATGAGCGAAAGTAAAGGGACTCATGTAATGAGTCTATCTCGTTAATATCTTGCTTTAACGTTTTTGCGAGATGCCTATCTGACTTTCAACATGTGATTTGCCCCCCATCCCCCTCCCCAAAGAAACTTTTGGTAGCATCAGCTGCATAGCTTATATGTTAACATACACAGTGCAGGTCTTGCACACGTTGAGATGATTTTTCTGCCCAGGGATTTTTGGGGATTCTTAGGGATGTTTTTAGTTTCTGAAGAATTCTTAAATACATGATTTTACAGTCTTTTATATGGCTCAAAATTTCAACCATACAGTGAAGAATTCTTGAAAGTTCTTGAGAATTCTTGCCATATTTATGTGCACAAGGCCTGTACTGTATGGAGGAAATGGAAAACGATTTACATAAGATCATGGTTGGAGATGCTATTAACCTGCAACTTTTGTGTGTATGATGTTTTAACTTGATATTTTACTTTGAACATCATCTTCTTTCCATCACAGGGCACACATAATTGTTGCTACTCCTGGAAGACTTGTGGACTTGTTACAACGAAAGCACGAGCATGTTGATCTGAGATCTTCTTTTAAATCTTTAGTAGGTCATTAATTATCTTTTATCAGTATGCTTTCCCCATCGAACAATCGGAGGTAGTGTCTTCAGATGTATTAAGCCGCATTTACACGAGCAAGTTTTCCTTGAAAATTTTCCTTGGCACGTTTGCTTCTTCGTCAGCAAGTTACAATTGCTCGTATGGATGGACAACTTGTTTCCTTGACAGTTGCTATTCGCTCCGACAATCGTAATGCAAAAATATCTTTTTGATTTGCAGGAAGTTCTCGTGTTGGATGAGGCAGATCGTTTGTTGGATTTAGGTTTCAAAACGAGGTAAATATTTTATATTCTAACATAGCATCTGTTTCCTCATTCATTTATTTTGATAAGATACAGAATATTGTAAGATGTGTTTGGGAGTTGTTTTGTTATTTAAATAAACGTGTCTCAATTGTTTTACCAAAAGATATTTCTTTCTTTTATGAACTATTAAATACCGGACGAAAATTTCGATTTCCATCTTGGAATTAATAGACATATCAGCTGCTCTACAAAAGAGTTTGGATTGATGCGAAAGATTCGATTGAGTGGCGTCAGAACTTCAATCACTGTTGTGCACATGCGAAAATTCTAAAAATTTTATCAGAATATCGTTCGATTAAGATTGTGTATTAGAATAGCCAAAAGGGCGATTGTCTTTTTATAACAGAAATTTATTTCCATCATTTAATTTGTCTTTCATTTGTCAAATTTTTTGATTTGTTGTTGGCGGTAAGATCATACAGAAAAAACATCTGGACACAACGCACCATATAATGTTTTTGGGATGTTTATTTCAAAACCTTTTGATGAGATTATTTTTAGAATTTCATTTTTCGTACTACAATTAAAACTATTGAAAAGAATTTCATTTCCGTACGAAAACTTCTGAAATTCCCATTTCTGTTATAGCATCAACACAATCTTCAGTTACTTACCAAAACAAAGGAGAACGGTTAGTAGAGATGCTTTGTTCGTGGAATCTTCTTTTGATGTGAGAATCCTTTGTTCAAATGTTCTTTTGTTTCGACAATCTTTTGTTCAAATGATATTTTGTTGTTTAAATCTTTTGTCGTGAGAATCTTTGTTTAGCAAATCCCTTATTGACAAATATCCTCAAAATTCTAATCAGCAATTCGCTATGTGATACAAATACATACTTGAGAAATGCAGTGTCTTTGTTTATTGTCCTACCAACATTTTATAGTCTGTCGTTATTATCTTTCTCCGTAACAGTAAGAATCTTCACATAAACAAATCAACGACTTAAAGTTTGGTAGCTAATTATGCTAGCAAAAAATCTAAAAGTTTGTTATCGCTATGTTTGAGAGCAGCAATCATTATCTTCAGAAGTGACGTGGAATCGTTTGTCAGTCAGCGAAAGTGAAATATACTTTGAAGTAAAGTCAATATATCCCATGTTGATAAATTGTCATCATGTTTTACTTTTAAACAATTGGGGTCTAGTAACTGGTACTACCAAAACATCCTTTTCTTGTTATTCCAGAAGTAATCAGTTTGACTTAGAACTGTATTTTATTTTATTCCAGGGACTGTTTTCTGCAACCCAGACAAAAGAGACTGAGGACTTGATGAGAGCTGGTTTACGGAATCCTGTTAAAGTCATTGTCAAAGATGAAACGGTTTCCCAGGTAAGCAATATAACATGAAAGAATTCAAATCAGTAAAAGAATTAAATCGTTATCAGGAATTACTTACGTTCATATTGCATCACCGAATTTGTAAGAGCTGTGCAAAGAATTTCGATGCGATTCAGGCTGGTTTCAGGTAATTTCAGGCACTTCACCTGACATCTTATTTGAGAGGGAATTTGAAACTCAATGCCAATTTGTAAAAAGCCCCCTGTTGCCACCCTCACCGTTATTACACATTGCAAACTTTACCGACATACATTAGAACAACCTCAAAGCTAACATTCTGTGACGTTGAATGTTAAAAGCCTGCCAATTCACATGGATTTTCAGCTTCGTTTCTGTAGTATCAGAAGTCACAGCAGTTGGACCTTTTAGCTATTCTGAAAGAATCAGAATCGAACGACATTTTCCTGCGATTTGTTGAATTTTGAATGTGCACAAAAGCGATAGAAGCTTTAACGCCATTCGATCGAACCTCATGTATAAAAATGTGTAAAGATAACGCTCGATCCAGGCCCTTTGTAGAATTGCTAAAAGTTCTATTTGCAAATTTAGCCTACCTTAATTTATTGTATTAAACTTGTGATTTTGAGTCCCTTGTTTCCCTGCGTTCTTTGATTTTTGTGATCAACAAGGTGAACCCATTCCAGTGACATTCTAACGCCAGTCGCTCGTATGCATTAGACGATCTTAGGCTGACAACGAACATCCGTCAGAAGATACCAGTATTCTAACACTACACCTCTGTGGTCTCTTTCTAAACATCGCCTATCAAGACTGTTTGACCAGCTTTCTTTAATTCAAAATTTTGATTCACAAAATTAATCCTATCTGATCTGTCCCCCTATAGTTTTAAGTTTTCAGAGATTAAACACTGAAATCGTTGTTTATAAACTCGGTTCTTTGATGTGGTCTTAGTTTAAGGCTGAAGAAAATTGATATTGCCGCGAACAATGAATCATTCTGGTAAAACCAGTCTTACTGATGACTTTTTTCAGGAAAATAGTTGCAGTTTCTTTTATTCTTGTGAATTATTACAAACATTAAGCAGATTTCATAACATTACCATTCATCGGTCGAGCGTGATTCCTAGCATACTGTTGCTAATGAAATCGATTTATTTGTTTCAAAATGAATTGTACACGTCAATGTATCGCTGATAGTGCTTGAATTTCTTGTTACACCCTGGTGCATTGCGTCTCTTCATGAATTTCCTAAACATCGTTGCAGATTCTTAATTAGAGCCCAATTTACTACACAAGCCATGTACCTCTTATTTCTAGACCTGATAATAGCCTTGTAAAAAGTAGGGCTTTGTTCGTAAGTAAACACGAGCCTCTCATCTCAAGCTCATTGAATTGAATTGATGCTGCTTTTGTCACTTTGGTGTGGTATGGTCGTTGTAGCAGTTTATATGGTTTTGGCAGTGAAACATGAACCAGAGGAGTAAACCTGCACGTCATGTAATGAGCTTAAGTTGTTCTATTTAATAGTAGTCACCGGGAGTTGTGCTAGCTGGTTTCTTATGCTCAATAAAACTACAATACTGCGGCAACATAAACCTTTTTAACCTCTGTGTCTATTCTTTCTAGTCGGACAGCAGGACACCACGTTCACTTCAAAATTTTTACATGGTAAGTTGATGTTGATATTAAATGTTCATTTCTAGTGTTCCTCATCGTGAAATTTCAAAACAAAGCTATTTAAAACCTTATCAATATTTAGATATTATTGAAGTGCCTTTAGAGTAATGTACAGGAAACAAGTGAAAACAAAGTAAAAACGATGCCAAAGATTACCTTGACTAAAATTAATAGCTGCTTAATTGTGTTGAAGTTTGTTAAGTTTTTTTTGTAATCTGCGGGGTGAATTTCTTATAAATGAAGACTTTCTCAGGAAACATATCAACTAAAAACTGCCATTTTCTTTTCACTTTGCCAAATGTTGCTATTCTTTTAAATATCAATTATTTTCATGCTTTTATTGATATGTTTTATCATAGATATGCGAAGGTGATGAAAAATTCAACCAGTTAGTTGCTTTCTTTCGATTACACAAGGTACCTGCAAATGTTTTATCGATGAAATGATTCCACAATTTTCATCATTTTTAAATCTATGTTTTTGTGTCTGAAAATACGTTAAATCTGAATCCTTTTAGTGCATTTAAATCCTGGCATTTTAGTTCAACTGATTCGTAAAGTTACATTTATTTACTGAAACTATTTCCGTACGTCATTCTCAAGATTTTGTCTCTGAATCCTTTGTAGATAAGGATGTGTTTTTTAAGTATTTTATCTAACTTTTGATAATTTACCAGGTCAAAATGATAAAGCCAAACATAAAATTTTTGAATAAATCTTAATTTGCCATTGTTTGCCATGAGGTAGCAGCACAGCGTAGAGCTAACTTTGCCTAATTCTTTCAATTCTTGTTTCAACTGAATAGATCGAAGAGAACTTCATATCCTTCGCCATTATTTCAGGAAGAGAATTTTGATACCATCATTACTTTTGGAATTACAGCGTTTGTAAGCTTTTTGAAAGAATGTACGAGATGAGGCATCTGAAGCTTGACATTGGTTGAAAGCGCTATAGATAGATCTTTCAGCTATTCTACAAAAGAGCCTGGATCGAGCGTTGTTTTTATACAATTTTATACGCGAGGTTCGATCAAGTGGCATTAGAGTGTCTATCATTATTATGCTCATTCGAAACTTCTTCAATTCGCATCATAATATCTTTCGATTCAGATTCTTTCCTAGAATAGCTTAAAGGCCTATTGTTAACTGATACTCGAAATGAGCAGTACAAGAAATGCTCTGTCTATCCTTCATCTACTTCGAATTTACCTTGATTTTTTTTATCTTTAGGAAGAGAAACATATCCTGTTTCTAAACACTTGCGCTTGTGTGGAATATTTCGTACGAATGTTGAAACTGTGAGTTTATATAGGAGATCCTGTTTCTCAAACCTGTTATTTCAACTTCAAATATTTGTTGCTTGTTTATCAATCGGCTAGAAAAGTGCCTTGGTGTTAAGAATCACTTTTTAAAATTTGAATGTTTATGTTGAAGGGGATATTATCTATTTTACACTGACTATTATTTGCACCCGCTCTGGATGGATTTTCCTAGGATTGAGGCTCCTTCGACCAGATGCAGTTTTGGTAAACAATCCCTTAAAATTCGGTTTGAAATTGAGATTTCTTTAGGTCTGCTGTTATGAAAAGGGTAAGGGTGTGTGAGCTATGCTTAAGAACGTCCTCCGGTATAGAATATGGCCGAGAAACCCCTTTGAAAATTACAATGATCTTTGTCATATGTTCGTACGGATCAAAAAGTTGGCCTAGAATTTTATGTTTGCATTGCCTAGTACTGATTTCTGAATATCAAACCTTAAAAAAGTTTGTTTTATGAGTCATTGATCCAGCAATTCAGTTCTACTTTATTCACCAATGTTTCAGCGTTTTTAGCTGCATCATTAGCCGTTCAGCCCACTGCTGGCTGATGGCCTTTCCAACATCCATTTCAATCTATTCGTTATTCTTGACATGCAGATCACATTTGTTGTCATCTCACTATGATCCTGCCATCTTGTTGCTGGTCTCCCTCTAGTTCTTTTGTTCTGGGTGTCTGCTCTGTTTTTAGCTCGAATAAACCTTAAATTGCGTCACTGTCAAAATTTTGGGTTTCAAGGTGAGCTAATTCTATCGATTCACCTGAAGCTTGTTATAGCATTAATTTTGTTTTCCTTACAGAATCCTAAAGAAGGCTGATCTGCTTTCGCTACATGGAAAGATGAAAGGAAGAAGAGGCAAAATATTCGATTTTTTTCGTTCTAAAACACAGTAAGATCTATTTTCTCACCAGCAGCTTCACTATTTCAGGAATCCTGTGTAGGAGGAGGTTTATATGGTAATGGACCTTTTAGCTATTCTGAAAAGAATTAGAATCGAACGATATTTTGCTACATTTTGTAAAAATTTCGAATGTCTACAATAGTGACAGAAGTTCTAACGCCACTCGATCGAACGTCAGGTATAAAAATGTATAAAAATAATGCTCGATATTTGCAGGATTAATTGATATCCGGTCGCCTGCCTGTAGCCTCAGCACTCGTTAGCCGAAGTGTCCCCTGGAGCCGAAGTATCCTGATCATTTTAAAATTTCGGTTGTCCAATGACACCGTTTTTATTCTAGTGACAAAAACGTGCTTAAATCTTTGACTTCTATTTGATCATTGAGTCAATGTCTGTGAAATTTTGTAGCACGTATTATGACTTTTTAAGCACACAGTGCTTAATTTGAAATAATATCAATTCATATTATTTTTTGGTTTTTGTCTTCCATAGCCCATATGTTGCATTTTTTAAGTTTTCTCTACTTCTTCAATTTTTATAGGGGCATCTTAATTTGTACTGATGTTATGGCTAGAGGCGTTGATATCCCAGAAGTCCATTGGGTCATCCAATATGACCCACCCAGCAATGCTAGGTAAAATTGATCATTTTAGTTGCAAAACAATTCCAATTTCCTTTTTTGTCGTTCAAATAATATTTAGATTCTTAATTACTACTGAGTGATTCTGGAGCGAATTATGCCAACTTAAAACAGTCAAAAACTACACTATACGCCAGTGAAGAGAAAGGATAGATTTGTGGAGAACGAAACAAGAAAATCATTCGACTTAGCGGCCCTATTTTGTTCTACCAATCCGATTTATGATGATTCATGTAGTCAATGTCATAAGATTTAAGTTAGGAAATATTTTTCCTAGATCGATCCATCCGATTTGTTAGATAATTCACAGTGATCTAGATAAATCAGGGCGTTATGTAAAGTGCTTAACGAAAATAATTTCATCTTGTTTCTTGTGGTATCTTGATAAACATTTAAGTAAGTCCAAAATAGCTGTAACTTTACTTTCTGAGTTTATCATAACGAAAACTCCTTAATCCATGGAGATTTCATACAGTAAGAATGAAGAGGGATGGTGCTAGACTCACGATATAGTCCAAGTTATCACAACAATAGCAACAACAACAACAATGACAACAACAACAACATCTTTTATTTTTGCTCTGCTCAAACTGTCAATAGCGATAGCTACGAATATGCAATCAGTCTATGATGGTGCTACGCGAAGATACTATATTTTGCAGCCTAAGAGCTTCTAAACTTTTTTGTGATACTGTATCCTTTCTGTGATGATGATGTTGATAAAATTTCTGATAATTTCAGCAAATATTTGTGGAAAGCTCTTGACCTAAAGGTTCTCAACTTAATTTTTGTTGTCTGTAGTTTCTTACTGCATCCTCTCTCTATTCTAGCTCTTTTTTACATCGTTGTGGAAGAACTGCGCGCATTGGAAACACAGGTATGAAATCCCTATCGTTTCCTCTTTTACTCTAAATCATGGTTATATCTTGCAGAATTCGTTCATTAATCAAAATAGTGAAGTTGGTTCGCCAGATCTTTCTCTTTCATCACCAACTATCGCCATGCTATATTGACAAGTCCCAAATATCATTGTCAAGGATAGATTACTGATATTGCCTTTGTGGTTTCAGTGATACCAGTTTCAGTAATTCAACACTATAAAGTTGTTAAATGCAAGCTAAATCACAAACCATTAATGCGACATTTGGTGCTTTTGTCAAGAAAGCAAATGACAACCCATTCCCTTTAGCAAGGGCAAATTTTGGTTATACAAGAGATTCATGTTTCAAAAAGACCAAGCATTTCGTCTTTCTGAAGAATAAGTTTGACACCCCTGAGGCTACTCGAACAAATCAAAATAAACAGAGAAAGTAAAACATTTTGATTGGCTGCACAGAAAATGTGAAATGTATTCTTGAGGCTACTACATTGCTTTATTTCAGCCAGAACTGAATCATTCATTTGCAAAATTAGAACCTTGCTTTTCCCGTCATTATGTTCATAAACTGTGATGTTAACGTTAGCAATAATTGTGAACCATGCTTGACAGTGTCGATTTAGAGAAATTTTAATGCGTATTTAAGTCATTTTACAGTTTATTCTCTATTTTGCAGGAAATGCACTTGTTTTCCTTCAACCTGCCGAGGAATCATTCGTTGATTTTATCGAGATCAACCAGAAGGTGAAATATTTTCATAGAAATTAAATTTATTTACCTCCAAATCATTATTCATTTCTGTTCAATGTTATACTCTTGGAAGGTCAAATCAGAGCAGATTTTAATTTACTTTACTTTGAGTTTTCCAAAGGTACAAGCTTTTTACTTTTTTAAGAAAATTTCGTTCGTTCTGCAAACAATGCTTCATTGTTTGGCCAAGGCTTATCGGGTTACAGATAAACATAGTAGATGGTTCTGCAGTAACTCTGCGCCAAGATAAGAAATTGTAAAATATAAACACACCTAAATTTTGATATAAAACGATGAAATGGATTACCTTGGATGTGTCAAATAACTTTAATTTTTATCTTGGTTCCATGCACAGCTCCTCGTTGTCTCATTTATTGATGTTTCTTTATTCAGGTACCACTGCAAGAATTTCAGAAGATTGACGAAGCGCCAGATATCTCAGTCAAATTAAGAAAGCTTGCCTCACGAGACAGGTGACAATTACTGAATAAAAAAATGTTCGAATTATTTTTATATTTAGAAGTTCGATCACCTGTTGTGACGAACATAGCGTAAAATGAGCACCTCGCATGTTGAATATGATTATTTGCAATAAAATTGAATTTTTTTTTACTGATTAGCGCAAATGCTGTCTAAGGAAACTCCCATTTCAAATTTTTATTGAAAATTAAAATAGCTTACCACAAGATCTCTTGTAATTTTCATTTTGTGATTAATCTAATTTAAGGCACAGCTGTGGATCTGTTGATATGCTTAATTGATCGATCTATGGCTGTTCCTCCGTCCATTACCTACATGACGAATGGTATTGCTTAAATAGTGGTAAAGTGCCCAAGTGATGTCCTCTTTTTTGAAGCATCATAGCAAAGAACTTTTTGACCCAAACCATATTTATTGGAACGAAGGAAGATTGGGGGACTGCAGTGTCTTTCCAATGTTGGTTTTTCTTCACGGCAGAGTCCAGAAAATGTTCTGAACTTTCTCCGGATGCTAATTTTGTTCATGAAATCTTCCCCATTTTATCCTTTCATAAAGTCAAAATAACAAGGTTTTTTAAACTCTACAATTCATAAAAATTTGCTAAAATAACACAACGCTTTCCTACATTCCTTACAAAATAACTAAACTTCGCTCAAATATGACATTAAAAAGCACAACCTTCCGCTGGCTCGCAGTCATGAAGTGAGTGGACGAGTGGCCGAGTGGCTTATACAGTCTTCGTCAGGTGACTGAAGTTAAGCTCGGTTGAGTGAGGTCAAACTCTGCAAGGGTGACGTCGGAGGCCTGACCTGACAACTCACCTTGTCGTCTTGCTCCGGAAGGGAAGTTAAACTAGGGCTCCCATGCCTGGATGCAGCATGTACAGTGGGCCTAAATTAGCTTTGAGTAGCTAAAAATCCTGACAAGCCCACTCGAAACAAATTGAAAAACAAAATAAACATGAAGCCCTGAGTTTTCAATTTGATAGCTAGCCTGAAATGCTTCTTCCAGTCTCTCCATGTTGAGTTTATTTTTATTTGATATTGACTGTTATTACCTGAATGAAGTTTCAAAAACGAGGCAATACAGAATTCCGCAACTCCTATTGGTTAATCGCACGTTTCCCGCGGGTTTCCCGTAGCCTTGTATAATACGATACAAGAACGCGTTTTTGTCGCCACAGCAACTGCTTTAGGCCTATGAGATTTACAATAAAGTCAAACGAGATGGCAGTAACAAAATGCGTTGATAAAATGATGCGAGTCAAAATTAGAAGCTGTCAGGTAATAAAACTCATACTAACCGGTTTTGTCGTTGTACAGGAAGATAAAGCCCTCGGTCTTAATGCACAGACCTCGCAAGCTCGGTCTGTACTTCTAAGACCTTTGGCTTTATATTTTCCTGTAAAACAACAAAACCGGTTAGTATGCGCATATTATTGAATATGGTCAAGTTTGCAAGGCTTTTCACTTGAATTTTGTTAATTCTTTTCCATTCAAGGAATCTTTACAGGTTCAATTCATTTCTAGGGACCTATACGAGAAAGGAATGCGAGCATTCGTATCATTTATCCAAGCTTATCAGAAACATGAATGTAGCTTGATTTTTCAGTTTAAAGGTAAGGCCTGGATTCTTACATTTCATCTTCTTTGCCTTTAACTTGTGCAGCATGTTTTAAAGAAGTTCTGAAATCAATGTATGGAAATATCGAAATTAAATTCTCTTCAAGTAATCCAACAGGTTGTTGGTCTTTCCTTCTGTTCTTGATACCCAGGGACAAAAATGTCTGATAGAATAGCCCCTATAATATCGGATCGCATGTTTCTTAAATTTTGAGAAGTGTCGACTTTGGTTTAGTCACAAAACATGTTGTGGTGATGTTTAAACATACTTTCGTCGGAGGATGGCAATGAATTCTATCCTAGTCAATCAGATTAGTAGGCAATAATCAAGACCCACGCGTTGATTGGTTGAAATCAAACAATAGCCGGCTGCAGCTAACCTCAGTATTCTTCTAATACTTAACCCAGATCCCTGGCATTGTTTGCGAAGTAAGCAACCTCGTTTCAACATTGTTACTTCGTAAAATATTGGTTGGCAAGGAGAAATCTGCATCATACTTTGAAAAGTGTTTGCAAGGCTTATTGAGCAGAAATTGCCTCGTCGCCAAAACACATAAACCTTTCTCTTTGTTTTAGACTGATTTAGATTTTAGATTGTCATGTGATAGCAAAAAAAAGTTGCTTATTTTGGCCAACTATCCCGAGATCGTTTCTTTTTTGAAGAATACCTTGATCATCGTCCAGTGGTTTCCGTTAAGATTTGCTGAATGCAAAGTAGAAGCGCTGCTTTAGATATCGAAGACGATTTTCATTTGATGAAGGAAAGTCAATTTGAAAGAGTCAGTAACAGGTGCAACCGAAATTTAAATATTTCGCCATTTCGAGTTTTTTCATCGTTTCATATTATTTTCTGACGAGATTTTTATTTCCCGGTTTTCAATTAAGGCCTTGCTTTCTTATAAATTATTAAAAATATAGAAATCAAGCAATTATTTATTCAATTTCAGATTTGGATATTGGCAAACTTGCAACTGGTTTTGGCCTACTGCAGTTACCGAAAATGCCTGAATTGAAAGGAAAGAAAATAGAAGGGTTTAAAAATGCAGATACTGACATAAACTCGATTCCATATCAGGATAAAACCAGGGAAAAACAAAGACAATCAAGAATTGCTAAAGAAAAAGAATTTGGTCCTAAATCTACACTTCAAAGAAAAGATAAATCATGGTCAAGAGAAAAAGATCGGAAATCGAAGAAACTGCAACGTAAAGAGAAGAAAGAAAATTTAAAACGAAAAAGAAACAATGTAAAACATAATTTTAATGATGAAGATTTAGATGAACTTTCACGGGAAGTAGGACTAATGAAGAAACTAAAGAAAGGGAAAATTTCAAAAGACGAATTTGATTTAGCAATTAAGGATAATGATGATGAATTATGATATTAAATGTAGGTTTTATTTTTTACTTTAATGTTTACTTTCAAAACTGCATTGAATTACTGAAACATGCGAAGCATTTTTCGTTCATTATTCAAAGTAAATTTTGATGTAAGCTCTTTTCTCCTGCATGAAACAAGAACAAATTTGATATGGTCATCTTTTAACCATGTCAATTTCCTTCAAGATAAAGTAAATGAAGAAATGTTGCAAAGAAAATATTTGATTTTTTAAAAAAGAAACGCCAGATGAAAGCAGAGATAGATGACTAATTTTAGTTATTTATGCATCAAATCATGGAATGAATTTTTTAACTAAACGATGACGAAAAACCGTGATGAAACGTACATTCCTGCTTTGAAATTATGACACGCTAAATGCTAACCTACATTCACAGAGATCCTTGAACAATTACTGGACTACTTAAGTTTCTGTAAGTATTTCTATAAAATCCAAAAAAGTGAGTCAATTCCATGGCGGTTTCTAAATAAAAAAATAAATTAAAGTTAATTGTGGCTATAAGATTGATGAAGCTGTGAAATACACCGCCATCGCTAACTGTGAGTCTAACAGATTCTTGCATTTGCAAGGAACTTTGGCCTGATCCTTGGTTTGCCGTAACTGCCAGAAATATGTCTTTCTATCACAACTTTGGACGTAAAAAATGAAGTCATTCATCGTATAAAATACGTGCTAGATATCGTACAGTGAGATCTTAAAATAAACAAAAACAGGGCGCATAATTAAATAACAGACTAATGTATGAAAGTCACAATAACTGAAAACAAAACAAACACTGATTCTATACCATGGATTTACAATAGACAGTAAGGCGTGATATGGCAAATGGGATCTTTATAGCAAGATGGATTGCGAGGAATCGACCTCCAGAAGAATTGTTAAAGATTCTTGTATTGCATCTTCGTGAAGAGCTCCCTGTTGCAATCTTAGGGCCTGTTCATATGGAGAAAGTTTCCCCGGCATTTTCCCGTTTCACCGGGAAAATCGCTCAGCCTTTGACCTTTCATATGAGAAAAGTTTCCGCGGCAAGCCGGGATAAAGAACAATGGCGCTTTGTTTCTGGGGCACCATCAACCTGGTTCCAAGGAAGACAATGGCGGCCCTGGGAACGAGGTTGGGGCACCATAGGGGTAACCATAGTAACCATAAACAAAAGAAATGTATTCATATGGGAAATATTTCCTCAGCTAGGCGGGATCCCGGTAGAGTTTAAGCGAGATCTCGGCTAGCCAGGAAAATATTTTCTCGTGTGAACACTTGCAACATTTTATGTGGTAAAGCCATATGATATGAAAAGGCCCTTAAGCCTCACGTAGTTGTAGTGGTATATATATATCATTTCATGGAAACAGCCAAAGTACGAAGTTGTACAAGTCTAAGCATTACCGTCTTTTTTGTGAACAATGAATTTCTATCACAATATTCACAGTCGATGCTATCAACAGCTCGCCTTATTCATGTATGCTTTTAGTTTATTTGCCACAACGCAAGGACAACTTTGTAAAACAGGTTTTCAAACAGACATATCAATTTGCCTTTCTGAAGAACAGATTTCAAACTTGAGCGCAATCAATTTAATCAAAATTTGTAACACAAAAAGCATTTTTTTATATCATGATTATTTCCGGAAAATTACAGCATTTTAAAGTTTTTTGAAAGAATATTGTTGGAGAGATGAGGTGCTGACCGTATTGTTTTAACCGATTGTGATTCAGCTTTGTTGAGAGCGAATCAACGGTGGGGCTCACACTGTCATGCGCAACTTTGCTATTGTTTTCTTCCCTTGTTCTCAACGGTCAAGCTAATTGGCATATTACGTCATTGACATAAATCGCTATCACGCATGCCATTTGGAGCTCTTTTTGGGAGATTCCTCGAGGCTCACAATTTAGCCTGTTCGTATCCCCAACAAGATGTATGAGATGAGGTATCTGAACCTTTGATAAACATGAAAAGCTCCACGAATTCTAAACAGATTGAGGGAAATAAATATGACCATAACAAGAATTACTCAGTTTTTGAAGGTCTGAAAGATGGTAGCAAGCAAAATTCTGTCACTTTTACGGTTTACGATGTAGCAACTTCATGACGTTACAACTTCAAGACATGCGGTAATTTTATAAATGCTGCAATTCTGAAGATAATGATGATATCTCAAATGCTCTCTCTGGAAATATGGTAAATTACATGAAATTCCTATGAGCAATTCAATTACAAGAATGGACCATAATATTTAACACGAATTGATTTCAAATGCTTGCAAAGATTCGTGTCCTATGCCGTCTCGATAAATGCGCGTCGCAATTCTAAATATATTACTCATACGGAACATTTTCTAATTATTTTTCAGTCAATGATAATTTAAGAATCCGTTGTAATACTTCATCTTCCTCGTCTTGCCTTGATTGATTCTCTGCCATTTCTCTTTCTGATAATTCCAAAACAAGCCGTAAATCAGGATCCATATAATCATTAGTTGCTCCTTGGTTGCTAGCAAGTTGGCCTCCTTGTTGCTGTCCATCGCCAGGGAATAGCAAACTTTCTTGAATCGCTCGAGGGTTAGGCTCGGAGCTACGAGAATATTTTAAAACTCAACTTATAATTCAAGAAATACTGCTTTTGGAAGAAAAGGGAATTATGGAAATCAACTATAGCTGAAACGTTTAGTGAGAAACATAATCAATAAAGACACATTTGCAGCAGCGGTCTACATTCATTTATCTTGTTTAGAGATACAGCAAAACAGAAAAAGAGAGGCAAACCAAAGTCATAAATCATTAAAGCCACTGAAAGTATACTATTTCACTTAAATTTTCAAAATTTTCCCATGTAACTTTAGACTTCATTTCATGACAGCTCAATGGTTTTATAAAGTACCAAGTTACAAGCTCGCAGCTGAGCTACTCGGCTGGACAAAAGATGACCCGTTAAAAGAGGTAAATAACAAAATTGTCATTTGACATCTAGTTACAAGCAGAAAGAAAGACAGCAAACCTACAGCCCTACAATGCAGCAAGAGAGTATTTTGTAAAACAAAAGATTTATGATTCGGAAAAGACAAAGCAATTTGTCTTTCAGAAGAATGAATTCAACACCTCTGAGTGCACCCAATCATATTGGAATAAACAGAGAAGGCAAAGCATTCTGGCTGGCTGGCTGCATAGAAGGTGTAAAATCTATTCTTTAGGTGGCCAAATCGCTTTCTCTTAAACTTTCTCTTACATAATTCCCCCGTGCCAATCCTTGCCTTGTCTTATGCCGGGTATCTAGCCATTAGGTAGTCCAAATAAAGAATAAAAAATAAACCCACGATACCTTTGGGTATTTTGATTTTCACTTCTGCTATGTCCAAGTGCTTCAAGCAAAGTAACATCTTCTGTTGGATCTGCATCTAATAAACTTTGTTGAATTGCTAATTGCAATAATTCATCATCATCGTCTCTATATCCTCCTGTAAAAAGGAAAGAAATTATCTTAAATCTAAGTAACTATGAAAGTAACTTAAGTTTCAAGTGGGGCACAGAAATATAAAATCCACTATGATATGAAATTAAAAACACTAAAGAAACACCATCAACATCAAAACTGCAGCTGTTTCAAGGTAGGACTTGCAACTGTATCGTTTAACCCGTTGCACACAAAAGTGGCATTTCACTCTAAAGTCAAAGGTATCTTTTACATGCTCCATAGGAGATCACACTTTGACCATATTTCTTGAAGAAAACGGTTGTTATCTTTAATGGTTTCTTACTGTACGGTAAAGGAACCCATCTTGACGTAAGAAGAATTTGACAAAGGAAGTCATCCTTTTACGCCAACTTATCAGTGACAAAGCATTAGTTCGCAATGTGTCATTTCTGTCAATCTATTCGACAGAAAACCAAGGACAAATGTTCTTATTACTGGTCACGAATGAGGTACCTATGTTCAAGTCAGCTATCGAGAAAAATGTCTGGGTGATTTGCCAAGGCTAAATTCACATTGACACAGTTAAACCAGCTTTATCTAAACCATGTTACATTTCAACCAATCAAATGCATTGGATTTGCTGGATTAACCAATTAGAAGGCTCTATTCGATAACCTGGTTTAGTTTAATCTGGTTTAACTTGCAGTGTGAAAAGGCTAAATTCACATCTCTGGAGTCAGGCCAACCAAATACATATACCTTTTTTGAGACATCTGGTTCTTACTACAAAAATCTGCTTTACTCACCAAGTCTTTCGTATGCTTCAACTCCCAATTCTTTGTATCCCGTTGGAATTTCAAAGATCATTTTATCAATCAAACATCTGACTTTCTTGTGAAGTTTTTCTTGACTCCCTTCACCCGGTGTTCCATCTTCATCCGGGTCTGGTGCACTGAGGTTTCCAGCCTCGTCTTCATTCAATGTGACAAGCCCCTCTGGTGAAGTTTCGGTCCCATTCAAGTTTCCAAATGTTACCCTTGCGTTTAAAACATGGAACAGTGGGATCTCTATGGATTGAAAGTTAATAAGGTGGTAAAATTCATTTTTAATTTGTCACCAAGGACAGGTCAGGTCCCAAGTATGGAAAAGCATAGCCTGCTAGGAATATTTCAAATGATGTGTTTCAACTATTTACTTGAAAGAAGAAAACATGGCTATGTGCAGTAAATATGAATATAGAAAAGCTAAAAAAACCACAGTTTTCTGCTGTTTTGTCCGTTCTACTCCTTGCCACGTTATTTCACAAGTAGTTTACCTATAACTGAATGTCTTTGAGTAAAGAAGCTGACTATCTGGAACTTCAGGTTCAATGAAATATTCTTCGGTACAAAATCAAGAAGAAATAGGTGATTCTTTGCACGAAGAATAATCTACGAATAAACCCGTGTTTATACTTACCTATTTTGACTGGAAAACCAGCTGGAAGTTGTAAAGTAATGAAATCCCTTAGTTTGGCAAAATGAGAATTACTGTTGGCCTGTCAGATAGGATATACAAATGGTCTTCAGTTAAGACAGGATCAAACAGCAATGTAATGAAAGAACAAGTTCATATGAAAAATGAACAGACCATCATAACAATTTTTTCACAAGACAACTCGTTGATTATATAGGATAGAATGAATTTCATTTAAAATGTTAATAACTACATGCAGCACAAAGTGGGGATTGAGATACAAAGAGGTGACGAACACAAACCATGTGTCTTTGAAAAAGACGAAGAAACTAGAAAGGCATGCTAGAATAATTAAAGACAACATTTTTGCCTCGGTTGAAATAAGCTGATACATTTCAGAGAAGCAGAAGTAAAATGCATCTGTCTTTCTTATACTAATTGCTCAAGGTGCAGCATTTCGTTTGAAAAAAGAAATCATGGTTCTTACCATTAGGTTGATGACAGGAAGAACTTGATCTTGAAGTGATAAGGGAAAATTATCACACAGGGCTAGAGTTGCAGAGAACCTCTGCGACTTGGATGTCATCTTTTTGCATCTACCAATATCTGAAAAGGAAAGATGATCAACGCTGATTAATTATCATCAAGTGTTTCCTTTTACAATTACTATTATGAAGGAAATGACAACCAATTTATTTTATTTGGCCTTGTGCCCTAACGTGACGTTGTTACTTCCTTCTCGTAACCAGAAATCTGGCAGTGCCTCTGTAACTGGCAGTCAGAGTTTAGAGCACGAAGGGTGCACACAAAAACCTGTTCATTCGAGAAAAACCTAGGTTCCTTTAGTCGGGTATCTGCTGCATTTTCATATATTTTGAAGAATTTTCTAATATGCTCACAAAGATAGAAGCTCTACAGCTTCTTGATCGAGCATCTCTCATAAAAATGTGTAATGATACAACTCGATCCAGACTCCTTTAGAGTAACAAATGCAAGTCTTTAACCTTGGCATAAAAAAGGTTATTGCTGTCTGTTTCTCGATTCTTTTTTTCGCAAGATGAAGCTTTTGATTGTCATTAGTGTGTTCTCATCAAGACTGTTATTATTGAATCACAAGCTGCTCTTACGTCAATTCTAAATCAATCCAATTTGCCCAAGTGATTAAAGAATAAATGCGAGAAAGAATATCAGAAAGTCTTCCTGGATTTTGGGAGTTGTTCAAAACAAGTACTTACTAACCTCTAAGCCGCCTTGAAAATTAAATCCATGGACTAGCAAGCGCGTCAGAGAAATTCTGAGACATTTAAACACCAGATGTAGCTTAAAATTCATCAACGATCTTACGCCCTGTTTTGAAGAATTTTGAGATGAAGCACCTTTTATAAAATCGCTTGCAACTTGAGAAAATACGAAATATTTTGACAAGCTAAATTTTCTTACCTAAGCTGATATGTAGGCTACACAGGTATCAGTTTAGAAGAATCTAATGGATGGTACAAGAAACTCGTCTAAATAGTTTTGACTCGCGCAACTTAATATCATTTCCATTATCATTTTCAAGACATAAACTCGAGCTTAACCGAACAGATGGCGTCTTTCGAAAAGATCCTATAACGAGGATGAAACTTCTTGAAAAATAACGAACGAATCTTACCTTTATCAGGATTTTCCTTGGGGTTGAAATATTGCTCAAGAGTTAATCTGAATGGATTTGTTGAATCAGGATCCACAGCTTTTTCATATAGTTTGCTCTGTAAAGAAGACAATGACGAGTTTCACAGACCAAATTCGATGACCATGTTTATCAAATCAATTTTGTTAAAGATTATCTTTTAAATGATCTCTTGTTTCATGGAAAATATAAAGGGAAATAAAGGGAATAAAATATGATATTAGACAAACATTATAAATAATATGAAATAATGAATAGAATGAAACGAAATAGGAATCAGCCAACTGCATCAAGAAACTCTTGTTTCAGTGCTGTGAGTCAAAGTAAGCAAGGAGGAAGGAAGTCCAGCAAGGAGGAAGGAAGTCCAGGCTGTCCAGTATTATATGACGAACAAAGTTGAGGAGTAGCCATTGATCACAAAACTAGTAATATTTTCATAATATTGCCTTAACTAGAACCGAGTAAAATTTTACACACAGAGCAAAATTTCAACCTTGTATCAGAAATATCATATTTACACTGATAAGTGGTTTCATATGCTATGTGTCAGGAAGCCAAGGGTCACATGAACAAAGATCAAAGGTTAAAACACAAAGATTAAAGTGCAAATGTCAAAATGCAAAGGACATGTGTTAAAAAACTAACCGTTGAATCTTCTTCATCTTGATGAAATAAATTGAAGAAAGATGGAAGGCGAGACTGAGTTTGTTGTTTTTCTTCTGAAAATGTGATTTGAAAAGAAAGAAATTTAATACAACTGATCAATTCCACATCTCCAATGTAAAAAATGTTTTAACAATGATAAAACATTTGATAATTGAATGATACATCCAGCGTTATGAATCAAAATGTATCCTTTCCGGCTGAAAAGAATTTTCTTCTGTTTTTCATGAAAAAAATCAAAATCACTTCATCAAAAGAGACCTTTTGTAAACAACTCATACAGGAATTACACTGGTTAAACTCTGGAATAAATCCAAAATGGATACATCAAAATTACGCATACTTATATTTCCTCTATTAGAAGACATGCTATCTTTACAAAGCAAATATAAATTATGAAGTAAAATGATTAGCCTGTATGCAGACAATTGATATTTCTAACCTTTAAATCGTTCTCTGTCTTCAGCCGTCATATGCTCTGTTCTCGTCCTTGTGATAATTTCTACGCCAGATACATTGTAAATCTTCGATTCATATCCATTTATGATCTCACTTTTATCTCCACCCCAACCTAAGAATCCTGATCTTTGCCTGTGAAGATAGTAATTATTACAGCAAATAATGTCACACAGTCTTTTAAGATCATACTGAAATGGGAATGATAAATACTAATTGACACAAAATACCATTTTTAAGGGCATTCGTGTCAGAAGCAACAACGAAAAGCCATTCCTCTGCTAATAATTCCTTATCGAACACACTACATTTAAAGGGACTTCACAGAAGCAAAATGTGCCTTACCTTGTAAAAGAGAGTCTCTCTGTGTCTAGGGATGTTGTTATATTGGGAGATGTCATTCGTAGACTGATGATATCGGGAGGAGGCTTTACAGAATCGAGGCTAACAGAATCACGCCTAAAACGAGAGATTAACAGTTCCACACTTGCCTCGAAAACATGTATCTTATAATCAATTTGAGGATGCGTTCTTTCGCAAGCAGCGTCCTTCCTGTGTAGCCATTGTTGCAGAATTATCTGACAATGTATTAGGCAATATTTTGCAGCATATTGCTTCCTCAAACTCAAGACATCTTCACAGGACAGAATCTGTAGATTTAGTAGAAACGTTTATTTAGCTACTACTTATCAAGTTGAATAAATTCAAATGTCTGAGAGGGATCCTATGTGATCATGATATCTTAAAGTTAAATAGTCCTCAATGATGTGTCTCCATAATGCATTGAATAATCATATCTACTTATTTGTTGGCATCATTTAAATCATTCGGTGCTATTACTTGTCACGTTAAAACATTCTGTTTCGTTGCATAAAGAACATGGCAGGTAAATACCTCAATTTGACAACTTCCTTCCAAAATGTTTTCTTTTCATGATCGATTTCAAATAAGCATGATGAATTTCCTAAAAAATAAATGACAATTATACAAATAATAATATTTCTTGCAAAGCTTTGCAAACAAAGTATCACTTTCGCTGCACAACAGAGCAAAATGGTCATCAATTTTATGAAACATCAACGTAATTTTATCCTCAAACAGAAAACTATGAAATGAGAGCTAAAGGAAAAAATCTGGATTTCTAATCTTGTGACAATGGTAGCTCATTCTAGAGGCAAGCCTCTAAATCAGCTGAACTGAAAATTGAAAAATCATAGACTTACTTTCACCCTTGAATATGAAAGTTTGTTTCCCTCGCTGCCAAGACATTTGATCAAAACCAACCAAAGTTGTATCAATACGAACATTTGCACCTGCAAAGATAAAAACTTTTCAGAATATTTAACAAGACTGCAACCACCTTACTACCACTTTTAACTTTTGGCATATAAAATTTTTTTAGAAACACATATCATGTTCCATTTCCTGAGTTATTCTGATGATTACAAGTTATTTTTCTGACAGCTGCTACTGCTGTCATTAGGGTTACATCGTGCATTCAATACCTACCACTTTTCCAAATTCTGTAGGTATCACTTGGACACATTCTTGATACAAATGGTACTGCAAAGTATTGAAAAAATTGAATTAACATACTACTCAATGAATTGATAAGAACAAGGGTGATGAAACATTCTCAATGAAAATGTAATGGAAGGGAAAACCTTATTGGATTTCTGTCTAAAGCTGGCCCGGAATACAGGCTTTGAGCACATCAACATTACTTTCTTGCCCAACAATTCTTTAGAAAACCTTTTAACTATTTAAGAATCCTTGTTCTAATTTTAAGAATCTTTTGTAACACTTAAGAATGCACATCAGAACGTCAACAATTATCACCATGTTAATATTTGCAGGGCGTGTGTTTTGTTCCTTGGTTTTTGCAGAGAATAAATTTTCAAACAGAATAAACATCTTGCAGCAGAAAACATTGGTAAAGAACAGAGGAGAAACTGTGCAAATTGATGTCATTGAGAGTTCTGAGTTAAGGAGGTGCTTCACCACATAATCTTGTTGAAACGATAAATCACAAGTTTACGGCCTAATCAAGAAATATCCAGCATAGCCTACTTTCAAGACCTGTCCTCGGGTGCCAGAGAGCCTGAAAGAGATCACTTTTTCCCACCTGCAAATGCAGTTTCCACACTGTCTTGGTGAATAATAACCCAGCATAATGATGATACTTGTTAATGAAACAACTCCTCATCAAAGGTTTTCTAAAAATCATGGATTTGTTTTATCAACAAATGTGATCTTAAGCAGTAGTAACCAAAAACTTTGCTTGAAAGAAGATTACCAGTAGCACTGTCATAGAACATTCTATCAAATCTGAAATCTCAATTTATCAATATTTTATGATTCATTTCAAAACAAATGTTGGTCTAAGTTGTCAGGATTTTCTTTGCATTCACTTACCCCAGCTTGTAAATTCCCATTTCATTTCAAGATAAAAGTCATCAGTCTAAAGAAAGACATAACTGTTGATAATCCTTTGTGGATACATGTCAAAGTTAATTTGAAACTATAAAACCATTCCATATCATGAAAAAATTAATTCATTCACTGAAAGAATTACAATAGGAATGAAACATGATGGAACGATGGTAATTTGAAGTAAGGCATATATATTTATGATATATAATTATAATATGGTATATATTAAATAATATTGTATTATATCGGGTGAGCCTGAAAAAAGTTCCCACATTTGAAAATTCATAGCACCAAGATTACTCCACAGATTTGAATCATTCAGATTCTAGTTAGAAGCCGAATAATTGAAGTATTTCTGTGATTTTTTTCACTGTCCTACCAGCACTAGAAGTATTGGTAAATCTAACTTTATAAAGATTTTATGGTTGCAAAAGGACGAAAAAAAAGCCTAAAACATTGATCAAATCGTAAGGATTCTATTCAAATCGAACAATAGGCCTTGGGCATTTCACCTCCCTCAAGAGCTATAAGACATCGATTTTCAAACAAATGCGAAAGATTTTCAATCCCAAGGAAGTTAATGCCTAGAGAATATCTCTCACCCATGAGAAATTGCATTTCTTTAATCATTTTGTGTGAGAAGTCATTTATGCATTGATCGATGTTTTGGGCCATTTTCCAGTAATCAATCAACCATGAAATTTTTGTAGAGTTGAATTTACCTATATTTGTAGTGCTCGTGAGACAACGAGAAAAATCAAACAAATATTTCAACCTTTTGGCTTTTAACTAGAATTGGAATCTTTCAAATCTGTGAAATACTCTTGCTGTTATGAATTTTCAAAAGTGGGAACTTTTTTCTGGCTCACCCGGTATATTATATCAAACCTACTGATAACACACATGCATTAATGGTGCTGAAACTCTACTAAACAAATTGTACATGTGGAACAATTTTTGGTAATATGAACAATAGCAGATAGAAGTCCTTTTATGGTAAAAACACCTGCAAAAAAGAAAATTTGTAACTTTGTCCAAACAGAAAAATTCAAACCAGAGGTGTGATAATTGAATTGGCAAGCACAAGACTATTGAAATGGTTTGGTTCAAGCATTTCTTGAAACTTTGTCCAAATAGAAAAATTCAAACCAAAGGTGTGATAATTGAATTGGCAAGCACAAGACAATTGAAATGATTTGGTTCAAGCATAAAGCATTACCCTACAAAGTCACCTAATGGATAGAAATCTGCCTAAAGTTTCGGAATGAATTGTGATCTCATTTTATTTGATCTTGAAACAAAAAAATTTTACTATAAGATGAGAAAGAAATTTATACTTTAGAATTGAAAGATTTAAGATCAAATGTGTTGCACCTCTTCTAACGCTTCCAGGATTTGCGGTACACCTCCTGTTCTCTCTGTCAGTCTTTGAAATTCTCTGTGCTGTATCATCATTGAGAGAAGCTCAGGATTGCCAGTACCTACTGCCTCTTGCACCACTAGGAAATCAAAATACAAAATATGTTACAGGTTCATGAAAAATGTAATTTAGTAAAAAGCATTAATTGGCTGGTTTCTACCACTTTTATGAAATTTCAATAAAGTATCAGATAGAATTTTAAAACTTTTGTACAATAGTATCTGAAAATTGAAGCCTTTTGATCTTAAATACCCTGATACAATCTCAATTTGAATGCTAGAAATTCTGTGAACTAGACATTTGTGAAAAGAACACCCTTATTTCAAAGAAAACCAAATTTGTAACTCTAATCAAAACATGACCAGGTAAACACTCACTCTTCCGCTCTTCAATACTCTTACCCTTACATCTTTAATACATGCCATCACTGTAAATGCCCTTTGGCAGTATTCTTCACAATGGTTCTACAATATTTTTGGCAGTAACTTTGCAAAGAAAATGAGTAACTTCATTCCTCTTAGTAGAATTGTATCATCCTTAAAAAGTAATGTCAATGATGAATAATCATTTACAATAATCACAATAATCTTAATGATAATTGTTTTGAATAAGGATATCATCATATGAATGACTTTATGCCAAAATTACCACTCCATCCTTCTCTGTTAGTAGCATTTGTATCACATTTATGCTGTATCAGCACTTTGACACAGTCCAAGTTTCCAAGGGTTACCGCAAGGTGTAGTGGTGTTCTCCTGTGTGGATCAACTTTCTCTGAGTCATGCTACAAAAGAGGATACAATGAGTTTGCATTAGCCAATCAAAATATTTCAAAACAATAGACAGAATTGGCTAAGGTTTGTTTACACCAACTTCAAGTTGAATGATTTATCTCTTCATAAACACCTTTCAAATTTGTCAGAATACTTTGTGCAATTTACGCAATAAGAAGTGCACTACTAAATTACCCAAGCAAGAGTTAATTCACTTGATTTGAAATGGGTAAAATGAACTTAAGCTGGTTTCATCCATTACCTGCAATTGCAATTATCATTCCTCAACCACCCTAAAGCATTGATAAAGTGCTAATCCCAAGTGTAAATTTCCAGCAATTTGTTCATGTACTTACCAACTTTGAAGTCAGGACTTCATCTAATTTCATTGCATTATCATGCCAAATATACCAATGTAACGGAAATTCTTGAAGAATATCTTCATTACTTTTAAATCCTGGAAGTGCCATTCTTCTTGATTCAAGATCTGAAAAATATAATAAACATATTTTCAAAAGTTGATCATACCCCCATATAAAATATTGTGCTTGTTGCCATTTCTTGCAGAATCTTTTTCATAAATCAAATTCAATATATATATTCAAATAGATGTATATCCCATATTTTCACTTTTCCTTTCTGAATATGAGTTCTTTTTGATGCTGCAGATATGTAACTATGTTCTTAATACATTTAAAACAATTTAAATAATCCTTAGCTGATTTTCCAATAGCATTGTATAACAATCTTTTATGATAAATTGGATATCATTATCAATTAATCTTTGGTAAATGAGGATGAAAGAAAGACAGCCTTGTCAATTCTTTTAGTCAAAATGAACATGCAAAACAAAGACCTGCCTATCTGGAAACTTTGGCCAAAGTCCCTATGACAATTGATACATTGCTCTTCTATTGTCTCTAACAAAATTTGATACCAACATTCTTTTTGGTGGACAAAGCAAATCTTCCAAGCCTGGAAAACCTGTTCATGCCTATTTGAAATACAATGAATGCTGCATGCATGCAAAGACTATCTTTTTTCTTAAATTGAGTGTATAATTCCTGCAAGTGTGTTTCTTTTGATTTGCTCACAACTGCATTTTTGCACAGGAAGATTCCTGTTTCATTTTTACTGTGGAATGCACGACGTGGTAAACGGGCCTTCCTACCACCAGTGATGCAATCATAGGAAATAAATAAACAACAGAGAACATTTTATGGAATGCATACATTTCTTATATCCGACAATCAGACTTCATAAGCCATGAGAAGACATCTTGCAACCACGTTGCAGATATTATCTTGTTCACTATCATAAAACGATGTGCAGCTGCGATCCAAGACCGATAAACTGGTTAACTGATGAATATGCTAAACCAGCAGCTTTCGTCTCGTATCAAGCAGACAGTTGAGTTAGGCCCACTTTTTGACCAGCCAACTTTAATCTGCCAGTACTCTGCTATTTTCTGGTTACTTGGCGATAAATGGCTCTCGATCGATTCTCGGGTCTTTAAATGATTCTCTGATTACCATTTAGGAGTTTCTTCTTCGTTCTTTAATCAGCAGTTCATGATTTATTTCAATTTCTCTTCGTCCTGTGTTTTGCAGCCGCCATTTGAAATTTTTATGGCAACAATTTCATCACTTTGGTTCCCTGTGATGAGAATTAGAAAAGTTTTGCTTGTGACGTCATAGGCAGATATCGTGCAGTTCGTTTCTTGCTCAGCTCACCACAGACAATTTTCGAATGGAGATAAAATATCAACGATCGTTTTAAAAGCTGCATAGCAAAGAAACAAATGATCAATATGCAGGGGCTTGTTGCAAGAAATCTTGTTAAGCTGACTATAAGTCTGTCTCAAATTAGATATCAACTGTCACCGGCAAATGGCCACAAATAACAACAATAGATGTGCTTTGCAAAGGACTTTTTCGTTACTGCAGATATCAGGTGACACCTAATTTGAGACGAACTTTAATGCATCTCCTCCATTTTCACTTTGCTACGCTAAAGGTTAAACAAATTTGTCTATTTTTCTTCAGTTAACACTTTCCACTTCTATGTTCTTCTTAGCATTTGGCAGCATCTGTTTCTTTGCTGAATCTGACTTTTTTATGAATTTTCAAAGAGATGACGCTGTAGTTTATCTATAACACAGCACTGTCAGCCCTTTTCAAGTGTAGAGAAATTTGTGTATGACGCTAGAGCCCCTTTTCAAACGTTATTTGATTTCGACTTACAATAGAAGTGCTGTTTTTGTAGCAAGCACTTATTCTGCGTGCTTTTCATCTGCCATAAATCAGCAACGACTTATCAGATTGACTCAAATAAAGTCTCAAATTGTGCATTGAAGCCTCGGACCTGTGCTACTACTGAAAACCACGATAATTATTAGGTACAGCTCCTTCACAGCAGCCACACAAATGGGGGTACCATTTTTAAGACACCACACCTTGCAGACTGAAAAATATATAGATATTGCTTAACTGTTCACAGATGCTAGAATTTTGACAATCAAGTTGCACTGAAAATAATCTTCCAGACAGAATTTTGAATTACGATTGGCGAGTTACCAATAGTTTATACAATCCTGCATAAGAATATTCTTCCCCCTGGTCTTCTTCAAGAATGTTTTCTAATGTTGAACATGAGCAGAGCATATGGTGAATAAATGCATTGTCCTGAAGAATTAATAAGATGTAGGCCGATAAGGATTAGTGGTTTTATGAAGCAGTCCTGCTTAGAAGCCACACATTGGCTTATTGCGTTGTGCATAAATTATGCATTGCTAAAATGGGTTTTAAATGGAAGAACAGAAGGTTTCCTGCATGTAAGGTCATCAATTTTAAATAAAAACAGTTAACAATCAAAGCTAAATCAATTGTCTTTCAGTTCTGCTAAATGTTTGATGGCAAGATCAGAAGCAAGCTGGTCTAATTTCATAGCTCACCTTATTTTGGAATGTTATGGTGTGAATATTCCAAGAAGAAATTGTTTTAATTGTCGAGCTGTAAGTTGCTTTGTTTTTAAAAGATTCACAGTGTATCATAGAATAATGAAATGAATAGGACCTTTCGCCTAAAGGTAGGATGAATTGTTTTTAGTATGTTTCATCAGATCTTCTGCAAACAAAACTATAGAGACGATTCTGGCCTATTCTGGAACTGAAGCTGTATTGTTTGAAAAGACATATGATATCATCATTAACCATCAAAAACAAACAGGACATTTCACTGAAGACAGTTCGAATGTTCATTGTGTTGTGCATTGAATATGGCAGAAAATTTCCATAAAAAACTTTTTTTCAAATATTTTCATGATTAGTCTTCAGTTCATAGCAAAAGATCGCAGACTAAAACTTTTGAAGGAGTTCGCAATACAGTGACTCGTTGAAGAAGCCTCATAAGGTGAGGTAAATGCTCCGGCCAAAAAGAAAATATTTAGGGGTAATGAATGAACAAACTAATGGCAAATTAAACTACTGCAGAATTTATAAATAGATATTGATAGATACAGATACAACATCGGTCTAGTCTGGTAATTATATTTCAAGAAAACGTTTTGCAACTTCTATAACGTTAACAACTTTCGTATAGACTTGTCCAAGAATCATATCAGACCTACTAGATCTTGACTAGCAATGTTCTTCATCAAAAGCACACATTTCACGGCACCTGATCGAAACAGAAAATCACTTCATCAAACCTTAAATCATTAATCAATCACTTCATCAGACCTGATCAACTTTGAATCATTATAACTTGCATGCAACCGTAAGTCTGTGAATCTGCAACTAAGTTTGCAATTCCTGAATTGAGAAATTGAATTGAGGGTAATTAACTTAATAGATAACTGTTGAAGTATAGGAGCTAATTAGTGCTGAGATGTGCTGTGAAGCAATTTAAAATTACCTTTCAACTTGAGGCAGATGTTTTTTCCAATAAATTTTTATGAATCTATCATCGAGTAAGACAGAGCATGCCATTGTGACAAGAGAGATTCCAGTTTCACATTACATAGACGTTAAGAGCGAGGACATTAGGATTGGAAGCAGGAAACGTCACAAGTTAGAAAAGCCACGACACTTCAAGGGTACATCAGAAGAGCCCATGTTTAAAAACGTTTGATATTGATAACATTAATCTTGAAACACACAGCAGACAGTAGTGTGGATTCTGATCAATCCCGATTTCTTTGCACTTCACAACAAAACAAAACAAAGCAAACATTGAACATAGTTAAAGTACTAAGTAATGAATACAATAGCTAAACATTTATAAACAGAATTCTTAGCCCGATCTCAATCTTGAAAAGGGACACCTTCTGAAGCATGGCTTCTTGCATTTCTTGGGGGCATGTGCCCCCAGTGTGTCTCCCGGTGCTTACATCTGCTTAACAGAGTGCCTCCCTGGCCCCTTGATCCTACCGCTGAGTCTGTTGAATAGTATCGTTAGATGCTTAACGATCAACACAGTGGAATGTCTGAAACTATTGCAAGTAAAATCAAAGGGAATAAACTCTGTTTTGAAATATAAAAATTCGCAGGTGCGTAAATTGCAGCTGCCATTTGCAAAGAAATATGAGATAAGATCTGAAGATCATTTGTTACATTCATGAGACTTAACTGCAAGATAAGAAAGATAAGAGAAACAATTATAACATTTGAAATTAACAAACCTAAGGATGAATTTGATAATTATTTATACTAAAGTGAAAAAAGAATTTACGAAACATCATGAAATATCTTGGCCTGTCAAATTTACTGATTTGAATGACTACCAAGCAAATCAAAATTTCTCGACATTTACTAAGAACATCAAAAAACATCTACTAGATAGAAGTGAGAAATGTATATTACATTAGGAACACTAAAAAGCATCTATTCAATAGATACGGGGAATCTATATTGAATTAGGGACACTAATAAACATCCATTCCATAGATGTGGGAACTGTACACTAAATCAGCAACACCAAAAAACATCTATTCAGTAGATGTAAGACCATGTGAGAAGCTTACATGCTAAATTAGAAACACCAAAAACATCTATTCAATAGATGTGAGAAATGCATACATGATTTGAAACACCACTTTGCTGTTAACTTGGTGCTTTCGGCCCTAACTATAAGGAGTACTTTCCTTCGCAGAAGTAGCCAGAAAGTACCATCCTCTGCAATCATTGAATAAACAAATGTCAGACTGGAAGCATGGCTAGACCCGAGAGGATAATTAGGCTTATTTCCAGTTAACACGGAGATAACCAACATTTTGCTTCCAATTATTTGGTTTTATTCTCGTTATTTGGTTATATCTTATGAGTAGAAAGCGAGGAAATTAAACCACATTTTCATAGCTTTTCAGAGCATTTATGAATAATTAAAGATACTTAAATCCGTGTCTAGATCATGTGAAAATAAGTTTAATACTTGACAATATTTTATTCTGATGCTTAGTCACCTTGATAATCGACAGAGTCTTTTTTATACAACTGATCGATAAAACATTAATATTTATGCTGATGGACAGAGTGGCTCAAAATTTGAGTGGTTTTGTTTTGTGTAACTGTGAGGAGCTTTAGAATCAGGATAAATCTGCATCAGCTGTTGTATGTATGTTGCACCTGGGTATCTTTAAGTGTCTTGGAATTTGAACGATCAATTTGGAAGATTTTCGATCTTGAGGAAGAGCCAAGGAAGAGTAGCAAAAGAGTACCTCTTTTCCTGCAGTATCAAGTGCTCTGTTAGCTGTAAATCTTGTTCGAAGTTCAAAAGAGGTTACTTTCAGCAGGGTAAGCTTATTATCTTTATGGTTTGGCATTGCTAGCTTGCTTTTTGTTTTTTTGTTTGTTTTCAATTTGTTTTGAGTGGGCTTGTCAGGATTTCTAGCTACTAAAAGCTAATTTAGGTCCACTTTGCATGCCGCATCCAGGCATGGGACCCTAGTTTAACGTCCCTTCCGAAGGAATTGATTTCTAATGATATCAAAACTTCTTCATTCATGCGATGATGAGTCGAAATGTTCTCGATGATATTCAACCTACTGGATGATGCAAAGCATCACATCTAGGAAGGCTTTTGGTCAAACACAAAACAAATAATTTGATAGCAGTTTGCCTTTAAAGAGAATTCCCATTGGGAAGAAAGTTGGATAAACTGATGAGGTACTTTTCGTGACATTTGTTCTTCTTTTTCGGAAGTGGAAACACAAGTGTTATTGAATTTTATGGAAAATGCTTTGAAGGCCTGTAAAGGGGCCTAAACTTTGATTTATCGATAAAGAAGGTCTTAACACGGATTGATATGTAACTTAATTTTATATCCTTCGAACTTTCTAAAAAGTAGATACGTTTGTATCCATATCTTTCTTGCAAAGATACCAACATTTGTTACTAAAGGTTAGCAAATCTAACCTTTCGACATTAATTTTCAGCACTCGAAGCAACAATATAAACAAACAAAGCATAAATTTTCAAGATAATTATCGAAGAGCATTTTGACTTTTCTTGGTCTGTTTACCTTGCTTGGGACACGCCATAAAATGCAAGTTTGTATCTCTTCTGGCGAAGTTTGCGACAAAGCAAAATTGCTCAAGTGACACTCATTAATTTTTTTGATTCGCGAACTTTCGCACCTGCATTCATTGCGAGGAATATTTTGATAAATTTTATACACATCAGAAGGAGCCTTTTTCCATGTTACTTATTTTGACTTTCAGAAGAAACAAGACGAAGAATAATTTCAGATGAATTATGAATCGACAAGATTCCATGGTGAACCTTCTCGAATCAGATGAAGATGATGAGAAAAATAATGATCAAGATGGAATCAAGTAAGAAAGAAATTCGATTTAAAGAACAACTTTCACCCCGGGTCCTTTCCTCTGCATGTTCATTCCAAGTTCAGAATGTCTGAAACCCAACTTGACCTAAGCAGAAAATATCGGGTCAACGTTAGACTGACAACATGATTCCTTGTATTCGTTCAAAGTTTTTAATCTGGTGTTTTCAGCTTCACTCATACTAGGACTCACGACCAAACGGATTTCAAACAGGTACTGAAATCTCATGAAAGGTCTAAAGAGAAATTGAACTTCTTCAATCCTTCGAACATCGTAAAAAGTCGAACGTCGCTTTGAATCTCACTTCGAACGTTGCTTCGCTTTGAAAATTCGAACTTTGAACTAATAAGCTAATCATACGCTTATACGCTAAGAAGAATCATATGCTAATCATACACTTGGGTTGATCATATTAAAAAAGTAGAGAGCTGATTGGTTGCGCCGTAAACGCGGCGGACTTGGCCTAAATTTGTCCCTTTGTCAACATTTTGTCTCGTTTCGGCGTCTCTTATGAAAAGCAATTTTTAGTTTACTTAAAGGGCAATAGAAAAGAGAAGAAAAATTTTAGTTCCGAGTCAGCAACTGAAAAACGAAGTTACTTCGACTGGTGACTTTCTCGTTTCGTCTTCATCATGTTAGGCCTTCCAAATCTTCCGACGGGTACAATTTCTGATGTTCGTAAGAAAATTTTCAAAATCTAAACTGCTCGCACTGTTTTTATGACTTGAGATATTATCATATCTCGTCAATTCTCAGCTTTGCAATATCGGTGAATGCATTAGTAATCTTCAAAACAGCTCAGACATTCTCTCCGAAATGAATTCCTATACCACTCTCTTGAAGTCTAATTGAAAATGTCAGTGTGTTCTTGCAAGCTGTTTTTCTTTCCTGTTCTCCATGAAACAATAGCCACAGCATGCAAATTAAAACAGAAATGTCTAAATTTAATGAATTCGTAGTAAATTTATATTAACTGTAATTTCTTCTCCAGGGGGTTGCTGCATCCAAAAATCAGAAAATATTGGAAAACTTTTGTAGTCGCCTGTTTGTTATTATTATTTGGAATTGGTAAGTTCATTTTTAACGAAATTCGTCTAATATCTGAATAATAAAGGTTCAAACATACGATCGGGAATGAAGAACAGGGGTGTGTTTTGGGGTGTTTATAAGCAACGGCTTGACACCTTGTTTAGACCATACTAGAACAATCCGAAAAGGAGCTGTCAAAATTAGATTTTATCATATACTGAAAGTGAAGAGAAAAAATTCGAGAAAAATTGTCTTTACCTCTGTCATAAATCTTGCTGTCGTTGCGTCACCTGCGATCTTCGCGATCATATGGAAACCAGGCTTGATTCTAACCGCATTTCCTGGCAGTGGTCTTCGTGACTAGCAATTTCAGTTTTTGACACATTTAACCAGAACGATCTGGAAATGGAAATCAGTCAAGGATGTCATTTCTTTTCTATTTTTTACCAGTTTCACTTCATACGACTCCAAACAAATGTGCCGGTCATATCTCAAGAATCTGTTCTAATGACCGGCAGAGATTGAAATCAATCAAGGATGTCTTTTTTTTTAAATCTTTGCCAGTCTCGATTGATGCGATTCTGCAAGCTATTTCTCTACAATCTATTCCAGTAATCGGAGAAGATAAAAATCGATCATGGATTTCACTTTTTTATAATTGTACTAATGTTGATTCATACAGCTTGAAAAATCTCTGCCGGTTACATCTGTTCCAATAACCAGCAGAGCTTTGTTTTCAACCGAAATCTCTTTTCCGTAGCATTCCTTATAGTTGGATTATACATACAGACTTGTCTGAAACAAGAATACAGAAATGGTGAAGGTACATTAATTTTTCATTTGATTCTCTCTTTATCATGTCTCATCTCAATCATTTGCACGATTATTTAGTAAATACAGAGTTTCCAAATGGTTTATATGGTTTCAAACACACTTGTGCCCTGTTTGTGTGGCCCTTGTGGAGGAGCTTGAAATTCAGTTTTTCTGTTTTTATATGTATTTGCATAGGATAGGCTTCAGCTTAGAGTTTAAGATCTCGTTTGAGTTGATCTGATAACAAGTTGCTTATTTACTGGACTGGAAATGCAAAATAAGTGGCAGCTTCCAAAACGGTATTCCTTTTGTTCCCCAGCAATGAAAAAGTCAAGTGAGATGCCGTGTGGACGTATGGTGAAATATTATGGAAATTTTTATCAATGGATTTTGAAAATTAAAACATGGAGCTTCTTGTCCCTTTTCGTCATTCTTCTTCTTATGAAACTCGTTGTAAGGTTTTCAAAATCAAGCAAGTTTGAAAGGAAATGTCCTTGCGTTGTATTTTATTGTTTTCTATATCTTTGCAGGGGTTGGCGATCTTCGCTTACAGATACTCAACACTATTGACCCTTTAAAACTGCTTCTCTTATGCCCCATTCGCATTGCAAGTTAAGCCAGCTTCAACTAAACCAGGTTATCGAATAGGGAAGGCCTTCTGATTGGTCAATCCAACAAATCCAGTTATTTGATTGGTTGAAATTTAAAGTGGTTTAGATAAAGCTGGTTTACCTGTGTCAGTGTTAATGTCGTATTAGATTTGAGATACGAATTTTCGTAATGTGACGGGCAATGTCAAATTCATAAATGAAGTTTCAAAGAAGAGCAACACGAAATAGTATCAATGCATTGTACGATACATTCCTGTGAATTACACGAATTGAAAATTTTTTCTAGGACCAAATGGTTACGTATTCTTTATCTGTTCAGGAATTTGTTTGATCCCAGGAGGTTAGTAACTTTTTTTGAATGATGTCGAATTTGATCCACAATCTTGGACAAAATATTTGGAACAAAGTACTATCATCGCTGACTATCTCAGTTCTTCTCATCTTCGTATTTCCACCTCCCCCTTTTACCCCCAAAGCAATGTTGGTTGGCATCTTGAAGCTGAAAAACGTCTAGCAACATTGAATCGGGGGTAAAAGGGGGTGGTTCATTAGAATTGTAAATTTTTTCGTTGTTCCAATATATTTTGTCCAGGATTGCAGGTCATAAGCACACAGAGATGGCGCCAGGGAAGAAATACTGGGAGGGGGCAATAATTGTCAGGGTCCGACGGCGAGCGAAGCGAGCAAAATTTTACGGAGCACACCTCTCAGATTTGCTTAACATGCGACTAAACTCTTTAAAAACACAACAAGCAAGTTATGGAAGTGCCGAAGGTGCATGTCAATTTTCAAAAATTATAGTGCCGTTGGGGGGACTCAGTGAATTTTTGCCCCCTAAGCCCCCCGCTCACGCCATCCCTGTAGGCACATGCTTCGGAAACCTTTAAGAGTCATTGTCATCCAGGGTTCTATAAGGACACTCTACTGTTTCAGATTATATTTATGTAAATATTGCCACACAAATTGAAATATTTACAATAGTAAAATCGAATCTGACATTATCCTATTCGGCAAAATGCTTGGAAAAGTAGATATTTTCTGGCAGACAGCAAACTATGAAGTTATTCATCGATTTTCTTCAAACTTTTCAGTCGTATTCTATTCAGAAATCCTGTGTTTCAGTCCTTACTTGGCAAATGGTATTCATTTTCGCTGAGATTTATTTCGAAGAATTTACTCTCACTGCTTTAGATAGCTCAATACAATCTGTGAATGTGCTTGATTGGTACCGATCCTGAACGTTTCAAGTTCTTCTTTTAAATTTGTTTTAGTTTATCATGTTGTGTACATAGTCAGAGCAGCCAAAGGCCACAAAGGATACAAAATGGAAGATGTTACACTGTTTCATGAATGAAAAGCAAAAAGGACATGGACGTTTTTCCTATTTTACAAAGGAGCCTGGATCGAGCAATGTTTTCATACTTGTTTATTCGAAAGGTTCGACTAAATAGCATCAGAGTTTCTATCACTATTGTACATATTCGAAAATACGCCAAAAAATGTAAACAAATATCGTTCAATCCAGATTCTTTTTCTAGACTTATTACACGAGTCTTTGTTTTCGCTCTATTCCCGACGATACCCCACAAAGAACAGTAAATTACAATTCAATTCGATGGAGCGAAACATAGACGAATGTCATCAGTCTGATTCTCTTTTAGAATAGCTAAAATTTTATTGCGTATTAAGTGAAGGTAACACGAAATAGAATACAACTAAAGTGAAGATTTCAATCTGTGTATTTTGCTAGAGAGTGTGCTAATGACTCCTTCGTAATATCCTAGACGAATGGCAAGTGTCAAAGAGGAGGGCATCACTCTGAAACATTTTTATTTTATCCACTAAAAGATTACAATATGAATTCTCAACCTACACTACTTTACAAGATTACTATACTATACAGCTATACAATACTCCTGGAAACGATACCTCAAAGAGCAAAAGACTATGAATACCCCGAGGCCAATTGAACATAGAGATTAAAACTACTCTCTGTCTCAAACTACTCTCAGGTCCGCGATCGGAACAACTTAAATTTTTAAACTTGAAATACTTAAATTAAACTCTGAAATATATTGGGGCGTCATTCACTTCTGACGCCCTCCAAGGGGGATCAAACCTCCTTATTCCCAAGTTATTTTTCTCTTATTCCCTTGTCCTCAGAGGAATAGAAAAACATGCCCGTAGCATTGATTGGGCCAAAAAGAGAATTTGACTCTCCCTATTCGGTAGAGCAGTGAAAGAAGCAAGGTCCCAAGATGGCATGTTGCACCTACTCTCCTCCACCACGGAACCATGGACCACGGAACAGCGGAACTAATAAAGAAATACATAAGCCTCGCAGAGGAGAGTATGTCGCACCCATGTCGTTTCGCTACTAACTAATCCTCACATAAGTAACAGCAACAACATCCATTCAATTCAATGAGACGAGCTTAAGTTGAGGGTCAGTTTGCAATGCAATGAGGCTACCAAGGCACAAGGCACGTCGTGTGCCCAATTACAATAACTTTTCGTATCGTTTTAAGTTACGATCTAGCCAATCACATCTAATACAGTGCTGCGCCATTAAATTAGGTTTTGACAGGATGTCCACTCCTCAACTCAGTCGAATTTTCCGAGCAGACTGGAAATCTTTTGTTTAAATGAGAAATTTCGCTTTGAATTTCAATAGAATGTTGCGCTTAATAAATATCACATTGTGTAAAATTCCGTCCGCCGTAAAATTCCACTGAAAGCAGCCTTTACATGGAGTATTACTGCTCTAGACTTTTGCCCTTTTTTGTTGAAGACACATGTGAATATGTTTGCATCATTGTGGAGGCCGTTGTGGAGGCAAATGTCGACATATGCCAATCGTTAGAGTAAAGTTTGTTGCTGTAGTAACAATGATAAATCATTAGAGTAAGGAAAATTTAGTCAGTACCAGGTTTCTTTATATTGGGGGCCTAATCTCCGTACCAGGCATGATTTACATGAAGTTCTAGTACTCAGATTCAGAGCTTGACTTGGGAGCTTGTCTTTCTCAGACGCGCTCAGACGTAACAACACACGGGATCTGTCTGAAATGGGAGGATGCTTGTTAGAGAAGTGAACCTTTTATTCTCTTTATGATAAGAAAAGTTCTGAGACATGACCGACATCACCTCTGGGTCTCATTAAGATTTAGGACAAACAAAACGTACAAACAATCTTATTTGCAGTCTTTTTCGCTGTGACTTCCCGATAGTTTCCAGGCCCTGATAATGAAAGTGTCTGTTTGAATTGATCCCGAATTGATAGACACCTTGCTGATGCTGTTCGAATGACTCACATCTTCAATATCACAGCATCCCTGGCAAAAAAAGAATGAGCGAATCAAGATATATTTATCACTTGGACTGAATGTTTGAATCAAATGGAGCCCGGAGATAAAAACATCAAACGTCTGAAAAAGTTGGGGTCGTGTGAGATTTGAGAATGGTAAAGGATATTTCGTGAAGGTGATTTGCCATATTTTTGGCCATGTCTTTTCTCAGAGGCACCTGAAGAAAGACGAGGCAAGGGCACTGCAAAACTGGAGAAGTGACACGCAACTCTCCCAGTCACTTTCTAGCATTTCTCGGGAAGATTCTTATCCTACCAACCTGCCTTATAGTCATCAACTCTTACTTGTTTTTGAAGGAACCACAAAAACCAGCTTTCGACAGATGTGGAGGGCATTTGCTCGGGGGCATTTGCCGAAGCTCAGTTGGTCAAAAGTTTTAGATGTAACAGATGCACGAGAAAGTTTTTCAAAAAGGGCACTTTCTGCCCCCATGCTGCTCCCGTGCCCCCGGCGCCTTGCCGTTTTCTCGTTTCTTTTGATCACCCCCCATTCTTTTTTGAACTCAAAAGCAAACTTTTACCATCAAGTTTTGCAAATGAAATTTGAAGTAAAAGGTTTATGTAAATATTTCGGACTTTGAATGTCTCCTTGAGTTTCGTATAAGAAAATGCTTGCACTGGATCACATGGCATGGAAATGAAGAAAAAAATTTGCCTGATTTCATCAACAGCAAAACTGATAAAAATGAATGTACCAGTTCCATTTTCTATACTCTTTAATCTTCTAAAAAAATGACAACTCCCATCAAAGCCATCAGTTCTGTAAACTTTGGTGCGTAAATTACTTTGGGAAATAGAATGGGAGATTTCTGAACGTGGAAAGGAAACGCCTTTTTGCTCTGATATTCAGATATTGATTGTTTTATTTTCACGAAGTTTTGTCCTGTCCGTAAAGTCGTTTCTAAAAAAGGTACCCTGGGTAATTTTGAGGCTCTGGTACCCAGGGTATAAAAAAAGGCTGACAATCGCAAACCGTCAGCGCCTACGACCCCCACCTCAATGAAATTAGACTCTGGCCACAACTCGAAGATATAATGAGAAGAGAATCGGGAAAGAGAGAAATAAATCCTTTATGTGAATAAAAACAAATATTCTTTATTCTCACAAAAAAGTTTTTAAGGTTCAGTACAATTCAATAAAGTCAGTTATTCTATTTTCACGCTGTCTCTGTTTCCAATTTCATGGCAAAGAAGATTGTCATGCTTCCTCATTTTCATGACATCAAGTATGTGAAGAGCAAACCAAACGATACTGCCATGATGCTTGCGAGATTTGTCGCTGCATCATTGCCATGGGTACAGTTTTCTGATTTGTCATTGTTGCAATTATCGGTTAGGCAACATACTCCTTTTGTCATACCATGAGTTGCGCTTCCCTTTCCATTTTTTACGTTTTTACATTTTTTTTTGTCGATGCACGCCCAGGTCGTTACTTTGGTCGTGGCCTTACCTGCAGCACTAGTGCAAACTACTGATTTGAAGCAAGCGAACTCTGTTGTTTTACCCATCATATCAGTACATGTCTTCTCGGAAGCAGCGGTGGTTTGACTTACGATTGCTGTCTTTCCGCCGGTGGCTTTATTAGCATTACCAACTTGGCATTTTAATCCTGCAACTGATGCTATACAAACAGCTGCTACCAAAGCAAACAGCTGTACTTTCAAGAGAGATGCCATTCTCGATCAGTGTTTTGCTCTGATTTGATTCTACTTCTTTATTGTGATTGGCCTCTTCGCTCTCAGTTGATCGGCTTCTGACTTACTACTGAATTCGCAAGAGGGTTTTAAAGCATTTCCATCATCTTGCCTTTATCAATGATCGATATAAGAAGGTGCCTGTGTTGATTGACAAGGAAATACGCAAAATGCACAACATCTGCATGACATCATCTCAAGAGAACATGATTTTTTTGTAAGAAACCAGGATCAGGCCATAGTACTAAAAGTTTCTTAATTAAACATGAAATTTTGTCCATTTTACTACTAAAAGTTTCTTAATTGGTTTCTTTTTTGAATGCAGAATTATCAATGTGGTTGCTTACACTACTGCAGATACGTTTCTTGACATCTGAAAGATCATATAGGAATGAACAGTGTTCCATAATGTTGAAAACACAAATTTTTTAGTTAATATTGCTCAAGAATAAAAGATTCAACGCTATCTTTGCTATGATATCCATGCTTTTGACCCTTAAAAGTTTCTTAAGGCTTCTCAGACATAGTACTACAGTTTCGTAAAATTTTGGCCGTCTTAGTACTAGTTTCTTATAAACCAGTTCCTTTAAAAAAACATCTACATGATGTATTTGAAAGCCAAGACGGAGGCCAAATAATAATGATATCTTATTTTATTTAACTTTTAACCTAAACTTTATGGGTGGGTTAGATTTACTCTGTTTTTGCTTCGTTTGTTTGACGTTTCTTGTAAATGGTAGTCAAGTGAAAATAGGGATAAAAGTTAGTTTCCATCTTCGTTAGTATCCCCCACACACACATACTGCTCTGCCTGTCTTGTATCATTGGCTATCATTGGCTGGGCATCCTGGTTTGTGCCACTGTGCCTTGTTACACTCCGAGCGGTTTCGTTCATCCTTCAACACCTTTGTGAGAAAACAACTCTGGTTTCATTGTGTCCAGAGCTGATGCCGGGCATGTAAATTTCATTTCGCTTCATTTTATTTCACTTCTTAAAAGATTGCTTCATACAAGAGCATCTTCACATCTAATCGGGAAACAACTATAGAAACGGCAAAAGGATAATAAATGTTCTGCTCACGAAATAGCAGTCCTCAATAAATGAAATAGAATTTGTTCATCACTCCAGTACCTTCTGAGTACTACAATATGCTTAGAGGAAACAAGTGAAAATAAATTAAAATCACATTAAGATTTTAAAAGATTCTTAAGTTATATTTACCAGTACTGTAGTTTTTATTATTTTGAGGATCTGTCAATGGAGTTTCTTGTAAGCAGTTTCTTATCAAAGAAAACATACTTGTGGAGGAAGCGAGAGAAAATCTTTACGACCCTTCCACCCTCCAGCTTAACTTTTCGAAGATTGCAAGAGCGCATGCGTCAAAGCCAACATGTCAGCAATGTTCGATTCTTGATCAACGCAACTCAACAGCGGCGAAGCTCAAAAATCATTTCATCTTCAAAGCAGGAGATTACAACATCTTGTATCTCAGGTAAGTGTTATGTCCTCGATATTTATCATTTCAAATTTAATTATCTTTCCTCAACGACATTTTAATGTTTAAATCCTCGCTCCATTACGAGAGAGGAAAAATTCCTTTGAATTCAATTCAACATGGTTTTGGCAAGGCAGCCATGTTGCTTTTTCAATCCTCCTTGATCGAATTCTCCGTAAAAGAAAAGTGCTCATGTTGAAGTGAATTCAATTTGAAAACCTGCATTTTATATTTGGTGAACTTTGCTGGAGGTAGGGTCTATCTTTTCAAGAGCAATTTGATGCAGAATAAGCGAAGTGAAAACTGAACCTGGCATGGTTGCAAGAGAATATTCTAAAGAGGGAGCTTGCCGTCTCTTTTAGGCCCAGCCTCCTGCCTGTATTTCCTGACAGACTGACAGACAAAATAGAAATAATTGTGTCCAGAGGTCCAGCACTCAAAGCAGCAATCATTTGTTTGCTGCTTAGGAGTGAGGATTGGAAAATTTGAACTTATCTGAATATATTTGAGGCTCTCCAAGCAAGCAAGCAAGCAACATAGTTTGTTAACCAGTGTGGAAAGTTCGTTTTTGTTGCACCAAAGGTTTACGCCACGCCAATTGTCTAAAGACAATAGACCTATTGTTCTTCCATCGTTCTCGACGTTTCTCCACGCCAAAGATATTCGGCGTAACATACATATTTTCCAGCGTGGTTTGTTAACACAGGCTGAGTATGTGGCAGCTATGCAGCTAATGTGGGCCTGCTGCATTGCGGCCTTATGCCCTCAGCAGAGTTGCCTCTAGTTGCCTCTGAGTCCTCATTTACCAAACTTGAAAGGATGGACAGCTGAGTTAGCTGTTGGCTTGTGGTTTGTAGTTCTGAGGATGGGTTTCAAGCCCTTGCGAACAGACCCAGGCCTTTTCATTTCATGCAGACGATTTGCCTTGCCCTCACCAGCGCCTTTGCAAAATTATTCACATGGACTGTTAATCACCCTTGCGAACTATTTCACCTGATACTTAGAAAAAGTTTTCATATATAGGCTCTTTAAACGGACCCCTCTTGATATTGTTCATTCAGTCATCATTCGGTGTTCATATGGGGCAGTCCTATGCAAGAACAAGGCTTTTAAGGTAACTCTGCTTTCCGCTCCAGTGAGCAGTGGGTTGCCGTTTTGCAAAACCACTCTCCTCAGAAAACAGTTAATTTCTCCAATACTATTCGGTCGATCGAAAATCGGTAAAAAGGACATTGTTCTACATGGTCTTGGCAATCGAAAGATATGCAAATCACAATGGTTCCATTAAGGCTGGCTTTATAAATTATTTTTCAAAACTTTTTGTTGCTTTCAGAAAATTTGATTTATCTCCAAAACTACTCGAAAAATTTTTGGTTTTTCTTTTGATATATCCTCAGCTAGATTGTTGATCTACAACTTTACCAAGTCTGATCAAAAAAGGCTAGGCTATATTTCTCGCAATCGAATTTTATATTTCTGTTTACTTTTCGACAGCGAAGGGTAGAAACCTTGGTCAACAGATTACCATGTTACGAATCACGCTTTCAAACACTTAGCCTTCGGCTGCATTCACATAGCACAATCTTTTGTAAGGGATTAGTATTTGTGCTTAATGTGAATGCAGCCTTATAATAACTCTCCAAAATTTTTTCATTGGCAAAATAATGAACGTGATCTGTTGGGAATGCTATATTCAAGTCTCAATAGACACCATTGGAGCGCTTGTGAAAGTATCATTTCTCAAATCCTACCATTTTTGATAGCCTTCCGTTTCATGTCCTTTGAGACTTTTATGAGCATTCACTAAGTATCAATTTCTTTAAGAGTCCACAATGAACAGAGATCTGAAACTAAACTTTTTACAAAAGGGTTCAACTCTTTCTCATGTCCTAATCAGTTGACCAAGGTTTCTGCCCTTCGCTGTCGAAAATTAAACAGAAACGTAAAATTCGATTGCGACAAATCCAGCCTAGCTTTTTCAACCAGACTTGGTAAAGTTGTAGATCAACAATCTAGCTAACGATATAGCGAAAGAAAACCGAAAACTTTTCGAGTAGTTTTGAAGATAAATCCAATTTTCTGAAATCAACAACAAGTTTTGAAAAATAATTTACACAGCCAGCCTTAATGGAAACATTGCGACTTTCATATCTTTCGATTGCCAAGACTACGTAGAACGACACCCTTTTTACCGATTTTTGATCGACCGAATAGTACTGGAGAAATTAACTGTTTTCCGAGGAGAGTGGTTTTGCAAAACGGCAACTCGCTGCTCACTGGAGCGGAAAGCAGAGTTACCTTAAAGGTATCATTGCCAGTCAGTAAAACAAAGTATTAACACAATAATTTTTTATGGGGATGATCACCCAGTGTTGGAAAAATGGTCAAAATCCAGCTGTTCTAGGCAAATGTCCATGCTTAATAGGAAAAAGATTGGAAAACAATTGAAATTTTATCAGGTAGTCCCCTTTGGATTTTGTCCTCCCAAACCCTTGTCTCATGAGGCCAGTCCATTTTCCAAGGAAGCATGCATGGGGAGCCCTATGCCAAATTTTTTGTGAGTTGTCCCATTTTCAAAATGATATACAGTTTCATGAACATTTTTTTTCATAAAGATACCTCTAGCAGCAAGAATAGTGTTCTTTATCTGGACAAAAATAGCCAAATTTGTCCCTTTTCTCAATCAAAATCACCAACATTCTGAAAACTAGTTACTGAAACCTAACTCAACCTTGCTGGACAAAAATTTTTAAGGACCCTTGCCAAGGCCAAATTACCAAATTACCCTTTGGTAGATTAGGAACAAACAAAAGTATGCCCCTACTGATGGCACATTCCCACACACCTTCTTTATGGATAGTCCGAGTGCGGCCTCATTATTGAGGCTGTTCACCCAGATTACACTATGGAAGGCTGCCTCCAAACAGGAGCATGATTTTTCATGATGAGCAACAGACAGTGGCTGCACCATAGGGGGATTGTTCAGACTCTCCCCCTGAGATCCCATAAGTCAGCAAAATTGTCAAAGAATAATTATGACATAAAATCAAAGTCCCCCCCCCCTTCTTTCAGATTCAGAGCTGGTGCCATCACTTTAACACAGCAGAGCCTCAAGGATGCTCATTTTATGTGTTTGATCTGTTATCTCTGGTTTGCATTATGGTGTAGCCTTTATGTTGAAAAGAAAGGCTCTGGCATTGTATTTGAAATTTTTTGTCTCAAAGAAAGTTAATAGTCATGATAAAAACAAGAGACCCTTTGTAAAATCTTTGGTATTCATTTTATACCAAAGCTTATTCTTTTTTACCTTTACTTGATTTTGAAACTAATGGAGGAGAAAGGAGGGCTGTTTTGGAACCAGTTTTTACCTTCTTGTAATAAATGTACTGTCACTTGTCAGACTGACTGAAGCAAGATCGTAGACTCTAAATCAAAGCCAATCATATGCATTTGTGTAAAAAACAGACAATTGAAGCAACATGGCAGCTTCTCCACGCTACCCGGAACAAGTGAAACACAATTTTAAAAATTTTGTTTTCTCCCACAGAACAATTGCTAAACGTGTTTGCATGAACATTTGAAGGAACTATGGCAGAAATTGTTGAGTCTGGAAACATACAGAGTCTTAAAAAAGATCCAGAAAATATTATTGGTCAACCACGTAGCCAAGAGGATCCAGCAAATGCCGAACACAAAGTGCAACAGATGATGCAAAACCAAGGAGTTTGTGAGCAAGCAAACAGAGAAGGGGAAGCATATCGCCAAAACCATGGAAGTAGCATTGAACAAGCAAATAGCCAAGGACAAGAAATGGAGGTCCTAAACCAACTACAAGAACATGTACGAGAACAAGTAGATGCCCTAGAGCAATTAAATAGCCAATTGGAGGAAGTGAATGATAAAAGCCAAAGTGGCACAGTGCAAGGAGATTTGGAAGAGAAAGCAAGCGTCTTTGTTGAAGGAGCAAGTATCCAACTCCAAGTGTGTAGCCAAGAAAAAGTACATGGTCAAATGCAGGGAGATAGCCAAGAACAAGAAAATAACCAACAACAGCCAAATAGCCAAGAACAGGCAAATAGCCAAGACCAAGCCAGCAGCCAGGGCCAATGTATGTACATCTGTGAATTCTGTAGTGCATCTTTCGCAAATAAAGAAGAATTCTTGTTACATTTTGCAAAATCAGCATGCAAGATTCAACACATCGGAAGAATTGAAACACCTCAAAAAAGTGATCATGCATCACCTCAAATTTCAATAGCTAGCAATGAGGGAGAAAGTTCAACCACGTCATCACAAAATGAAAATGTCATTACCTCAGCTCCTCAAATTCTTTGCACAGTTGACATGATTTTGTGTGAACAAGGCAACAAAATTTTCATTGCTCCTGATAATCTGAGAGTAGCAGAACAACAAACTAACTTACAACAGATTCTGTCTATTTGCCAAATGCAAGAACGAAATGGAGGACATAAAGAACAGACTGAAGGTGAGACAAAAACATCATCTTCTGCTCAGCATGTCGTCATCTCAGATAGCGTAAATTCAAATGTTTTGTCATCCACAGGAGCAGTTGTTACAGTGCAAGGTATCGAGGAGCATGCTGAAAGAACGGCGGTCAGATGCGAGAATGATGTCCAGATCAATGAAGAAACTATGGAGATACAGGTCGTGATACAAGAATCAGGAACATGTGCAGATAATGATGATGATGCAATGCAGGGAAATAATTCTGTTGAAGTGGTTTCATTAAAGGCAACTGATGCCGTGTATAAATGTAATGTTTGTGATAAAGCTTTCAAGAAAGCTGCGGGACTTGAGAGACATAGAACTGTCCATTCTAAAGACAGCAGCAGAAATTTTCCATGTGATACGTGTGGAAGAAGTTTCACAACAATGAATCGTTTGGTTAAACATGAAGAAATCCACGAGAAGACAAGGGAAGAAGAACACAAACGGAAACACGAGCAACAAGAGCTGGAAGGGAAGAACGAATCAGGAGAAAAATCAGAGACATTTACGTGTGAAACTTGTCAAAAAACATTTGATCAGTCTTGCTGCCTTTTGGAGCATGAAAGAATTCACTTCAAAGAAAATTTGAAGAAAAATAAAGATACATTCCCATGTGAAATTTGTGATAAATGGTTCCACGCTGCAAGTCATCTCGCAAGGCATGTCAAATCACATGATAGAAAGGTTGGCTTCGAATGTGACACATGTGGAGAAGCGTTTCAACGACACAGTACACTGATGAAACACAAAGCGATTCATTCTGATGTGAAACCATTTCTGTGCAATGTTTGCGGTCGTGGTTTCATGCAATCAAGTAACCTTACAACCCATCTCCGTATTCATACCAAAGTCAAACCGTACCTGTGCTCTACATGTGGCAAAGCATTTTCTCATTCAAGCAGTCGGGTCATCCACGAGAGGACGCACACAGGGGACAAGCCATACCTCTGTCAAACATGTGGCAAACGGTTCCGACAATCAGGAGATCTTGCAAAGCACCAAAGGTGTCACACAGGGGAGAAGCCATACCAATGCGCCGTCTGTTCAAAAACTTTCTCGGTACAGTCGAATTTGTTGGCACATTTGCGAATTCATGTGAAGAAAACTGCGCCAAATCCGTTGGCGGTGTCAGACCAGATTACCATGGTGATGGCGGAAGGGAGTGCCGATGGTATTGCGACAGTGGCGACTAGTGAATGAACTTTTGAGAGAAATACTGTCTTGTTGGCGGATGGCTTGGTTAAGGTTGTTCTTCCTTGATTCTATCGGTCATCATCCTTATGATATGTGATTCATTGAAAATTCTTTTATTTTTCATTCTTTGATTAGCTGTAGCTCTTTAGATTAAAAAGTCTGCAAAATTCAGAGTACTTTTTACTGAAATTGGAATTGCAAAGTCGAGTTGAAATTTTGTTAAGATTGCTGTATTCAACGATCTCTCTTATCTCATGGACAAAGACATTTCGAAAGCGGCCTCCTTTTCAAGATTAAGAATTTTGATGTCGTTGTATTCTGAAAGTTCTCCAATTTCGCAATGGAAAAGAACTTTTAAAAGCGCAGGGCGAAAATAACGCATCCATAAGCTTTCACGGAGAGATTGTTAGTGGATGATGACGTGATCCAGACATCCAGAATCCATGTCTGAACCAAGTTATTTTACCAAACTGAAACTTTGCTCTCATTTTATGCTATTGTTGACTTTGAACTGCTGTTTCTTGTTGCACAGACGGGGAATGCCTGTATTATCGTTTTAAATCTTAAAAATTTTGTGTTTAGCATGCTGAGATCTTTCGTTGAAAGTATGATCCAATGTTGTAGCCTTTTAAGAATGGACACTTTAGAATTACAAACGTTTCTTAGAGTTTTATATACAGGGAGCATGGTTGTTTATCATTTGAAAAACTGAACCTACCGCTCATACTGCCAGCCAGATCAGTGCTGCCTATATTGATTACAATGAGTCCCAGTTATCACTCACCAAAACGAGACTACTGCTTGCCAAACAGAGACCGCTCAAACTGGTAGTTGTAGCGAGGTATATCAGTTTGGCGGAGGAGCGAAACTACGGCTTGTAATGAGTCTAAGTGCTGCCAGCCTGTCATCAATAGCAATAACTACGGCCAGTTTCGTCAGTCTAGGCAAGTTCAACTTCGCGAAAATTTGTTGGTAACAATGCCTGAAAAAGGCCAAAACACAAATCATAAGGAATCTCACTCACACAGAACAACATGTATGGGGATATGATCTCTCTAGATCCCGTGGCAATAATGTGGAAATTGTAAATTTTGTTTGTTTACGAACTGATCAAGTGTTTCAGGCCATTCTCAGGCATTTTGCACACGACGAATTGTCGTAAAGTTGAATTTACGTTTATTTTCGGTACTCGTAAAGACGGAAAAAAAAAACATCACAAAAATACTTTTGTCTTTCTGCTACCGAACAGCATTCAACTCATTCAAACCCATCCAGTACGCTAGGTTCTATGATTATTCAAACATAAGAACTTTTCTGTTATACACAGAGCAATGGCAAATTTTGCAAAACAACAAGTTCTGGTTTCCGATAAGACAAAGCGATTTATCTTTCACAAGAATAGATTTCACAACCCTGGGTGCACTCGAGCAAATCTAAAAAAGCAAAGAAAGGCGTGAACTCTATTTGCTAGGATGCCAAATCGATTTGTCTTAACTAGACCTCAAGTCTTTCTGTCGTCCCACTGTTCCATTTACAATTCTTCCTGGCTCCGTCGTTCCAACATTCCGTGCGAGAAACAGACGGACCTTGACGGAATGCTGGAACGGCAGATCCAGGAACAACCTAAAGGGAGTGGCCCAATTGAATGAGGGAATAGACTTGGGGCAAGTCTAGTCTTAAACAGAACTGTACCCTTTGTTTTACAAAATTTGCTCTTACGCACACCCTGTATTGGGCGGCCAGGATGAGGCTCCTATGAAAAGTACAACTGAGTAACGCAATCCGTATGAGTTGATTGTTTTACCATCAAAATCGTATAAGCATCTAACAAGTTATAAAACAATTTACATTCTATTCATCATGAAAAACTCTGCAACAGATCACAAATTACAGCTTCTAAAAACACGATAAATGTTTATATGCAATTGAGATTTATTTAAATGGTTAGTAGGGCCTTCAATAAATGTTACTTGATAACGGCTATGCTTTTAGAAATGCTGTGCTCAATTCAAATCAAAGTGCTCATATTTTTGCTTTCTTCTTTGCCCTTGAAAGACTGCGCCATACTCAACGAAAGGAATGTTTTGAAACAATGGGTGGTGCTCGGGATACCAAGCATAATTTTTGAGCCTCAGTTTAACTAGTAAAATTTTCGATTTTAGAACTTTGTCTGTCTAAGAGCAGCTTTCTAGGAAGGAAACAACTGAAGGTTTGGATGCTCCAAAAACTTACAAGCATTTGCGTTTTCAAAGACGTCCGCGTCTTGCTGCTAAAACAACCTAATATTTCCCTTACTCGTCCAGTGTACATTTGCATTGGAGACCCTACTAAACTCTGAAACATGGCACATTTAAATTCATATTTTACAGCAAAATCATTGGGTCGGGTGCAGCAAAGCAATTGGCCAACAGATCCTATCATCTTTATGGACAGCACACATGGGTAATTTGACACCGAATCATTGCCGCTTTGTTCTTATGCGGAGAAAGATCCACAGAAACCTATAAATTTTTCCTCCGCAGTAGCATATATACTGAAACACAACTGGGGTGTCCAACTACCCATGCAGCACACTATTTCCATAAACCTGCTATGAAATCCTTTTTCTGAATTTGAAGTTAAAACTAAGAGCAAAATTTGAAGCCTCAGCGAGGAAGTTTCTTGAAAATTGACAAAGGGACCCAAAGATACCTTTAGTAAATCCGTTACATGATGGGAATCAGGACCTTGTCTGTTTATTCAAATTAGTTCACACGTAAAATAGTTTCCTTTGTTTGCCAATAAATGAACTGGCGACCAAAAGGCTTCCTTGAGTCCACAGTTTTCTATTTCGGCTTAAGTACAAGAAACCTCATGACAGGCAACTTCAGGTCGAACAAACGATGCAAAAGGGATATGCTTGTCAAAGAGATTGTTTTTCTTCGTTGCAAAAACACTTCTCAACTTGATTCAAAACAATCCCCATATGGTGTGCACATCTTTCAAGAACTTTTTTTGTTGGCTGATTTTCATTTAAGGAGCCAATGTCACCCAGGGTCCTTTGCCAGCACACTACAATTTTAAACTGTCTGAAAATCAGACGTGGCCAAAATGGCAATTAGAGATGCACAGTGCAGTTGTTCACCTGATAGGACAGTTCTATCTACGTAAGACCTTTCTAGCATTTCAACTGCTGCTGCACTTCGAATCTTTAGTTTCTGTACAGGTCAAGTCATGGGCGAAAGGACACCAATTGTGTAGCAGTGTGAACTTTATATCCGTAGCCGAGCCACCTTAAACTATTGTTTTTTGTGTTGAACTTATCTTATTTGGTAGTGAGCCACTTTGTTGCTGTTTTGTGATTTTGAAATTTTCAGTAGTGAGCCACTTTAAGTACAGGTGAATCTGCACGTAAGGTGGATCTGCACGTAAGGTGGATCTGCACGTAAGGTGGATCTGCACTTAAGGTGCAACAAAGTGGCTCACTACCAAGTAAAAATAAGTTCAAAATACAAAGAACAATACGTTAAGGTGGCTCGGCTACCGATGTAAATTTCACATTGCATCACACTTTGTGTCCTATCGCTCATGGTACAATTTGATTTCCAGACAGTTTGAAATTTCATCGTGTCCACAAAAGGACCCTGGGTGACAGTCAATTTGTAAGAAAAGAACCATAGAAACTCGCCACGGTGTAGGCTTAGTCACTGATAACAAATTCGTTCTGACTTACCTCGGTTGACCATTCACTTTTCCTAAATAACAGATTATTCTGGACGATATTTTGTTGAATCAACGTTAATTGCTTATTGGTACACATTTTAAAACTTCAATGCATTTGAACTCCCAAGCTACATTCTAAAGCATTTTAATAAATAGAAGATGCCATATTCCAATGGCGCAAGCATTATGAAAATTTCCACTTCAAAGTCACACCCAATCTTGACCATGTGAAATTTCTTTGACTGTTTCTACCTCCTTTTTCGTTGTCTCTCTTGGGGATAAACTTTCATCTGCTCGACTGTCTGCAAGAAAAATAAAACAGATTTTTAAACATGTTGACGCGGGGAAGAATTTCGCAATGGACAAATCTTCAAGTACACTGTTTTATTAGCAAGTGGATCAAGGACCAAGTAATTTTGCCAGATGTCTTATCCTGATGGGTTGAAACCTTAGACTAATGCCTTTTCGTCCCTTGTTTCCCTGCGTTCTTATATTTGCTGGTATCACTTGGTCAATAAAGAATCATAATATTACTCTTAAAAAAGGTGAGCCTGATTTAGGCCCCCGTAGAGTGATACTGTCTCCATAAGAAATAATATTATGAATGATTTATTTACAGTTGGCAAGTAACAGAAAAGATAGCCAACTACAGCTAATTAAAGCCAACTATTTACCTATTCACGTTCACCAATCATGTTGCTAGAATTTAGCTTTTAAACAATAAAGAGGCGCTATTTAGATAGTTGTTGTTGTTGCAGTTGTTGCATACAAATAGCGGTTGATAAGGCCTAGAGTTCTCGGAGCTGCGATTGATCGATTTTGTTTGTACAGAGGGAGATTTCTCCTCGAAGGTATGCATGTTGTGATTTGCAGGTCAGGAAAACATCAACCTTTGTACTAAAAGTTTCTTTTCAATGTTCAAGCTCTTTAAACCAGATTTTGAAGTGATATTGTGTAGTGTACGAGAACTGCCGTTAGTAGTAATGCTATGAGTCCTTATTGACCATGTGATATCAGCAAATCAAAGAACGCAGGGAAACAAGGGACAAAGAGGCACGAGTCTATTGAAACCTTCGGCCTTTCTAAACAAGAGCCTGAATCGAACTCCGTGGGGCCGCCCTTGGTCATGAGCATCAGGAAGGAATTGATACCCCATCCTACGAGACATGAAGCATTAAGAATAATCGCAATGGCTCTCAGGCAAGATTTACAATTTCTTTTACACAAAATAGTTCAAAATAATGTTGTTTGTAAACACACTGTTGCTTAAAGATAATTTTCATTCAAAATACTGTACCTCTTCGTCCTTTCGCCTGCCTCTTCGCAGCAAATTCTCTCATAAATGCAGGAACTTTCTCAGTTTCATTTTCTTCCTTTTCATCCGACTTTTCTTCCGCGATCACACCAGCTGCAGGTTTGGCCTACAACGAAATAACAAGGAGAATTGTATACAACAGGGAGCGGTAGACGTAGATGATTCAGCGGCCTGTACCATTGTTTTCTTTTGTTTTAGTGAATTTTGCACAGTCAGTTAATCTGGAACCTGCGCAGAGCGCAAGTCGCTCACTGGTCTTTGGTGCCCCATTTATGAGAAAACGAGAAAACATTGTTTGCCAAGCAATCGAGCTTTGCTTGTGCACTAAAATGTTAAACTGTTTGGGTACCTTGCAAAACATTGCTCAACGAAAATGTTTTTGCTCATGAGAAAGAGAAACTGCCAGTGAACATTTTCAGAAACATGGCAAAAATATCCTGCATGATACTGCTTGTGAAGAAATAACTTGCTGCGTGGCTAAACGGAAGAACATTGTTTAGCGAAGAAATTGAAAATCTTTTTCTTTGTCAAAGAGTCAAGAAAAGGGTAGATTTTGAAAGAAAGAGCTCTAGCGTCGCATTTGCATTTTTTCTATGGCTCAATGTTATTGTCTTATCAGAAAATAATACAACGAACCCTCTTTAAAACGTAGAAACAATTCCAGCACAGCAACAGAACCCTAATTTGCAGTATTTACTTGTTTTGGCATTATTGGAGAACAAAGAAAGTGATGTTTTTTAAGCAATCATTTAGTTTGCCTTTCCTCCGCCATAAATCCGCAACCACTTGTCACACTGGCTAAAACAAAGTCTCCAACTCTAAGTTGAGGCCTACCCTTTGCAACTGTATCAAGAAAGGGGCAATGAAACATTACAGCTCCGTCGCAGAAGCCAGACATGGGGCACACCATTGTGGGGATAACCTTTAAATATTCAATATACTTACAGATCTGTTGAATCGGGTTACGATCTCTGGGTTGGCAACAGTTCTGTTCCTGAAGACTGAGTCTTCTGTCGTCTCCTCAGTGCTGGCTGATTTTTGTAGAAAAGCTTTCCTACCTGTAAAAGATAAGGAAACGGCTAGTTGGAAACCAAAAGTACTTGAAGCATCCGCAAACCAGCTAGTCATAAATAGGACACTGTCCAGTTCTTGAGGGATCAATTCTTCCTTACAGGAAAAGGTCTTTTTCAGGTAAAAGTACTTTAATTGCCTTTGAAGATTTTCAGAACAACTTGGCGCAGTGCAGTTATCTTGGAATCTATGTATGGTGGAAAAAGCACTAGATACAGAAGAATTTCTTTGCACGTATCCATCCCTGCTTTCAGTAGAGTTCTTCACGAGTAATCATTCAGCTCTTCGAAAGAAATGGGATTAGGTGTCCACCAAGGATCTGTCCTAGGGCCTCTCCTGTTTAACATATGTATTAACTGTCCTCATCAAGAGTTACGCGAGGTTATCTTAAAGCCAGAAAATGGCATCGTTGAACCAAGCAATTAGAGTAGAGATAAGACCTATTTCAAAAACAAGTGGGTAAATTGATTTAAAATATTTTGACTAGAACCTGGTGCAGTGAAGTCATTTCTTAATAAATTACGCACATAAAGATTTGAGTCTTTATGACAAATAAATAAAATAGAATTAGTATGTTAGTTTCTTCGAATGGAAAGAAATTAACTGAAGGGCAATAATCATTGCAAAGATAATTGTCACACAGTGGTTGAAAGTATTAACTGAGGTCTTTTACCAATATTAAGCCTTTCGCTTAAAGGTAGTTTGTCACCTTTGAGTTCTGGTCTTAGTACTGCTTTATATGCTATTTTTATAAACTGTGAATCTGATTAAATTTAACTGGTTAAAAATTAAGCATTATCGCTTTACTTTTAAGCTAAGTTTAGACATTTCGATGTTTGATGGAAGTTTTGTTTACATATGTTAAGTTTGATTAATATGTTATATCTAATTAATTCACATTTACATAGTGTGTTTTTATAAAAAAAATTGCTAAAAGTTGTGGAATGACATTCGTGATAATAACGAAATAACAGCTCATATCTGTATTAGCTTGTTGAGTTTGGTGAATAATTTATCGTGGCATATAATGACAAACATCAATAACGTTTTGGTTGACCCCGTCATATTACAGAGCCTGTGTCACCCAGGGTCCTTTTCGGCAGAATGTCTGAAAATCAAGCTTGGCCTAAGCGGAAACTATGGGTTCACACTGCCTTAGGTAAATTGATAGAGAAGTTTTACTTCATTTGCACTGTCCGTTCTATGCACTTTCCATTATGGCAAAATTGATTTTCGGACAGTCTGAAACAACAGCATGTCCGCAAAGAAGCTTGGTAGACAAAGGCTCTTAAAAAACACATCTTACTTGAAGAACTTTCTGCTGATTTCAACCGCGTCATTAATTGCTTCTTCCATGCTGGTACATCATCATAATCATCCAAATTTTTCCCAGCATCTTTATTCAAAGCACCTTTAAACCAACATGAACCTTGTTTCCTATCCAATTCAGCTGAATAATGTAATCCTGAACTTATCCTGGATTGAGAAAGTTTTCGACCTCTGCTCTCAGAAGATTCATTCTGTAATGAAGAGAAACTGTCGATCATAGATGTAGGTCTACGAGCCGTTGGCTTTCCAGGTACTTTGGGTCTCATTTGAACTTTCCCAACATCGACTTTGCCAACGTCCTCCGACTTTTTAGACTCAACCCCTCCGCTTGCTAGCTTTGCTTGGTCATCACCCGAATCAGATTTCAATTCTTTTCGAGTTTTCTCAATATTCTTCAAATTTTCTTTCTCAGTTAATTCATTTGTTTCCTTATTCATTGTTTCTTTTACTGACGGTCTTTTAGGTAGGGGGACTCTCATTTTTGGTTTTGGTTTAGGTTTAGGGGGTGGAGGCTTTTTCTTTTCGGGAATTGATTTCTTCCCTTCCTCCTTATTTTCCAATTTAATGACATCAGGAGTGATGGTTTTCAATTCTAATTTTGTTGTGCTGGAGTTTTCTTTATTAGCTTCAATGGCAGTAACGCTCTCCTCCCTATCATCTTGTTTTCCATTCACTTCAGCATTATTTCCTTCATCCTTGATAAGCTCATTCTTACTAACACTATCTTTCGTCTCATTACTTTTCTCAACTTGCTTTTCGTCAGCCCCTTTACCATCACTGACTTCCAGTACATTTGCTTTGTCGCCAACAACCTCGACTTTGTCCACGGGCCTTCTTTGCTCCTCCTTCGCATCCTGCTTAACTCCCCTCTTAGTTTCTGAGCTCATTTTAGGCTTCGAAAGCGCACCTTGCTCAAAAGAATTAACACGAACTAATTTTCCCCGTAGTGGTTTCGGCATATCTTCCCTCGATGAGTTAGATTCAGATCGTAGCCTCGAATCTTCTAATTCAGGAGATACCCTTGATTCTTCAATTTTGCTTTCAATACTCGTAACCCCGCTTATTGAGGGCAACGCTTCAGGAAGTATGGTTTCTTTCTTTTCAAACAGCACTGGACTTTGCCTATCTAAAATTCCTTGAACGTCTGGCAGAATCGTTTTCTTCAGTTGAGCTGGGCTGCTTATCAGTGGGGTTGGACTGCCCCTAGATGGGGAAGGTGTATCTGACCGCGAGAACAACGAAGGTTGCCTCTTGTCTTGGTCTGAGATGCCGAAAAGAGGCGAGGGGCTGTCTCTAGGTGAACGTGTATCCGTCTGTACAATTGGTGGGGTAGGGGTTCTACTTTGAATCGGGCTTTTCTCGCTGTTTACCGAGTCTGTGAAGCCTTCCTGACCAGGTAATATTTTTGCTTTTCCTTTTGGCAAAACGAAAGGCTTTTTCGTAAGTGAAGCGATGCTCTTTCCAACTGGAGACAGATCAGCTGTGTCCTTCGAGGACAAAATAGGCTCTGTGGATATCGTGTGTGATAATACAGGTTCTATAGTAGTAGTGGTGGTTGGCACAGTTGTTTGTGTTGCTGTTTCATTGTCTTCTTTTGGATTTTCTGCAGACATGGCAACATCTAAGACTGGGGATATCGGTTTTCTGGAGGTTGTACTGGCATTAATAGGATCAAAATTAATTTCAAAGGTTTCAGAATTAACTGGCTCTGTTGCTGTTTGTGGCAGCTGCTCCGAATTTTCAACCTCCGTTATCTCAACACTCGATTCTATTGCAGTGTCAATTTGAGTTTTAGTGTCCTCCACTGGCAGCTTTACGTTAATTTCATCAATATCAATCAATGAACCTTTTCCTTCATCAGCGACCGAAGAGTTTATTAATTCGATTTTTGAATGCACTCCTATTTCCTTCGTTGGAAAGACCACATCGTTAGTCTCCATTGGTTGATCAAATCCTTTACTACTATCGTCTTTGGACACCTCTTCGTCTATATCAAGAACAGCCTCAAAACCAGTAACTTCCGTGTTCGATGATTCCTGATTACCACTGTGTTTTACTTCCGCGGTATCTATCCTGGAATTATCAACTATCTTGTTATCCTCATTGTCGTCCACAATGTCCATCTTACTTTCTGTGTTGTCTGTTCCAAATAACAGAGCAGACTGTTTGGATTCCAAAACATTTTCCTGCTTTGTCAACTTTGACTCGTCGCCAATTTTACCCTTTTCCTTCGTAATGACTACCTTGCCTTCAACGTGATCCAAATTCTCCTTCTTGATGTCCCTCTGGAGTTCAGGAGTTTTCACTGCTTTCTTCATATCAAACTTCTCTTTTATTTCAGAAATTGAAGCAACTTTTTCTTTATCTTCCACTTTTCTATTTCCTTTCTTAGGTCGTTCATGACTTCGATAATCAAAATTTCCCTTCAAATCACTCTCAAGTTTTACATTGGTCTTCTCTATCGAGGATTTCTCATCTGTTGGTTCCTTCTGCTTTCTTTTATTCAATTCCTGCAACCAACTAGGCAGCTTGGTTTCCTTTACCTTGGCTTTCTCCTCGCGAATCTTTTTATCAATGTCTTCCCGCAATGGGGTGATAGGCTCTTTATCAATTGACGAAAATGACTTAACCCTCTCTTCATGGCTCTCAACTTCCTTCTTCATCCATGAAGGTAACCCCTCCTTTTCCCCTGCCTCTTCTTTCATTTCAGTTTTCACGTCACTAGGAGCTAAGGTTTCTTTGGCTGTCGATGCACCCCATGTCTCCCTTCTTTTCTTGTCTAACTCTTCAAGCCAGCTTGGCTTTGGTTTTGGAATAACCCTCTCTTCCTCCTTCACAGCTTTTGTTTGATTTGCCATTGCAGTGGTCTTAACCAGCATTGCAGCTGACGGCCCGCCTTTAGGCTTCGGTTTAGGCTTAGGAAGTGGAGCCTTTGGCCTGTTTGTCTTCGAAGTATTTACCTCCGTGGAGCTGCGAGGAATCTTAAAGGGGTTTTCTGCAATTTGCGACGGCCCATCCCTCTCTTGCGCCTGTACAGTGGATATACTTGGAGCACTTCCCATTATTGCATCTACATCGAATTCAAACTGATCATCATCATCATCATCAGCAGGAAATCTATTTTGCGTTTTTGCACTTTCAGTTTCAAATCTGTTCAAACTTTCATCTTGTTTGCGTCGCTGAAAAATCGGAGAAGACTTTTTCCCAAATAATTCATTTTCGGTAACTAATACGAGGCTAACATCTCTGGGTGATTCTGGCCTCCCTGTTGCTTGTGTCTGTTGTTGCTGTGGTGATTCAGGACGCGACGTCCCGACAGGGCTTCGTCTTGAAGTCTGTGTTTGAGAAGCTACTTTAGTCGTTGGTTGTTCTCTAGGACTAGATGGGGAAAGTGGGCGTTCTTGCTTGGGTTGGGAAAGAGGGCGTTCTTGCTTGGGTGGGGAAAGAGGGCGTTCTTGTTTGGGTGGTGAAAGAGGGCGTTCTTGTTTAGGAGGTGGAATAGGGTGTTCTCGTTTGGAAGGTGACAGGGGACGCTCTGCCTTTGCTGGTGATATAGGCCGTTTTGGTTTAGCTGCTGCCTTGGGTTCATTTACTTCCTGTAAAAAATTGGATATTTCATTTGAGATAAGTATTAATACTCATAGGTACGTAAATTTAGTTGTCTAAGACAAGGTTAATGCACGGAGGACAAGCTTTGTTTATCAACGGTAATGAATTGAGGATACACCATCCACTGACGTATGACATCGCTAGACAATTGTATTGTCCCACATTTCCTACAAAACTTCCAAAACAACCTTAGCGCCATGACAAAATCCCAATGACCACACAATACACAAGTCGCGAAATCTGTCCACCATCACATAGAATCAATAAGAGTTTATTGTACTATGTGAGTCAAAAAGGAAGCGGTCTCAATGTTTTGCGAGATTCTCGATGTTTTGCGAGGTTTCTGCATAGTCTCGCAGGCCTTGACAATGAAACAACATTCGTGAATCAATAATATAAACTGACAAGCAAATAATCATTTTAATAGAAAGTGTTATGGACATGGAGGAGAAAAATTCAATTAAAAATAATTAAGCATTTTACCCTCGCAAGCGGACTCTTCTTCTTTAAGGCGTTTCCAAGATCTGACATCAATTTACTTGAGAATATTGGTGAACTAAATCTGTTTTGTGGTCGCAATACTTTTTTCGGTGCCTCTTCAATTTTTTCTTCATCCTCCATCTTGATTGTGAGATTAATCATCCTGAAATATGATTGGATAGCTGTGATGAGTTTAATTTTCCTATCAAAAGTATTTAATACCTTCTGATCGAAGATTTAGGCCTTACAATTGTCACAGTTTCTAGGAACACAGGTGGTTAATTTTGCATCAGTTCAATAAATTCTGCTATATTCTCACGAAGTTTCTTCTACGAAGATTACCATCAAATCAACGAAAGATCTGAAGCAATCAAGCGGAGGATTTGGGACCAAAGTTTGACCTATTCATGTAAAACCAAGTGCGTCTAACGGAACCTCATATTTTTTAAATCAAACTGCATCGAAATTTCCGAGTTTAAGGCGATCCCAAGCTGCTAAAAGACCTAATTAAAATTAGAAATATAGATGAGTGGTTTTCAAGCAGTTGCAATAAATCAAGAGATATCTGAGGATTTTCATAGACTTGTGGAGGCATCCTTAGCCATCTAAAGCATGGTATCCATTTGAACGTATTCTGCTCTTAATTGCTTGTTTTCTTTTTACGTTATGCGTAAAACCAAAAAAACCACCATAGAGTACGAAATGGAGGGATGGAAATACACTCCAAACACCAGCAAAAAATCTAAACCAAAATAAAGATCTAAAACGAATCAATACCGAGCATTTTTAAGACAAGCAACTAAAAATCAGAACGAGCAATAAAGAGCAGAAAAAAGTTCTAAATCTTATCACAAACTGTGGCGATAACAATACCACAATTTTCGTTACTCGGCAAGCCTTGAAATCCAGTTATCAACCGAAATGATTATCTATCAACTTGCAATCAATTAATTATGAATCATCATAAACCGTCCCATAGATTCTAGCATGACATCAACCTTCCATCTAAGAGTTACATTTATCGTAAAATATACTAAATTAATGATGCTGTGGTTCTACTACATTATAAAGAACATCGATGTACCCATTTATCTAGGATTCACAAAACTTCAGTATCAGAAAACTCTAATTAGAAATCCAGGAACCAATGTCACAGGGCTTTGGTTCACGGATAGCCATCCCAAACCATCCTCCTGTTGTAAAAAGCCATCCCTCCTGTTGTAAAACCAGCTATCTGTGTTATTAACTTTAAATTTCAAAAGTAGTGCAAATCAAATTGACAAAATAGACCTAAATAAATGATAATGTTTACTAATCTTATTGGACAATGAGTAAACAAGCTTCTTGACAAAGACAACTAAATAATAACTGATTTCTCGACAATAAAATAATAGTTTATAGACCACAAACTTCAGCAGAAAATAACTTTAATATTAATAGGAATATGAGATATACATACGGTTCAGAAGGCCCTTTAACTTCTTCAATTGCAACTTTTGTATTCTCAGTTGTAGCACTCCATGCCCATGATTGGGGTCTTCTTCTCTTTTGTATTCTTCTTTGAGCTAGGCCAGCTTTGAATTTCTCTTTCGTGAAGTCTAGTTGATTTGTTCTACCCTAAGAAGGCAGCAAATGAGAGTATTTCAACAAGCTATGAATACATTGAGAACTCATTAAAAACTTACAAACACAATTACTCAAACTTATGAGAAATTACAAATTTGCAAAACTTACAACATTTGAAGCAAAGAAGTCAAGGTCAGGAAGTTCTTCACTGGCTAGCTTCTCTTCTTGTTTTGTCTCCATCATTTCCTGAACAAGGAGAACATTTAATTTAAATGGATACAAGCAGCTATTAATTTTGCAACACATTTGGCATAGTTTAATAGAAATGGAAAATTTTGTTTGTTGAAATACAGGAAAGAGGTAGGATGTCCCACAGGACTGAATCTTTCTAATTGCAGATAATGGCTTTTATTATTTGCTTATGAAATGGATTGAGGAAGGAAGCTTTAGCAGCAGAGAGGATTTAGAGTGTGCACATTACCAACAGTTTGTTTACTCTTTGTGTGAAGGATTTAAAGCCTGTATTCTCGACTAAATCTGCCTTCCTGTAATCATTTCCCAATCAAATAGCCAGCTGAGATCCCTACATCTCATATCCACTACAACTTGCTCACTGATTTCATCTCTGCTTAACTCAGAGCTAGACATCTTATAAGGAGACAACAAAGGGAAAACAGTGAAATGAATTAAACTTAACTTCCCCTACAAGGCTGTAAGGGAAAGGAAAGAGTACAACAACGATACTGGTACATATACACAGTAATATTAAAATTCTCCTTCTGATTGATTATTCATGAAAATGATTGCAAAATTAATTGAAAAATGCAGCTTACCGATTCTTCACCTCTTATCACTGCCAAGTAATCTTTCTGCAGACAAAGAACAGGTCAAATATATAGACAGATCCAATGAACTATTGAGTGTTGGAATCAAAAAGTAAAGAGCCCTTCTCACAAACATTGTAAAAGCTGTAAACAGTACATATAAACATCTTGTTTTTGGTAAAGCTGCTTACTACACAAAGCATTATCAAACTGGATCTTGAATGTTTAAAGCTTCCCTTTGTGAATTTTTGTAATCAATTTCAAATGATAGCATACACTGCATACACATCAATTTCTGCCTTATGTTTGAATTGTAGCAGGAAGGTAGGAAGCAGCTGCTGATTGGGGGCAATTGTTCTTGAAACAATTAAGAGCAATAAATATGTGTAATTAATGCTTATGATGTAAGCATTGTTTTCCAAATCATTAGGGGGGACTTCAGCCCCCTGCCCCCTGCTTCCTATAGGGCTACAGTCTGTAGGTCAGGGCAGGTCTTTGCCGTTGATGTTTAAAGTTGGCACAAAAATGAAATATTTACCATCTCTTCATCTCCTTCTTCTTCAAATTTAGAAATATTTTCTGCAACATCTTTGGGTTGTGGCCTTGCATTTTTGCTGACAACCTGAAAACATATTAAAAAACTAAAACTCCACTAAGTCTGCTTGATGAAATAATAGGTTTTTTCTCAGTACCTTAACATCATTTGCAGTTGCAGTAAATTTGTCTTGCAAAAGTCTTGCAAAATAAAAAAATTTTCTTCCTAGATCTTGTGAATTGTCAAGGATTCTTGCAAGTATTCTGGAAGCTAAGCTCCAGTTGTACTGTACTGTGTACAGTTCAATACTGAAATAAGACATAATTTGGTTCTAGAAATTCTTAAGGGCAAATGATAATTCTTATCTCTCATTTCTTTTTTTGTTGACATGAAACTGTTCATCAGAAGTAAATTCAATCAAAGATAAACAAAATTACCTGAGCACGCTCTCTGACTTGCTTCAGAAACTGGCTTTGATCAATCATAGATGGATCCATTTTATGTCTTTATCACCAACATCAATTCTAGATTGATCAAGAAATTTATTTGAATTAGTTATCACCAGCTGAGATGAAACCTCTTCTGAACATCTTTTCAGTGACATCAATTTACATCCTGATTAGACCAGATTGGATCATAAGATTCACCTTTACATGAATTGGATAGTACAGGGCTATTCCTCATGACACATCAACATGTCATGAAAGCAACTAAAAATTTGACCTAGCACAATTTGCTCCTCAAATTTGAATACTGATGAAAGTTTCTTGAAAGTTAGCTTACCTTAGTTCCTAAAATTCTTTGTTTATTATCAGAAATTTCTTTTCCTATCATGAACATTTCACACACCCCATTCATAAACCAATGGCTCTGTCTAGAAATTTGTTAAATAATGTTGAGCAATGAAGTGGAAGAAACAAGTCAAAATGGATTGGATTTCCAATGTGTACCAAAGGAAATAATTATCCGGAATAGTTCTTTCTTAAACTTTTTAATTCCTTTCTTGAGCTGAGTTTTTTACAGAGGGTGGGGAAGGGGGTGTTTGGGATACACTTTTTTGTTGATATTTTTTTAAACAAAAGATGTAATGCAGCGTGAAACAGTTCAATAAATGCTTTCACTGCTGTTGTTGATATGTGATGTATACCTTACTGCGCGTAACATGCCATTGAAGATCCATTCAGGATGATTCTGGGGGGTCAAGAAGAGAACCTGACAGATGAAGTTCTCCAAAAAATATATGTAATTTACTTAGAATAAGAACACTTTCTCTATTTCAGTGGTGGGTTTTGGGGGCAGATGGGGGCAACTGCCCCCCTTCATGATGAAAATTCAGATTTGCCCTCCCCCTTTTTGGCAAGAAAAGCGCCCCTTATCCTGACCCAAATGCGCTCTTTTTTCAGTGTTTCATTCTGAATGCGAGGAAACATATGAACTAAGGTGTTATTCAGTAGACAAACCAGAGAATTTTCTTGAATAAGGCTCCAAAAATTTTTGTATTTCCATTGTGTATTTGGCGCCCCACTCCAGTTGCCCCCCCTTCAACTTCGGTCTGGATCTGTCCTGCTCTATTTTCCTGTAAGTTTTGTTGATTTCAAGGAAATGAGTTGACAAAATTTAAATTGGGATCTCCAGCAAGTGCCTAAGACAAACTATCAAACTTGGTTTAATGGGGTCAAATATTCACACTTTCCTGTTTCGGTACCATCCTGAGTGGTGTTAGAGTTCACAATGAGCTTTCTCATTACTTCCCACCATGTGAAACTTTCAATCCAAAATTTGAACAATTTAATTTGGTGAAGATGCTGAACAGAGATCATGCTGGGATGGGATGCTGACAATCTAATGCCAGATAGTTTACAAACAAACAAGCTGGGTGGTGTATAAAACTCATGAAATGGTCCTGAAATTGTACAAACTCTGTCTTGAAATTTTTGTAAACCACCGAATTCAATAGCAACATTTATTATTCATTGATAACTGAAATGAATTCATAGGTCAAGTTTGAGGTTGGCAAACGATTTCATATCTCCACTCAAGTTTATTTAAAAGATGTTGCTTCCTTCCTGTTCTATTTTATTTTTTGATAAATATGTCAACTTATGAACTTGAAGGTCGTTGTAAAATTTTTCACGGCTTAACTGAACGTTGATAAAAGGCTAACAGTTAAACAATTGTTGCAAATAAACATGGTTACAGTTTGTCAAAGGCAAACTTTACAGTGTCCAGATTTTTGATCGACAAAAATATCAATAGGGAAGTGGTTGCTAACGAAGATCGGTGTCTCATATTTTTCAGGATAATAAAAAAAAACTTTTGCTAGGTTAAACTGTGTTTGATCTCTTATTTAGCTCTAAATTACCCCCAAGGCGTCCACCAATTAAAAGTCAAAACCAGCTAACAACCTCCAGGCCCGCTGTGATGCATTAGGCCCATTTTGATGATGTTGACTTTTATTTTATGCAAGCATTTGCTTTGGCTGTGCAAGTTTGCTTCCGTTCATGCATACCTTGGTAAACATACTATCAATGTGAATGATGGATTGGCCTTTGATGAGCGTTGAAATGAATTACTGTTGCTTTCATTTATTTCTCTCTTCTGCTGCTGGGATCTTTTCTTCTGTTTTCTGGCAACTGTACAAACTTTTGACTTTGCCTTCCTCAATATCGATCCAATTCAATCTACAATCCAGTTCAATTCATAATCCAATTCAATTTTCCATTCAATTCAACTTACCATTCAATGTGATAAATAGGAGCTCCTCCGCAACCAAGTCATCTTAAGAAACCTTCAAAAATATGAGAGCTGACTTCTAAAATATTTCCATTTCCATTCTAAAATATAATATTTGCGAAACGTTGGCTACCTTTGGGTACGGTATTTGGTGCAATATCGGTTTGGCTAAGTTTTCAGACGTTGCAGCACAGGAAGCCCATATTACAGACTATTAGAAAAATATTTTGTTCAAGAAATTAGATTATTAGAAAAATATTTTGTTCAAGAATTATTTTCCTTTCTTCCTCATCCATTGTGTTGTTCTTCTTACGTCCTCTCCCGTGTTATTATTCGTGAAATAAAAAATTCGAAAGGAGCACAAGGAAACGAGGGAGCGAAAAGTAAAGCGAAAAGCGGGAAATAATAACACGGGAGAGGACGTAAGAAGAACAACACAATGGATGAGAAAGAAAGGAAAATAATTCTTGAACAAAATATTTTTCTTATGATCTGATTTCTTGAACAAAATATTTTTCTGATAGTATGTAATATGGGCTTCCTGTGGTTGCAGCAGAAAAAGTTTTGGGTTGGTGCCATAGTGGTTGGGGTCTAGACTCATTCCAAAATTCTCTTGTTTCGCTCCCCCTGCAGACTTGTCGCCTCAACTGAAGCGATAACAACAACAACAACAACAAGCGAAAGTTAGAGGGACTTACGTCATGAGTCTAGTTGGGGTCTGGGCTCAAACATTGTTTCATGCACATGCGCTTTACTTGAAGTAGCTGAGGGAAGACATGCTTTAACCGCTGTGCAAGAGTGCTTTCTTGCGTCTTTTGTGTCGATGCATGATGCTTCTGCGCACGCATAAAAAACGTTCGTGGTTTTTGCTGCTCCGAGCAAGTTCAAATGCGACGACGTCTGCATGCGGCAGCCGAAGATGGAGTTGCAGTGAAGCTAACAGAGTTTAAATTGATAAAATTGGGATATTAAATCGAATAAGGTGATATTTAAACTGATTGACATCAAGAAGAAAGCACCATGTATAACAACATTGGGCTTACGACGCCGAGAGGCTCTGGTACAAATGGATATGTCATGAAAAATATGTCGTTCCTTCAGGCCAGAAACGAGAAGCGAGATTATCTGAAGGAGACCGATGTCAGAAAACATGAACAAAGTCTGATGAAGAAACCGAATAAAGATATCCTTGAGCATGAAAGAAAGAGAGCGATTGAACTGAAATGTCTTGAACTACAAGATATAATGGAGGAGCAAGGGTAATAAATGCTTTCTTGCACCGCTTTCCTTTGAAAGCAAAATATGGTTGATGGTTCTTGATTTTTAGGCCCATTTTAGGCCCAAGGCCTTTGAATGGTCAAGTAATAGAAATCAAGACGGACACCATGTCCTTGAAACGTTGATATAAACTGTCTCAGATATGTTTTGTGAAAATTTGAAAGAATTTGGAGAAATTGTACAGGAACCATAAAAACACTTTTAAAAAAATGCAAATTACTGATTATTAGGGAAAAATACAGAAAGCAATATCTTTCCTTTGCACATCACAGCTGTTACACATCCAGGAGCATGGAACTTCGATTCGTCCCCAAATCGCAAATTAACAAGGAATTTTATAAAACCCTGCAAATTTTGTAAGTCTGTTGGCAAATGAAAAGGTTGTAAACTCACCTTTTCATAAAATTGAACTTGAACATCATCGTTCAGATCTGTCTATTGCCTCTTGCAACTTATTTAGCAATTTAGACAAGTTTATTTTGTCAGATGAACATTTTCAAAATTGAACATTTTGCGTGAGTCACGAAATCACAGCAGAGCACAATTGTCAATGTTTTTCAATCTTATGGTGCTGTTGCAAAACTCAACCCACCATTTTGATTTTGGTGTTTATAAACGCAGAAAAACCTGCACGCAAACACCATCACAGGGAAACAAGGCATTTATCGGTTATCACGCGATTTGTGCCTCTGAAGCGCTTGCCTGTGGTAAATATTGGATCTGAACCAGTGGACCAATTTAGATTGCATATTCACTAAGAAATTCCTCAATTTATTGAGAATTGGAATATTTTAAAAGTTAAGTGAATAAAAGTATCAGAATGTAGCACCAAGTAGTCTTCTGAGCTGATGTCAGACAGGCTGTGCGTTATCTTTTGTTTCATTTGATCTAATCCTTTTGCTTCTTGCACCAGGGTTCATCTCACAAATAAAGATGTAACCAATCCAGATTCTATCTTAACAGCCATGATATGTGTATTGAGCCCAGAAAATTAAGCTAAAGATGGCTGATAGAACCATTTACCAAGATACATGCGTTCTTGTAATCTTAATAGGAATCTTAATGATTCTGTCTAGCAGGAGTTTGATTAAAGATTGCAATGGATCTTGGTAAAAATTACCTTGCCACCATCATCAGCAAAATTCTTTGATATAATCATCTAATGGACATAGGCCAGACTTGAAAGTTTCTAACTTAACTCCAGCTAACAATGATACAGTTGAAAAAAGCAATAGAAGCATAGGGAGTGCCCCAAAAAGCATGTGAGCTGTTTGAGTGGCTACTCCAGAGCAGCCATTAAAAATCAAATTGAGACTTTAACTGAAGGGTTGACACCAAGTTTGCACCCTGTATATTTTTGCTCACTTTATATTTGCAAAATGTTCTCTTGATCTGCATAAGAAATGTTCCAAGTCTAACTGGTTTTCCAGAAGTCAGCTGAAAATGTTTATTTGCATTGCATAGAATGATCATTTGTTAGTTACATGTCAAACAGTCTTTATTCATAGATTCATGTTATGCTCTTCTATTTGCTTATATTTTTTGTTGCATGTTTCAAGGTATGATGATGAAGAAGTACAATCAAAAGTTGCAGAATTCAGAAAAATGTTGCTTGAGAAGGAAGGCCTCAACAAAGAGAAGCAACAGGCACAGATTGGGTAAGTTTAGGCACTCATGTAAAGCTACAAGAATAGATTTGGTGGAATGTTTCAGATTTTGGAAATTTTGAAGAAAAATATTATCCATTTAGGAAAATGCTAATTGATATGTTGGTTTTCTGAGAAGTATTTCATTTGAAACTGAGATTCAATGTTTTTTCTGCTTAAATCAACAGAGTAGACACTGCGTAAAATGACGTCATCAAGGAATCTGGGATAAGGAAGTGTTTCAATAGATAAGCTTTTTGAAATGATAAATCAAGAGTTTAAGGCCCAAGGAACAAAATATCAGGTGTTCCCGAATATTGGGATCTGTTGCAAGGAGCCAGGGGGGCTCAGAGTTGCAAGTTTTCACAAATGCGTGCACAGTTTCTGGATTTCTGCTCTGTCATGTAAATCATTTAGATTTGTTTGATTTAGTAGACAATGCCCTTTATGAGTATAGCATGTCTAAATCGATTGAAATTAAAATTAACACCTTTGATATGATTTTTGACATTACTGTTTTCATCTTGAGCTATATATCGTATTGCACAGATTCTGTTACATTATGCATTATTGGACCAACTTCTTCAAGTAAGTTGAAAGTAAGATAGATGACAGGACTCTAGATTGGATGCAAATATCGAATTTTGCCCAAAAAAGTGCTTCTTTTGGCAAAAGAAAATTTAGTAGCATAACCAAAGAGGGATACCACATCCTTCAAATTTCATTTGTTTGCAAAAACAATCAAAAATTGAGGAAGGCCAATTTTTGTTGGAAACATGGCATCCCAGTTTCTTTACCTTTGCTTTTTCAAATTTATGGTGCAACGGAAGCCTTGCAAGATAAGTTTTGAGAAGAGTTTTGGTATGGTGTCACATTTGTTGACATCTTAAATATCAGTCCAAAATGGTCCTTATGTACTGTCAAGAATCTTGCAAGAACTTTGCATCACATTTAGTAACTGGTGTCTTTTTCAGAAAAAAATTCAGGGAAGCGTATATAGATTGGGTTACTTTTCAGTGTTCTTTGATTTGAAATTTTCTATTAAATTCTTGCAATTGAATCATTTCCATCTGACAGCGTTCATTTTTAAAGTAAATGCAGATTTTCTAAACTTGCTTTTGATGTTCCAGGGCTCCAGCAGGAAGTCACCAGTTAGCAGAGGCAAATGAAATGAAAAATCAAAAATTGAAAGATGCATTTGGCATTAAAGAAGATTATACTGCAGGAAGTTCTTTTGATGCTGAATATCTAGCCAGTAAAAGAGAAGCAGAAAAAGCTGAAAAAGAACTAAGGAAAAAAGAATATGAAAAATCTTTGAGAAGGTGTGTTTCTGTGTTTATGTTATTCCAAAGGTTTTTATTGTTATTGTGAGAACTTTCTTACTGCATATCATTAATATCTCACCCAAACTCTTAAGTAATATATGTTACAAAATTGGAAGTGTGTAAAAAATTACAATTCAACTGTTTATCTGTATCCCAATATTTTTCAAGTCAGATTGGTAACAGTAAAGATAAAGGTTTGCAAAGCTGTTGCAAAAAAATTAACTTTTTTAAATATATAGTTAATGATGACCAGAGTTGGTCTTCCATGTACTTCAGTGGGAAACTTTTTGACATATTAATTCTGATATTTTGAGATGATATTGATTTATAGAGAGGAAAAAGAAGAGAAAAGGAGAAGCAGGAAAAGGAGAAGATCACCAAGTTCTGATGACAGGTATGCTTAATTTCTCATATTGTGTGAAATGATAAGTATGTATTTATCAAGGTTCTTCTCTTAAACAAGAATAAAAAAGAAAAATGAAGTAGAAAATTGTTGTATCTTCAGTGTTACAGATGGAATTGTGCAGAAGTTAAGCATTTTAACATTAGTTTTATTTCTGGTATTGATATGTTTTGCACATCGTCAATAATGCCAAGATATTTCCTAAATTACCTACTGTATCTATGATACGATAGTATCTGTTTATGCTACAAAATTTTACCCCTCAAAAAATTGAAAAGTTAAACTTTTCAAAAAATTTTAGAACCAATGATGTCTGTAGCTGTAACTCTAGATACAATCTGTTTGTAATTGTCAAAGACCAATTGTTGTTGGGGCAAAGTGAGATACCCTAAAATTTTGTTTCTGTCCAAAATTGGTGTTTGTTAAAGTTGCATTTATTTCTGATAAGCAACTTTTTGTTCAGAATAGACTTTCATTTTGTAAGGGGTTGAAAGGGGAGATATCAACCCCCCCCCCAAAAAGCAACATTGTAGGACAGCTTCATCAGTGATAAAGCCAAATATACTATCCAAAACAGTATCAAATATTAATGGAATCATAGTCTATCGAATAGACTCTGATGGAATGCAGTTAGGCCTGGCCATTTGAGGAAGACCATAGCTTTAACTTCTCTCCAGGATCCCTTCAAATGCTGATAAGGGAGCTGCAAATGACTGTTCTGAAATTTTCAAAGAGTAAATTGCTCTCCTTGACTGAAACATACCTTTCCTTTATCTTCTATCAACTCATGAGTGAATAGCTTGCCTGAACATTATCAGTACAGCTATTTACTCCCCTTTTAAAAACGTTGTGGCCTGGCCTGCTTGCTATATGCAAATATTGGGAAACAGACTTGTTCTTCTAGGTCTTAGATGAAAGGTAAGTATTTCTGTGTTACACTTGTAAAGGATATTCATTGTTTCTTGCATGACACTGATGGCAAATGATGTCTGTATCCATAAAATCCTTTTTGTTGCATGGATATGATTTAGCTGTATATTTTTTCAATTTATTTATACAAGTTAGAAAGTTCCAGTGTTGTTGCTCGTAAACTGTAGTAGTAATTTGCATCTTTTTTGGACCATTAGAATATGTGATACTGTTTTGGGTTGTCTATCATTGGCATTCGAGAATGGGCAGGATTTAATTTGGGCATAAGAATTAAAGGTTTTTGTAACTTAGAGCAATTATTTCTCTGAGAAAAATTCATGTTTCTATTTTACAGCATTCAATTTTGGATAAACCGATATCTCACTTTGTTCCAGCATTTTGTTTTTGTCTGATTTCTTGAGGTAAGATATGTTACTTGAAGAACTATTTCAGTAATAGTTTAGCTGACATTTGTACTTTCTCAGAGATATGCTTGCTTAGTTTGGTTAGAGCATCCCTTTAACTTACATAATGCTAATTGTATTTGTTGACAGTCCTGAATGGTCATGAGAAATCATACAAACTTTTGTGTTAGCAGCAACTTAAAGTGAAGAGTACTATATTTCTTAGCTAATCCCCTTGTGTAGATTGAGGCAGAGTTGAATCCATATTGAAGTTGTAACTATTTAAAGTTTCCCTAAAACGTTTCCAGTGGTTGTAGCAGCCATGTTTTATATTACGTCAAAGAATCTGTCTCAGGTTTGATGTCATGTGAAAATTCCCATGAATTGCAATGCGTGAAGTGTTTGGCTTGATTGCATTATTGCAGATCTCACATATCATGTGATTTGAGGCAGACTTTAGCTCAATATCATTAGCAATCTATTGAGTCAGCTTTCAAGCCTTTATGCAAGGAAGATTAGTTAAGAAAAACAGTATGATCTTCATTATTTTGTAGTTAGACTACCATGTGGCTAAAATTTTTATCTCTATGTAGTGTTGAAGAAGAAGAAAGAAGAAGGAAAGATGACAAGAGAAACAGACGAGGCTCAAGGTAAAGATGATTATGTTTTTTGGAATCATTTAAAGGAATAAGAAGGGTGCTGCCTTCGTTTGAAACATCCATTGCTGGCAGATGAAATGATTTTTTTTCACGAATCCGTTGAAAACTGACCTTACATATTACTAATTTCACAATGTACAAATTACTTTAAGATGCTACCTAGACGAGTTCACAGAGAGAAAAGCCATGTCCACCCCGCACAAATTTGGATAGAATGAACATGTATAAGCGAAGATGAGCTGTTCAATCAGCAGGGATTTTTGCTTACAAAATGTCTATAAAGGAATAGGGGTAGTTAGGCATAAGAGCAGATCAATAGGGCGAATCATGGAATATCTCTTATATAAAAGTTGCAGTTTGAATATTTTGAAACTAGTTATGAATAAGGCAGAGAGCAAAGAATCATTTACTCCTTTTGTAATGCCTGTGTTTGAATTTTTTTGTCAAAATAACAGCATATGTATTTATTTTTAGTGGAGAAAATGAAGAGCCAATCTATGATTCAAGAAGAAGGTCAAAGCAACGGGATAGGTTTGTTGTATTAATAATTATCATGTTGACATATTTATCTAATGAAACTATTTATTTTCTGTTTCAGGAATTCAGTCAATGGTAATCTTTCCACATGTCTTTCAAGACACAAAGAAGAATCGATTCGATTTAATTTTGCTGCATAATGCATTATTTAACAGCTGCGCTTTTGCTTTAATTTGTGCAAATACGGTGTGGGGGCAAATTTTGAATATTTACTGTTTAGATGCTGCCATCTCAGTCTTTGATAAAATTAATTTGAAGTTGTTTTATTTGTAGTCGGAGACATGATGATTATGATGAATATGAAGAAAAGTCCAAAAGACGAGCTTATAAAGAGTCAGCTAAGAAAGAGAATGGAAAGGGACTGGGACTTGTTGATGATTATGGAACTTCTGATTCTGATGGTGTTAGTGAACATAGCAAGAAAAGGTAGATTGATCGCGCAGAGTTTTATTTTTGTAGGTGCTAAATTCAAAATTGAATAATGATGTCACCCTGTATTCAACCTAACGTAAAACCAGTTTATAAGAACTAGAATTTTTGAAGCCAACGCCTCTGGTAAACCCTGCATAATGCAATCAATTTCTTGTTCTTTCTATCTATAACGTATTGTACAAAACCCATCGAATAGGCATTACGCACAGGCTGAGTTAGTGGTTTAATTCACGAATAATGATACTATTAGATAAAACAAAATGAATTAATAAAGTATACCGAAATTTGTGCCAAATCACTGTAAGCGGAGATGAGCCTATTAGTCTAAATCAAGGGTATCGTACAACAACTGAGGCAGGGCCTTGAAATGATGCAAAACTGGAGTACATTATAGGTTTCCATGGATTTCTGAACTGAAAATTACTATCATTTTGATTTGAATAGATTGGGAGGGAGTGATTGAAGAAAATTTGAAATTGGATATACCCGTGCACCATCCACTTACAGTGATTAGAATACGTGTTATTATCAGGTGTCGAAATAAGATTGTTTTGAATTGATTCAGTAGAAAGATCTTATTTGCATGTCTGCCAATGATGACTTGAAGGACTGCAGATTGTTAGTGTCTATCATAGCCATTGATAGATTATTCCAAATCTTTACTGTTGCAGGAAAGCCAAAGAGTTTGCCCAAGTTTGCTCTAATTTAGATACTGTTTGGGTTTGCTTTGTTGTTTGAAAAAGGGATACTTAAATAGAAATGTTTTCTGCTGATAAATAGTGGTGTTTATAGTTCACTTCATTTTAATTTGATATCATTTTAGCAAATCATCGAATGCAGTTGCGGAGGAGCTTAAAGAGATCAGAGAACAGTCAGGAGCAAAAGAAAAAGATAGACGGAGGAGCAAATATGATATAAAGGAGGATGATGAGAAGGAGAGCAAACAGCATCGATCAAGAGGATGGTATTCAGGCGAAGGGTCACGTGATCGTGATCAGTCATACGATAAGGAAGAACGAGGAACGAGAAACAAAGAGCGAAGTAGATCCAGTGAGATAGAAGAAGAGAGGCGCAGAAGGGGTGATCGGCGTCGTGAAAAGATGGCAGAAAAAGAGAGATCACAGGGCAGAGACTACAAGAAAGATAAACAAGAGAGATCTAGGGAGCGGTCAGAAGATAGGCATGGGCGTTATAACAGAGATATGTCAGGTGATAGGGATAACTCAGAAGAAAGAGACGCCAGAAGGAGAAAATATAGGAATAGATCTGAAGAGGAGGATCATCGTAGAGACAGGAGGGACAGGGAGAAGTCTGATGAAGATCATGTCCGCCATCATAAAGATAAAAAGGATAGAGGGAACAGAAAAAGTAGGACAGGGGAAGGATTCGAGGAAGATATTGCAGAGAAAAGGAGTCATAAATCTGGAAAAGATAAATTTGGTCGCGATGTTGATAGAGATGACAGAAAAGAGGCCTCTTTTAATGTGGATGATGAAATTGAGAAAGGAAAGGAAGAAAGGAAGCGCTCTAAGAAATTAAGGCATAAAAACCAAAGGAGTTATAGCTCAGAAGAAAGAGCAGATGAAGAGGCAGGACATGATGAAACGGAACGAAACAGGAAGGCAAAGAAAGATAAGAAGAAGAAGAAAAAAAGGGAATATGAAAATGAGAAAGATGAGAAGGAATTGTATAGATCAAGACACAGGGAAGATGCTTCACTTGAGAGGGGTTATGGAGATGAAGGGAAGGTACCTCTTGAAGAGAAACTGCCTTCTAAAAAGCAAAGCAGAAAGGAAAAAGATAGAGATAGCGAGAAAGAGCCAGGTGAGATCACAGATGATAGTTCAGAAGAGGAAACAGAGCAGAGATATCGGAGAAAACAAAATGAGCTATCATATGATAGAGGAGAGAAATCAAGGCATAGAAATGATTATGATGATGGTTATCATCGACATCGAAAGGAACGAGATTCGGAAGGGAGGTACAGAGAGGAAGAGAGAAGGGAATCTAGGAGGTCGGTCATTGATAGAAAGAAAGATGAGGGCAAACAAGAAAGAGGGAGATCTAAGAAACGACATGATTATGATGAGCATGATGACAAGAAGAGGGAGTCAGTCGAAAAGAGTAGAGAAAGAAGCCAAGATCATGAAGTTGAAAGGAACAGGAAACGGAGTAGGGATCGTGTGACGAGAAAAGATAGGCAGCAGGACAGAGACGAGGAGCGAGGGGATAAGGTAAGGGAGTCAAGAAAAGGTGAGGAATTTAGTAGAGATCGTGAAAGAAGCAGAGATAAAGAAGATAATAAAGCTAGAGCACGGACACCTGAGGAGGAGAAGGATAAATTAGGGTCTGAAGATATGGACGTAGATGAGTCAGGGAATGAAGGGGGACAGGTCAATGTAACTGATGATATTCAACGTATAAAGGAGCGGCAGGAAGCTGAAATGCGAGCACTTGAGAGAGAGAAGGAATTGGCTGCCATAGAGAAAGATAAAGATAAAATACAATTCTCTGTAAAAGAAACGAGTAAAAAAGTGAGAGAATCTGAAGAGATTAAGAAAGATAAAGTTGAAGGTGTTCGCACTTGGCTCAGTCAGGAAGAAGTTAGAGAAGGACATGATAAACAAATGGATATAGATCATGAAGGAGCATTTGTTAGAGATGTCAGAAAAGGTATCGAGCGTAGGGAAAGCCCTGAAAAGATAACCAATATTGTCCAAAGAGAGCAACTGCTATCGGATCTTGAGAGAAGATCGGCTGCAGATCGGGAAAGACTTTTGTCAGGTAGACTGGATAGACGACCAGCAGAGCACGCAAATGATTTGTCAGATCGGGACAAACAGATTCATCGAGAAAGTATTAGTGAGAGAGAGGATCACAGAAGTGACAAAGAGAGATTAAGAACAAAAGAAAGAAGGGACACCCCAGATGTATTGTCTCCTGAAGGCAGTAAAAAGTTAAGAATGTCTTCTGATGAGAAAGGTAGTGATCTTAAAGAAGAGCATAAGGAGAGGATGGCTGTTGAAGAGAAAAACAAAGCTCGAAAGGAGAAAGAAAGACGAGCTAAGGACAGTAGCCCTGAAAGCTCCGATAAAGAGAATAGAGATGATAAAAGGAAAGGCAAACTGATGCCTCAAAAATCGAAAAGAGTAGAAACGGAAAAGAGTCGATCAGAAATTGAGAACAGTAGTGAAGAAAGTGCTTCAGAATCGTCAGAAGAGGAAGTTAAGGAAAAGATGAAAAGGTTAGCGATATTACTTGTTTAATTTATCAATTTATCCAATGGGACGTACTCAGCAAATACGCATACTGAGGTATCTGTCAGAGAATTTTTCGGGCAACCTTAAATTATCACTTCAGCTTTACTGCCACCCAAAAATATCAGCTCATTTGATACTTAGGTACCTGTAAACGAACATAAAAATCCTGAAACAATGTAAGCTGAAGCTAGAATTTCCTCTACAACACCCAGAAATATCAATTTGACCATGTTTTATGCCTTAAAAAAATATCATGGCCATAATTTCCGTTAGTTTGGACACAGACCCAAAGATACCACTTTTGGTAGTATTTGGACCCAGAAATATCGGACTTATCCCCCCCCCCCCCGTATATGTGCTTTGGCTGAGTGCTTTCCTGGTTCAATTTTATGATCAGAAGTGAAGTGATTCAGGGTATTCATTTAAAAAGGTATATACTGTATATATTTGCTGGATCAGATCAATGGAGCACAGCTTCAGCGTAGCCAGCCATAATGCTTCTCCTTTGTTTATTCTGATTTGATTGAGTGCACTCAATTTGTGATATGAAATCTGTTCTTCACAAAAGCTATTCACTTTTGCAAAGTTTGTCTTTGATTGTCCAACCCAACAATCATTGAAATCTTCAGTTTCATCCTGTCATGGATCTATTCGCATAGCAAACTTTGTCGAACATAACGTCCTAAAAAGCCAAGGATAACTTAAATGCGAAACTTAGACAAAGAAGTATTTGAAAACAGTTAATTTCGTTTGGTCATGATTTGGGAGTTGAATGCTCCCTTGAATAGAATGGATAAGTTTTCGTAAGCTGTTCATGATACTTGTATACATCCAGGTAGAACGGAGATTCTTCTTTGGAGAAACCTCATTGAGGGCAGATGAGCCAAGTACCCCTCCTTCAAAGGAGTTGGCATGGACAGAGCAGAAACTGCGTAAAATGACGTCATCGAGTAATCTGAGATAAGGAAGTGGATAGACAGATAAGCTTTTTGAAATGATAAATCAGAGGTCAAGGCCAAAGGAACAAAATATCAAGTATTGCCGAATTTTGGGATCTGTGGCTGGGAGCTAGGGGGGCTCAAAGTTGCGAGTTTTGGCGCATGCGTGTGCAGTCTCTGCTCGGTCATTTGCATGTTTATTAGATAAGGTTTGAAGGAAGAGAAGAGATGGTTTTAGATGTTGTTTCTTGCCCTGAGAATTTTATTTAATGATTTGCTTTTTAACTGGAAACATTAAGAATACTTTCATTCTTTTGTGTCAGTTTTAAATTGCGTACAACAGGCAAACTTTAACGAAAGAATATTGTGTTGCAGACTCTGAATATGCTGCGGACATTTAATGAATCTTCTTTTCCCTTATTGCAGCAAGAGTAAAGACCGTCCTATCAAAGAAGACAAAAGGAGACGCAGCAAGCCTGAAAATAAGCAAAAGAAGTCCAGCAGCTCTGAATCAGAATCTTCTGAAACCGAGACAAGTTCATCGGACGAGGACGAGGCTGCTCTGAAGAAAAGTCCCTCGAAAAGTAAGAAACCACAGAACGTCGTTGATAAGGTGACAGCTGTTGCGAGGAAAGAGACGCCTCAAAGGAGGGACACACGAAAGGCAAAGCAACAGGCCGAAATTGCGAGGAAGGAAGACAGTAGTAGTGGTAGCTCGTCCTCAGAATCGGACAGCGAAGATGAAAGTTTCAAACAAAGAAAAGAAAATATTAGAAAGAGAGTTTTACAGAGGGAGAAAGTCAGGGACGAATCAGGGTCTGAAAAAGAGGCGAGAAGGTCCAGTGGAAAGAAAGAAATTGTGAAAGAGAAAATTGGGAAGAGGGATACGAAAAGAAAGGAGAAATCGACATCGGAGGATGACAGTGAGGTTGAAAATCAAAAGAAGTCTGAAATCAAGAAGACAATAACGAAAAAAGACGCACAGAAAATTGAGGAATCTGAAAGTTCGAGTGAAGAAGAAAGTTCATCAGAATCGGAAACGGAATCTAGTGAATCATCAGATGAGGAAGACACTAGGAAGGAGAAATCTAAAGTTGCTCAAAAGGGGAGCGTTAAGAAAGATGTCAAAGTTGCGAAGGGTAGGGGTGAAAGGGTAGAGCAGAAAGTCGAAGGGTTAGCCACGGGCAAGGGAGCTTCAAAAGGCCTGAAGGCAATACCTAAAGATAAAGAAGTTGCTAAAAGTAGAGCAGGTGAGGGGAAGAAGAGTGAACAAGTTAAGGGGAAGGTTAAAGCATCAGGGAAAGAACAGGAACAGAGGGGTAAGAGGGGAAAGGACTCATCGAGCAGCAGCGAATCAGAGAGCGAAGAGAGTACCTCTGAGGAGGAGCAGGAGGAAAAGCAGACATCAGAGGAAAGTTCATCGTCAGAGGACAGTTCTCATGAAAAGAAAAAGAAGAAACAGAAGGATGCGAAGAATATAAAGAATAAGGAAAAGAAGAAAGGTAAAAAAGAAGAAAGTAGCAGTTCAGAAAGTTCGGAGTCGTCGGATTCATCAGAAGAGGAGTCGAGTTCAGAAGACGAAAAAGTGAAGAAGAGAATGAAGAAAGAATTAAAAAAAAAGAGTAAAAAAGATAAAAAGAAGAAAAAGAAAAAGGAGAAGAAATCAAGAGCGAGAAAGTAAGTTGATTTATTTAGGGAAAATCTCAAGCAGGATTTTGCATGATGTCAAATTTAAGACCTGTAGCTACCCATGATCCTTTGTAGCTTCAAAGTCAACTTTCATATGCTTTAAAAGTTGTTTCTGGCCAAGGTTTTGTCTGGTTTGTGCTTCATTTGGCACGCCAAGGACCACGGTTAGCAGCGGCCCATTAAAGCAGACAAGAAAGCTAGGACAGGAAATTTGGTTGTTTCGATCAAGCTATTTATGGTCAGATATTACACGAATTGTTCCTCTTCTTTTGAGCAATGCTGTCAAATCCATGTTATATTGAAATTTGATGTTGTTTTGCCAAGTTGAAGCTTTGTTATTTGACTTTGTAAATGGGCACGTCCTTGTTATAAGCCCCCTATGTTTTCGGCCCCCTCTGCAGTGAGTGAAATCAACTAAGCCAAGCCGCTCCCAATGGAGCTTTTGCTGTAGTCCATAAATGATAGACTGTTTATATTTGATTCTTGCTAATTGGAATTATTGTCCTTCAGGACTAAAAAGAAACAAAAGAAGGAGGAGTCAAGCAGTTCATCATCATCATCATCGTCGTCAAGTGAATCATCATCAAGTACGTCATCAAGCTCCTCCTCATCGTCATCTGAAAGTAGCAGCAGTAGTGACACTGAACCTGCAAAGAAACGTAAGAAGAAGCGATGAAGTAGCTATGAACAACTCCAAAATAATGGATCAGGACGAATAGAACTTTTGCTGTTCTAGAATGCGGTAGGGAGACAAGAAAATGAAACATTTGGTAACAAGTAACAAACAATTATATATACATTGTAGCATGTTAAGTCTGTCTCAATATGGGTGTCAGCTGAAAAAGTCTGCTATCACCATGGGCAGTTCGGACACTGTTGTTGTGAATCCCGAACTGTCCCAACCTTGTTCCGAGGGCCAGTTTAGTATGAGATGATTTACTTACCAGTTACCAAGCCAAATCAAGCCAAATATTGTTTGTTCATTTGTTTTTTGCTGTCGCTGCATAAACGTTGGTTTAGGCCCAACATTCTGAATGGCAGGCAGCAGCAATGTTCCGCCTTCCAAGCAAACCCATATGAACTGCCCGTGCAACGATAATCGCTATGGGGGCAGTTCATTTGGTGAGTTTGGAATGCGGAATGTTCTTGCTGCTCTGCCATTCAGAATCTGATCTTTAGGCCCAAACCCACGTTTTTGCAACGACGTAGAAAAGAAACAAATAAACAAACAACATTTTGCTGATTTGGCTTGGTACCTGGTGAGTAAATCATCTCATTACTTTGATATATCAGGGGTAGTTCAGGAATCACAGTAACAGTGTTTGGACTGTCAATGCTAGTAATTTGTGCCGCAGGGCTTCCCTCTTCGTTTGCTAAGTACATGAAGGTATGAAAAATATGAAATAGCTGTAGAAATTTCAAGTCAATTTTGCATTGGTTTTTCGCCGCGTTGTTAAGCATATCACCTAGCATTTATTTTGAGATATGCTTATATTGTATTGCTTTGGTATATGCTTATTTCCACAATAAATGGAATAGATAATCTAGAGTATCGAACCTGCTCCAGCTGCCTCCTATGCTAGCATAATAAGAATCGTTCCCCTGCTGCGAAGATCGGTTATCGCCTTGTAAGCAACTGTTGTGAGTTCGAACTGTTTATATGAAAAAAGAAAAAACTTATCATAAATGTGTGTTTTGCTAAGGATGTTATGTGAAAGGAGTAGCTGGGTATATATGGCATTCAGATGAGTTGGAACAGCTTCCCAGTTTTTAGCTCGATCGGACCTTATGAATGGTACAACTCATGATAAAGAGGGGAGCCTGGAGTATGTACATAAACATGATAAGCACATAGGTTCAAATAGAGAAAACTAACACCATATAGGAAGATTTGTTAGACTTAAGAGTTTGTAATTTGTTGATAGCAAGGTAGCAGGTTTGAGTCAGGAAGATCATTGTGAGAAAATCTTAAGCTCCAGAAATCTAAACCAACCGAACGCAGCTTTTCAAGCATTATAAGTGAAAGATCTTGTGAGATTTTGAGAGGAGGAGGGCCCCACCCTTATAAGAGTGTTTGTGTTTGCACTCAGTCATTGCTCAGTTGCCTAGGTCTGTTTTTGGCTGGTAGGAAGCTGGTTGATTTAAGATAAGGGAGTGGTACTATTTCAAATGTATCTGAGAACTGATTTAGTTCATATTTTAGCATTAAAATGTTGCTTTTTATACCTTTCACAGTTGTAGATGCATACTTTGACTGTATACGAAATGCTTTGCTGACTTGTCCGTTTTATCTTGCAATTTCCTGAAGCCAAAACGCAGTATTCGTTCTGTCAAGTTAGAGTTAAAACTTTTAAAGGAGAAACCTTTCTCTACAACTGGGTATTTCGAATTTTGGTTACAGTTGAATAGTTCATGCAATTTGAGCCATGGTATCACCATGGTATTCCTGGATTGAAATGGAAATTGTTTGTTCCGAGAAAAAGGAGGAAAGTAGTCATATTTTGTTTTGACAAGGAAACAGAGGAGACTGCAGCAAAACCGAGTTGATGAAAAACGTCAAAGAGCTGTTGTCATCCCACAGGTTGCAGAGAATGGTTTTAGTGATTGTAAAAGTGAAATTGTAAACCAACCTCTGTTTTCTTCGTTCAGTTTATTTGACTTTCATTTTGTCCTTTAACTCCCTCAATCAAAATAGTGGTAGGCATATTGGGTTCTCGTTTGGGGACTGGGTTTATTGATGGGCCTAGTATTTTACAATCACTGTAACGATTCCCTGTTTCTGACTGAAAATCAAATTTTACCTCCACCAAAAATATAGGTCCGCACTGCAGCAGTTCAAGTGATGGAAATGTCAACTAAAGTCAAGCTTTCTACGGGAGTGTGGATTCTTACTCTCTGTTTGGGGGAGAATTAGAATTTGATTTGCAGGCAGTCAGAGCTTGCAACACCCTGGGTGATTGAGGAACTTAAACTGTTAAAGATAGATCGATGTCGTGTTAAAGATAGATCGATGAGAAATAATTCCATATGGAACATGTTTGGATTCTCGCAAAAAGCGCAGAGGAGAGAGACCCATTGCAGAGACCATTTGTGACTTTGCCGCTACGGAGGACGATGGGTTTGAATGGTACGATGGAGGAGCGTTTGCTGGAGACGAGGCTGCGATGCCATGTGTTTTGTGAGGAGCGGGAGCGGTGGCGGAAAGAAACTTCTCGAATAACGCCATTGAAGATACAGTTCCACACGAGAGTTCACTGCAAGAATGGCTGCTATAAATGTCGTCAACCCTAAAGCTGAAGTTGCAAGAGCAGCACAAGCATTACAAATCAACATAAGTGCAGCTAAAGGACTCCAAGAAGTACTCAAAACAAACCTTGGGCCAAAGGGAACCATGAAAATGTAAGTTGTCAGGGATGGGCCTAAGCCATAGCCACTAGCCAAAAAGGGATGGCCTAAAAAGGCCAGTAGTGTTGAAGTGAATTGAAGGCAGGTGACAATGCAATATCAAGGAAGCAGAGGAGGGTGTGTTCTTGTTTCAGACGTCGTATAATTCAGGAGAAAAGAGAGATATTGTATCAGTTGTTAATTGGATATAGGTGCAGGGCAACTTTTTGATCTTCCATGCTTGCACACACTCTTGAGCTAAACTTTTTCAAGTGAATGAATGATATAACTATTGTGAACCCCTACTTTTGAAGGAGGCACATGCCAATTGATTCTTCAAATAACCTCCTATTGGACTTTCCAAAATACCCCTGCCTGTTCTCAAACGTTCCTCCCTATGAAAAATAGATAGGTAATTTTCTTTACCACATGTGGTATTCCATTCTGTGCTATTGCTAAACTATTGCTATTGCTATTCTAAACAGTGCTATTCCACTCTGTTTTGGTGCACCTCAAATTGGCCCAAGGTCTCATCCAGACTGGAAATTTTGTAGTGCCTGGGCAATATCTTCCGCACACAGGAACGTACATGGTTTTCAACCTGAGCTGCGCAGTTTGCAATAAACAAAGAATCTATTGTTTTAATCTATTGTTCTCAACCGCGAATTTGCTGTGCAAGATACAAACTTTCCAATCTGGGGTCTCATGAAATTGTCAGCACCAATATTTTTGATTACCACACAACAAAATAGACAAGATTTATTTGCTGCTTAGGAAAGTCTAATTGTTCAATTTTGTCTGCCAGGAATCATCCCTGCATTGCAAACAAAGTTTATGTTTTGTAGAGCAAGTAGGCATCATGAGTTTGAAATGAAGAAGAAAATCAAGAACAAGACAACAAGAGCAACAACTAATATCGTACTTTTCATGATGATGAGCTTATGAATTGCCAAGATCTTGACCTGCCAGGAATTTTAGGATCTTTTATTGTGCATGCAGACCAGTCTGGTCCTTAAATTTTGTCCACCACATATTTCCATCAGTAATTATGCAGCATAAAACTTTACGCCAAAAGTTCTAATTCAATAACTATCTTGAGGCCCCAGCAGCTGAAACAGCATAAATTTCAAGACAAAAACCACTGGCGGATAATTTTCCTTCATGCTGCTCCACCACATAAATGTGGTGGGAGGGCATTAGAATGCACACTGACATGCAGAAAGAAAATCTTTGCCAGGCTAGTTTAAAACTGCTTGATTTCTTCCAACAGGCTGGTTTCAGGTGCAGGAGATATAAAGTTAACTAAAGATGGAAATGTGTTACTGCATGAAATGGTAAGAGACAGAAATTATTTGTCAAGTATTATAAACATGAAGGAAAACCTTTTTTGTATTGAAATGATGATTTGGATTTAACTCTGTTTTGGAAACCGCTGTTGTTGGGGAATGTGGTTAGTTCGTCAAATTTGATTTGGATTTTGAAGAAAAATCTTTTATCTTTTAGCAAATCCAACACCCAACAGCATCATTAATTGCAAGGGTTGCAACCGCTCAGGTATGTATCAAATTGTTTTGACTTGCTTTGAAAGTCTTTTGATATCTATTTCTTCATATAGATATGTCATCTTTGATAATTTTTGAGTTCTCAAGAACTTCCATTTATTCTTCAAATAACCAGTAAGACTCACAAGAAGATGAATTTATTGAGGATACTAAGGACTGCCCATTTCCCTGAGCTCTTTTTTGCTGTTAATGTTCTATGCAGATTAACAACCAGGAAACCTGTTACCATGTGCAAGAATCTCTTTGTTTCTTTGCTACTCCTTGTTTGGATTGTAGTTGAATTCTCCGCACACATTCTTTCCACAAACTAAACTTGCTTTCTGTGCATGACACAGGTTTCCTTTTTAGGGGATCTTTGTTGCTTTGAGCATTTATGATCCATGTCCTCAACAAGAATTGTAAGTTTATAGCTGCGTTTAAACACAGGTATCAATGATGCATAAGTTATCCTTGCCCTGATATCACAAATGATGTCATTACAGCTTGTCACTACCACTGAGATACCATTCTAAGGATATCGTCTGTTACCCCCTTGATGCCCTCAAAATTGTATTTGTGTACACTGATATTTTCTCCAAATTTTGTTCAGGATGACATAACTGGAGATGGAACAACTTCAAATGTTCTCATTATTGGAGAACTTCTGAAGCAGGTACACTTCTATCTTAACTTAGAGTTTACTGTATTTGGCATTGTACCAGACAACGAATTATCATTACCAAGAAATATTTAAAAGTTAAAATGTCCATAATTGACCTGAAAAAGACAAGTTTCAAAAGAATTTTGACTTCATCTATGCTACAAAGGTTAGTCGATCGGACAAATTTGAAACATCATAGTCCACTAAATTAAAAAATGCCAAGCATTATGTCATATGTGCCGTCTTGACATGGTATAAATAAATCTGTGAACCTGTGTGTCTGTGAATCTGTGAACTTTTGTTGAAAGTTAGCTTACCCTTCTTCCAAGAATTTTTTGCATCAATCTGTATTAAAGGGAATGTTTTCTTTATTTTAGGCAGATTTGTACATTTCAGAGGTAAGTGTGCATTTATACTAACAGGTACTGAATTTACCTGGATATCTCCCTGGCTGTTACATCTTAGAAGTTGATTGTTCCATTATTGTTTCACAGCACAAGCATTTTATCTTTATCCCATTAGGTCTTCATCATGATGTTACAGTTTTAAATTTACCAATATTTCTTACAGGGACTTCACCCAAGGCTTGTAACAGAGGGATTTGAATTAGCAAAGGCAAAGGCAGTTGAGGTATATTCTTCAAAATGGTATATATTCTGCAAAACCGTTTGCCTTTAATTTTAGATGATCTTATATACAAATGTTGCATATGTCATGACTGATTGAAACAGTGCTCAATGCTGGGAAGGCAGATCATTGTCTGATGATGTGAATTTTGCACCCACCGTTTTACATGTTTGAAAGATTTGAGCTCTATGCGTGAATCATCAGTTTGCATTTGCTGGACATCTATTTTTATCTTACTCTTTGTTCTTTTTATGTACTGTCTGCAAATTATTGAATTAATAAATCTATCTGCAGGTTTTAGAAGATATTAAAGTTTCAAACAAAGTTGACAGAGACACACTTATCAATGTGGCAAGGACATCTCTTAGGACTAAACTTAGCAAGGATGTTGCTGATCACCTGACTGAGGTATATATTTATGTGAAATAGCTATATTATCAATTATTGGGAACTGTTGGTGCTTAGTAAGAATAAGTGAAGGGACCTGAAGATTGCATTATTTAGAAGTGAATGTTTATCTAGAAGCTGCAGTCAATGCAACTGACACATGCCCATATATATCTCCAGTTAATGCATTTTCAATTCAATTCAACTTTTTTTCTAGAATACAGTAATAAATGGTATTATGGGAGATCCCTTTGGGGGCCTCCTGTATGGTACAAAGATGCCAGTGATTGATAATTTGATTGACTGATCATGCATTGATGTTAACACAGCTTGTCACTACCACTGAGGCATCAAAATATCCACCACTCTGTCACATCTTGTCAACCAATTATTTTAGAGTTGAAAGAATATTTTTAATTTTAATGTTTTATTTTTAGATAATTGTAGATGCAGTTTTAGCAATTCAAAGAGAAAAGGAACAGATTGATTTACATATGATTGAAATTATGGAAATGAAACATAAAACTGAAGTTGAAACAAAGTAAGATCTACATTTTTTATTTTCTCATTCATTTAACTCAATCAAAACAAGTTTATTTACTTATCAACATTACTGTATAACTAACGCTAAGATACAAGCAGTTGATGTTTTATAAAGTACAGTATGGTCAGTCTATGGTCAGTCTGATGATTCTCAGCGAGATTTGGAGCTCCCAAAACTGAGCCACGCATCAGTTGTCACCAAATATCAAGGTTCCGAAGGAGGAAAGGTTTCATGGGTTGTAAGTCTTACTTTCAGAATCATTATTGATGTGTGATAACGTCAATCTCATTCCCTGCTTGTGTACTTTGTTACCCGTTGGGCCTTATTCTATGCAGTGCTGCCTTTTACTTATCTCAGGGGAACCTGCCTGCTTGTTTACCTCATGGGATAAGTGAATAAATCTATCACTAATTTCCTTTCCATGTCTTGCTCTACAAAAACCAACATTGGTATCAATGATGCATAAGTTATCCTTGCCCTGATGTCATCAATGACAGTATGATGTCATTATTGCTTGTCACTACCACTGAGATACTTTGAATTTCTATCATTAAAGTTTTTTGTCAGTGTTTGTGTTTTTAGACCGCAAGACTTTGAGGGTGAATTTTTTTAAATGATTCGTGAAATGAAAATGAAACCTGAAATAGTTTGTGAAATTATTTTTCAGATTAGTTCGTGGACTTGTAATGGACCATGGTGCAAGGCATCCTGACATGAGAAAAAAAGTTGAAGACGCTTTCATTTTAACTTGTAATGTTTCACTCGAATATGAAAAGAGGTAAAAAAGTTCGTTTTTATTTATTGACAAATCTTATATCAAATTTAGTAGTAATAGTGCTTGTAATATGGTGTGATTCTTACTTGCAGTTTAGTAGGAAATTTAAGTTGTGATAAAGTTAAAGATCATGTTTATAGACAAAGTGCTAGACTTAAAGCATGATAATCCTTTCTGAAAGGTTGTTATTTTGAGATTGACTAACATAGCCAGGCCTACATGACAAGCATGATAGTGGAAATGTACAAATGTAAGCTTTTGGCCAGAATAACAAAGAGTCATCACTTTTACATATATATATACTTTCAATTTGTTATTGATAAATAAATGTTTATTTCATTTGTTTCAGTGAAGTAAATGCTGGCTTCTTTTACAAGAGTGCAGAAGATCGAGAGAAATTAGTCAAAGCCGAAAGACAACATACGGATAAGAAAGTTCAACAAATTATTGAATTAAAGAAACAAGTTTGTGAAGGAAATGACAAAGGATTTGTCGTTATTAATCAAAAGGTATGTTATAGTCTTCCAGGGTATGATCAAAACAATGAGAGAGAAGATGAATCTCAATCAAATCAATTTTGGCCTTCCTGGAAGATTTAAAGTATATACAAAGTCTGTGATCATTAATATGCCGGAATGTCTATATGATGAAACAGTTTTAAAGTAGCTTCAGGAAAAGATTTTTTGATACACCTCTTTTTGATAGAATCTCCAGGAAACGACAGCACAGCCCCTTCAAGGGGTTTATGTAAGTTTATAAGCTGAATTTGCAAAGAGCAGCAAGTATCTCATTTAAATCGAAGTTGCACAGATGGGGTGAACAATAGACATCCAAAGGAACAATACTGTGTCATGTGTTTCCTTTGTTTTATTTATAGACAAGCCTATTTTTCACGCTGAAATTTATTCACAGTGCTCCTTCGTCTTCGCTGATTTATTAAAAAGGAAAAACTTTTGAAGTTTTTCGCTGAAAGAGCCATCAATATTTTTGATAATTTTTTATATCTAAGATTTCTGTTTCTTATACTTATACATGGAGTTTGCTAAGGTTTGTTCCTTTGAATTTTAAATTTTTATTTTCAGGGGATCGATCCATTTTCATTAGACATGTTAGCAAAAGAAGGAATTGTTGCCCTGCGTCGTGCTAAGAGAAGAAACATGGAAAGGTAGGAACTGACATCGGCTGTGTCTTTTTGTTCTTGACTACTGAAATTATAACGAAATAACAAACGAGATTGTTCGGATGATCTCGGGATACTATCAGTTAAAGTCTTTCAGATTTTCTCGAGAAGAGCTAGACCTGCGTCTAAGGTTTCAGATTATGCGCTTTAACGTTTCCAGGGTAATCCTCCTTCATTTTTCCTTTGTGAATTCACGCATGCCCCAAAACGCTTTGCTTTTCCTATTGATCAGCGAGCCAATCAGAGTTAACTTCTTTTCCATTGTGATTTACAAAACGGGGAGTTCGCAGTATCGAGAACAAGAGAACTTGGTATCAATGATGTATAGTTATCCTTGCCCTGATGTTATAAATGACAGAATGATGTCACATCAACTTGTCACTACCACTGAGATACCATTGTATTCACACTCCTATTATTTGGAAATTTTTAAAGACGTTCTTTTGGCTAATATGTTTGTAACACAAATTTTTCACTTCAGTCATTTCAAATATATCCAGAACCTGTCTCAAATTAGATGTCGCGTGAAAATGCATGCCAATAAAACTTTTGAAGATTTTGGGATGAGTAATATTGTGTTATCACTAATCTCGCATTAAACCAAGTTGTATGTTTTAGGCTGAAACAATATCTACCTGTATTTCATTACATTCTTAGAAGACACCTTTATCAAGTAATATGGCTAATGTCTTGGTTTTGTGTCCAGTGGCTGCATGATCTCTTTGAATTTTAGGTTGATCCTGGCATGCGGTGGACTAGCTATGAATTCATTCGATGATTTAGGTGCTGATTGTCTTGGACATGCAGGGCTTGTTTATGAACACGTCTTGGTTTGTAATTTTTCACTTATATTTTTATAAATTTAAAGAAATTGCAAATACCAGGATGCTTTGTATAGAGACAGCGACTTGCTCTTCACCTTGCTGACTGTACGAAATTTATAAAACAAGAAGAAACCATAGCAAAGGTTGTTTCATCTTACCGAGTTCTGAAACTGGAAACTTCGCAGAGACGAAATGCATTTGCCAATCAGGCAGAAAACTCTTTAAAGCAGTAGGTTTTGGATCACAATGACCAGAAGAAGAATCTCCTCAAAGTTTGTTGAGCCATCTGCGTTATAGAGCAGGAAGCTCGGAAGGCTTCATAACCTACCACGTCTACCGTTGTAAGAATTTGGATTCAACCAAATACAACTTCCAAGTCTACCAAGTTTTCCGTTTTCAGAATTACACCCTCAAAAGCATCGGAACTGGCCTTTATCTGTCTTGGCTATTTTTTCGATATCAGAGATAATATTTTGACGTCATTCTTCAGGGAGAAGAGAAATTCACTTTTGTCGAAGATGTTGCAAACCCAAAGTCAGTGACGATTTTAATCAAAGGTATGGTTGAGCATTATCAATTCATAAATATAATGAATTTATCTAATATGATTGTTGTGGAGTGTTTTAGGATTAATATAATATAAGTGCAGTCTTTCTAAACTACAAAGAAACTGACTCAGTGCCAGTCATTTATCGTGCATAATATGTAGAACAGAATAACAACTCTAAATTTCGTCTGAACGAAAAGCAATGAATTGCCAAACGAACATAAGACTTCTATATATCTAATAGGTTTTTCCAAACATGATTATGTTAAGGACCCAATGTTAACCATGATCCTTTGTTGTGACAAAGCATGGCCAATAACACGTCGTGTTTGTAGCTTGGAAATTAAAGTTGTTACCTGGATAATACCACCGTTTTCTTCGTTGCTTTCTCTTCGGCTGAAGCCTAACCAGTGCGAGAAATCAAATTAAAATGGCTCCTGCGCGTCTGAATGTTGGCTCCTACACAGTGTTCATCCTCATTTCAAACTGCCTCTATGTAGTAAGAGGAAGTTTGAATCGCGTTTGAACGCTGTGTAGGAACTAACTGTTGAGACACGCATGGCCCATTTGAATTTGATTCCTAGCACTGGTTAGGCTTCAGCCGAAGAGAAAGCAACAAAGTAAAATAGTAATATCGAGGTAATAAACTTTAATTCCTCGCCGCCATCTTTAGCGCAATCGTCTATTTTTTCATTGTCTACATCTAACACTCACTATCATTTTGGATATAACTGTGTTTCTTATTTCTTCAATGAATAGCATGTAACCAAGCATCGTTCGTAAAGTTTCTTCACTTAGGTTTTTTGTGACTTGCCATGCCATTATATACTGCAAACCACTGCTTTGTCTTGTGCGTATTCCCAAATACCGTTTTATCAAATCTACTAATAAGTTTTAGATGCAACTATGTCCCCTAATTCTACAGTAATTTTTTTACATTCAACCTGCACTTGTAAAGTTTAGTCAGTCCATTCGGCATTGATCCATAAAATCTCTTCATGACTTGCTAAACCAAGAAGCCAGTCATCACTTCATCCTGTGCATATTTCCAGACGTCATTGCGTTGAAAAGCCAGACTTCAATGTAATAACCATAGATTTTATCAGCACGTAAAGCCATGATTAGGTGGCATATGAGTGTAATAGTAATACATATGTTTATTCCTTCCTTGATTATTAATGATCTTATACATGGTGTAAGCTTGTAGGATTACTCCCCCACATACAATACAAGCCAAAATCACGATTTCGACAACCATTTTCCAGCGTTGATTTTGTGCAGATTATTTTCCACGACCGTGTGCAATTCACAAAAGCTTCGGATTTTCGGCTACTTTGCTCTTTCTTTATCCTTCTTTAAGCTCAAGCAAGAAGATTTTAGCAAAAATATGACCAGCTTTTCTTGAACGAAAAAATGAAGCGTAAGAAGTGTTGTTGCGTTTATTTTCGTTCGTTTTGACGCATTATTTTTGTCTGCTTACCACCTGCCCTTATAGATTAAATAGAAATCGCAGTTTTATTGCAAGTCAACTGATTTTATTTATCTCTTACCCGTGATTTAGTTTTGTTTGAATTTCGCATTTTTTACACTCTGTTGTAAATTGCCATAGAAACTGGCTACTGTATGTTTACTAACACACCTGCTTGCCGATGTTTATTAAGTAGATCCTTCTTAAAGTGTTTTTAAAGTGTAACAGTGATATTGATATCTTATAAACACTGAATTTAAACATGAAGGCTGGCCTAAGAAGTTGTTTGAATTGCATCGAAAAAAGTCTTAATGGCAGGCGTTGCACCGCATCTTGCATCGAACAGTAATGTAAAATAATTGAAGGCTGGATCACCGCAAACAACGCGAAAGAAGAGACGACTAAAAAGTTTTGTCAGGCGAAATTTTGCGATATAGCGAATTACTGATACAAAGCTTGTTGTGTGGTTTACTTTGCGTACTTTTCGTGCTTGAAATCTATTTTCAGATCTACTGCGTTCTCGTAGAGCACTGATATATCTTATGGAAGAATCCTGTTCATTTGTGCACAAGCTTGGAGAATCGTTCCAAAATCACTGGAAATATATGTATAATTGAGGTCTGTCTCACTCTTTTAGGACCAAACAAACACACTATAACGATGATAAAAGATGCCGTCCGTGATGGATTACGAGCAGTTAAAAATGCAATTGAAGATAGTAAGTTATCATCTTATGGCGAATTTAATTGATCGTTCATTTTAAGACTTAGATATATCTTTGTAACTCATTGAAGAATTTTGTTAAGATTTTATGCTTCGTTCAGAGAGCATTGAATTTCAAACTTTACACATCACATTCTTCCTACCTTAGACTGTGTAATTCCTGGCGCAGGCGCATTAGAAATTGCAATTAATGATGCCCTGGATACTTACAAGAACACAGTTGCCTCCAGAGCGAGGCTTGGTGTCAAGGTAATGTAGCTTGTTTATGTTGTGTGATGGCTTTCACAGATTTGAGAAAAGATGTGAAGAAATGATAGTAGTTAGTGTATTTTGTATCATGTTTTGAACTGCTGGCGATCGAATTTGTTCTCGTGCAATTGCCTTCATCCATGATAGGGACTTGTTTTCATTAAAGGGAAGAATGAAGGTCGGCGGGAAGAAGAAATTTTTGCCTTGTTCTTTCTTGGTTGCAATGGTTACACTAAAGCTGGCGGAAACTATCTATGTCTATTAGACTTGAGAATCCTCCAAGAGAAACCTATCTTGGTAGATTCCTTTTCCACTTGTTGATAGATTTCTTCCTCTCTTTCATACATTGCTTATTGCGCTGATCCCCTCTCCCATTTTGACACTTATACACATTTGTTGCTTTGATTTGTTTTAGGCTTTTGCAGATGCGTTGATGATTATTCCAAAAACTCTCGCAAAAAATTCTGGATATGATCCTCAAGAAATTGTTGTTAAGCTTCAAGTTAGTAATGATTTTGATTCATATTTTGAAAACTGACTGTTTTCCATCATTTTTTAGTTGTTTCCATCATTGCTTCGATTGCTTTTATTCTTTCAGTAAATTTACAGGGAGCCAGAGATCGCTGCCCTGTAGTTTAAAGATCTGCCTTTATTAAACCTATATTACACAATAAGCAACCCTATTGTAAGTTTTAAATGACAGAGCCTAAAAAGATTGTATGATGAAGTTTCCTTGATTTGCAATCAAATTTAAGATTATTTATATCTTTGACAGGCTGAATACAAGAATTCTAAAGTTCCTGTCGGAATTGACCTGGGAACAGGTAGGGATATAGTCTTTTAATTCAATTAACAGTTCAGCTTTTTGCTCATAGCGTTCCGTTTTATTATCATTTTTGAGCTTCTTCAAGGGCGAAATCTTCATTATCCTACTATTATCCTTCTCAGTTTGGAGCGTATTCTCATTGCAAAGAATGAAAAATGAATGATTTAGGAGACAGCAATTTGGACGATAATCTTGTCAACTTCGTGAGCAGTGTTAAAAGGAAATCATTGTCACGTTTTTTGTGGTATTTCATTGACGTGAACGGTTGTCTTTGCATTTTCAGTTGCTCATGTTGAGTTTTTATACAAAAATCCGCATTTATGAAATATTCGTTATTAGAATTGTATGGTATACGCTGTCTTGCTTTCAATCTTTTCACTAAGATTAGCTTCGAATCTTCTAAATATTTAATAAATAGGATTGAAAATAAGCTCGAATAATCATTACGTCGTCCAGAATTGCTTGGTTCCCATGTCAGGGTGCACGTTCGCTCGATTCCCCGAATACAAACACCTTGTTTTGACTTCCACTTGTGGGCCATCAAGCCTCATTAAAAATATTCTGTTCCTGCGAGCAAAAGGCTTTGACAAATACGCATGCAACCAAAATACTCTGAGTACAGAAAAATGCCAGCAACTAATGTAGAATAATAATTTTTGTCTATACGAACGACGCTGGTGTGCTCGCGTATATTTGTGAGTCATATTTTGTCGCAATACTTTTTGTGGAGGAATATGACATGCCAGTTCTAGTCACAGAGCAATGCTAGAGTTCTTTTTAAAGATCATGAAAGGACTTTTTTCAAGTGTATCGTTAGAAATTTTACGTCTCCCCTGAGTAAAATGTATTGGTGATGCTGTGTGGGTTTCAGAAGATAATTAACTTTCAGAAATGCAGCTAAGGCAAGCTTTATCCTCGATTCGTCTTTAGACTAATTACAATGAGTCCAGTAATCGCTATTCAAAGCGAGATTACTACACCAAACCGAGACCGCTTTTCGATCGGTCACCAAATCGACTACTTCTACACCAAACCCGAGACCGTTTTTCAATCTTTTCTGTTCGTTTGAAACATCTCTATTGGCTGCGAAAGGGAGCGAAAAATTGGCCATGGGTTGATTCTGTAAAATCTACTGTGTGAGTCAAAAAAAGTTAATGCGTTTGGCAGGCTATGAAAAAAAAGTATGAGGCCGATATTGAAAATGAATTGTTAATGTATCAATCAAAGGCTAACTTAGATGAAAATTGTTCATTTGGTAAAATCACTCATCATGTAAACCCAGAAATTAGGAAAATGATTGTAAAGGGCATATTTGGGAGCAAGGATTCTACATTTCATTTTGGTCCATAATTTAGTTGCCTTTGAAATTAAGATTCAATCCTGAAACTGAAAATGAAAACTTCAGTGCTAGATAAATCATCGACCAGAGTGGAACGTTGAATAGTCGATTCCCATAAAAACCTCCTACAAGCATTTTTCTAATTGTTGGGTCCTGGAGATGTGTGATTTTACCATGGAGATAGGAAACTTATTTTCCTATCTCTATAGACCTTACCAGACAAAATTTTCTCATGTAAGTTAGCCCTTGACTGAAACATTAACATTTCAGCTTTGAGTAACGGTCACATCATTTTTATTCCGTAGTCCGCCAAACGCATAAACCTTTTTTTGACTCATCACTCAGTAGATATATTATATATACGATGTTTTTCATTCACGCAATATTGACGCAGAGAATGCTGCTTTGAGAATACTTGTGTTGAGTGTCATAAGACCACGGGTTATTTGGGACCAGCGCACAAGAGCAGCATTACATTGATCATGAAATTATTTGTTGATTTGAACAGGAGAGCCGATGAATCCAGCTGATGCTGGAATATGGGATAACTATCAAGTGAAAAAACAACTCATCAATTCATGGTAAGTTTGAATCAATATTCTATTATTCTTTCTCGATTTTTTGCATAGTACCGTGTACTGGTTGGCTTCTAAGTCTATTATTTATATCAAAGGCCAATGTCTGCCGTTCAATTTTGACTTAGATATCAAGGTTATATTATAGAGAGCAGTTTTTTCGGAACATTGAAGTGTTTGATGCAGAAGTGGAGGAATCGTTCTTCATGCTCACCGTTTTTCTTTTCATTGTTAGTAAAAGTGTTTTCCCGAAGTCCAATATGCAACGACGTTGGAAACCTTTGAATTTTTGCTTGAATCTGTTATTTTTTTTAGTAGCGATCCGATAAAATACAGAATTACTTTTGATTTTAAGCAGATGATTTCACAGAGAAAGGTGTTGTGGCGCAGTGGTGTAATCCTCTGTGACTTTGCAGCCAGAACATTTAGGCGGAGTGGGCTCGATACCTGGTAGGGCCCCGCCACTTGAGCATCATGACAAGGGGTCGCGGACTCAACTAGGCCTGCTTTATGTCTGCGATCCCAGTACTTGGTGTAAAAAAGTGCAAATTCACTGAGAAACTCGCACATGTTTTATGTCAGAATTCTGTCCAACGCAAAAACTGTTCATAAAGTATTCCATCAAAACCAAAGCAAACCGTCTCTGTATGACGCAAGATTGATAACTAAAGCAAAATGTATTGCAAGAGAAGGAAAGTATTTAGAAAGAAATGTTAAAGAATGCACCTAACAACCAGGTGCCCTACCTTGTCAAGCCAAAAACTCTTTTAAATATTAACGGTAAAAAGTTTTTTGAAATTATGCCTTTCAAATAGGAACAAGCACTTGAACTCAGAGCACGGAAGGTTAGAGAATACAGGAGGAATTTCAAAAGGATTGGCAAGCGTGCTTTGCATTTCTAAGCAGTCTGCGACTTTGGAGAATAACTCTTTTAAGATAAAGCCCGTAGAGTTTAGATTCATCTCTATGGACGTCATGAAATTGCATTTCACATCTAAGACTTTAGGATTCTTGTGAACGAACTAAAGTTCAAGGAGAACATGCTCATTGTTTTTTCTTTGCTTTGACATGCATTGGCTCATACTTCATATCACCAACTTAGAAATTATAATCCCTAGCTTGTACCACGATCCATCTTCTATCCTTCATTTGTACAAAACAATCACTCGTCGAAGAAAGTTTTATGTGAGAATGAGCATTTTAGATCTAATATTGAATTATTTGTCTTTTCCTTAGCTCTGCGATTGCTGGAAACCTTCTGTTGGTTGACGAAATGATGAAAGCCGGAATGTCTTCACTGAAAGGCTGAACAGGTTGGTTGATCCGGATTTCTCTTCAAACCAACCCGTTATTATATTTGCAATGATGTTCTTGGCACTTTGACGCTTACTCGCAAAATTTTTATAGTGTTTAAATTGGGATTTTAGGAAGCTTTACAGTGCAGCATATTTCCCATACTGACTAAAGATATGTAAGTCCTCAAACAAGCATGAAGTATGTACCGTAATAGCCCCCCTCTCTAACAAGCCCCTCCCCGCTAAGCAAAATTGTAAATAATCTCCCCTTGCTATTCAGCCCTTCCACTCATATCAAATGCAGGAGGTTGTCCATACTCATCTAAGCCCCCCAGGGGGCTTAATGGGGCTTTGAAGGTATATAGAGATGTGAAGGAAAAATAGACTTGTGAACAGTTTAATATCATTTCAAACTATTCGTTTTGGAGAAATTAGAGGAAGAGGTTATCCAAAGTTTTGTTACTGAGTGTTCAGCCTCCCCAAATTACTGCAGACTCTCTGTGAAATCTTCTTTATATCTTAGGGAATGCATGATCAAATGGAAAGGCTGATTACTTCGGTTCGAATGGTCTCCCTCTTGATTATCAAGTAAATTCAGAGTCAGAATATTTCAGCTCGCCAACTGTTTCGATTTATCCTACCAAACTTTGTGTTTCAAACCACACAGACATCTTCGAATCAGATTACTTCAGTCAAGGAATGTGAGAAGTTCTTTTGAGGCTTTAATCCCAGGGATTTTTGATAGTCATGTTTTTCATTATCTCTCGTAGGTTATATAATGAAAAAGCGCTCAATTAACTGTGAAAAATTGTGGCGCACCAAACAGCCACAGTTTCAAGATGTAACGCCTTCGAAGAAAATGAATAAATGACATTGAAACTTTAGTAGAAATTCTAATTTAGTTTGAAGGTTATGAAAACAGCAGAGATATCTTTTACAAAATAACTGATATGTTCTTTGTATTGTCTCATTGCGATTCTTAATTTATACCGCAGTTCACGATCATATGTATTTTGTTTATTATTCTTGTTGTTGTTTTCTGCCGTAACTTAAAGAGCCATTTTCACCCAAGGTCCTTTGCGGGCATGCTGCGACTCCGGACTACTGGAAAATCAAATTTGTCATGAGCTGCAAATATTCCCTCCATTGTACAGTTACTGAACTAACAGAAATATTAATTGCAGTGAAATTTTTCTGTCAGTTGAATACTGTTGTATGAATTCACATATTGCCATCTATCTGGATGTTACAGCATGCCTGCAAAAGACCATGGGTGACAGTGGCAAAGTTTAAGATATTTCTAATTTCACTCAAGTTGTTTCATCTGTGTCAGTTCTATAACTTTGAGAAACAAGGAACCTTTCTTTATACATAATACAAATTAAGGGATTCATTTCAGGTAAAAGTCTGGACTTGTTAGACAGATCAAAATTGAAATACACAAATAAGCCCACATCAGCCGTGGTGTACCGAGTGTATCATCGTTTGCAGTGCTGTACAATCATGAATTATGCGTCAACTTCAATGAGTTACCTCTCATTTTGAAGTTTGACTTAGGTGGAAAATTCTATTTCACGAAAATCGGTCATATGGTTCTAGAGTCATGAGCAATTTTACTTGGAAGCTAAATTTGCTAAGGTGCGAGAAATGCTAGAAAGTTGTCAACGAATTTCATTCGATTTTCTTCTTTGTTAAGATAAAATTGCAATAATGATAGCAACCCATGTCCATTGAAGTGTAAGATTTATAGTTTGCATCACGTTTTACTCCTTGGGAGATTCAAGGGCGCCGGAGGCGAGGCACGGGGCAGGAAGTGCCCTTTTCAAAAAGCCCTGTCGTTCACCCGCCACATCCTAAGACTTATGACCTATTGAGCTCCTGCAAATGCTTTCCAACCCTGTCAAAAGGAGGGTTTCGAGCTCCTTTCAAAAACAAATAGAAAGAGTTGATGAGTATATGTCAGGTTGGCAGGATAAGAATTTTCCTGAGAAATGCTGGAAATAAACTGGGAGAATTGTGTGTCAGTTCTTCAATTTTGCAGTGCCCTTTTGATTGGCTACCCCCGCTGCTTCACCTTCCTTCCGGCGCCTCTGGGAAAGATTAGCACACTCAAATTTATTTTTGAAGCTGAAACTCGTTGGAAGAAACGTAGAGATTTCTAATTCTTTTTGAAGTATCTTCCAAAACAAATTGCAAGCAAAGTAACCTGTAGCTCTTGTTTGATATGACCGATTTTAGTGAATGAAATTCTACATCTAAGTTAGGGTTTTTGCTGCAAAATGAGTGGTGTTTCATTCAAATTGATCCATAACTTAGAAAAGCACATTTTGGCAAACGCTGATACTCATTTTGGAACACCCGATATGTAACGCTTCCACTAAAGCCAGGCAGATGGATTTCTGGAAATGTTCTGTCTTGTATCCTCTGTTCAGTTCATATCATTTGAATGATTATGTCTTGTATCTTCAGTATCTGTCTTGTTCCGTGTGATCAATAACTGATTTTACTGATTTCAGGAACTCACTAATATCTTTGGTTTCCTTTTTTCAAGCTCTTTGACGTCACAAGTTGCTTCAAGTCACTGCATTTCCAGTCCAACTTTTTAACTTGAATACTGGCCTCTGGCAGTTTCTCTATGAAACGAATCGATATCAAGTTGGCATATTCCTTGTTTGAATTTCTTGCAGGCTTTCCAAGAACCATTGCAAAAAATTTCTGATCTTCGAATTTTTTGACAGCTGCGGAAAGCTATGCGGGGGCGCAATCCTGGATGAAAGTTGATTGAATTGAATTGTGCTCTTTGCTGATTGAGTTGAATAATGATTGAAGTGAATGAAAAAGAAACCATTGCTGTGCTGTGAAACCCTCCAAGTGCTCTGCTGTTGATTGGAAGGAATGGAAAATGGCTTCTACACCACCTGAGACAATTCGTGGGCAAGTTTTTGATGTTGGACCAAGATATGTGTCACTGAGCTACATTGGAGAAGGTGCATATGGAATGGTGTGGTAAGAAAGCATTAAAAATTTGGTTTTTTGACGGTTCTTTTCGGGTTCCGGTACTCACGAACTTCGCCCACAACTCAAGGCCTAAAAACTGTGTTGCGAACGTCGATCAAAAATTGCGCGTTTGTAACCGCCTACCTCTGTAAGAACTTCGCCAAGCCATTTCGCACCCGATGCTGCAATAATTAAATGTTTTCACCCACAATATTTCAACACTGTAATGTCAAAAAGATCTTGATATCCGGTTAGAGCACAAACAACTTCCACGCGATTCAAAAATGCGCATAATTTGATAAGGCATTCAAGCCAACTCCATTCAGATACATAGGCTACCGTGCGTGAGTGTGAACTAAAATTCCATCATTGCGTGCTGAGGAAACATTTGCTTGTTTGGTAATTTTAAGCAGACGATCCTTAATTGTGTTGCAGAAAGGTAGAGTGCAGCAGGGATGAATTTGCTGTCAATTATGCCACAAACATCATTTATCTATTTTTGATCAGAAAGAAATGAAAACCATATTTACGAAGTGCAGAATTGCTAGGGAGACGGTCCAGATAAAATATTTTCTAGAATCTTTAGCCATACCATTGTATGGCAACACTATGGCAGAGTTTTGATAGATTTGCAGATGCCAGTGGTACCTTCCAGTTGGTGACTTTTTAGTGAATTTTCTCAAAACCATGATGCAAGCTTCATGAACAAGTTTGATAAGTTGTTCAGGTTCTGTGCCAGTAGTAAGGCTAACCTCCACTGCAGCAATTTTGGCGAGTGACCTGAATGCACCAAAACGCAGTTGTCTTTCAAGTAGTCTCCAACACCAGTGTTAGGATCACAGAAGTAGAAAAGACCTAATTAGTGTGCAACCCTGGTCATGATGCTCATATGATGGGACCCAAAAATGGGCTCAAACCCTGCCTGCCTGATTGTTCTGGTGCAGTATGTTGGAGGATCATATGTCAACACCACAGTTTTAGATTAATTAAATGAAGATACACCTAAATAAATCATATATGGAATTGATGTGTTTGCATTTGAACCCATATGGTATATTAATCATTTTTTGCTGACCTTTGTTTGTTGTTTGCCCATATCAACAAGTAAGACAGGTTCATTTCAAGGGACATCAACTAAACTGGTTGATTGAAAATAAACAAGACAATTGTTTATTCATGAAAATATTTGGTAAACCTTATTCCAACCGATCACAGAGTTTCCATAATTTATGATGCTCTGGTATGCAATGCATCTGCAGTGTTTGGATCTTTATTATGTTGGAATCTTATTGCTTTTAATGTGATAATGGTCTTTCTTCCTACAAAGGGTGAGGTGAAGGTGAAGGTAAAGTTGCAGCTTTAGCGTCAAGCACTTAGTAGAGAAGTCCTAATTGAGTCCACAACCCCTTGTCATGACGCTCAAGTGGTTCGGCCCTACCGTGTAACAAACCTACTCTGTTCTGATTGCAAAGTCAGAAGGATTGCACCACTGTGCCACAACCCTTCAAGGGGTAGATTACACTTTCCTCCTTCAGCACCATTCTCATTTCCTTAAACAGAAAGTCTTAATTCAGACTTGTTCGCTTGGTTGATGGTATTGTTAGTAACTTGAAGAGATTCACAACAAATTGATCAAGAAATCCTAGAGTGACAAAGTGGAACTGTGTGCATGTGTTGAAATTTGAAACTGACAAATAAGAAGTTTTTAAAGTTGTATTTGAAAATTTGTAAGTGCCATTCTTGGTGTAGGCCAGATGACCTTGTGTCTTCTTACACCAAGAGCAGTACAGTATTAATGTATTTCAGTTTCTTTTAATGTTAATTTATTATGAATAGAAACAAAAAATAAGCAACAAGAAATACAAGATTGTGTCCTTGACATGTGGAGCTTTTTGTGATGTGAAATAATCCAGAGAAGAATTTCGGACAATTGCTTAGATAGAGAGCTCATGACACAACTGCATATCTTCCCTTTGTACTTTGACTTAACATCATGCCCCTTTTGAACTTGCCTCCTTTGTTTGCTAACATTTTCATTTCTAAGGAAGTAAACAGTATACTACTGGTCTCACTTCTCAGTCCATTTGAGCATCATGCCAGCGTACTTTGAGAGAAATCAAAATTTTAACGAGATTCAATATGAGAATGTAAGTTTTGTTACCAAACATGCCCTTCCCATCATTGTTTACATGTTGATAATGTATGCAACTTTGGACGTCACCATCTGGGGATTTCTCAAATTCAAAGTTATCAGCATTCTCTTCCCATCATTGTTTACATGTCGATGATGCACGCAACTTTGGACGTCACCATCTGGGGATTTCTCAAATTCAAAGTTATCAGCATTCTCTTCCCATCATTGTTTACATGTCGATGATGCACGCAACTTTGTAAGTCACCATCTGGGGGTTCTCAAATTTAGAAAAGTTATTGTTTTTAGACACTGGACACTGTTTTAAAGTGATAGGTTGAATTATTGATTTGGGAATTGTTCAAGTCCTGGCACCTGAAAACGAGAAACATTTGATTTGACTGCAAATCTTCTTGCACAAAGATTATTGAAATGGTGCGTAACAACAACATTATGATCCATTCAGATTTTGTATGGCAGGTACAAAACTAGTTTTTTGGATGTTGCAAGCACAATCTTGGGGTATAGCTCTAAGGTTTTACAATAAACATAAAATCCCCTTTGTTCCAGGAAGTGCCCTTCTTGCTTACGGAAAAAGTGCCCTTGAAGCATTGTTCTGCCAACACAGAATGCTTCAAGATGCTTTCCAAGATGCTAAGATGCTTCCTATGTCTCTAGTAGCAAGACAGTCATGTTTCATACTAATTATGTCTAATGCTGTTAAAAATTGTCATGGAAAGCAGTGATTCACTTCCTTCATTTTGGAAATTTATTTTTCTTTTTAATTTACAGCTCTGCAACAGATACGTATGGCAAACAGAAAGTTGCAATAAAGAAGATCAGTCCATTTGAGCATCAAACATACTGCCAGCGTACTTTGAGAGAAATCAAGATTTTAACGAGATTCAATCATGAAAATGTAAGTTTGTTATCAACATTCCCTTCCCTTAAAATATGTTTGTGTGTATCTGCTATATATAACATTAAACAATACCACAATGAATATTCAATTGCAGGCATCTACTTGATATGCTCAAAACATTGTGGTTTTTCTACATCCACGCTACTGCAATTGTCCTGTTATTTAATTGGTTTTCTTTGTTTTCACTTACAATGCTTCTTGGGTCTGCATTGAGTGATATTTTCAAACATAATAATGGAGAACGCAAAAATTCTGCAGAAATGTAGATTTGAAGTTTGATGATAAAGAGTTTCTGCGTTTTTTATTACAGCCTTGTGCGAAAATCATCTTTATCATGTTTCCATGGAATCTTTCATTCCACATAATTTACATGTCCCATTTTTATTGAAGCGGGTCAGTTGAGCAGTAGAGTTTCTGTCTTTACTTATATGCACAGTCAAAAGTTTTGTCAGCAATTTGTTATAAAATTGTTGCTTGACTCTCCATTCCATTCTGCTTTGGCTGTATTTTGTAAAATTACTTCAGCTTCAACTTTGAACGAAGATTTTTCTTTACATTTCAGATCATAAATATCCAAGATATTTTGCGAGCACAACAAATAGGTGATATGAAAGATGTGTATCCTTCCAATTTTGTGTCAATCTGTATTGCCAATTGATGCATTGAATGGGTCTCTAAATGGATAGCTAGCAATGATCTGGTGGTTGATTTCAGATCGTATCTTAATGTTTTTATATCTTTGGGTTGACCTAAAGGGACTGAAGGAACTTGATTTGTGTTTGAATTAGGAGCCTTATAAATTTAGTAAAAACTGCAACTTGGAAGTTTGTTTTTATTCTTCAAGAGATTCATGCTCTCAACATCTTCTAATGAAACTGTAATGTGCAGGGTTCTAAAATTAAGGCCCTCCTTCAAGCAGCTAGAAATAGGGTACTGCCTTGTACCAATCTATTTTGTAAATTCTGGTCACAGTGTCAGCCTTTTCATGAGCCCAAGTTGGGAACGTGATCTTTTCCTACATCTGGAACATGCAGGCCTAGAAAACGAGGCACAAATCACTCCAAAAATTGCGTATATCTTCGCAAAGAATCGTGAAATCTCCCCCAAAGACTCCACAAAAATCCTTGATATCTCAAAATTCTCCACTAAATCTTCAAAATCCCCTAGAAAATCCTAAAATTCTTCGAAAATTCAAGGAGATCCTAGTTAGTCTTTCCCAATCTCCTCCAAAAATCTGTTGAAATTCTGTTATAGTCTTAGAAATCGTATATAAATGCTCAAAAATCTAGCAAGGTCTTGAAGATCCTTGAAATTCTTGAAATCTCGGAAGTCTTTGAAAATTCTGGGAGATCTTTTAGATCCTAAAATCTCGTTCGCTATTTTTGAGCCGATTTGTCCCTCGTGAGAAACAGTCTCCCTATTTCCTTGTTCTCCTCAAGTTTAAAACATCACTGGCGAAAGAAATTGCCAATCAACTCCTTATTGCAAATTTGATTTCCTTGACAATAAACTCGCAGATATATCATTCAAACTTTGATGGAAACGGATTTGTACAAACTTTTGAAAACACAGAAATTAAGCAACGATCATGTTTGTTATTTTCTGTATCAAATTCTTCGTGGTTTGAAATACATTCATTCTGCCAATGTTTTGCATAGAGATCTGAAGCCAAGTAATCTGTTGTTAAATACAACATGTGATCTCAAGGTAAAGCGCAACTCTCATTCCTTCTTCCTTTTTTTGTTTTATCATACCAGTAGTGACACATGCAAAAAAGAGACTCTGAAGTCAGTCATTAAGTGCACTATTTTAATTAACACAGATAGATCGAGAATGAAATGTAGTAAATCCAAATACCCGTGACTTTGTGAAATGGCTCCTGTACACTTGTATACTGGCTCCTTTGTAAAGTACTTTATTGTCTAAAAATCCGCGTGGAGGCCCCGATCCACAGTCCCCTTTATTTGGGTTTCTACTGTAAGAACGACAAATTAAAGGAAGATCGACTGCTCCTTAAGATATTACCTTTTAAGCCCTAAAATGTGTCATATTATGAAACGTTAAGGCTATTTAAATTATAGAGTCCTATGTGCAATTCTTCGATGACGTTATCAGCATTCAACTCAGTAACGATATATATGATGACTGTAGCAAGTTTCACAAACAATTTAGTACAGAATAGATCATGTTAGCGTTGTTTTTCTCACGAGTTTCTTCTGACTCTGTAATCCTCATATACTGTGCGTAAGCGACTGCAGATCAGCTTTGAAAATCCTAGAGTAAGGTTTTAATGTAGCGTTGTTGTTTGCTTTACGTGACTGAGAATGATAATCACGGATCACCTATGCTTGCGACGGATTGTTAATCTAATTTTAGATTAGCAGTTTGTATTTGCACCTTTTGTATATGCTTGATTTATCTGATTTACAATACATATGACGGATTATTTATCTGATTTTAGATTTGTGATTTTGGATTAGCAAGAGTAGCTGATCCTCAGCATGATCATACTGGAATCCTGACAGAATATGTAGCAACGAGATGGTATCGTGCACCTGAGATTATGCTCAATTCCAAAGGTTACACGAAGTCAATAGATATTTGGAGCGTTGGCTGCATTTTGGCTGAAATGTTATCAAATATGCCATTATTCCCTGGAAAGCATTGTATCCTTTTAATTCTAATTTTTAGACTAATTTTGGTTCTGTACGAGAGTATCTGGAGTATCTCTACGAGAATCTTCACAAACTCTCTTTGTGCTGCAGAAAACAAGGGTGAATTTCTAAAACAGAAGATTCAGCTCTTCGACAAAAAAAGCGATTTCCATCTGGGAAGAATATATGACACCTTCAACATTGTGGAGCGTAATGTCCTGCTCATTGTCTCTGGAGGTGTGAAATCTATTAATTTGAAAGGCAGATGGCTTTGTTATGTTGGGGAGGTGAATCTTTTGTTTTAAAAAATCAGTAAAAGGTTCAGTTTGAAAATTTACCCGCTCAAGAACAGTTCATTCACATCATCAGAATTTTAGGATTTCTGTTTGATGGGATAAGTTCCTGGTAAGCTTTTCTCAAACGTCAGCTGGTTTAAAGATCCTCCGTAGTGACACTGTAAACTAGATGTATTACGTGAGTCCTTGTTTTCACTCCATTTACCCCACCCCAACGATCCCTCACAATACCCATTCCGCTTCAATGAGTTGTTCTTAAAGGGGCAGGGTCACGCAATGTAAACAAACTTCTTTCGATATGACGACTTGGCAGTATTTTTGATAGGCCATATCACAGTGATTTTCCACTTCGTTTCTCAAAATGAAAGTGTTATTTTGAAGATGGGCCCTTGCACTTCGTAGAGAAGCAAACGAAACACTCATATGTTGTACGATTGCAGAGATATTGGTGGATTTTTAGAAGTAACTTTAGTGTGGATTCACCCCATCCACCAGAATCTGTGCAGAACACAATGGCCACGTATGGGCAACAATATAGATTCTAGAGATAACAGGTTTGTTTCTGTTTACGTGACCCTGCCCCTTTAAGTTAAGTCAACTTAAGTTTTAGCTGAATGACTATAGCAGTAAAAAACAATTCAATTCAATGGAGCAAAACTTACTTTGTGAAGTACAAGGATTGTATTCAAATTGCGCTTTTATTTTTGAAAAAAGGACAAAAGGCCTGTGTGCTGTTATCTTTCAAAAACAGCCAAATCATCGTTTGAACGAAGTGAGAGATGGAGCCCGTTAATTGATTTTCTAATGGTTGATAGCGGCTTCAAAATAACTATAGAACTTACAAAGCGATGCGATTGATTTTCAACAGAACAATCTTTCTCTTCGACTTTTCAAAGCCGCTTCCCTTGTAATTTTGCGAAAAGTTAAACAAAATCTGTTGAAGCTTTCTATTTAAGATTTTCGATCTACGGAATTTATCATGTGTCCTGCAAACTCCTTTCAAATTCATGCCGCGAAATTTTCAGTTTGATAGCAGTCGTCCTTGCGTCTATTTGTTTTAGTTTGCAGGGCACAAGTTAAGTTTATCTTTCTATAAGTACAGACCTTTTTATCTTGGGAAGATAGAAAAACCAAATTTTCTCAGTAAACTATTGTAGTAAAAGCCGTCTTGTTTAATTTCTTAAGACTTCAATGAATGATTTAAATCTTCGAAAGGAGCAAATAGTCTGATTCGCAAAACTTAGTAATGTATTTGATTACACATGCCTTTTTCACAAGAAGCTCTTCATATCAGACCGAACGCTTAAGGCTGGTTTCCACTCAGTCCAACTTTCCTAGCAGACTGGAAATCTATTGGCATCTGTTGTTTACGAGAGAAAGGCTACAATGTTATGCGTGACAAACCCTCTCGGGAGCACTTCACTGTTTGGTCATATGGGGATGTGCGCGCCAAGAACTTCTGTTATAACCCAATCCCAGAATTTGGCGGGATTTTGGGAGGACATAGATGTGGTTTCCGACCAGTGTTTGCACTACAAAACAATAGGAAAATAGCTAATTATCCCAAACGTGAGCATTCCCAGAATGCCTACCAAAAACATTAAACCCCAATCCCAGATTATTTCTTTAAAAAGTATATCCCATTCGCAGAATTTTTGTGCCAAAACCACCCAAAACTTGCGCACATCCACATTTGATTGGATTTTTGACCCAAACTTTGACCCGAAAAAAGTTTGGGAAATTCAAACTCTTTTATCATGATTGCTGTAATGCATTACTGCAGTCACCTCTTGAAAATTTGTACACACAAATAGTTTCCTGAAGACATAAAACTTCAGTGAAGTAGCATCACCAGATTTTGATTAGATGGGCTTAATTCGACCAAGTTATTAAAAATGAATGCAACGTGTTTTGAAACTTTTTTATTTGAGTCATTTCCATGCTAAGGGAATTGGATTTATTACTAAGCTATTTTCATCTTTAAGATTTTTATTGGACTATTTTTATGAGATTTGTAATCATTGTGGAGACATTGTCATATCAAATAGGAGGTTAACTTGATTTTTGCCTAAGCTGTGAATGCAGTACAGTAAATCGCCGCATATAGGAACCTACAAAATAAGAACCTAAAGGCTGTTTTTCTTAAATTAAGCACCTTCTAATTAAAGAACCTGTCTCAGTTGATAAAACATATGTTCTTATTGAATGGGTGGCAAAGGTAATAGTTGAGTATCATCATTAAGTTCATTTGTGTCCCAGTTGGCTGCTAAAGTTTGCCCTGCTGCCTTCAAATTTGCCGGATATTTACATTTGTCGTACCATATTCGGCTTTGGTGGTTATTCAGCATCAGAATCCTTTTTCCGCATACCAGTGCCAACTTGACGTCACATATTTACAAGTGTCAAGTTTCGTTTTGAAGTGACATTAATGGGGCTGGCTCACGAAACCGTAAACAAGCCTAACAAAGTCATTTTCTATCAGTGATAGACTCTCTGTTTCTCTCCCTAATTCTCGCATTGCATCATATTTCAACACCTGCATTCCTAGAACATCTACCTGGCTCTGTCCCCCCCCCCCCATTTTACAACTTACAGGCTTTTAAACGCTCAATAAACCCGCTTGATCTTACCTCTCACTCCTAACATTTTTCCTCTGGGTTGGGTCTTAAACATGTTTCATTTTACAAAACAAAATTTTCTCATCTAAGTTGACCTTTGACTGATAGATGAACATTTCAGTTTTGAATATCGATCACACACTTTATTTCACAGCCCTCCAAACGCCTAAACTTTTTTTGACTCACCCGATACTTTGGTGGGTGGGGGTGAATACACATCGAAGTCACTAGTCGAGATCATTTTATATCTTTGCAATAGGAAAGTATCTTCAAAGTAACGTTTACATATTGAAAATCCGCGTGATGTGGTCCATCAGAAAGTGCAAAATTTAATTTTTGACAGCAGTTTCATGGTCCAGCTCGTTAGGTTGATGTATACAAAGTTTATGATACCTTAACGTGAATTTTCCAGACCTGGACCAACTTAATCACATTTTAAGTGTTTTGGGATCACCTTCACAAGAAGATTTGCAGTTTATCAGAAATGAAAAGGTACTAGGCTACTTGTTTGGTTTTTAATTTGACGTCTGTTCAATCGATGATTTAAAATTCTGTTTTAAAGTTTTCTAACACTGTCACCTGCATTAAGTTGCAGCTGCTTTTCAAGCTGCATACACAGAGAAATTTCACGAGTGGGCCGGTGGTTTTGCGATCATCTATGAAATTCTTGCGTTTCAGAAGTTTTTAAGAAACTATTTTATCATGGGAGTTCCTTTAGTAGGCCCATCCGTCAGTGACGAAAATTTCGTTTCCGGAGAGAATTTGATTGATTTTGCATGCTCCATCTGTTCGTTCATTAGCAAATCATGTAGAATTTACGCATTTAGATCCTAACAGGATAGGGCTTGAATCTTTGCGAAACTTTAAAGTTAAAAGCGTAAAATTTCATTTCCTGACTATTTCAACTTAACTGATCACAGGAAACTAGGAAACAAGAATCGTTTGTTCATTTATTTGGTCCTCTGTTTATCCATCATCCGTTCTTTAATTCTTTCCTTTCTTCATTTGTTGAATCATCCGATCACTTACCAATTCATTCATTTTTAATGTTTCTTATTCCATATTTGTCATATTCAATATGATTTCTTTTCTTCGTAGGCAAAATGTTATCTGCAGGGACTACCCCAAAAACAAGGCACAACTTGGGCTAAACTCTTTCCAACTGCCGATCCTAGAGGTATTTTGCAGTTAGTTTTCTTTCAGTAGGATCTTAAATGAATCTAAGTCATATGCATTGATTTCGGAAATATGAAAACAGTTTATTCAAACATGTACATGCCTTATTGATTTTGAGGGAGACCGGGTTTAACAGTGTTTTCTGGTAGAATCAAACATGCTGATCGAAACTAGCTTTCGTGTGTTTTATTTTTTGATGGGTACAGCTAAAAATGGCGAAAATCCATAATGGCGGCAAAAGCACTTTTCGACATGTACACGGAAGTCCCAAAATCGACCCCACTTGAAATTGAAGTCTCACAATGGTGGTCGCACTGTGATTAGAAGTTTGGTTTAAGAGGCCTCAGTGTGCAAGAAATTTGTCTGTTTCTTGTTTTTGTCTGCCTCCATCATAGTATATCATTTTTAGTAAATATATTTGATTTAGAATCATGTAGGTAGATATTTAATGTTTAATCTTTTCAATCAATCTTTCATAAGAATCTTTTTTTTATTTTTGACAGCTTTGGATCTGCTGAATAAGTTATTATGCTTCAATCCATTCTTAAGAATAACAGTTGAACAAGCATTGGCGCATCCTTATTTGGAACAATATTATGACCCAGCCGATGAGGTATGTTTCCTCAAACGATTGAAATACCTGTGCAGCGTGCAACTAGCAAAAAATTTGATAAATTTTGTCTGAAACATACTTTGCATGCCATAGAAAATAGCCACCAGACGTATAGGGATGTGCCCTCCCCCCTCGTCTGTAGTCAAACACTATTCTGTAACAATACTCAATACTATGATACGTTATTGATAAATTTCTGTTTGAGATTTGATTGATTGTTACTTGCTTTACATTATCTTATAAAGTTGTTGAAACTCCTGACAAAAGATCCATTTTTATGTGCGAAAAAGTAACACAATTACTTTTATAACGCCCCTTATAAAGACGAACGATTCAATTCTGATACAGTTTAGCAAAAACCGTGGTCGTTATTTGTGACAACGAGATAATAAATCGTCGACAGAACCAAAATGGAACCAGATCTTAGACAAGGAATACCAGCGCTAATCTGTGTGAATTTTATTTACTTTTAGCTGTAAAACTACTGAAGTTGTGTTGTTTCCAATTCTAAAATGACATTTTCCTACTTTTTCCTGTCTTGATTAGAAGTCATTTTTCTTGTAGCCTGTTGCAGAAAAACCATTTTCATTTGATACTGAATTAGACGACTTACCAAAAGAGGTGCTGAAAGGTATGCTTTTCGATTTATTCTGAGCTTTGTAAAATTTAACATTAATTTTGATAATATTGACCTCTACCAGCAGCAGCAAAAAGATCCAACAAGCTCGTTCAACAAAACCATCATCCAAGCTATAGACAATGGAATTGAAGAGAGCCATCTTCCGAGCAATGCTTCCTTACTCATTATAAATCATCCTAGAACTTCTCGATTTTTTCTCGTCACTACTGATGAAGGGGTCAAGCCCGAGACGTTTAGTATTTCAAGCTCTAGGCTATATACTTTATTTAACGTAATTCATGTATCACTGGTTTATTATAGCTGCACGCACAAACAAACACTTTATGTTGATTTCAAGCGTTTGACAGTTTCTTTTTGATAAAACCAATGTTGTTTTTTCTTCAAATTGATTTCCATGCATGGAATTGATGTCAGCTTTTCCTGCACCATCCACCCAAGAGAATCGATTGCCTATCAAACCTAAACTCTTTGCTAAATTGTTTTATTGTTTACATCACCATACGCCCGTAAAGGTCGGTTTTTCCGTATGATGATAAAATGATGATAATGATCATGATCATGATGATGATCTTGATGATGATGATGATGATGATGATGATGATGATGATGATGATGATGATGATGATGATGATGATGATGATGATGATGATGATAATAATATTTTTATTTCATAGAGCTTATATACAAAGAGACCAAAGTCTTTTGTGGTACGTACCATTTTAATCATATGCATCTTATTGATTTGTAACATTTTTTATGGTCATAATTGTGTTGATTTTTTTGCCACTTCGAATGTTTTTCATATTTCTGCTTGCACCTTTAAAATGTTTTCTTCAGAATGCCCTAGTTGGTTTCAATTTTTGTTAGTAAATACTTATCGTTTCATTTACAGGATTTGTATTTTTATTTGTTACAGATAATCAGCCAGTTTTGACCCGATAAGAAATGGAGATTTGGACAAGACGGCAACCTTGTGTCTCGTGGTATTTAGAAAGTAGTATTGAGAGGTGGATATAGCAAGCTTGTATATCTTTAAGTAGGTGATATATGTAATTGGGGCGTTGTTTTTATTTCCGATTTCCAAAGTCAAGTGAGCCTTCAGAATTTCTTTCAGTATGCAAATAGTTATGTCCGACCTCCTGAAGGGACGAATATACACCCGGGGCTGGTCTTCAGAGCCCAGGAGATCTTGACTTTCAGTGCGGATGGGGGTCATGCCACTATTTCAACTCCAAATATTGAGTGTAATGTTTTGGGGACCCTGTAGTATTGTTATTCATTTCTGGGTCCTGTAAAATGATTTTGAATCACTTCGATTTGAGCTTCTTGATCTTTCTCAGTTTTTGAATTGTGCCGAAACATTTATTTCATGAATCGCATCAAATTGCTCGTTTCTTCCCTTCTTCAGAATTTTTGTCTATGTTGTTATCCACAGACCCTAAATATTGATTTAATGTAGCATTGCGGACCCCAAATTCTAGTACGGACCCGAAAGTTGAGTATCGCTCTGGGCTTCAGATTATGGTAGAAGCTTTGCCTTGTTTTCTTGATGTATTCGAGTTGAATAAAAAATCTCGTTGCTGTTGCTGTATGATGCATGTTGTTGTTAAAAGTGTTCCAAAGAAGTATGCTTTCCTTCTCTAAATGTCTGCAGAGCAAGCTGCCCTCCTCTTCCAAGGGGTTCCTTCTCTAAACGTCAGCAAAGTAAGCTGATATGAAATGACATGAAGCGCAGAAAGTTGAGATGTAGAAATATCTTGGGAAAAAGCTGCATCATTTTGCAATTTTCTTAAAGCAGTTGATTTGAATTTCAACCAAGTGAATTATTATTACGTTAGAATCTGCATAAGAATGGAATAGGGATAAAAATGGGTCGAGTAGTGGAAAAACTTGTCATTGGAATATTCATAGATTTCACCATTATTTAAATCAGTTTCTTTCTTGATAGAAGACCGTTTCATGGTTTCAATCACTGAAGGAGGCTCAAGGCCAATTCGAAGACGCTCTGCTTCAATTTTAGAAGAAAAACATGTAATTACTCAATTTTTGGCCCACTTTTACCTGATCGGTGCCCGCTTCACCCTACTTCCAGCTGAAAATACATGACGCTTTTTAACGATTTTGTCGAATAAGACATCTATTCCTTTGCCCCGTTGCCACCAGGACTCATGTATCCACTGGACCTCCTTAAAAGTACGTATTTTATCGAACACGAAGAAGTATTTTTACCTCACGGCATGATTTTTAAAGAAAATAATCTTAACATGTACACATGGCACTGGACGTCTCTGCAGGGTGGATGAAAAGAGGTTAGGCGTTTGCCTATACTGTTCTGGAAGTTGACGGTCATAATTGTATGAAGCTGTTTCTGCGAATCCTTGAAAGAGAATTCAAACATCAGCAAATTTTCATGGTTGGAGCCAGATACAGCCTGACTCTCAAACGTGGTTTTCTCCACGACTAAAACAATTCTTCCGAATTGCTTAAAATTTCAGGACTCTACTGCCAGCACGCTTTAAACTCTTTTATATTTTACCCTGTATGTTTCTATGAACTGCATATCATCGAACTTTTGCAAGCCCATCTTGAGAAATCATTAGAAACTTAGATAGAAATATGTAGCACTGTAAATCAAAAATGTATCAAGTTGTTCTTTACAACATTGTTTCCAAATTTGTGTCTAGGTTAGGTTCTTTTCTTTATAGACTGAATTTCACAGATCTATCAGTTTGTGTTTCTCAAAAATTTAATGTTTTTTGCTTTCGTTTATTTTATATCCTTTTTGATCTTATCGCATTCGAATGGTAACTTGATGTAATAGAGAGAAAATGTGCTTATTTTTGGGCCAGTTTGTAGTCTATCGCCTTTACAGCCCCCCTGTAGCCCACCAGATTTCAGCTAAACTTTTATTGAGAACGTGGATGAATTTTGAAACTGTAGGGTGGCCGCAAAAGCTTCTGTGTGACAATCACCCTTTCAGTGTCAAAAGAGGGAAGATGATGTCAAATTTAGTAATCAACGATTCAGTTGCGTAAACGGAAAGGAAAGATAAGTCACCAATAATGGGACTCAAACGCATTTGTTTCCATTGGTTTCTAAAATGTTTGAAGTAATCCAGATTGTTTTTTCCAAATTTCTGTTTACGTCAGCAGTTGCCCAAGGTTAATCCCTTCCGCATCGGGTCCGCATCACAAGCTTTTGGAAAGCTTCGAAACGTGTGTTGTGCTCATAAGGATATCTTTGTATGACTTCTCCATTGTGAAAAGTGAAAACAGTGTAACTTTTCATGCAAAAAAAGAAGCTCAAAGCTTAACTTGCTGTTTCTGCCCTACTTTTGAAGTTTTGAAGCAACGTCTCTGTTCCAAAGAAGCATTTGAGATGGTGATATTAATTCAGGGTACCAGAGGGTACCAGAATCTGCCAGAGGGTGGTACCCAAATCTTTCAAGATGTAAAATAAAAGTCAAGGTTCAGAACAGACAAAGCAAATTGCCATTCTGAAGAACAGATTTGACACCTTTGAGTTCGAGTGCATTGAATCAAACAAATCAACACATAAATCGTAGAATAAAGACGACGATGTGGACTTGTTACAAGTCTATCTTTTGGTCATAAGAACGAGATATGGAACAAGGAAAAGAGGAGAGAAGGAAATATACGCAAGTCTAACGACGATGAGAAAAGACATATTGGGGTTTTGACCATCCAGTTATGCAGAAAATTTTTAATCTAGTTGAAAATCCATGATTTTATGATTAAAGAAAGTTGGACAGTCCAGTTGAAAATTAGTTTTAGTTTACGACATAATTCAGTTCAATGCGTTTCGACTCTGGCTAGAGTCATCTTCAACAAAGCAAAAATTTGCAGAGGGCCTTTCAAACTAAAGCGAAACACGGCGTGTGGGAGGGGAGAAGACATAAAGAAAGCAAAATTTATAATACTTTTCGGCAACCATTGCGTCGTTGAACAAGGGGGACCTCATTCATTCAAAACACTTAAGTATATGAGATATCTTCACATCGAACGGATTTTTATGGATTGTTCATGGATTTTCTTGAAAACAAAAGGATTTTTGCCAAACGTGTACGAGATTTTTGTTTTGATGAATTGCCCCTCGGCGTCAAATCGATTTGTCTTTGCAAAATTCATACCTGGGAACGCCACATCACCACACGGTAGACTCTTGTTGGAGAGGGACAGGGGCACGGCACGCTAGGGAGGTTTGCCCACGGGGGGTTTCTTCCATAGTAAAGGTTCCTTGGGATGTGCCGCCCGCGAGGGCATACTTTTTCGGACTTCAAGCCCCTCCAAGTATATCCCCTTTGGCAATATCAGTTGATTTTAGTTAGGGCAAGGGTATGCTAATTGGCAGTTTTGGTCAAAGAAATGTCAAACTTCTGTAATTCCTGTAAGGAAACTATTTTTTTAAAATTTTGGTACAGAGAATGCGAGAATTTGGCAAGTTTTGTTCTAGTAAACGCCAAGTCATGGCACTTTTGATGTAGAAATTAGTCTAGCTGAGGGCATCATTTTCACAAAAACTGGTCTGGTACAGCAAACGGTTCCATTTTGAAACTGTGGGCGGCACACCCCTACCCGAAATTTAGCCGAGAACCCCCCGTGGGTGGATTTTTGTTGAGAGGAGAGGTACGAAATATAAGACGCATGCGTAAAAGAGGAAATAAGAGAATGTTCGAAAGCGAATGGTTGAAGGTGGCTGTATGTAGCTTTGGTAGAAGATAAAATAAGATTAGAAAGAAAACATCACAGTTGAAGGCAGACGAGACTTGGTTTTGAAGATAAGAATCATTGGCTGATGATAATATCATTCATCATTGGTATTTGTAGCCATTTGCCGTCGTTTGCAAAACAGACAAGAGAAAGCAGAGGCTGGCTGGAAAAAAATGAAGATGGCCGTCTAATGTGAGTACTATCCAACTGAAAATGGCCTCAGATTTGATCCTGTTTAGATTTAAAGGAAACCACAATTAACTTAAACTTTACTTTACCACATATATTGTTAACACTTAAGTAGTTCTTCGACTGTACTGAACTGTGCCTAGGAATTAACAGCAGGCCGTGTCTGCAGATTTTGTTGTTGGGCCTAAATTCATGAAAACAATTCAATTGACACCCCCGCCTGGCAAAGTGATTATTGGAAATTCATTACCGCTGTCAAATTGGTCAAATTGAACACAGATGTACATTTGGGTCTTTAGTAATTAGCTACAATAAGATTAACAAAGCAGCAGGGATGCTTCAAAATTCCTGACTGACTTAAGAGTCAGTCAGGCTTGCTGTAACTTCAGACACTTCTTCTTTTAGCTTCTTCGATTCGTTTGCATCTTTCATTTCTTCTTCCAATGTAGATTTTTCCTTAGAGGGCATAGTCTGAAGATTGAGAAAGGAAGATCAAATTTGAAAATGAGACACAATTTTTTTCTCATTGCGTGTGGTGGATATATGGAATGACTTGCCCCATGGCCAGTATGTGATAGATGCTGCCTCTGTCAATTCATTCAAAAACGGACTGGATATTTACTGGAAACTGTAATGACATGAGCACAGTTGAAATTTTTCAATATGGTTTCAACTTACGTTAGCTCATTAACGCCTATCCTATAGTATAGTATGCTGACCTTCAATTTTTTGTTTGATTTTTTCATTACAGATCTTAGCTGCAATTTTTCAGAAAAAACAGTATATATAGTAACTGTAGCTCTTTTCCTCAGGATTTACCATTTTGTATCCCACAAAAGACAAAGTTAATCTGGTTGCGTGATCAAGCACCTCATCGATAACGGTAAGCTCATGATTGAGCGGCCGTGCACCTCTCCACCATCCTCCGCCATTCAACTCAATCTTGCGCTTTTCTTTCCACTTGTACCATCGTCAGCCTGCAAATATCTTTGATGTTGTCACTCAGTCTTGTCTTCGGTCTGCCTTTTCCTCTGTTTCCCATGACCATCCCTGTCAGCAAGTTCTTCTCAAGACTTTCACTTCTCATCACATGACCAATAAACTTTAGCTTCCTTCTGTTCAAGATATCCAACAGCCGGTCTTTACAATTTATTCTTCTCAGCACTTCATCATTCGTTTTCTTTTCTGTCCAGCTAATACGAAGTACTCGTCTGTAGCACCACAGTTCAAAACTATTGACCCTTTTCTTGTCTTTCTTCTTCAGCACCCAGCACTCAGACCCATAAAGCACCAAAGCACCTACAAAGCACCAAATTGAACTGAGAAACTTGATCAACTAACTATCAACTAAGTACCTAACATTTGTTCATTCAGGGCGTGAAATTTATGGCACATAAACTTATGCCTGGAATGCAGACTTTTCAGTCTGAATTTAAACAGAATTAATTTTTTAGAATAAGACATACCCTCATTTTTTAAAGAACCAGCTTGTAAGGTTCAATTCTTTGAAAAGTTAAGAAAAGCTAAGAAACTTTTTTGATTTGCAGGTTAGTTGTCCTTGGTCACTCTGACCTTGTAAGCAACTAGGTTTCTTGCTTTGAGCATGAATGAAGGTATTACTTGTGGAAGCCCCTTCTGAAGAATAAGCTACGTAACTCTACATTTTTGGTTTTGAAAATACAAATAACTTATCAGGAGAGTGTGTGGCCGAGTGGTTAAGGCTTCTGAGTCGTAAACCAAAGGTCAGAATGGCCGTAGGTTTCAAATCCTGCGCTGGACAGTTTGGTCGCTGTCCGTAACTCTAGCCCGGGTTGACCAGAGCCATGTGAGGGAAATCTGGTAGCTGCAGTGGGTAGCTGTGGCGGACTGATGGTAAAACATCTGTGGCCCCTGCTGGAAATAAGTCTCTCAGACTTTCGCAGGCTAGCCATGTTAGATAAAATACCTACCTACCTAGGACTTTTGGCACTCAAAGTGTTGTAAAATTTAAGACACACATACAGTACCAGCCCCAAAACTTACCAAGTATAAAAATTAGTTTGTCATAGTTTGTCTGGTCATAGCTTACAGTCAGAGCAGAAGGAGTGCACCATCTCTGTTTTCAATATTCAAAATAGAATTGTATCTTCATTGGATCTTATCTCCTTTGACTATAATGTCATCAGTTCTTATCCCCAGGGATGAATTTTTTATTGCGTAAATATTGGTACCCATAAAAATGTACTATTGTTCAATTTCAATGTGGGGATTAAAAATTCTAAACTTTTTGCTAAACAGACAGGTGGCAATTTTGTCATCTTGTTTTCTCAGTGGGCTGTTGTTTTTTAATGAATACCCAAGCATCAAATACTTTCTAAAGTTCATAAAATATTTAGAAAACTTATTATATACTATTGAGATGATTAGCTTGAATAATCCTTGTTGGTACTGTAAAGCATATAAAAGGATTTCTCATGAAGTTAATTAGATGTTTAATTACAACCAGAGAAATATGCAGCTCTGTAACATTTCATATCATCCATTATTATATGGTTTCAATGGCCCTCCAAAAAACAACTTTTGCTGCTTCTGCTGAAATGCAACACCCATTAAAAACATGAAATATGAAAATCATTATATCATCCCAGGAAGGAACAAGGTGGAAATCTGGATAGTCTGCTATCAATCCTGGGTGATTTACGATCAGTGGCTTGGGTTTTTAGTATCAATTCATTTCATTAATGTGTGCATAATTTTCCTTGGATCCATTTTTATATCATCTTTTTGATCTTACAGAATCTCAGACATAACTCAATGATGATGAAAAATCTTTAATTAGAAGATAGTATAATATGGAGTCTGGCAGTGAACATGTGGACAGATGGGTTTGTCCAAATGACAGAAACTTGGCTCTCAGAGGAAGGTAAATCAATAACTGAGTTGTGGTGCATGATTCTCGTTGAAACTCACAATATATTTATTTTCTAAAGAATTCTTTAGGAAAGACCTGTGATGTATAAAAACCTTCCAATATTCTTATATTGAGTTGTTAGCAGCTGTAGCAATAAATTAGAACTCCTGAATTTGACTTCTGGATGGAAAGAAGTCTTTCTATTGATCATATGTAATCCTCATTACTTTTCCATTACAGATTAGACACAGGATGGTCAACTTTTCCAGATAATGTTTATAAAAGAAGCTATGTGGCTGCAATTTCTGATGAGGAACAAGAAAGGATAATCAAAGTTCTACGAGAAGCATCTGAGATAGAAGAGAAAGAACAGGAAAGAATTGGGTACTATGCAACTTATGTTATACAATACATGCATTCCATACACATAAAAGAATGCTTAGCAACTCTTGAGGAAATTGTTATTTTTAGTTGTTTCCACATCCTTTTGCATGATGTAACATTTCTTATATCAAAATTCTTAAAAATTTTTGTCATGTCAGTGTATGCAATGCCTCTACTGTTTACAGTACATTCCTTGCACACAGTATAGCAAGAATTCTTTCACATTTTGATAAGAGTTCTTCAGCAAGATAAAAGGTTGTAAATTTTCCTAAACAAGAATTCTCAAGCAGGAAAACCATCTGTATGTGAGCAAGGCATGTACGGAAACAATGTATATAAAATGGGAAGTTTTGTTAAGATACAAAGTGTTCTGATTTCTCCTTTGTAAATTGTAACACCTTCAACGTTTACTGAAAAGGAAGCATGTTCACACTCTCTGGTCCTGATTGGCTGATTAAACAAAGCAGTAATTTTGCTTTCAAACATCGTGTTTCTTTCAAAATGACTCACCTCAAGAAAATCTGGTGTATTGATTTTTACAGGTACCTTGTGGATAAAGTGAGCAACCTAAAAGCAAGTATAATTGGTGATGGACAAGTTTCTTGCCTTGTCTGCGGAACAAAGAAAGGTCCATTAAAGCCCTGTAATGTTTGCTCAAGAGTAAGTATTCAGTTTGTTGCAATGCATGGTACCCAGCGGATACAGTCATAGGTATAGCATCAGCACTGTTTTCTTGCCTAATAATTTTCAGGAATTTCCTGAAAATTCTTGCTCCTTGGTATTTTTGCATTCGTCCATACAATTCAAGAATCCCAATGCAGTTGAAGCATTCCTGAATCATTTCTTGGGAATTCTATAACGTTGGTGGACACAAGGCCTGTACGTTATACATTTCTAAAATCAAATTCAGGCATTCCTAATCAGTGGTGGCACCAGCTTAAAAAAATTGAAAGACATCTGGGGTAGGATTGTGGCATCCCCAATAAATTTTATGTTATCTTTCAAAAATTTTTGCCAATTTTTGGAATCTTGGAGGGACATGTCGCCTCAAGCCCTCCTTGGTGCCACCATTGTCTCTATCTCAATAGTAGTAAGTTTTTAGTGATCTTCATTAGGTGAACTTACTGGCTTTTCTGGTTGAGATTCCTTCCTTCTTCACATTTTGCAGCAGCCAATTCATTTTATTTTTATTCACGGTAGAAAAAATCCTGAATCAATGCCCAGTTATTGGTCTTGAAGTTAAAGTTCTCTTTTTTATTTTGTCCTCAATTATTTTTGATATTTTAATTTCGTATCAGGGTGTATGTCCAAAATGCACAATAGAAACAACAGATGCCAACTCATCAAAGCAAATATTCTGTGTGATTTGTTGGGAAGAAAGAGAGGTCTGTCTTGTCTGCTTTTCTGCTAAACTATTTGATTATTCTTCTCCCCTAGGCCTGTCCATCGATTGACATTTTACTAATCGATTAATCGCTAGCAAAATGTCTGATTAATTGATTAATTGTACAACATATGACATCATCATGACATCATTATTTCATCTCAAATTTTTACGTAAATCACCACAAACGGAGTAAATTTGAGTGAAGGTTAAAGAAAAAGAGAACGAAAATTGTAAAGCAATAACTGAAAAGGCCAACAACCAAATATCTGCAACCATTAATCGAATAATTGGCACTCTTCCATTAATCAGTTAGGCCAAATGCTATTCGATTAATCAGAACTCCTTCGATTATTCCATTAATCAAAGGTTGATGGACAGGCCTATCATGGATAGATTTTTATTCATCTATCATGGATAGATTTTTATCCATCTATCATGGGTAGATTTTTATTCATCTGTTATGAACAGATTTTTATTCATCTATCATGGATAGATTTTTATTCATCTATCATGGATATATTTTTATTCATCTGTTATGAACAGATTTTTATTCATCTGTTATGAACAGATTTTTATTCATCTGTTATGAACAGATTTTTATTCATCTGTTATGAACAGATTTTTATTCATCTATCATGGATAGATTTTTATTCATCTATCATGGATAGATTTTTATTCATCTGTTATGAACAGATTTTTATTCATCTGTTATGAACAGATTTTTATCCATCTATCATGGATAGATTTTTATTCATCTGTTATGAACAGATTTTTATTCATCTGTTATGAACAGATTTTTATTCATCTGTTATGAACAGATTTTTATCCATCTATCATGGATAGATTTTTATTCATCTGTTATGAACAGATTTTTATTCATCTGTTATGAACAGATTTTTATTCATCTATCATGGATAGATTTTTATTAATCTGTCATGGATAGATTTTTATTAATCTGTCATGGATAGATTTTTATTAATCTATCATGGATAGATTTTTATTCATCTGTCATGGATAGATTTTTATTCATCTATCATGGATAGATTTTTATTCATCTGTTATGAACAGATTTTTATTCATCTGTTATGAACAGATTTTTATTCATCTATCATGGATAGATTTTTATTCATCTATCATGGATATATTTTTATTCATCTGTTATGAACAGATTTTTATTCATCTGTTATGAACAGATTTTTATTCATCTATCATGGATAGATTTTTATTCATCTATCATGGATATATTTTTATTCATCTGTTATGAACAGATTTTTATTCATCTGTTATGAACAGATTTTTATTCATCTGTTATGAACAGATTTTTATTCATCTGTTATGAACAGATTTTTATTCATCTATCATGGATAGATTTTTATTCATCTATCATGGATAGATTTGTATTCATCTGTTATGAACAGATTTTTATTCATCTGTTATGAACAGATTTTTATCCATCTATCATGGATAGATTTTTATTCATCTGTTATGAACAGATTTTTATTCATCTGTTATGAACAGATTTTTATTCATCTGTTATGAACAGATTTTTATCCATCTATCATGGATAGATTTTTATTCATCTGTTATGAACAGATTTTTATTCATCTGTTATGAACAGATTTTTATTCATCTATCATGGATAGATTTTTATTAATCTGTCATGGATAGATTTTTATTAATCTGTCATGGATAGATTTTTATTAATCTATCATGGATAGATTTTTATTCATCTGTCATTGATAGATTTTTATTCATCTATCATGGATAGATTTTTATTCATCTGTTATGAACAGATTTTTATTCATCTGTTATGAACAGATTTTTATTCATCTATCATGGATAGATTTTTATTCATCTATCATGGATAGATTTTTATTCATCTATCATGGATAGATTTTTATTAATCTGTCATGGATAGATTTTTGTTAATCTGTCATGGATAGATTTTTATTAATCTATCATGGATAGATTTTTATATATAGAGGAGTATCGCCCTTTTGGAACACTCTGTTGAACTAAGTAGATTTTTGTAATTTTAGTTATAATTGCAAGACAATGCTTACCGTTGTTTTAATACTTTGCTATTCACATCATCTTTTTAAAAGCAACGTGTCTGATTGTCGCTCCATCTTTCCATGATATTAGTTTTAGTGCCGTGAGGTCTGACCGGCCTAATGTCCAGCATTCGCCCATTTGGAACGCGGGCAAAATTGTTGCGAGCGCCTTATGTGAAGCATGAAAAGCCAATACTAATTTAATTGATGCGCAACATGAAAAGGCTATTATTTCTTCATGATCTTACCCCTCCCCCTTACCACCCTCAAGTTCTTGGAAACATGCTTTTGATATTCCAACATCTCACGTTGCCTCCACCCAGTTTCCTACGTAGAAATGACGTTTGAGCATGTGACACAACAGGAAGTCACCTGGAAGGCTCGAGCGGTCACAGATGCACCATAAGGGCGGCTTAGGCCAGTCAGAGTGGCTGTAAAATTAACACATCCGGTTCCTGAACTGTTCAAGCAATTGTTCAGGATCCCGCTTAGTTTTCATTTCGAAGGCTAAATGTCAACAACCAGGCCATGCAGGTTTACTTATTGCCGAAAAATTTCAACGAATGGAGTAAATAGAAAACAGACTTGTAGAAAGGCAGCTTGAAAAAATGAAGACACTTACGCATTCATTTCAGGTCGGTATTTTATCTTCAATTTGCGAAGCAATGAAAAGAAATATAACCACAAATACAAATGACAACGAAGAAGATGGCGTCACCAAACCGTTTTCGCGCGCTTTTTGCAAGAAACTAGGCCAAGGCCCCGGCCATAGCGAAGTTTTGCTGTGTATTCAAATGTGTCTTTATTCGAGAGTGTTCCAAAAGGGCGATACTCCTCTAGATGTCAAAATATTGTTTGATTTAAATTCTTGTTGGAATTGCTAAATGGTCTATGGTGCTGAAGTATAACTGACTTTGAATAGTTTTTGCTGAGGAATTACATACTTTAAATCATTTAATGATTCTGCAGTAAAGTAGAAAGCACAGTGGTAATTTCACAAAGTCATGATGTAGTTAAATGTAACTAAATTATCGTTATGACTCACACAAGAAATTTAGAAAGGGTTTGTGCAAGGGTAAAAGTTTACATTTGCAAAGAGGAAAACATCTCAAAATAGCCGTTCAAATTGATGTTCCACATGTGCTGCAAACAATTGATGATCAAAGAAGTGCTGTGTCTGAGTTTTTTTTTGTTCTATTTACAGAGAAGTCTATTTGCTATTGCATGCTCTCTTTAAGAAAGCCTTCTTTTTCACTTGCAGTTATGGAAGAAATCAGGTGCATGGTTTTTAAAATCAATGCCAAATTACATCACACCAGAAGAGAGAATGGCCAGAATGGTATGATGTTATAAATGCTCTATATATTTACTTCATTAGTTTTCATCATAACAACACTGTTTCCAAATGTCTCCACGGTGTATCCCAAAAATATTCCCCCATTTGCGTGGCTGCTGTGGAGGGAGCTGCATTTTCTATTGTCCTGTTCTTGAAACAGTTGTATTGGATGGTCTTCAAATTCCCCTCAACTTTGTCATCTGAAATATTTATTTTACAAATTTTTCGTTGTGATGTATCCTATTAGATCCCTAACATTTAATTATTTTGTTTTCAGGCATCAGAAGGATATGATTCATGTGGCAATGGCCAAAGATCAACTTTAGATCCTCGAGCTTCACTCACACCATCTATCCGACGTCCTTCTTTCTTCACTGAAGATGGTGAGCAATTTTCCGGTTTTTATAAAGTCATGTTGAATCGTTCTTCCTAAAATTGAGTTTCATTTCTTGCACATTGCTGTTATGTAGTTAGGTTTCTAGCTGAAGCAAACCTTCTTCATCACTTGCAAAACAGCGTCAAGAATTTTGCATAAAAGTACATTTGTCATTTATTGTGCCTATTTTACTGATTTGTTTATTTTTCTTATTTTAAATTAATTCATCAGAAGGGCTTGGAAGTGTGGAAGGACCACTTTGACAGTTGTCTTTACACTGTTTCTAACTATAGGCATTCATAAATTCTTTTGATCGTGTATCATTATTTAATCAATGATTTTTGATCCATGATCTGCGATTGGTGATTGATGATCCCATCGTTTGCAGATATATCAGACGAATCAAGTGAATCAGAATCAGAAGATGATATATCAAGTCATCATGATGTAATGTCATCAGCCTACAGGACTTCGCCGGTAGGATTCAATCTGGGAATCGACGTCAGTGAAACTTCCAAAGGTATGACATTGAGATACTTCGTATCTGAAAGGCAGATAATATTTTAGGCCACTTTATTTCTTTAACGTAGTATTGTAAACAAATCCAGTGAAGCAGATATTTTGTGAAAGCTTCCTTAAAATCTCTTGTAAGAATTAAGAATATGCCTGGACTTGAATACAATTGAAATGAATCAAAAGATTATTAAGTGGAGAATACATTTTCTAACTTTGAAGTTCATTTCTCAAAATGTCTTTCTCGTATTTCTAAATTGTTACGTAAGTTGTTAATTGCTTATTTCCGCTTTATGTTTGAACCGTTTTATACCATTAAGTCCTTGTAAAAGTTACGAGAAAATGATCAAAATTCTCAAACAGCATAGCTTTCAGGCTATGCCAAGCTTTTCATTCGTCCCATTGTAAGCTTATTTACAGTTTAATGCAAATAGATTTCTTTCAGGGGCTATTACCTCATTTCTCATTGGTGAGGGTGAAGATGAAGTCGCGGTTTTTAGCGCCAAGCGCCGGGATCGCAGAAGTAGCTAAGCGTTAATCGAATCCGCAACCCCTTGTCATGACGGTCAAGTGGCGGGGCCTTACCAGGTATTGAACCAATTCCGCCTGACTGTTCTGGCTGCAAAGTCAGAGGATTACACCACTGTCCCACAACACCGTTATTGGTCCATTGGCTGTTTCTGTTATGCAACAGATCCTTCCTTATTTTGATGACAACTCTTTTCTTTCTTTTTTCAGAAATCCCTCGTTCAGTCACACCACCGGAAATAGCCTTACCCCCGGACAGTCCGGATTTTGCAAAGCCCAAAGCGAAGTCATTTACAAATGGCGTTGATCAAGTTGATGGCTCGGAATCTCCGAATTCTCTCAGTCCATCCATGCGTCCGCGTACTACCAGTGGATTGTCGGAAGGCAAAAGGAAACTTGCTCTTAAATTCCGGAAGAAAAATAAACCAGATGGACGGTCCGGAAGTCCGAAGTCGGATTTGGCTTCACAAAAAAGCAAAAGCGAAGAAGATATTGATGAAATATTTAAAAGTTATGAGCAGCAAAACGGAGAAGGGGAAAGACAACAGAGAGAAAATGATTTTGGTATGAGTTTTTGGTTTAGTATTCTTGCGAAATTTTCCAATAAATTTTCTGTTTTTCTGTGATGGTTGATGATAAGAGTTACTGGGAAATGTTCGTGCCCCCTTGTGAATGTTTGGTATCAGTGTGTTGTTTATTTCATTAAAATAGCAATATTTCATGATTAAAGCAATAACTTTGGGCCACACAGATTGTGAAATATCATTGCTTCGTTGACTGTTGTCAAGTTTGTTACGTACTGTAGAACAGGTTTGTTGTTGATGGTTATTCAGATAAGCCTACAGGTTGGTACTTGGATAAATATGTTCATTTGAATTCGCCTTGAGTTTTCTCACCCGAATGAAACAGGCAAAAGCCTTTCTAGGAAGAAGCAAGTAGTTGTTACTGTTGACTTTTAAGATTAGCCTCAAATCATCTATGTAGTGCCAGACTATGGTTTTAACGAAGTGAAAGGATATCTTTTGCTTGAAGTCATGATTGCTGATAATAAGAAACTTGTTAATTAATTCCATATATCATATCATTCAATGTCTTGACGTTACTTCAGTGACCTATCTAATGAGATTTGTGATGGTAGTCACCGAAATACAGGTGTCTTGATAGAAATGGGATTGTTTATTTGAATAATTTGATTGTTGGTGCCTTGCCGCTTTAAAAACCAAACACAATATTGTTCAGCCATCATTACTGCTCTTCTAGTTGCTTAAAAGCTCTACATTTAACAGATATTCACGAGTTTTTATTTCTCCTCGCAGGACCTTTAGGGATGCTTGAATTCACTCTTCAATATGATTCAAATACGTTGGAACTCCTTGTCATCGTGCATTGTGGAAAGGTATCTGCAAAGCTTTTCATTATTTGCAATCAAAAATATTTATTCATTTGTTTGGCTATTGATTTCGATCACGATGATAAACGTTTGGCTCACTCTATTTTTGCTCGACAGAGAAACAATTTATATCACTAATATTGTTCGTGTTGATGCTTAAAGCAACTTAAATAATACAGTAAACTCCAACCTTCAAGAATCCCATTTTTTACCTCAGCTATTTATTTTCCCTTGATTACCCTGTTGTTGTCATATTGTTCTGGGATTGTTCTACCAAAATTTCACCGTCTGAGTTTTTTGCACAATGATTTCTCAAAGGTGGACTTTACTGTACTTATGAAAATTTCTCCAATTTTCATTTTGACAATGCTCTTCTTATTCACATTAATCTTTTTTGTTGTTTTAATAGGGTCTGAAAGCAATGGATCATGGGAGATCATCTGACCCTTATGTAAAAACACATTTATTACCTGGTGCATCAAAGGTAAACAAAGTCCTAATGTCTTTTTTCGGAAACATTACTCTTGAATTAAGAGTTTTTCGAATACAGAATACGTTGTAATTTTGAAAATATTTGCGATTTTGGAAAAGTCAAAGGAAGAACGATAGATAGGGAGTTAAAATTTCTTACAAGCGATTCAATTTAAAAGGAGTAAAGTCATCGTATTTTACACCCACCTTTTTACTAGATTTATACCATTTCGCTCGTTGCTTCCCTGCGTTCATTGATTTGCTGGTATGACTTGGTCAATAGGGACTCATGTTACTCTTGAAATGTGCCCACTTTTTAAAAATGGCCTGAACTAGCAGAGTTCTGGTACACTCAACAAGATCGCTTCAAAGTCTAATCTTAAGAGCTTGAACATTGAAAAGGAAACTTGTGTTACAATGATGTTTTTCTGACCTGCAAATCGCAAATTGCGTACTTTTCAGCAGTAATTTTCCTCTGTAGTAACAAAAAGGATCCATCGCAGCCGCGAGAAATTTAGGCCTCATCAACCGCTCTTTGTATGCAACAACAACAAGTCTAAATAGCGCCTCCTGATTGGTTAAAAACTGAATTCTAGTAATTTTGGCCTACTTTTTAAGAGTGATATTATGAGTCCCTAGTGACCAAATGATATCAGCAAATCAAAGAACGCAGGGAAACAAGGGATGAACAGGCATAAGTCTACATTTTTACACCGATTGCAATATTTGGACTGTATTCTTTGCAAGCCTGTATTCATAAGATTAACTTCTCCACAGCTATATATCAAACAATTATTGCTAAATCGAACATATTCTTTTTATCCGATTTTCAGTGCTGTATTTTGAGACATGTTGTTGGATTTTTAGAATCAATGAATGACACTATATCAGGGGTACTTGAAATAATGAAGGTAAATATCAACAGACATGAATTATAAATAAATTCATCAAGTTTGAATAAATTTCGTTTGTTTGTTGACAGTCAACAAAAAAGAGAACACAGACCGTCATCAAGGATCTGAATCCAATCTTTAATGAAACTTTGATCTACCATGGTGTCAGTGAAAAAGAAATCGCTCATAAAACCCTCAGGTATGCAACTTTTCAAATCATGTTTTTGTTTTTTGCTGTTTTTCTATTTGTTTTGAGTGGGCTTTGTCAGGATTTCTAGCTACTGAAAGCTAATTTAGGCCCACTGTGCATGCCGCATCCAGGGCATGGGAGCCCTAGTTTAACGTCCCTCCCGAAGGACAACGAGGTGAATTGTCAGGTCAGGCCTCCGATGTCAACCATCCGGAGTTTGACCTCAGTCGACCGAGCTTTACTTCAGTTACCTGACGAAAACTGTTTAAGCCACTCGGCTACTCACCCCGTGAACCTATCCTCCTTCGTTCATTTAATTGCTTGCTAAACGGCAAACGAATCTGTAAACATTTTTGTCTTAGGCACGTGTCCATTGTCTTCTGCAGTCTGTTTATAGCTTCATCAAAGCCATCAAAAGGTGACCTTTAACGATCATATCCTAGCAATCGTGAAAGACATGAATACTTGGTTCATATTTCTGTGAATTACAAACATCTTTCTTCAAAATGTCGCTTTCATTTTGGAAAGAAAACGGACAAACATTTTACATGAAGATTCCAAAAAAGATCTTCAAAATCGCCTTTTTGGCCGAAATTTTGAGGCACAACACCTTTGATTAATGTGTCAAATCTCATATGTTATTCATCATTGCATTTATTGCGATGGATTGATTTCAAGATAGATTCATTGATTAACTGATGTGGTGACTGGAATATTCTTTTTCCCTTGTAGGTTATCAGTAATGGATGAAAATAAATTATCGAGCAATGCATTCATTGGAGAAACTTGCGTCACACTGAAAACATTGAACAGCAGACCAGTACAAAGATTTAAGAGATTGCTTTCTGAACAATCAGATGTAAGTTATCCTGTTCCTTCTACATTTTTTTGCAGAAGTCATTTGTGTTCTTTTTGGAAAGTGCTACTCCATGTCTGGTTTTATGATATAAATCTTCATACAGACTGGAGTTTGAACTATTTCTAGTAAGATATGTGAAATGTGAACTCAATAAAAAAAGTTGTCCCGCAGTCCATGTTTTTTTAACACTTCACAAAATACACCACAACGACATCAATTAATGATTGCGCTAATTATCGTTTCCAGGAAATTGTGACTATATTCTTTCTGAACCCGATGATGAATCGACCAATCATGGCCTACGAAGACTCTGTTTCAGCTGAATTGAGCAGTGTGCTTTTGCTGCCATTTTATGAAATTATCTTGATCCTTAAATCTGGATAAAATACTCGACGAGTTTGAGTACATGAACGGCAGAACTTGTACCAATAGGAAATACGGGGAGCGTGAAAGAGCAAGATTTGCTGAAGAAAACGAAAGAAAGGGAGTTTTCAAAATCCACGATCTCCGACATCTTGCTAACATGGCGCTTAAGAGAAGGAGGGAAAGAGAAATCTTGATTTGATGTCCCTTTATTTTCAGGAACACACATATGAAGAACTAGTGGAAATGGATGACAGTCCGGGTCGCATCGAATTGGCGCTGCATTATTTATCAAAACAACATAAACTTGTTGTTGGTATCATAAGATGTGCTGGATTGAAGGCAATGGACCCAAATGGATATTCAGATCCTTATGTTAAGTGGTATGCTTTTTTCTTAATCCATGCAGCAAGGGTGAATTTTGTGAAGCAAAGAATACAGTTCATTTTACAGCGAAAACCCAATAAATAGAAACCACTGCTTTCAAAACAGAATTTTTAGTTCTCCATAAAAATATATAGATAGAAGTTTGTCATAAAGGAATGCCATTTCTAAACAGATCCAGCCTATTTTACACGTTATTCTTGTAACACAAAGTGATATGGCAGCCTGAAGAATAGACTTTGGATCTTCAATGCAGCCGACCACAATGTTTTGCTTTCTCTGTTTATATTTATTCTATTAAGTGCTCTCGAGTTGTGAAATCTGTTGAAAGCAAATCGCTTTGTCCTTTAAGAAACCTAAATCTTTGTTTTAAGATTTGCCCTTTTTAAATCCTTACTATTTCTGTCTTTACCCATACGTACGTTTTCTCGAAGGCAGAAAGAGTTACCACCATTTGGAAAATATCGAACACAGTACGTTTCCTTTCTTTGAAAAATAAGAATGGAGCTAAGTTGGGGTAATCTAGAAAATAGAAATAGGACAAAGGAAACCTACACACACTATCGTTCCTGCAGCTGAACAGTATCACATACTATAGACTTTTTTAAACTTGCATATCACATCTTGAGTTAGCCGTTGATCTCCATCAACTAACTTTAAAACCTTTGAATAACAAAGAATTTAATGCAAGTCCTAAGTTGAAAACCAACTTGTTTCAATCAGTTGATTTTATTCAAGTTCTGCTTCAATCGCTGTTAGTTCAAGGCGCAAGGAAAGGAACTGCCTTCCCTAGCAATTCAAATATTTAATGTGATAAAATTTCTTGTATATTCGTACTTTTTGTTTCAGTTATTTGCTTCCTGACCCAAAGAAGAAATCGAAACGAAAAACTCTCATCAAGAAAAAGACTTTGAATCCTGAATTTAATGAGGTAAATGTTTTGTTTCCACACATATTTCTGTCCTGATTTATGTATTGATTTTCAAATTTCAAATTCTATTCTTTCAATTATCACATCTGCTACAGTAATGGTGAACCTACCAATTTAGAATTGGTCCATCTTTTATTTCATGAGGCGTTTCATTTCCGCTGAACATGAAAATATTTCATCATTTGATGCACTGTGTATTACAGTTTTCTTGCTCAGTAGTTCCCACAGGTGTTTTCCTCGATATGCAATTTTTTGATGCCACTTACCGTTTTTCTTAGGAATTCATATACGAGATTGCACACAATGATCTAGCAAAGAGATCTCTCTGTATAACTGTGTGGGATCATGATGTGGGCACGAGAAACGACTTTATTGGTAAGTTTGGAAAAAAATTATTAATTTGAAAATTCCTGTAAATGGTGAACATTTGTTTTTGAAGGATTCCTCTCTCAGTTGTGCAAAATGCATGGGGTGATTTTATTGGGGTCTTCTCAACTTTTGTGTAATTTGCCGTAAGATTTAAGCCAAAAATCTCAACTTGCAGTTCATTACAAGCAGCCATCTCCCCTCTGCCCCCTCTCTGTTCAATTAACCTGCAACCATGTGAGCTTAGCTTTACAATGCAGTCCTCCTGCCCACTCCCCGCCCCAGTCCCCTCTTTACAACTTCGTATCAATTCAATTCAATTTGGGCGTTTGGAACATTGGGTTTAGTAATGTGCAGTAAAGATTGTTGAGTGCGACTAGTCTTATTACTTTTATTTGCCACTCTGGCTATTATCATCGTTTCCAAACAGAAAATTCTATTTGCAGCTTTACTGACCAAGACCCACATCTTAAAGGGCCTCCTTTGCGAAATTGTAATCAAATCTGTTAACACCATAGTGTTAGGCACTAGTCCACTCTTTTCTGCAGTTTTGTTGGCTTCACGTTTTGTTGGCTTCACCCAGTTTAGCCACCAAATAGTAAACGTCAAAAATATGAAGGAAGAAGATTTTCTTCCAAACAGCGCTTTCATTTTGAAAAAAGGGTGAAAAGTTTATGTGATATTGCCTTTTAAAAAGTGCAAAAACAGCATTTTGACAAAAATGTTGAGACGGAGCCCCGGCAAAGCGAAATCATATTGACTAAATGCGATGCAATTACATAGAAATGACAGAACAGAAACCGCATACGCATACGCGAAAACTCGTAACTTTGAGTCTCCTTAGCTCCCTGCAACAGATCCCAAAATTCGGCAACACTTCATTTCTTGTTCCTTAGATTTATCATTCGAAAAAGCTTATCTATCCAAATACTTCCTTGTCTCAGATTACTCGATGACGTCATTTTACGCATTTTCTGGTGTGTCCATACAAATATATAACTTTTTTCTACTTGCTGCAGTATTTCTAAGAGGATATACCAGTTTCGTTGTCATTTACAAATTTTGAACCGGTCACTTCTGGTTGATATGTTCACACTCAGCGTTGTAATTTGAAGTTTAACAGTTAGATTTCTTTTGATAGGATCGGTTTCACTTGGTATAAAGGCGAGTGGTGAAGCTTTGAAACATTGGTTTGAAACTTTGAAAACATCGGACAGAAAGGTAACGCGTTGGCACACGTTGTCATCGTATTTGCCAACTGAAATGGAGGACGAAGATTAAATTTATTTCCTTTTTGGAAATTCATTTTTCCAGAAAATTGTTTTGAAATTGGCATTTTGCGAATACGGTTTTACAAATAATTATACCTCGTTAGGAGGTAGTTCCCATAAATTGACATCCATATCCAGATGCTTCGGTTGGGGAAGTTTCGAGTAAAAATCTGGGCAACAAGTCTTCAGACACTTTCTGAAATTCGGAAAAAGTTTCCTTTTGGCAGTCCATTGATCAATCTTTTCGCCTAAATTGGTTTTTCATTGTGTAAGATTAGCCTAATTTAGCCAAAGATTGGTGCTAAATGCTTTATCGTATGCAAGGAACTTACCCAAAAATATTTTCGGACGCTTTTAAAGGTAATTCGGAAAAGAGTATCTCGGAGAAAATATTGTTGAAAGCTTCGATTGTCCAAAACTTTTGGATTTTGATATAAGTTTGACTTTCTAACTGTGTTAGCTTTGTAATTTAAGTCTGTCTCGAATTAGATGTTACGTGAAAATTCCACGATTAAAGACAGTTCAAGTATTTTACATGATTTATTCTGCGTTATCGCAAATCCCAAATGACATGTTATTTGAGTCAGACTTTGAGGTTTATAGGACAAAAAGATTCCATAAGTACAAAGAGTTAAACCGGCATGACAGCATTTTTATATTTTCCCTGTTGACCTTTTTGTTTTAGTCGAACTACAGTCTTCTTTTGATTGATTTTGATTTGAAATCTATTCATCAATGAACCTTAAGATTTAAATAAATCCTACTATTTCTGAGTTCAGAGATTTTTCAGTTTGCTCCACATTCCTGTCTTCTACTATAAACTTGGTAAGAATTATAACTAGAAGCTTTATATAGAGAAGTTGGACGACAAAAAATACTAAGGTTTCTGATGAGGACACGAGTCCGAAATGCCTCAGTGTGTTAAACCTTCGTATTTTTTGTCGTCCAACCTCTTCTCCTGTATATCATTATTTATCCTCGATAGTTCATTCAATTATATTTCAACACGATGCCCGTTCAATTAAGATTTATGAAGCTAACCAATAAAAGTATGCTGTTACTCCATTCTATCATGAATGGCTTTACACATTTACATTTTCATCAAGTGCACAGAATTTTACGTTATCATAAGCAAGTTATTTTGTTAAACATCCAACATTTTATGAGTAAATTTATTGAAGTAGATCAAGAATAATTTACAATTTTAGTTGATTCATTTACAATGTAATAATGATTTCTTACATACACAATCTTTCTATAAGTTTTGTTAGTATTTTACATGATTAATGACACGGACAATTTCACTTTGTTTTACAAGGGACCATCCGAATTGATCGGTAAACTTTCGCCTCGATGTAAGAGAAATATCTTACATAGTAGCATGGAGTGGTAAGACACCCGACAACACCGCTTTAATATCGGCAGTTGGATGTTAAAACATTTGCGTGGCTTTTTGCCAAAAATATGAACGTTTTGATTGAAGATTTAGAAAAAAGTATCCTTTTAGAAAAATGTATCCTTTTAGAAAAATGTATCCTTTTAGACCGATATTTGGTCGTTCTTCGCTGTACAGCCGAATTCACTTGGTAAATACAGGTTATTTTATAAGAAGCTAGTTTATAAGAAACTAGTACAAAGACGGCCAAAACTTTAAGAAACTCTAGTACTAAGTCTGAGAAGTATCAAGAAACTTTCATAAGTCACACGCAGGGATATCATGGCCAGTATTTCGTTTAAAAACTTGTTTCTTGAGTTTGTTAACTAACTATTTATATTTTGAACGTAACAGTACGCTGTTTATTCAGTTTATCCCTACCGAATGTTTTCATTGCCAAGAAATATATCTTCAGCAGTATAAGAGACTTTATTGACAATTCATGCATTCACGAGTGAGGAACAATTTAAGAAACTTTTAGTACCAAAATAGACAAATTTTCATGTTGAATTAAGAAGCTTTTAGTACTATGGCCGGATCCAAATTTCTTATTAAAGAAAAATACCTCCAAAATTGCAGCATCTGAATACAAACTTGCTTGTGTAAATTTCTTTCGTCAGAATGCACATGAAAAATAGCGGACAATTCGGACGATCTTTAATGATAATAGACCATTTCTCAGTAGAATGCAAAGGCGTTGTTCATAGGATCGGTATCGTATGGGCGTTTCAAACAAGGTCCTTGTTGGTATTGTATTGGCGTTTCAAAATCGGATTCGAATTCCCGTAGGTGTTTTGTGAACAGTGCCTTCGCATAGAACTTTCAGCTATTCGAAAAAAGAATCTGAATCGAACGATATTTTAGTACTTGTATTATGATTTTCGAATGTGCACAAAACCGATTGAAGCTCTCAATCGGATACTTCGAATAAAAACATATAAATACTATTGCTGGACCGTTTCTAGCTTTCGATAACTCTTTTGTAGAATAAGTACAGGACAACTTTTTCCAAGGGAAGAGGTTGGGTAACTGCGGAATGATTTATTAGTCTTTTGTGTTCGGATGATTTTAGTTCGTAATTTTAGTTAGAAGTATGGTATTTTAGTATCTTAAAGTGTAATTCGCTTATGCATATTTTGATGAATAATTTTTGAATAATTAACCCTTGTCGGTTGTATTGTAATTAGAATGATTGTAATAAATTGGGTAACAAGAATATTACTTCATTTGTCTCCATGTCCAGTTCGATATCAGATGTAGAGTACCAAAATAGTCAAAACGTTTGGATAAGATTGGTGCACAGAATTCACATTTGGGCGAGAGGGATTTTTCAAAATTGTGATAGTTCAAATGCATGTACACTTCTCCGCGCTCCAGAGTAGGATCAACAGTTGTACGAATACGGCGGTGTGACGTCATTAATTATGGTCATCCTCAATGTGAAGGCGAGGCTGCAACACGAATACAATGATTTAGGCCCATTTTCCAGGTGACTAAAGTCCAGACTTTGCTATCCGAAGGTATAATTTGGAAAGTCAGCTTTGTTGCTTGCTGATTGGAATTGATATCAAAGCGAATTATCATTAAAGGAAGATGGATGCAATTGATAGCTCACAAGTTATTTCAATCGCAGCCTTGACAATATTTTTTGGCGCGTTTATTTTAGCCATTTTTGTTGTATTTAACAAGAAAAAGGACAATGGTGAAACAAAGGAGCAAGATGAAGATAAGAGTGAAGTAAATGACAGCAACGAGAAAGCAACTTCACAAGTATCAAGTAATGGCATCAAGAAGCCTCAAGCTAAAGAAAAGCACAAAGGCAAAGCAAAAGAGGCTGCATTTGCGCATCCTATGTTATTGACGACTTTGAAAGGACACACAGGAAGTCTTATGCAAATGGAATTCAGTAGATGTGGGAAATACTTAGGGTCTTGTTCAGAGGGTGAGAAATAATACTCAAGTTAGTCTGTGTGTAGAGCTTAAGGGCTTGAACCAGACTTGATAATTTGCATTTTGAACCGTTACAAAGTGATGCTGGGCAGCCAGTCTGTAGCAGCAGTGGTGGCATCAATGCAGGGCTAAGGGGCTACAGTCCCCCTGTTGGAAGAACCTTGCCCCCACCCGGGAGGAAATTTTGAGTGATTGTCGGAGAAGATTTGGCAAATGACACATGAAAACTGAGGGAAAACTGCCTTTTTTAGCCACTTCTGCCCCCTGTCTGAAGCCCCAGCCCCTCTGTCAGCAGATTTCCGGCACCGCCCCTGGCCTGATCTGCAGAGTATGGCAGTTCTTGATGAGATGTCACATGAGCAGGCCAATGAAGCAGTGGCATACTCGTATGCAAGGTCTTATGTAACAATTGCAAATGAAGGAATCAATGAGTGATTCATTGAAATTTGGAATAAAGGGCTGATCAATTGCAAAAGTTGTCAAAAAGTACAATTCTGTCATATTTTTGCTAAAACACGTTGGTTTGAAACCACTTCCGAATGTCATTCATCAATGGATTCATGAAAAAGTTACTTGAAGGAAGCAATGTAAGGGAATGATCTGCTAACTTTTTTTCAAACTTGTATTGAGGAAAAATCAGACAGTGCAACTATATTCATATCTAATTTTGAATTTCTTTTTGCAGATAGAACAATAAGATTATGGGCATCCAAGGAATTTAATGAAAAAGATCACAAGTAAGAAATTCCTTTTACTTTTCATTTTAAATAAACAGATTTGTTGAATCTCTTGATGCAATTTTGGCTAAATTCATCCTTCATGTTGATTCTGCAAACATTTTTTTTTCATGTTGGGAAAGTCTTTTAACTGTCATAAATTTTCTTTTTTTGTAGATACATCAGAGTTAATGTTGATTTAGATCATGCAACTGCAGTTTCCTTTAGCCCAGATTCAAGGTATATATATTCTTGTTGATTTTTTATTTTCCATTTCTTTACTACATGGCAGACATTGTGTATGATAAGACCATTTCATCTTAAAAAATCTTCAGAATTCTCAGGAAAATTTATGGTTTCTTTTTAAAAATCATTGGTATTTTTCAACATCATAGCTCTCAAGAAATTTTGTTAGATCTTGAAAATTTTAAAAATTCTTATCCACAAGGTACTTTCAATGTATATGGTTCTCAAAAAATTTTTCCTGCTGACAACTTTCTCAGAACGTAGGAAGAATCTAAGCATGGATAAGCCTTTGATAGAAATAACCATACAAAGATGATAAACCTTGACACATGACTCTTGCACCATATTTGAATAGGTTACCTTCATCAGCAGGAAATACTGATATCAGGTAGGCAACAATTTGACTGCAAGTGGCTTGAACCACCTTCATATTCACTTTTATTCTAAATCATTGAATTCTCTTGTAAACTGTAAGATGTAAATGTTTCAACAGGGCCTTCATTGCATCATTGTCTGTAGATAACACAATCAGAGTTTTCAAAATTACAAGGAAAAAAGATGTAAATGCCCCAGCTGTTGTTTTGGCTGAATCAGAAAATTTTCCAAAAGTCCACAAAGCAGAAATTTTGAATGTTGCAATTTCATCAACTGGAAAATTCATCATGTCTGCAAGCAAAGATACAACTATCATTATCTGGACACTGAAAGGTAATTTTTTGATCAATTTATCTTGTGGGGATGGCAGTTTGACACTTGTGACTATTGTCCATATGAATCAAAATGCAGCTCAAGATTGTCAAATTATCAGACAAATTTTCATCATCAAATTATCTGGCAAATTTCTGATGCATATTTGCATATTCTTTATGAAGGAGAACTTGTTTATTCAATTTATAAGCACATTATGATAAGAATTCACAATTACAATGGAATGTTCATGAATTCATTTTGAATTCATCATTTTTTCTCAGACTAAAAATATATTTTTCTAGATGATATCATTGTTTCATTGCCTTTTCAGATTCTTTGTCTGATCTCATCTCATCTACAAGAACCAGTAGGATTACAAAGCATTAAGTACTTTTGAAGCTTTCACTACATTTGTGTTTCTTTCAAAATCACAATATGATACTTCCCAGTCTTTGATTTTAGGTGAAGTTCTTGCAACAATAGATACCTTGCTAGTATACAACAATTATGCAACTGTATCTCCATGTGGTTCTCTGGTTGCAGCATCAGGTATTACTCATTATTCAAGTTATTATTATTTTTTATTACCTGAACGACGTTTCAAAAACGAGGCAATACAGAATCCCGCAACTCCTATTGGTTAATCGCACTATTCCCACAGGTTTCCCGTAGCCTTGTATAATACGATACAAGGACGCGTTTTTGTCACCACAGCAACTGCTTTAGGCCTATGAGATTTACAATAAAGTCAAACGACATGGCAGTAACAAAATGCGTTGATTTAATGATGTGAGTCAAGATGAGAAGCTATCAGGTAATAAAACTCATACTAACCGGTTTTGTTGCTGTACAGGAAAATATAAAGCCCTCGGTCTTAATGCACAGACCTCGCAAGCTCGGTCTGTACTTTTAAGACCTCGGGCTTTATATTTTCCTGTACAACAACAAAACCGGTTAGTATGCGCATAGCATTTATTATCCAAAAGTCCTTAACAAACTGAAGTTTCAATTGATTTTACTTTAGTTTAAAGCCAAAAACTCTACAAATTTTATTCATCTTTGCCTTTTTTACTAGGGTTTGCATCAGACATCAAGATGTGGCATATCGAGTTTCTTGACAAAGGAAATGGAAATTTTAAACAGGTTTGTTGGTATAACACAAGTTCAGGTATTGAATTTATTGCTTGAACCTGGCAATGTTTTGCATTAGCTATCTGATGAGATTCTGAGATTTAATGGAATGCTTTTGATGAAGCGCCTATTATCTTCTCCCTCTCTTCTGAAGTGAAGAATTTGACAAGATCCTGTTGAAGAAATAGAAAGACACTTGTGTTCAAATTTGCTTCATAATCTAAAAGGGATTTTAATGCTCATAATCAACAACTTCTTACAGTGCGCGCATTTGAAAGTACTAGGTGAGTCAAAAAAAGTTTACCTGTTGACGGGCTATGGAGTAAAAAGTATGTGACTGATATTCAAAATTCAGATGTTGATCTATAAGTCAAAGGCTAACTTAGAGGGGAAAATTTGTTTCGTAAAGTCATTCATCATTTCGGCCAAGAAATTAGGAAACCGTTAGTAGGAGCAAGTTTGGGAACAAGGATTCCTCATTCCATTCTGGTCCATAAGTTACCTGCTATTGAAATTAAAGTTCCATCTCTGAAACTTGCAATGTGAACTTAAATGCCACATAAATCATGGACAAGAACAGAAAATGTAATTCTTGATTCCCATACAAACCCCTCTCTAGGCATTTTTCTAATTTTTGGGTCTCGGAGATGTGTGATCTTACCAAACAAATTTTCCCATCTAAGTTAGCCTTTGACAGGTAGATTAACAGTATACTTTTGAACATCAGCTTCATACTCCTTATTTTGCAGCCTGCTAAAATTGTAAACTGTTTTTTGACTCACCCAGTACAGTAGTGGTAATGCAGCATGACAGTCATTTTTCTGAAGCATGTTTAAATGTTACTTTGTTTTGTTATTTTTAGGTTATTCGAGCACTTGAACTGAAAGGACATTCTGCAGCGGTGTATTCTTTTGCGTTCTCAACTGATTCAAAGAAGTAAGTCAAAGTTGTGACATTTTCAGATCATTTAGTTTCCTGCAAGACCAAAATTTAGAATATTAACCATACTTTATAAATAATCCAAGAGATGAATTAGCTTTGGTGACGATTGGAGACTGGATGTTAGCTGCTTATCATTCAAAGTAATTATTTTTTGAGAATCATGTTGTTCATTGAATTTTTTATTTCTTCCCAGGGTAGCATCTATTTCAAAGGATGGTACATGGAAATTATGGGATGTCGATGGTAAGCATATTTTCTCATAACAACTGCAGGTTGCTAGATGTCCTCATATAAGCGAAATTGTGAGCATCGTACTTTTAAGAAAATAGCCAATCAGATGAGGAACTACTGAAGTTTGCTAGTTTTTTTCATTTCACGTTGGCTGCAAAGGAGATGTGCATGTACGTATACACCCCCTGTGGTATCGTCTCGTCTTGTTCTGTTTCGAAAATAGTTGTCATTTATGATTGAAGTGTAAATTTGTCTCTTTTTGTGAATCCTTATTGGACCGAAATTGACGGTTGCACGGGCGGTGAGGGAAGTATCTACAAAGATTCATTGCGTTCTCCATACACAAATTCTGATCCTGCCAGTCCCGAATCCCTGATTTATTCGTGGGTAATCTTTCTCATTCATTGTGAGATGCATTTTGGGGCATGGTAAGAGATTCCAGTTGCATCACCTTTTGTTCAGTCGTCTTTCGCATTAATTGTAGAGTAACTTTTCTTTCCATAAGAGTTGTAATATAGTGTGGATATTGTGATCAAAAAGAGGTTCCATGAATTTGTTTAAAGCAGTCAACTGTTGCTTGATTTTAAGAGACTGCAGTGTCTGCATTGCATTATTTTGATAGCATTTTATTATTCTCTCATATCACAACCCATTGTTTATTACTTTACATCCACAGTAAACTACCAGAAAGGCCAAGATGCTTATCTTCTCTACACGTGCTCCTACGCAAACTTGTTTCCGGGCTCCCCAAGTTCTGACGCTGCCAAGATCTCCATTTCTCCCGATGGATTTACCGTTGCCATAGCAATTGGGAAATCAATCATTTTGATTGACACGCAGTCGAAGGAAAAGTCAGAGGTTTTACATGAAGTACATGGAGGTAAGAAAAATTTCAGTTTGAAGTAATTTTGTGATCATGGCTCGGCGGATTTCAATGAAAACGATGGTGCAATTACATTGCGTTGAAACGATGCCGGCGGAATTTGAAAACGATTAAACATGTGACAGATAGGCCTCGCGTGCATACGATAAAGCATAATTTTTCGCCAGCAGATTTTTAAAACGGAACTCTAACCGGCGCTCTTTTGAAAAAGCATTGTGTTAGCACTCGAAAGTGATGAAAACGGAAGGTTTTTGACGCTTTCAAAATGGAGCTGGTGAATTCTTAAGCTGTTAGTACATTTGTTTAGTGCCAATTGTTAGGAAGTTTGTAATGAGTTTGTTATGGCCCACCGAAATTGTTCCTGCATCATGGATATCTCCAATCAATTGATCAACATTCTCCTTTTTCACTTCTTCTCTTATGGCATTAAACGTTCTAGACGTTTTATTGAATGATTTGTAACTGTACATTTATCATAATCAATGTTTAGGCCCAAAAATTATTCATACCCATGCCAAGTTGAGAATGTTTTGAATCGATATATTTGTGGACTAATTTTAGTTCGATTGAAGTATATATGATTGTGAAAAAACGCTGAAAACAGTAGCACAAGAGACATTCCAAAGAGTACAATATTTTCGGAAATTGCTCCACTAGCAGAACGGTTCAAAAAGTACTCTGAATGTGACGTTGGTATGAATAATTTAGGGCTTAATTGTACTCTATTTCTAATTATCATAATTTACCTTATTTGATAGATACGATAAATTGTTTGGCATGGAGTCCAGATTCCCGTGAACTTGCGTCATCAGGTTTTTCTGATAGAACCATAAGAGTATGGCATAATCCTATTGGTATCAAAGCATTACTCAAAGATCTCAAACAGAAATTAACCAAAGTCAAAACCGACTCACATAAAGTAAGTGCTAAGTTTTGTTTTGTCGTTTGTAAGTTGATCATCTAAGACCCCTGTATATTCTTATGCCGTAAACTTTGCTCATCAAGGCTGTTGACCTAAATGACATCATCAGGTCAAAAGTACAGGGAAACTAGGGACTCCGGATTTGACAGTCGACAGCAATCTCATATTGCTAAACTACGGTGCACATAAGAGCTCTACCTTCTATTGTCGAAGATTAAATCATTAAACTCTTGCGGAACTACGATGTTATGCTGGTCTTTACAGTGTTACAACGTGGAGTAAAAGTATGTGCAGACTAGACCATTTGGTGTGCTTTGAAAGTCATGTTAACATCCTTTTGGAATTCAGATCCTTGCAGAATTTTCCATCACAAAGTGATTGATATAGTTTGACCACTATTTCCTTCATTTAAAACAACATCCCATCCAAATTTCAACAAAGCATATATGACCAAGTTTGTTCCCCCCAAAAACAAGACCACCACGTCGAAGTTTTCATCTTATATATAATTCGGAAAAATATTCGTATCAACGCGCTGTTTGATTCTGGTAAACAAGCAAAGAAATGACGAAATATTTTCCCGCCAAAAACTGTTTGATTTTGAGATCTGGGCTGGACAGAAAATTTGTTGTTTTGTTTCGAGGTTGATTGGTAATAGGACATTTCCGACGCCGTTTCAAGCCCTAATACATTCGTATCCCGAGTATAGATTAGCTCTCAACTTCATTTTTGCAAAGGCGAGATTCCTTCATCCTTGTTTAGCAGTAATACTATTATCATAAACCACGAACATTATTGGCTGATATGAAACACAAGCTGTGGCGATTAAAATCAGTTCATTCATTAGTTTATATCCGTGTTGAGCTCAAGATCCAAGAAAACGCGTTTTGGTTTAAAAATATTGATTTTATCTCTCATTGTAACATCGCTCGCTGGGTCAAGTAATGAAATTTAACATAAAATGTTGGAATTGATTTCGGTAAAAGGAAGCAGGGGTGTCTATAAAGCTCGAAAGATTGAGACAGAATCCAAAAGTGTTTCCTGTTTCCATGTTTTCATGTTTGTGATTTGTCAAGATGGATCTTCTTCGAATTCAATTATTGGGAATTTTAGCATTTTGATGTGGTCTTAAGCACGATAAACATCCACATGTACGAACCACCTTTTAACTTAGCCTTGCAAAAGCCTTAATTCTCAGACTTATCCTTCGTCGTATTCGCTCCTTGCGGGAATTGATATATAGCTAAAACTGCGGCTCATGATCCAACTGCTGATAGAGACGACCACCAACAGGCCTAAGCTATATCAGAGAAAACGCCGGTGCTAAAATGCTTTAAAATTCGAGGTTCTGGGACTTGAACATGGAAAAGCCACAGATATTTGTATTCTTTTGTTTTTCAAAATTTGTCCTTGCTCCTCTGTTGTGATTGTATTGTCTCAAAGTGTTTGTCTCTCGTAGGAAAGAATTGAGCACCTTATCAATGAAGCGAAGTAAGTGCAAATTTTAGGCCTGTTTATTTTGAGACCGACGTATCAGCTAAGCAAGATATTTCATCAAAGCTGTTGGCTTCTACTCTCAGATCGGTCCAGCATTTATACTAGACTACATTACATAAGTCCCTCTAGCTTACGCTCGTTGTTGTTGTTGTTATCGCTTCAGTTATCGCTTTGTATCAGTGAAATTAAAACATCAGATTATAAATGTTGAACGATACAAGGAATCACGTCGTCAGTCTACATTTATTCCGGGTATCCAAACAATAAGTTCAGATGTTTGAAAAGTCACTGTGCAGAGACTGTTTGATGGATCAGAATGAACCATAGTGTTCTGGACAGCAGGAAGACTGAAGTATCTTTATGATTCTTCTTTAGATTCCTTGTAAATATTTTAGTCTTCTGTATGTCAAAATAGAAGCGATTTTCTTAAAGTTGTTGGTCTCTAGGAGACTGAAAGCAATGAAAAGCGTCGATCACATTTTCTAAAGGCTCGATATTAGTGGACAAAGAGAAAATGTTTTCTTGCTGATTTGGGGAAGTAGATATCGAATTGTTATTATCCTTTGCTCAAGCGTTATCTCAAAGACCGGTCTGTTGCAAAATATGGCGTAGTTGCAATAATCCTCCGCGCCAGGCCATGTCTTGTAAGACTGTTCGAAGGGACTTAGGTTTGGCTTGATAACTGGCTATGCTCGAAACGTCGCTTCTTTCAGTTCGCATCAAAGTGCTTATATTTATGTTAATTACTTGTTTATCTTTGTATTATGGCACTACACGCAACAAGAAGATTTTGGTTCGAAGGGACCCCTGATTGTTTTGTTCGCCAAAATGCTTAACAATTATGCATATTTCATAATCAAGCGAAAGCTTGATGAATTTTTTGTTGAATTTAAAAACTAAAGTTGTTTTCCGACTGCTGAAACTTCACGAAGCCAAAACCTTATTTATAAACTGAAAAATGATGACCGCTAATCACCTTCCATGGCAATTTGTAAATAAACAGACGAGAAACGTAATATTTATAATCCGTTACGACAGAATTTGAACTTTGTTAAGTCAGGATGAGCAAATTTAGTGAAATTTGAATTACAACCCACGAAAATGTAAAATCAAGGCAGATGTTGGCAGCTTTCTTCGCCTTGAACTCGATTACTTCAACGGATTTTGTTTTTGGTTTCGATCGGTCATCGTCTGTTTTTTGTCGGAAAACCAGCTGCATTAGATAAAAATATTTTGTTCGGCATTTTTAGGATTTTGTAATATTTTTGTAAGTATTTTTGTTTTCAGAAGAAATTATTTTTAGCTTTTTCAAAATTGCAAATTGTGTATCTTTTAGATAATCCATTCGCTTCTTTAACAGTAGCTGTTAAAAAAAACTGTTAAAAATAAAAATCAAAAAAATTTCTTTCAGTCTATTGGCTTCCATAGATAGATCTTCTTTGAGTAGACTGGTTTTCACCGCAGCCTTTCAGAATTTTAGGCATGCATGATATTCGTACAATTTTCGTAATGTGTGAAAATTTTGAATCACTATATTTGTACTAACTGGCACTTCATTAGTCTTGTCCCAAGCCTGTTTTGTGAAGTCGTTTCTAGGTAGGTAGGCAGGTAGGTAGGGAGAGAGGTAGGTAGGTAGGTAGGTAAGCATATTTAACGTGGCTAGCCTGCGAAAGTCTGAGAGAGACTTACTTCCAGCAGGGGCCACGGATGTTTTACCATCAACACGCCGCAGCTACCAGAGTTCCCTCACATGGCTCTGGTCGACCCGGGCTATAGTTACGGACAGCGACCGAACTGTCCAGCGCGGGATTCGAACCTCAGCCGTCCTGATCTTTGGTTTACGAGTCAGTCGCCTTAGCCACTCGGTTTCGCCACTCTATCAGTCCAACAATCATTTCTTCAAAAACCGTTTTCAATTATGAAATTCTAACTACATTATATATACGAACCATGGTTCATATTTGTCAATCTTTTCAGTATTTGTGGCTCTAACCCGATACACAACCCATTTGTTGCCCTTGATTTGTGATTTATGATCTTTAGATTTCATCTTTTGACCTGACATTTGACCTTTGATTGCGCCCGGCCATTTATCACCTCAGCACGCTAACACTTTAATATATTTTCTTTTAGATTACATCTGAAGTCAATCACACAACACTGAAGTGAGGCAGACATTTTTTAGGTAACCTAAATTTGCAATGATAATGTTGGAAACAAAGACGCTGACTTCTAAAATAATTCAAACGTACATTTCAGTTGTTTAGGCCCTGTCGCTCAGTTTTGTTTTAACAAATGATAATTTCTAACTTTTTAAGAGAGGAATTAAGATAGAGAATTTTTCATTGGCATCGATGAAATTTGTTACTTTTTGTGACAAATCTTTACTTTGATAATTGAATCTAATTGTTTACATGCAAGCAACGAAATTTACATTTACCATAGTTTTTCTTCACTCATTTTTGAAATTGAGCAGATGACAGTTTATGATTTGCAAATAACATCAGAACCATGATTCTGGCTTGCGCAGTCCAACTTTGCATTTTTCTTTCAAGGTAGCAAAAACTTGCGTTTCCAATAAACAGCATTTTCAATGAGCCGTCAGATTGATGATACAAATTTTGCTTGCTCTCGTATGGTTTTTGGTATGACCTTGATGTTTTATGCCTTAAGTAACTCAAAATAAGCATCACCCTCTCTCTTTTCACCAACTACGAACCAGTGTACATAAATATCTCTCAACTTATTGATATAATTTCCAAGTTTCACCAAATTGTAGGATTGATAATTTCAAATGCTCTGGTGACATTATTCATACAAAATCTCGTTTCCTGTGCTGTGATATGCAAATATAGCCTTGTTATCTTGTTTTTATGTCTTAAAGAAAAATGTTTTGAAAAGATCATGAATTAAAAGAAATTTTTGAGGTAATGTCATTAACAGCTTCCTCTTGCTAGAACATTGCAGCTGCAGTCAAATTTCAGCCAAAGCATAAAGAGAAGTGAAATGTCAATACTGGCCAACTTGCTAAGCCCGCTTGAGCAAGGTGCGCTCTGCAATGTGAACAATATATCTAGCATGTCAGTTAATAATGATTGGTTGTCGAAGACGTGAAATAAACCTATCAATGCAATAATTCCTTTAGCCATGGCTGCCAACAAAAAGCATCTCTTGCCATTTCTTGACGTCTCAACTATATTCCAAGTCGATAATTGAAATAGTTGTGTGAGAGTATGTTAAACTGTATCACAAGAATGTCTTGAAATAATCACCCTTTCAAATCAAATAATGAATAAAGAATAAAAAGTGACAACACCAAACTTGTTCTCCATTCTGGAAAAGTTTCAGAAAAGTCATGCTGTTACAGCATTTATATCGTTTCTTGAATCTGATTAAGTTTGTAAATGCCATTGATACAAGAACTATTCGCAATTTGAATACTGTAAATTATTCTTTAGATAAAACACACCCATGAAGTGTTAGTTCTATACCAAGCCCTTCTTCATACAAGAAACGTACGAGAGAAATGTCGATGATAAGTTCTGAACCGAAACACGATAATTTCGCTAGCTTCCTCAATTTGGGAGGTTTTTTATGGGAAGCTCAAAAGGCTTTCTGGAGATGATTTTGATCATAGTTTTGTGCATTGATTAGGAAGCGACATTTGTACACCTGCCCAAAGTGTGGAAATGAGATAAGATTTAATGAAGTTACCAAAGTTAAAACACCTTGATGAGATGATTTGACGTGAGTAAAAATGTAAACAATGACTTCTTAGGAGAATGCAAAATCATACAAAGTGATGTTGAATTTTTGTTGTAATTTCATTACTAATTTCAAACAATTTTATTCCTAATTGCAAACAACTGTAGGTGTGCACAATGTCGTTTGAAGGGAAGACAACTTGGCAAAAACTAGCGATGAATGTTGATTGTAATGTCATTGCTAATTTTGAAAGATTTAGATGTAAACAAAGTTTTCTTAGAAACATTCAAATTCATTTAAAAATGATGATAAATTTGATTATGATTTCAAGTTTAATTCCAAGCACTATTGTAAGAAGAGGGACACTTTCATCAAAATTGATGATAAAGTTTAAAAGTGTCTTTTGAGGAAGGAGAAGACAGAATTCATACAGCACCATGGATGAAATTTACTCGTAATTTTAGGTGTAAACAGAGCCCGATAGGAAGAGGAAACTTTGATAAAAGCTGATGATGAATTTCAATTCTGATTTCATTCCTAGCTGCAAACAAACTTAGATGTAAACAGTGTCGTTTGTGAAGAGCACGTCTTGATGAAAACTGATTGTTAGCAGCTAGGAAAGAATTTAAACTGAAATCTCTATTCAAATTCCTTCCCTAGCTGCGAACAATTTTAAATGTAAACAATATTTTTTAGAAGAAGACATATTCTTGAAAACTGATTTTGAATTTTAATTGTAATTCCATTCCTGCATTCGAAGCACCTTTAAGATCTCATTAATTATTAATTAAATTGAAATTGGGTTCGAACATAAATACTTCTGCGATTGTCTAAAAATTCACAGTACGATGAGCAGTCTGCTGGTCCTATTCAACTCTGCAAAAAGGACGCTAACAAATTGAATCAAGTTTTATAAAATCTCATGAATCGTTTTCCACATGTGATAGAATACAAAAATATGCCGCTAATTATACTACAAGGTGTTTGCAACTTTCCGTTTTATGCCGCTGCAACGAAAATGCAAGCCTGCTTGAATTAGTTCTGCAATGAGATCTTTTCAAGACTGTGCTCATGAATGAACGATGATTCAAATGCTCGTAGTAGGTTACATGAACACAAAGCAGTGAAAAGAAGTGTCTTGCAACTGGCCCTTTATTCCTCTTCTGCACAAATTCAAGCCTGCAATGTGCAGCTCTGCAACAAGATCTTTGGAAGACGTCATTACGGCCTTGGTCTGTGAATCAACACTGACTCAAATGCATGAAAGTTACATGAACACAAGGCAATGACCAGAAGTGTTTGTTGACTGAGTAAGAAAGCTCTGTCGCAACTTGCCATTCATTTGTTCAGGAACGAGCTGTTAAGTTGAATAGGTACACTGAGGAAATATCAACAGATCAAACAGTACGAAGAAGGGATGCAGTGAAGAAATATCAATCGACAATAATCACACAAAAGAGACACTGAAAGAGGTTTTACGAAGAAACAGCCGTTTTAATAATTCAAAGAACATTAACAAATCTAACGTATTTGTTGATTACCCGACGACATTTAAAGGTATAGTCATGTGTTTATTTATGTTCAGATTACTTGTTTTGTAGAGATGGTTTACATTAAGAGTAAATTCGAAATTTCAATGTTTGATAAATTTTCACGGACCTACAAATTCGACCTGTGCCATCTTAAAAGCAACGAGGTGAAATTTCCGCGTTTTGCTCACTTGAATTTTAAACCACGATGCAATTACTTGTGCTTTAGAATTAAGATCCACTTGTTATGTTTCTGTGACTTTCCTCTCTTATGGCATGGGTTTTGGAAGCATTGAAATTCACATTTTGATATGACCTTAGGGAAAAAGTGACAGCTGTGTCAGGATGAGGTTAACGTACGTAAAAGTTTTACTGTCTTGTACATGAAAGAACAGTCCCTCTGTCTTTTGAAGTCCTTCAATAGACTTGAGAAACTACAGCATAATCTCAACAGCATCCCATTCTTTTCTCGTCTATTGTTTGACCTCAGTTACGGAAATTTCGGCTCACTGTAATCTTTTTTCAAACTACGTCAAAAACTGATGAAAGATGCGATGACTAACTAATCTTATTTCTTTTATAGCTTTCACAAGCATATCACCGCACTTGAAAATTGTTTATGAAAGAAGAGAAGACAGATGATAAATGTGAGTTATCTTTCCTCTTCTGCAGTCGCCATAAACCAATGTTTTAGTTTCAGTTACGTTAGTTTCACAGAGCTATGTCATAATTCCACTACCGTAGTTCTGTGGTAATCCATCACTAATTTCAGACATTCAAATTTTTGCAGATATTCCCTTTACTACGAACAGTTATCTATGCCCCATGTATGTATCAACTACTGAAAACAACAACGTACTCATAACATTTCAGGAAAGAGGCAATAATAAAAAGAGACGACTTCGTACTAAGAAAGCTGTTCGAAATAACGTAACAAATTAGAAATATCGAAACTTCCTGGTGTATGAGTACATGTACTGGAATGAGGAAGTGACCATGGGTGTGTGGTTACACATCTCAGTTTGAACAAGACATGTACCACTATCAAAGTCACCAATAACTTTGTAAACATATTTTCTTACTCTTCAAGCCCGTTTTAATTTCGACCAGAGGCCTAAAGAGGTCTTAAAGCAACCATCTGAACACTCAAAATCAATACGATAGAAGATATTATTGATACAAAGATGATGCACAAAGGTAGGCCTAATGCTTCTGATGCTTCACAATAATATATAAACCATATAACACATTCCACGTTTCCCAGTACCCATGCTTTGGTTTGACTTGAAGGCCATCTAAGCAAATATGCTAACCCTGGTTGGGAAAATCAAGCTCTTTTCCAGGTGGATCGGAGCTCGATATTGGTTGTTGATTTGAAAAAATAAGAAAGTTATGAATACAAAAAATAAGAGAGACTCACTTTAATTGCAGCGGAGCCGCGCGAAGCGCCTGCGAAGCGGCAGTTTAGATTGTACACATCACGAGTCATGGATTATTTATCTGGCGATCAGGCGATCTGGCGATCTTTGTAAATCGAGCCTCTGCCGTGACTTTTGCGGAGGAGCAGCTCGGATAAGCAAATCACCAACAGCGAACAGCGGCTGTGTCATGGCTGCTGTGCTGTACTGCACCATTTATGGTTCAATGTACTGCACTCAAGTCTGTACTGCATGTCTGGAGGAGCGCTTAACTTTGGAGAGAAGTGATGGCTGAACTCTCGGTGAGCAAGAAGACGGTGATTTTACACATACTGGTATGTATTACATCTTCTTGAGTTAAATTGGATACTAATAGTGCGGATGAAAAACGAACGAGAAATAAACAAAAAAGGAGATGTTTTTAGCACACTAAGGCCTTTCAAGTTAATGCTATCATCAGAGTGCCTCATCAGATATCATCATAGAGTATCATCAGAGTGTTCTTGAGTTAAAATTTTTATTACGAACGAATATATGAGGGGATTTGGATACTAATAGTGCGGATGAAAAACGAACGAGAAATAAACAAAAAAGGAGATGTTTTTAGCACACTAAGGCCTTTCAAGTTAATGCTATCATCAGAGTGCCTCATCAGATATCATCATAGAGTATCATCAGAGTGTTCTTGAGTTAAAATTTTTATTACGAACGAATATATGAGGGGATTTGGATCTTGGTCGCAAAGCTGCAGGCCTATTAAGCTTCAAAGACAGGATAATGTTGATGCTGGCCTCAGAAGGGTAGAAGACTTGATGTTTCAGATGTTTACGTTTGCCTGCATAAATATAGCCTTTGTTGCTTGCTTCCTTTTTGTTCAAATATTGCTTCCATCAAAATACAATTCCTCTTTGAATAAGGCTTCTATTGCTATGATTGGAATGCTAAAAAGCAGTGGCTATTCAAATCACTCATTTCAAATTTCAAAACAGAAGCTCCGGTTAGAGAGGGTCACAAAAACTTTCTCTCCCTTTTTATACCATGATTTTTCGGATCTGACAGACAGGATTTTAATTTGTATGTATCTTAAAATGTAAGGGTACAAGTTCCCCGTAGGTGCTTCATTGTCTGATAGTGCCAGACATTTCCCACATTAAATGTAAAACCAGTCTCAGACAATGTTTGACACTGAATCCTTACTCACCTTTTCATTTTCCTTACAGGACACAAAAATAGCCCGTTGTATATGTTTTGCGAAGACAACATTGAATCAGCATGGCTTCATTGACATGACAAATTCTTGTAAAGTAAAACACATTCTTGGATCATCATTTGCTATTTGATTTGTGCTCATCTGTAGTGGACTTCATGAAAAGAAAATTTTGCAGGTTGCAGGATGAACTGTTGAGCAGTTGTTGAGATCAAACATGATGCAAAACCTTCTTCTCTGTAATATTAGTATAACATTGAACAATTTTGTCACGATGGTACAGCTGTTTAATGATGTTTATCAAAATGTCCAGTGTGTTACACTATTGATTAGAACATTGAAATATAATTGTACAGTTGTTTCAGTATCTTGTTGATACTGATCCATGCAAATGGGAGCAAACAATTGGTGCAAATATGACTTATTTTCCTGTAAAACTTCTATTTCGCCAAAGAAAACACAGATGCAAGGTGCTATCCAAGGCAGTGGAAAAAGTGAAGTTCAAAGGAACTTTTTATCCATGAAAGTTTATTATGGTACCTGCACTTGAAAGGTACTTTTGTACTTTGCAGCCATCCTCAGCTGGCTATTAATTTGGAGTTGTCTTTTTGTGTTTATTTAGCATAGAGCATTCATCATCATCATCATCATGATCATCATCATCATCATCATCATGATCATCATCATCATCATCATCATCATCATCATCATCATCATCATCATCATCATCATCATCATCATCATCATCATCATCATCATCATCATCATCATCATTTCTTTATTTATGTAGTAGGCAAAAACAAGACAATTGGTAGAATCACAGTTTATTAAGGCCTACTGCTCATTAAGGCATTGCACGCAGTTGCTTGATAAAGATGCACAGAGCTGCACTCACTTAACTATGTTAACAGCTAGTTAAGGTTTTATAAATGAAGTGAGGATGGATTCATTATGTTGTTTAAATTACTACAAATGTTGATCGGTGAGAAATCGAGAAATTTGAGGAAACAGCTGCGTTTTATCACGTGGCTATGCTATAATTACGTCAAAATACTGTAATAACTTATTTTACTTAATTAGATTAAACGAAACAAATCGTGAATTCATGAAACATTGAAAATGTGTAGACTAAGTCGTTCAATAATAGAGACTATCTCGAAGACATTTTCATGGGGGTCGACTTTTGATTGAGCAGAGTTTTGCAAAGACCAACATATGCGGAGGAGCTTTGTGTTTCAATTTAATTGAGATTTATCAAGACAGGTTCGATTTTCTATTCATGCAGAGTGAAGTAAGAATTGAAAAGTGTGTTGCATGCAAAGGAGAGAAAATGCGTGTGTTGCGTGCTACGAAATGGGTTTTTGCAGTGTCTTTGTTTGGGGAGAGAAGCAATTTAAAGTCTGAATTCCATTAGGCCCATGATGCCGTGAATTTGTATTTCCGGAATGTTCGGATCAAATTTGGTGTGAGTAGATACCATGAATCCGCATTGGATCAACAGTCGAACTGATAGAAAAGTTGTGTTTTAGTCTCACTTGTTCTGTCATGACTGCACTGTTGATCGATTGCTTCCATTTAGGCCAAATTGGATTTTCAGATAGTCTGAAATGCAGCATGTCTGCAAAGGAGCCTGGGTCTGACTGACGACGGCTCTTCAAAGGGAATTCACATAGTTCAACTCTGGCTAGGGCTAAGTCAAAAATATAGTTTGAAAGGTGCTGTTTTATGGCGTAGCTGCGGAGGCGCAATGAGTGTGTGTGGGTCTTTCCTCAGCCTATTTATAGCGGCTACTCGACACTCGACATAACTTGACATAATTTTTTCGATTCCCTTCAACGTTTTTGCGCTCAATAGAAAAGATGATTGCATCTTCGAAACATGTACTGCCTTCACACTGACACAGTTAAACCAGCTTTATCTAAACCAGTTTAAATTTCAACCGATCAAATGACTGGATTTGTTGGATTGACCAATCAGAAGGCCTGATTCGAAAAGCTGGTTTAGTTTAAGGTTTTATTGGTCATTGATACCCAACGTAAGTACAGCAAATAAAGGTCGTCACATCACCTGACAGGAGATCGGAATAACAGCTTCTGGAGGGGTACTTCGGGGGGGTCCCAATACCGCAATACCGCACGAAAAAGTTGTCAAATACCGCAATACCGCATCGAAAAATTGCAAAATACCGCAAACAGTAGAAAAGTGAAAAACCGCGCTGTTTATACTGTTGTACTGCTATGTTGTGAGATGGATGCTAGTAGCCAGACTACATATATGCGCCCTGTATATTGGATTGTGTTTGCCATGGGATCGCTGTTGCAAGTTTCAAATGATTTTCTGCTTTCTCAAGTCAATTCGAACGCAGGATACAACATGTACCGTTTAAGGTTACGATAAACGTTTGTTACACGATGTTTGGTTTTTCAGGGCCGTGGAGAGGATTTGTGGGCCCCGGGTCAGAATGCAGCATGGGCCCTTTGTCAAATGAGTTCCGATGCACCAGAGGTGTAGCCACCTAGGGGGGTCCGGGGGCATGCTCCCCCGGGAAAATTTTTAAAAGTAAGGTTGCTAGAATTGCTCTGGTCACTATTTCCGCTTCTAGATACAATCGTAAAATATAACAAGCTAGTCATGTTTTAGGCTCCTATCTAGCACTTTGCAACCAAAAAGTCAGTGAAGTCAAATTTTCCTATATTTTCAGTGCTCACAAGAACGTTGGAAAAATCAATAAAATTTGTTCGTCTTTCATCTTTTAACAAGAATTTGAATCGTTCAACTCCGTTTAACATTCTTGATCTTATGAATGTTCGGGAATTTTTCCTAGCTCATCTGGTAAAATTCAATGGTTTACAAGATGTATTTAACTTTTATTGCTTGCAAGAAAACGTTGTAACTATTGATTTCAGTCTCATCTTGATTTTTGAAGCATTATGACGATTGAGAAATTATTGATGGATGGGCCCCCTATTAGCACTGGCCGTGGTCTAGAGACCCTCATTTGAGCCTTATTTCGACAAAACTCAGTTATTATTTATGGGCCCCTTATGGCTATGGGCCCAAGGTTCCTGACCCCCCTAACCCCCCTCTCCTCGGCCCTGGGTTTTCTCTCCCTAAAGCCGAACCATTAGCAGAATCTAGCTAACACCTTGTGATACAATTTCCAAGGTCCAAGTCTGTCCTGGTCGAGTGGAAATTTTCCCACCATTCGATTGATTCAAAGGGTACAAAATAGATATTTCGTACCTGTACCTCGTGGATTTGTGAATCCAGAGGAAAAGGGATTTTACTCATCGCACTGTCAGTGTACACATCGGGGTCACATGAGCCACTTGTAATAAAAACTTTGATTAAAGAATCATGAGATTTCTTCCATTTTCAAAACTTCTGTTGCCTGAACAAGGTTTCATTGTGTGCCTTGAAAGTTCGGCTACCAGAATACAAGAAATGGAAAAAAAAATGGATGTATTCAACCAGAAAACGTTTACTACAGCCTTAAAGGTAATTAGATTACAACTTGTATGCACCTTTTCTAAATCCAAAGCTGTAGTTTGATCTTCTTAGATCGTAGCATGATGTAGTAAGAAATCAAAAAACAGTTAATGCGTGCAATAAAATTCAGGGACCGCGGAGCATTAATGCTTTATTTACCGAACTGAAAACAGTAAGTTAAAATTGAGGGTCAGATATTTCATTAAGACGAAGGTGACTGCACAGTGAAGTCGTGGTTTTAGCGACAAGCGTTGGGACCGCAGGAGTAGAGAAGACGTAATCGAATCCACGACCCCTTATCATGACGCTCAAGTAGTGGGGCTCTACCTGATATAGAGCGCTTGACCGTTCCGGCTGCAAAGTCAGAGGATTGTACCACTGCGCCACGACACCTTCGAGAAGTTATATGCGGAATGCCACAAAGATCAATGCTTGGCCTAAAGCTCTTCAGCATTATCTAAAGGTTTAAACAGATGATTTGTAGTACAAAGTTTGAAAGTAGCTTTTAATGATGAAGTCATCGTGCTAAACCCATGAATGTAGCAAAGTTAACTCCTGTAAAGGAACATCAACCAAAACCTGCCTGTAACTAGAGAGAAAACGTTTGAATCGTCCAAGATAACAGCGAATTAATCTTAAAACCTGAAACGGTAAAATAAGTTAGCAACTGCAATAAAGAGCAACGTTCAATAGCTGCTTGTATTGTTAACAAAATGACGAGGGTGCGACGAAACGCATTTCCGTCCATTCATCATTGTGTTGTTCTTTAGTGCATTTACTGAATTATTTTTCTTCGCGGAGGGGTATTTGACCTAAATTTGTACTGGGGTATGCCGACAACAAAGTCTTTTTACCCTGTACTAGAATTTTTCCTTATGATAGCCGACCGTAAGAAAATTGGCAAAAATTATACTCCAAAACACAAAGGTTGGACTAAAAACAATCCAATTTGACAAAATTTCCCTTTTAACATCTTTTGACAACCACCTCCAGAAAAATTACCTTCTTTTGATAGCCCGTTCCAGAAAAAATAGTCGAAAACGATACCCTGAAAAATGGCGAACGCCCGTCGGAAAAATATACTAAGTAATTCCCGTGTTTTTCCCTTAAGATTAATTTGTTTTTTCTTGCATGATTAAAAGGCCAAAAGTTTTCTCTCTAGTCACTGGTTTATTTTTGTTGTTGTTCTTTTCCAGGAGCTAGCAGTCTTCCTTTTACGGATTACAGTGTTTTTGTTGCGCTTATGGGGTTAGTATGATAAGTCCGTTGTTCAAGACTATTTTCAAATTGATGTAAGTTATCCGTTATATACAAGAAATGCAGAGATGTGGTAAACTGTCTAACCTGGAACCGTCTTGCTTACATCACAACGCTATATTGTAAGTAGATATGTGGTGCGAATGAATTCAAATGCAACATGAATCGACAAGAAAACTTTCCAAAGCAAAAATAAGGTTCTTTGGTAAATTTTTGTCGCCATCAAGTTTTCAGATCAAACATAAATTTGTCTCCTCCGCAGGATGTCTATTTACATGTTGAACAGGTTGAGAAAGACAAAGAGAATGCCCATTCTCCTGTGTTTTCCTTTCCTCCAAGAATTCGTCTCGAAGATGCTGGGCTCCTTGTCGGGAAAATGGCATTTCATGAACTTTGGATGCTAATATATAACGGTACCGCATACCGCACTGTAAAAACTCAATACCGCAATACCGCCAATTTTTGCCCTTAATACCGCAATACCGCGCAGAAATGACACCCGATACCGCAATACCGCAAACCCCGAAGTACCCCTCCTTCTGGGCTCGAGTTCGCTTTCAAACAACATTTCAACATTAAACTGATAACTCTCACGGTTACCTGTGATTTTTTTCTCAATCTTCATCTTGATTTTAATCGCTGACAGGTCTTATATCACGTCATTTTAATTTGCACGTGTTTTTAAACTAATTTTTGTTTTTAGTCAATGCTGCCACCTTGAAACGTGGATGTGAACATGAAAGAATCTTTGCAAGCTCAAAAGGAATCATTAATTGGAGGATTAAAGGTTGCCCAGGTAAACAAGGAGACTTTCAGGAGCTGACATTTCCAATCCTCTTCAGATGGCATTTCCAGTCCTCTTCAGCTTCTAGTGGTTTATAATTTTGGTTAGTGTTAGAATTCTTATGTTCATTTACACAGCTATCGTCCACCAGGGTCCTTTATGAGCATACTGCAATTTCAAGCTATCTAAAAATCAAAGTTGGTCAAAGTGGAGAATGGGGGCGGCATCAGCTACCAAAAATTGGGGTGGACAGACAGGAGAACGGAGCAAATGAAAACATGGGAGGTGTGGGAGCTTGCCCCAAGAACAATCTGCAGGACTACGCCCTCTAGAACGTCGAAAAATGCCCGCTTGCAAAAAATGATAAAATTAGTGTTCAGCATTGATTTATCACTGAATTTTAACAAGGGCAAACGACTACCGATCCCTGAAAAGCCAAAACCGAACCCTCCCCACCTTTTTTCATCGAAATTAGACAAATTTGAAAGTCGATCCTCAAAAAAGTGGTGTTGAAATGTCCACCCCAGTCCATCCCTTGGCACCTCCGCGCTCCCCTGGTGGAAAACAGAGTGCAACATTAGAGCTGACAGACAAGCCAACTAAACAGTAAATGTTTTCATCATTTTAATTCCTGCAATTCTGATCCATATGTATTTGCTGCCTGGACAAAATTTGATTTTTTGACAAGCTGAAATTGCAGCGTGGTTGCAAAGGACCCTGAGTAACAATGGTTCTTTCGCGATTGATGACTTTGAAATACCATGCCTTGCCTTGTGAATGATAATTGAGAGTTTGAAGAGAAGAGCAACGGAATTTGTGACTTATGGAGCTAAGTATTGGAATTTTAAAAAGGAAGTTGCTGACAAAGTTCTGATGTCACATAGCAAGATCGAATTTTGCAAAAATTATAATGCAGTTGTGATTAAAACAAAGTGGCAACCTCAAGAATAGATTCTACACCTTCCGTGCAGCCAGCAATAATGCTTTCCCGTCTCAGCATTTTTTTTATTTGATTGAGTGCACTTAGAGTTGTGAAGTCTATTCTCCAGAAAAGCAGATAGCTGTGTCTTCTTGGAATCCTAATTCTCTTGTTTTACAGAATTCGATCATACTATGTCGCATAAGGGACAGTGCAAAGTTTATTTTATAACATGACCGTTGCAAAACGTAACGGGGCAGTTGCTTTTTTGAGCTTGTACTCAACCGGGTCAACACTTAATATCTACCACATATGAACGGGCTTGAACGGGGCAGTAACTTTTTATGAGCTCAAGATAGAATGAACTTTTAAATATTAAATGGCTCACCTTCAGGACAAAATTGTGAATCATGGAAGTTGAGAAATGCATTCAAAGTTGTGTATACTGATGACGCCAAATTGCCTTGTTAGTTTCTTGCAAGAAGGTTTCATCAGTCATTGACAAAGATTCTTATAAAGATAGATGAATTGTTTTTCTTATGGTCTTTGGCTAATTCATCGGTGGTACTATAGTTTTATGCAGCGTCTTTTGTTCACAAATACGGGGCAGATGCATTTTTTAAGGAAAGGTGACTAAACCGTTGTATTTTTTGCAATGATTTCATTCGGGGCGAGCAGATTTCTTTGCAACGATTTTTCTTCTCCACCGGCCATGCAATACAATAAATTTTGCGCTGTCTCTAATGTATTCCATATGGTTTACCTCTTCAAACATGTTTACTAGATATGATTCTAATCCAATCTCTTCCTTTGCAACCATGTGCTCTTATTTTTGATCAACGCCTACCTGCTGTGGAAGCCTGGTTTCTCTTTGAGAAAAAAATGTAACACATGCAGATTTTTGCTGATAAAGAAAGCTTTTTCTTCGTTGAAATTGCATAGGTGTCGTGTGTTAAGAGATGAAACAGCCTCAGGCGAACTATTTTACGTTATATTGATAATTTTGGATCCCAATTGATGTTTATTCGTTCTTACGTTGCATCGACTAAATAGATGCCGAATCTTGAATTCGCATCTTAGTCGCCTAATATGAATTGTTAATTCTATTTCGAAAGGCGTAAAGGTGAGGCGTAATGCGATAAAAAACTTACGATTTTCATTGAAAATGCGTTACCGAAAGATGAGGTTGGGTGATATCGAAAGAGTTGCGGTAAGGACATGAATATTGGATAGGAATGATTTATTATTGATTTGAAAAATTCTTAAAGAGAGAGGAAATATTTATTCAACACCCACTGTCGTTTGCAGATTATTGACTTTAGAAGAATTCTCATATATTTAGGCTGGAGATTGTTGCAAAAAGAAACTGGATGGAGACAGACAGATGAGGCAGCTGAAATTTCAATCAGTTTGGAAGATCCAATTTTTGCAATTTGCTGATCGAATGAACAAGAATAATCTGTAATGAAATGTAATGGCGGATTGTAGCAGACATTGTTCAAATTCATAGCACATAAATAAAAGATCTAGAAAAGTCTGAGAGCATCATTCCGTCGGAAGGTCACTTCACACCATTTCTAGGATTGTAAGAACGAGTTAGGAAACCTCCGCCAGAGTTACGCTAAACATTCTAAAAGGTTCAAGGATATCATTTCCTCTGAAGGCCACTTCAGATCACTGCGAGGACAACAGCTTAAATGCAATAGAAACGAAGTTCGTGACACATTGCCAGAGTAAAGCCAATCCTTATGGAAGGCTCGAGGACATAACTTTCTTTGGATGATCATTTTACACTACTGCTACGATTGTCAGAAAGAATACAATAAAATACGAAACCCAGGAAGATTTGGTAGAGTAACACTAAATCTTCTTCAAGGTTCAAGGACAGCATTTGCTTGGAAGTTCACTGCACACCCCTTATCACAGTTTGTACAATAGCATCCGAAAACCGAAGAGACCTTAGCTAAGCAAAACAACAAGAGATGTTTGTTATTGTCTGGTGAGCAACACTTGTTCACAATCAAAAGAACTACAAGGACATTATATCGTGTCAAATGAAACCTTTCGTTTCACACTCCTGGCACTAGAATATCGCAGAGTGTAAAGCTTCTCGGTAGGATTGGCTGTCTTGTCAAATTATTGCCAAAGGAAGTGAAAGGAATTGTTGTTTATATTGGATAGCTTGTTTTCTAACACATTTGATCAAGACAACAACGCGATTTAGGATAAATCAATAAAGCTTCATAGCGAGGAGAACAGTTTATCAAAAATGGCGAACGAATCACAACTTCTGCTTCAAGGTTATCTATCTGGCATTGCCCCAACACCGAATGCAACGCATGGAAAAATATTTGTTCCTAAATCAAACAAGACACCATTTCCATTCACCTTAGTCTTTGGAATCATTGGTGTCCTTGTTATTTTGTTTAATGGTCTTGTCGTTGCAATTTTCATCAAAAAACGCGAATTACGAAAACGCAAAAGCCATCTGTTTTTACTAAGTCTTGCAGCTGCTGATTTCCTGGTTGGCTTCTGCAGCCTCGGTTACCTGTTTTGCCTCAAATCCAAATACCTCGCTGTTTTTGCCAAACAAGTCTCAACTATTGTTCTTGGATTTTCTCTGGAGACGTCGATTTTTAGTTTATGGTGCATAACATATGAGAGACTGATCGGAGTAAAGGATTCTTTGAAGTATCAAAAAATTGTTACTACTTACACCGTAAATACTGCTATCATTGCCACGTGGGTAATCGCTGCTTTTATGACATGTGCATCGGGCGTTCTTGCCTTCAAACTCGAAGATGGCAAATATTTCGAATTGAATGGCGTTGTTATTGTTATCTTAGCAACTACAACTTCAGTGTTTCTTACAGGAGTCTATTTCTATCTTTACAAAGAGATTCGCCGTCATGGCCGAGATATTCGAAGTACTTCTGTTTCGGTTTCAAATTCAATTGATTTTGACATGGTTGCGACGAAATCGCTCGACGAAACGCTTGATATCGATAATCGAAACCATCTCGATATAACGCAAGAATCAATGTTACAAGTACCTAGGAAAAAGAATATGAAATTGGTTCGATTAAACAAAGAAAAAAGATCGTTGGTTTTATGCACATTCATTGTTTGTTCGTTTTCAATTTGTTGGACACCGATCACAGTGTTTTTCGCGGGTCAGTTGCTGCGGCAAGAATATATGACCAAGGATTACATGTTGTATTTCAGCCTCTGTTTGGTGTTACTCAATTCATTAATTGATCCTTTGGTTTACTTTGCCTTACGCAATGACCTAAGGCGTGCAGCAATTTCGGTTTTGTGCAAGCGTGGAACGATGCGCTAAATATCGCAGTCATTCCTGTCACATATTGTCAAATGAGACATGAGACAAAATATCTGATTGCATGAACCAACTGTAATTTGACAGTATCATGTCAACTTCATCTTTGCCAATTCTTTGAAACTGCACAAGTACGCGTTTGTGGCTGTGTCAACATGGTGAAGTTTCTCCAGACCATTTTCGGAGAAGCTTGAAATATACAGTCTTGAGCTGTTGCATTCCTTCGCATTCAATTTAGAAATGGCCTTTTTCCAAAAAGCAATACTTGATAATGACAAGATAGGGAAATGTGTAACTACTAAAGCAATGTGCCAATGTGCCAATGTGTGAAAACCAATCTTCGATATTACCTTGTTTAGAAAAAATAATTGATAAGAAAGAAACTGAGTGTGCAGCTGCAACAGCATTGTGCTAATAGGGAGGATATAGCAACGGAACAAAATCACTTTCTAGATGCTCGATGTTATGCCATCCATGGAGCTTCAGCATAGATCCCGTTTGCACTGTACCTGCAAAACTGTGGACCCGAAACAAAATAACAGAACAGCCTCCTGTTTACACCGTTGCATTTGCACTTCTCCGTGACAATTTTGTTTGTCTTACAATAATGTTGTTCTGAGCAGGAAAATCGCCTCGAACCGTAACAACTCTGTATCGAATCAAAACTGTACTGATAGATGAGCCAAAAAAAGTTGACACATTTGGTGGGCTGTGGAATAAAAAGTATGTAGCAGGTATTCAAAACAGAAGTTTTAATCTATCAGTCGAGGGCCAACTTAAATGAGAAAATTTTGTTTGGTAAAATCCCTCATCTTTGAGGCCCAAAAAATTAGAAAAAAATGCCTCTAAGGGATTTGTATTGGAATCGAGAATTCCACGTTCATTCGGGTCCATGATTTATTTGACATTGAAATTCATATTCCATGCCATTGTCTCTGTTAGAAATTAATTTTAATTTCAATAGCTAGTAAATTATGGACCAGAATGGAATGTGGAATTTTGGTGCCCAAACAAACCCGTTTCCAGCATTTTCCTAATTTCTGGGTCTATAAGATAGGCAATATTACGAAACAAAATTTTCACATCCAAGCTAGCCTGTGACTGATAGATTAACAATTTAGTTTTGAATATCGGCCACATACTTTTTGTGCGGGGAGTCGTTTTTCCGGGGGTGATTACTGGGGAGTTGGTTCCTCTGGCGGCTTTGCGCTCGAAACGCAATATAACACTTAATATGTTGTGTCGCTTTTCGGGTGCGTGGTCGTATTCTTTAGGGGGCTAATTCCTCACGATCCGAATCAAGCTCTACTCATAAAGACTTTCTATGACCCCTTGGGGTGGCTTTCCGTGCTCATCGGGGTGGACGGCAGAGTCGCCTTAAATTATTGGAGTAAATCGCAGCACCTACTCTTTCCGTCCTTAGTATTGTAGTGTTTTTTTTGTGGTAAAGTTTTGTTGATAAACTATTCTAGTTATTGTGTATCAATTTTAAGTGCTATTCACAGTGGGAGCTCGATGACCATGTGTCCATTTCCGCTGTGAATAGCACAATGTATCTTATGTTTAGTTTATCTGTACAATGCAAACTTAGTCTAACCGTCAAGCGAAATTTGAACTGTGGAATTGATTCTAATTTTTCACTTTTTGCAATACTGATAATATTATCATCAAGTTCGTGACTAGATTGTTTATCACCAAGTCCTTAATTCAGAAAAAAATCGTGATAACAAGGAACTTCGTAACATGACGACTTTCGTGTTTCATTGAAGAAGATAATTTTGAGATGACGAACAAATAAGTGTTATTGTAAATAATAAACGATGAGTTAAAGAAATTTTATTTTATCGTGATATCATAAGTTAAATCTTATCATGCGTGATCTAACGTCAGCAGATGTAAAAAGTCAGTTTGATTTATTTAAACTTGTATTTTTTATGGTTTAACGAAACTTCAAGATGAGTGTTAGAATGAAATTCCGTTTCTGAGTAAATCTATCGTCGTTTTTATACTGTATTGCTTTTCTTTCTTGTTGTCCCTTAAATTAAATATCTACGCATTTAAAGAGAATTTTTGAATAACTTTTAGAAAATAGCGTTTGCTTGCTACAAATTCACTCGCGAGTCGAGAGGCCCGGGGGGGGGGGGTACATAACATGTTGAGGGTACGGGTATGTGCCGCCCATATGGATGGGTTTTTGGGCCCCAAATTCTCTAAACAAGGGTCCCTTTTTCGGCAGATTTTCCATAAACAAGGGTGGGTTGTCCAGAAATTGGCGAAAAATAGCAAAAAATGGTTGGTTTTCCGCCAAAATTCATCATAAAAGTGGGTATGACGGTAACTCTCGGTAATTAGAAGAGGGTACCTTTTTGAAAATCGGGCGGCAGACCCCCGTTCATCCGCAAGTCATGTACCCCCCTACGGGTCGAGAGGTCACTCACGAGTGGTACCAGATCTAAAAGTAGTAGAGTCAGTAGTGTCGGAATGTGTGTTTTTGACTCTAAAATTCTCAAAAAGATAACCCTAACTATATTGAAAGAAATAAACCTTTTCTTCGACAACTATAGAGTGAACTATTGGGAATAAATTTTAACAATAAGTTGAAAATCTAAAGTTCCGTGAAATGGAATATGAAATTGCAAACGAGCCCAAAATTTGAGGTCTGTCTAATAAAGGTAAGCCAATCAACATCTGTGAGCCACAAAATATGATGATTGCAAGGCCGGGGGAAAGAAGACAAACATGTCGAATTGTCTGTGTCGCCCTGTGTCGTCCCTTACTTAACTTTGTTGCTGTTGCTATTTTCATGGGCAATTAAAATGATGACAATGAAATGAAATCAAGAGATGGATCGTGCAAGGCATGCTGGTTAAACGGACCCTTTAAATTATTAGAATATTTGTGAACTCAAATAAAGCCACACTAAATTCGTAAATGAATGTTTTGGTATCCCCTTGAGGTGGATTTGTTCGTTCCATTACATATTCCATGTTTTATGAACGTAAAAGAGGGTATTGAACGCAGGTTCAACAGATTATTGTGTTGAGTTAATCCTGTTGAAAATGTGATTGCATGTAAACACTTAATTACGTCAATATCAGCATTGTCCAGTGCAGCAATTGTGAATATTTCGATACCACACTCCGCTATGGCCTCATAACAAGCTAAGTTTCGTTCGGTGAAGTTGAATCATTGAAAAAATCGGCCTCACAGTTATTTACGCCATGTTTGGTATCTTCGTCTTTTTATGGCCAAACGAAGCGAAATGTGTCGATAGAAGATTTGAAAGTAGTGTGAAGGTGCACAAACTTATTGCCTGTGGTTTGTGTCTCATGAAACGCAAGGGAAGTTCCATTGAGTAGCCCCTTCTCTGGCTTAGGCCCGTCCGCCATCACGGTATCTTTGCAGACAATAGAACATCATGACCATTGTGTATGTGTTCACGAAGACAAACGCATACACAATCAAACTGTAGTGACAAAGGAAATGTGGCCAGCGAATCTTTCAATTTAAACTAACCAGCGGTAATAGATAATCAAAAATAACAAAACAATACAATAAACATATGCGTGGACATCACAGATACTTGGCTGGATCACTTTAGTAATCTCGCTCCTTCGTCGCTCGCAATTATTTCAATGAGCTTTTTATTCCTTTCAAAAGCTCTGAAGTCACCGCTGTTGAATGGGCATCGCCTCTGCGGGGGATTTTAGAGCATTGCTTTATGGGATATTACGATTATACGGGACCTTTTATTGGCATGTGTTCTTTTCTCTCAACTGTCGTCCATTTTGAGTCGCTTCTGCTGTGGAGAAGAAGTTTGAAGAAGAAAAGACAGAAACTAAAAGATTGAAATGGCTGCTCCTGGGGCCCCAGATCCTTGTAAGTATGAACAGAAAATGCATTAAGTCACATGATTGGCCAAGCTGTTTAAGAAGCCCGTTGAATTTGAAGCTTTCATACTGCCAATTTATAGGCCCAGGCCCACCAAAACAGCTGCCAATATTGGCCAAGCTCTAGGCCTATACAAATTTTCACAGGAATGCTGAGTTGTTTCCTGGTCAATAGAAACGGTTGTTTTAACATACAAAAGAAACCTTGAAAAGTGCAATCAAGCGAAATAAGTGAAATCATTGGCTGTTAGCTGCCAGATGTTGTGGGAGCTTGAAAATATCACCCGTTGTATTTGTAAATTTTAAGTGTAAAGCAGTTCATTTTTATTTTGCAAAAGGTTAGGTTTACACCACTCCAATTGGCCAAAGACAATAGGCCATTTGTTCTATCTTTTCTGTTAACTTTGCTCCACGCCAAAGATATTTGGCATAACATACATGTTTTCCAGGAAGTGTGGCACTTGCACTGTGCAATTATTTTCAAACAGGAATAAAGATGGCGTGGATAGTATGCAAATATGAACTGACAATGCGCATGTCAGCATAGCACAACTTCTATACAATTCAAGTAGAAATACGAGACAAAAAAATGTTGCCTATCTGGGAGATTACATGTATGGCAGTGAAAGTGTCCAGGAGATTAATCCCTTGTGCATGTCACCAGGTTGGAAAGTTTGTCAACTGCGCACTGAATGCCAAGAGACTGATAAAATTTTGCGCACCAAAAATGAAATTAATGTGCGCACCAAAATTGAAATAGAAATAGCAAGGGATGGCCCAATTCCGATATTTTATGATAATGTTTTATAATCTTATCATGTTCAGCGAGTTCTTGTTCAGTTGGACAAATTTCAATTTCTGGCTCATCTCAACTTTAGGTAAAATACCAATTACAACTCAGAGCCCCTCTTGTTCAGACTCATTGTGGCAAGAATCCCCGTAACTTATGCGCTTTGCGCACCAATTTTTTTACATTCGCGCACCAAAGTTTTGAAGTGCGCCCCAAAGTTCTTGCAGTCCGAACTTTCCAACCTGGGCATGTCAGACAATCAAATCAGAGAACCTTCTGGTCCTGCTTCCCTACAAATTCAACATTTTCAGGGTGAAATGGCATTGATTCAAACTAAGCTGAAATGGCAAGGAGTGAAGGGGCATGCAATTGAAAGTCAAAATGGTGCAATTTTGTAATTTTTGTCAAAAGTATTTGGACAACATTGTAGACTCTCTGTGGACTCTCCGGAGATTGTGATTGTCTTTTTGTAGTATCACCAATGATAACTAAAGTAGATTTAAAGGAGCGTTTCCAACCAGCATGCTTTGTGAATACATCCTTTGTTGGACTCTTCATAGTCGCCATTTTCATAGTATTCAAAAATGGCCACCAACAAAAGATGGCATCTGCAAAGTATGCTGGTTGCAAAGCCCTGATAAGATAGAAGTCTACGTGTGACACATCTAGAGATCAATTTGATTTTTGAATTTTGTTCTTTTAGATGCTGCATACTCACAGTATGGCAGGTAAGAATTTATTTTACTTATTCCAATTCTATTGTATTCTTATTTGCATGAAGCTCAAATCTCAAATCTTTCTCAAATCTAAAATCAAATCTCAAATGCAAGAGCTCAAATCTTTAAAAAGACGGGTGTAAAATTCTTTTACATTATTCTTTGAATCAAAGTGCTTAAAAGGAACTTTGGGCAATTTGCTGTAAATCTGCCGTGGCAATTTTTTGATATCGTGAATAGCTTTAAAATGGAGGCATTTATTGATTTAGAGGTTGTGACGTCATCAAATTCCCAATTCCGTAACCAGAAGAGCTACAAATTTCTGCTTGCAATCATGTTGTAGACCTTCATAAACTATGGTTTTCTGGAAGGTTGTGTCAATTTTCCTCAAGTAATTTAGGAGTTACGATGATTTTGATTTTCTCAAAATTTTTGATGGGTTTTTACAAAAATAATCAAAATGCCGCCATTTTGAAAATAATCAAGATATTAAAGAATTGCCATGGCAGATTTACGGCAAATTACCTAAAGTTTCTTTGAAGTTATTCAATTCATGGAAAATTTTGATACAATTTCACACCAACCTTTTTGAAGATTTAAAAGATTTGAGCTCTATGCTCGTGCAAATGACCTGAGCCAGGGGGATGGGGTGCAATGTAATGTTTCAAACAATGAGAGGTAAAATGTGTAGAATGACCTGCCATGTGGAAGAAGATCTGCAAATCACATTAGAATAGCTAAAAACGTCTACCGATTGACATAAAAGAGAAACACGCTTATTCCCATTATTGGCAACCAATAGTTTGTGCTTTACTACATAGTGACCAGTGAGACTTCAAATTTAAACTAGTCTAATAATCGCATTTCATATTACAGCTACCCTGGATACACTGCACAACCAGCAGCAAGCTATACACAAGCTGGACAACCTGCAGCAGCAGCTCAAGGTGCTGTTGCTCAGCAACCAGCTGCATATGCAGGCTATCAACAACAACAACCACAAGGTAAGTTGGACTGGCTTTCATTCAAGAATGACATTAGTGTGAGAATCAGCTATTTCATCCAATTTTATTTACAAAATCTTATTGGGAAGCAAGCTCATTATGGGTGAAACAATTAGACTGGTTGATCACACACCTCACCTCATGCCTGTAATTGCCAGGGTGTGCCTTCTATTGCATGTGCAAACAAAATTTTTAACTTGATCATTGTCATAGTTCCTTACTTCATTCTGTATGACAAACAGTGCAGTGATTTGCTTCTTTGTTTAGCTCGCATTTTTGGCACCACTGCCCAATAGAACTTTTTGTAGATGTTCCTAATTTGTCTCGATTTAGTTGTCTTCCTTGACACTCATGTCCTGCTGTAAGTTATGAGATGAAGAGATGAAAAAGTTTGCCCGTTTGATGAAGTTTTAGAATCATACTATCATGGACAGGTCAGGAGAGCAGTCTACAGCTCCCCTGTAGCATTTGAGGGATGTGTGTATGGCTCTCCTCAATTGCCAGGCCTGTTGTAAATTCTCTGATTTGTTGAGAATAGAAGTTTGGACATTATATGTCATAATGCTAGATGATTGTGGTAAAGATGTCATCAGGGAAATTTTGATCGTGCTGTGTTGCATTGTGAAGAATTTCAGTTGATTTGAATTGATTCTCTAACCATAGAATGCAAAAGGTTTTGATAAAGATTTCCTTAGCATCATCTTTGCACAATGGTCTTTTAGGCTTCTGCTGTACCAACTTTGTAGTGTTTAGAAATGGTATACTGAAACAATATGATCTCCATTTATAGCTGGATACCAAGGCTACCAGCAACAGCCAACAGGCTACCAACAACAGCAGCAACCACAGGCAACTGCTTACCAACAAACTGCAAGCACTTATCAACAACCTGCAGCAGGTTATCAGCAAGCTGCAGCTGGCTACCAGCAAGCACCCACAACTGCATATCAGCAACCATACCAAGTGCAAGGACAATATCAAGCCCCAACGCAAGGATCTTACCCAGGATATCAGCAACCTGCGCAGCAACAACAGCCACCTGCAGCAGCACCTGGACAGGCGGCTGGAGGTGGATATCAGCAACCACCAAGTGGGGGACATCAAGGTGGCTACAATGCACCCCCTGCTACAAGTGGTGGCTATGGAGGAGATAAAGGAGGATCATATAACTCGGGAGGTGGAGATAGGGGGTATGGTGGCAGAGGTGGTAATAGTTATGGGCAAGATGGAGGGGACAGATGGGGTTCACATGGAGGATCGGATCGTGGTGATAGAGGAGGACGAGATGACAGAGGAGGCTCAAGTGGAGGGTAAGTTGATAATTTTTTCATCACTTGCTTTTTGTACATATATTTATATAATTCAAGAAAAGTTGAGTCAGAGATGTACCATTTGCATTTTGGCTGGTCAAATCTTTGTTGATGAAAAAGAAACTCTGAACCTGATAGACTTTTTAGCTATTCTGCAAAAGAGTGGATTGAACTGTATTTTTTATAGGTGTTTGTGGTGTTAGAGCCTTTAGCACTGTTGTGCACACTTAAAACTGTTTGCAAAATCTATGAAAATTTTGTTCAATTCAGACTGTTCATAGAATAGCTGTAAGGTCTGTTTAATTGTGACTTGGATAAAATCAAGGGTGTTTTGGTTGATTTATACACATCAATGTGAAGGTCAGTGCATTGGCAAAGAATGTAACAGGTTCTGGAGCTACTTATGTTGTGTTACTTCATCAGCTCTAGCTGTGTGTTATGTTCCATCGCAAGGGGACAAATCTGGTGCTGCTGTTCTTGCAAGAAGTTTCAGGGAGTTATGGATGCGCATGAAAAGTTCAGGGACAAGGTCAGGTCTGTGTTCATAAAATGAATATCATGAACAAGAGATTCTATAACTATTTAAAAGATATAAAATAACATATCTTTCAAAGAGTTTTTCCAGTTCTTCAAAGGGATGCTTTCCTGACAAATATATGGTCCAATTTGTTTTCAACCAAACACATTTCCTTTCCATTTTGTGTTTGGTAGACTTCTTGAGCGTTGTTCAATTTTTGTGAGCTTGCTGGAAATTTTAATGGCAAAGGCCTAGGCCTTAGGCCTGAGAAACCTTTTACTCCCACAGAAGGTAAGTTTCTGGGAGGAAGTCTTATCGTTTCGTATAGAGAAAGGCTGGACTAGCTGAAGCCTTCACATGTGTTGAGGGCAAATTTTGTAACCACAAAAAGGCACTATATGCGTCACGTTCACATCTGTATATATAGGAGTGGTAGAAATTAGTTTTTATAAATGCAAGTCCACAGTAGAGGAGGTGCCATGTTGAGCATGTTGAACAAAGATTAGAATTAGCATTATTGCTTTTGGCATTTCAAGCACAAATTATTTCCAGAAAGCTGCCTGCAGAGTTGTTTTTTGAAAAACCTGCCAGGAAGCTTTGCGGAGCTCCCAGGATCTCAACATTACTCAAGCCTGTATATATATATATTAAATCTTTAAAACGAAAATGTATGACTGTATTATATATGTTACTGTGGAAAGTTTTAATTTTTAGTGGGTAGTAACATGAACAAGGTATGTAGGAGGCTGTCCAGTTATCATCTATGTGCATCAAACAGAATTTTACATTGTCGATCAAAAACAGCAAAACTTGCACACTTAAAAGAACCTCCAATTTTGCAAGTCAGCCAAGGTTGGTGATGGTGAAGGTGAAGTTGCTTTTTCTAGCACCAAGCTCTGGGATTACAGAAGTAGCTAAGTGCAAGTCAAGTCCTCAACCCGTGTTTTGATGCTCAAAATGATGGGCCTCTGCCACATATCAAACCCTATCCACTTGACTGTTTTGGCTGCAAAGAAGGGATTGTTTGCTATAAACCAGTTGAAAATTTTGCAAGCTTAAAGCCTGGCTCTCAATTCACTAGGTTCTTATAGACAGGTTTTTGGTTTTATTTGCTATCATATATGATATATGGACAGCTTCTGTTAGGAGGAAAAAGTGACACAGGATGAATCAAGGTGCCAGGTAAAGAGGTATATAACATTTACTTTATGCCCTGCTCACATGCCCCAATCTAGTGTACATAGGGTGTTTCAGAAAAAGCACAACCCAACTGTATTTTAGAAATTTCAAAAATAGTAGGATTTGAGTAGACATGATGTTTATTGTCTGAAGGCCCAGGCTATCCTCTTTCCAATGATGTACAGTTTGGATACATTGATAAAGTTATGTTTTAATTGATGTTTAAATAATGATGGCCAATTTCAAATACAGCATGCTATAGCAGCAAAAAAATCAAGACTTTTTTTATTATTGTGAAGGGTAATAAAATAACTTTGTGGAATCATTTCAGGTGTAGAAACACCAGCAAAAATGATAGAAATGTTGCAACTATTATTATTTTTAAGGCAACAACTACTGTTGGCACATGTTTTGGAAACATGTTTTTGTCAAAGTTTTTAAATTGAATTTATCACATACAAGCAGTGAAAATTTTCAATCAAAAATAGTTCCCCCAACTTTTGGTACTCTGCATATAACAAAGACACCCTCCTTGTAATTATAGGTTAGATTCCCCTTTTCTTTGATTATATATACATCTCTTATGCTGAGTATGCAAGCCAAGCAGTGTGTTTGAAGTAAATATTGAAGGAAGAGAGAAATTTTGCAAAATTCATTATGACTGAAGAAGTTAATGCAATATTCACTGTCAAATTCACAGCGGTTATGGTGGAAGAGGTGGTCAAAGAGGTGGTTATGGTGGTAAGTGACAAAGGGTTGGTACAAAAACCACCTAAATACCTGTGTTTTACCTGTGTAACACTGTGTCTTCTCTAACCTAAAGGGTTTACATTACTACACAATTGGTCTGGTCTGGTCTGGTCTGGTCTGGTCTGGTCTGGTCGTGATTTTAAACTGCCGGTGTTTTTGCATCTGGGAGGGTGTGATGTACAAAAGGGCTGTGTTTATTTAATGTTTAGCTATCAAAGGCTTGATGCAATTAATGATGGTCCCGAAAGCCAGCAGGTTTCTAACGTAGTTGAAATATGGTCTGTGTCAATGATGTTTTATAAATGATTTGTATTATGGTCTGTGTCAAGTTTGTTCAAAGTTGAGCTATGCTTAAATAGGGCTGTGTATTACAACGGACTCGGTAACAATGCACTGTTTTTCATGGATTATTTTGTCCATGTGGGTATCATCTGTATAACACTAAAATGCATAAGAGCTTGTTAAAAAGCACAGTTAAATTGCACATTGGGCTGTGTTTTGTAGCTGTGTTCAGTGGTAGAGCTGTGTGTTATTGGAAAGGTCAAGCAAGGACTGTTATATTTTATCAATTAAATTGAATTTGAGTTGATTGACTAAATATTGCATCCCCAAACGAATTTAGCTACAAAATAACTGATGCAATGCATGTGACTTTCCTAACATTTGGATGCAAAACCACAAATTATGAAATTTTCAGCAGATCATACACAAATTTGGGGCACAAATTGTGTGCAAAATGTGTGGAAACAGCACTCAAGCGCAACTACCAGTTGATATATTCTTCAAGTTACATGATATGGAACTCAAAAAATTTTGCTCAATAACAACGGTTTTAGTGGTAACAAGTAATGGCAACCCTTCAAGGTCTTTTCTTCCATTTCTCATTGCTATTTACTTAATTTTTTTAATGAATTTCATTTTAACTTTTATGATGCAGTGCAGTCCAGTTCTTTAAGGGTGTGTTTGATTGGTACCAATCTTAAACAGTAGACTTGGCAGACTTGGCAGACTTAGAATTTTGGTTTGATTGACCCAAACTTCTCAAAACAGTAGCCAGTTTGGAAGGCCTTCTGAACCGTCTATTCCAAAGGGCTGAAGGTTTGGCAGAGTTTTAAGATCTTGGATCCAAAGCGTACCGTGTAGCTGAGAGTTTTGTGTTTTATTTAGAAGTATGTTTCCATCTCTGCAAAGTCTACTATTTTCAGAATATTTTGGTTAGACAAACACATCCTAACACATCAAATCCCTTTGTCTAGTGTTCTGTGACATTTAGTTATGAATTCCTCACTTTGTAACCTCAGTAAAGCATCATTTGGATGCCAAAAAATTCCTTACAAGCCACTCAAAGAGCGTGCTCTATACTTAAATCAAAGTGGTTTTTGTTATTAGGCTTCCAATGGATTGTTTGGCATATTTTTGTATATCAGGGGTTTGCAAAAGCATCAGAAATTAAACAGAGTCTATTGTTTACGTAAAAATTATTACCAACAACTGGAACTGCAAAAGAATTGAAGGCTGTGGCACAGATGTCAGGCTTGCATACCCTCGAATATCATGGCTCATGAAAGTGGCGACAACAGAGGCTAGCCAAGAAATGGCATGTGCAAAGCATGCTGGTTGAAACAGATCCTTTTATCATGGTGAAACATTCAAGTTGAAAATGTGGCTAGGAAGACAGCACCACAGTTGATTATTGATTGTACATAGAAACACCTATGAGATTTGTCGCAAATCCCTGCATTGTGTCAGCTTTTGATCATGTATTGCATGAATAGGGCCACAGAATGTTCTCTAAAATAATACCATTTAACCGTCAAATTTTGGTATTTGCTGGTTGATAAAAGGCTGAAAATATGTCTGAAAATAAGTCTGAAAATATGATCAATTGTAATGTCTTTTATTCATTTGTACGGATCATTGTTTTCTGTAAACTGTGATCTCATCGTTGGATATATTCGGTTTTAGGTAGTGGTGGTGGCAGGGATGCTCCTCCGCAGAGATCAGGTGAGTTAACTTTTTGATATACTATATAGTCCAGGAAATAAGTGACAAAATCGTGCACTTTTGGATACCACCATGAAACTTGGCACAAACATAGAACTTGGTCCTCTGATCAATTTTTGATATAGAAGCAACTTCAAAAATGGCCCGTTGTCATGGTAACCAGTTCACAAAGCTTCCTCGGCAAGCTCCTTGGTTACATCAGTCTTAAAATCGTATTCTTGAATGTCAGGTGGTTTTGGAAACATTTTACACCTTTAGTTGAATAGAGGATGGAAAAAAATGTTTTCAACCGTTTTGGATTGTAATGGTTGCTATGGAAACCGCAATGTTTGTGACGAAATGGACTGTTTTGCTTGGATACTCTTATATTCGAGACTGAAACTTTGGAAAAAGGGTAATATGATACGGTCTTCATGCATCTTCAACATTTTTGAAATCTTTCCAAGATGGTAGGGTTACCATGGCAACAAGTGTTGTCTTAATTCGCATACAATAGACAAAATCGGCTAAGGTTTGTTTACACCTAGTTATGTCATGTGACAAAACTCTTCATCTTTAAAAAGTTGTGCCATGACTGCAAAAGGAGAATAATGGTGAAACCTCCCAAGAGTATGGTCATATGACTTTACATTGGCAAAACAAACCTTTGACGATTAGGCCTAAGGACCCCGTTTACATTGTACCTGTGCAACTTTGAATCTGTAAAAGAATTTTCCAGATCAGCCTCCTATCTCGACTGTTCCTGCTAAACCGTAATGTGTTTGTTCCTTTACCCACGGAAAATTTCGGTCTGGAGAAGTATAAACGTTTTTAGACCGCAAATAGTTTGTGGCGGATCAAACATGTACTGGTACGAAGTAAACGTAAGCTGAGGAGAATTGAATGGAAGACACGCAATTATATGCTCATGTTTCATCTTCAAATTGGATTGCTAAATGAAATTTTGTTAGCATTTTCTTAAAGTATATACTTTCACTCAACAGCACCCCTTGTGAAAGTCATTTCATGAAGAACATTTGCCATCACAGAAGCATAATGATGTACATTGCAAGTCAGCCTTTTTGCACTTGCATCTTGTCATGCATCCTTTCTTGCAACAGCAGTGCAAAACTTCTTTGCAAATCTTTGATGCATCTTGCATTTTCATCCATGATGGCTCGTACCCATCCTTTCCCCTCTGCCATCCCCAACATGTAGGGTCTGGTAGCAGCATGTTCTTTTGCAACGCCTGATGCCAAACAAAACCGGCTTGGAATATTGCTCTCTTTACATGCTGCCGCAAAGAATCCTCCGTTGGCGGTAGACTGTCAACCGTTCGACCTTTCTTTGTGAATAAATACTTTCGCAAATCATTAACCTTTGGGAAAGAGCATAACATTACAAAGAACTGTGTCATTAAGAGGCGGAAATCGAAGGCAAAGTTTTCCGAAAAGGATGCAAGAAATTACTGCATGAACCTTTTGCGATATTTGACTTCATTACTTCAATTCTAAGATGAACACCCAAAAATATGATTAAAAGTTTGACAGAGAGACAGAACGAGATAGACTTCCTAATTACAGCCTTCCTACATGAAAGACATGTTCACGAGAGTCAACAATTCCACTGCTCGTTCTCTTAGGAATGCTGAAGTCGACCTCAGGTTGCCATTGTTAAAATCAGCAGGGGGGCAGAAATGCTTCTCGTACCGAGGCGCTAAGCTTTGGAACAGTCTTGGTACCGACGCTAAGAACTCTTCAACCCTGAGAGCCTTCAAGAGAGAGGTGGAAAAATGAACACTTAAACCTTTTCGTTTTTTTTTTGTTGATTTTTGAACAATTGTAATTTTAATTTAGTTCGAAATACTGGTTTTTATTGTAAATTATTAATTATTGTAAGTTTTTAGCATGGCCCCCTGTAAATCAGTTATTCTAACTGAGGGGCTACCATGGGTAAAAAATATAAAATCAAATCAAATCAAATCAAATCAAACAGAAAGAGGTTGCCGCAACATATTATATGAAAACGGTCCTTTACCGTTGTAAAAAAAGGTTCTTAGTTGAGAGGTTGCTTGCAAACTGGTTGATCAGCTTTCCCTCCGACAACGAATATCTATCTTAATTAATGCCAAGCTATCGACTCTTTAGTTTTTCTGTTTATCTGTGACAGACAGATAACAGATCAGCTATCCCCTGGTTTTAATTCATGGGTCACTTGGATTTAATTTCCAGTCAGTAGATGCCGAAAACGTGAAAACAATAATTACCGTATAACCACAAAACATTGGGTCTGTTTAATATCATTTTCTGATGACTTGCTCTTGTGGAATTCTACTTTGCAAGAAAGTTTTACTGACTGAAAACTACACCCAATAACTGAATGATAAATGCTTTGAAAGTGATTGCTGTACCTTTTTCAGATTACTTGCTTTGTCGTATAGAAGCACAACAAATCTTTCTATCAGATTGTGACTTTCTTCTGAGATAGATGATGGATTTGTCATTATGTCCATAAGGGCATCTGTGATTCCTGCAAAGCTATCCCAAACATTCCAGGCGGTCTTCTTGCCTCTGCCTCCAAAGAAAGACGTCGTGTCACAACCGGTCAGGGCATGAAAGGCTGGTAAAGCGCAACACTTATTGGGACCAAGGGCCTTGGCCAAAAGATGAGCTGGCAACATTCTGTGGTCTTTTCCTGTTCCAAAGGAAACCCATAGCTCGGATGCTTCCATTTTTGAGGCAAAGTAGATTGCGAGAACCATGACATCGGTATCTACACTACGTATCATGATAGCCTTATGACCGTGAGTCGCGGCTTCAGCAACATGCAGCATGATTCGCGTATCAGCTTCTTCGTGGTTGCAAGGAGCAAGCTGAGTTTGTCTTTGTGGGTAAATCTCCACCTCTGCACCTGTTGTCACAACTATCTCCTTTTCGGGCATCTCTACTTTGCTTACTTCTGATGACAAGTACCTGAAGAGTTCCCTTTTGTTTTCTTCTATGCAGAGGAACTGATGCCAGTTCTTTGGAATTGGCACTGATGGTTGCACTCTTCTTCTCACACCATCTCCTCTCTTAGCCCGCGTAGCTGCTTTGAGACTTTCATCGATGTATTCATCCCAAACTAAATCCAGTCGCTTTACCTTCCGTAGCTGAAGTACAATGTATGGCAAAAACATTTTCTCGCTATATTCCTCAAATGTGCTACATTCTTTGGGTCTGAGCATTTGAACGATAACTGCACCATCCAAAACAATGCAAGTTACACTTGGTGCAGATTCACCTTTTGTCACTAAAGGCTCCAGGCATCCAACAAGATCACTTTTACAGCCTCCCCTTAGCGCCGATCCTTCTGACAAAGACGGAGGGTACTTTCGGTTTTCATGTGAAAAGAATTCCTCCAAATTTCCCCCTCTTATCTGGCAGCCAATGTATAGCTGACCAAACAGATGAGCATCATTCTTCGCAGCATTCAGCTTGAGCTTGATTTTGGTTTCCTTTCTCTTTCCATGATTGCCGAAAACTGCTAGCTTATTCAGACGTATCTTATCTTTTAGAGAGACCGAACGGGCCATCAATCTTCTGGATACAAAATCTTTGTACTGCTCTTGCCCAAGAGATCTTAATTTCAGAAGAATGCTATGTACTTCTGGATCGCATATGGTTTTATTCTCAAGTGAAAACAGATCTTTTACGTCTTCTCTAAATGGGCTTCCAAGCTCCAAAAACGTCTTATGAAGGGCATTGACGTGTTTTGCAAATCGCTTGTTGAATGCAGCAGAATCCTCGTGATGTGCCTTATCACCAGTTGGCTCTTCATCAGCAGTATCTTCAAATTCTTGTACTATCCTTGCAACTTCTGGACCCGAGACCATCCAACGTCGAAGGCCGTTGCTATTTTCCGTCAGACCAATCATTCCTCCATCACCTTTCAGCTTGTCATTCATCTGCTCATGTGCCTGATCCAGCGAAATTGCAGAGAACTTATTGACTGACCTCTGAACGCAGAACTTTCCATTGCTAAACTCTCTTGCAATACAAGGATGCTTTTCCTTCAACTCTGCCATGTCTTTCAAATGAACTGGAAGCCAACGTGCATAGTTGTGACGATCCATTGAGAAAAACCATGGTGCAAGTTCATTCAAGACTGAAACATACAAGGAAAAGTTGCATTCCCGGAATGATCGAACAAGCAGCATTATTCTCTCCTCTAACTCTATCACAATATTCCAAAAGAGAAACATTGCACTTTGCGTCTCACGAAGATCACACCATGCAGCAAATGACAATGGACTTTCTGGCTTGCATTCCTCCTTGTATTTGATAAATTCGTCTTCTTGCAGCTTTGCCAAGGTGGCAAGTGTTACCTGATGAGCATACCTTGTTCGCTTTACATGAGAAGCTTGTAAGCAAGAATCTGCCTTTCCCGAGGAATATACATCTGCAATTGTGAGTGCATCTGTCCATCCACTTCCATCCAATAGCTTTCCGATGGTCTTGAGGGCCGCCATCTCAAGATGTAAGCCACCTAACATAACGACAAACTTTCCCTCTCCAAATGCATCTGGCCATGTCCATTGGATTTCTTTGGCAAGCGCATACAATGGTTGATCGAATACGATAACTGGTGTCTGTCCTGGGTTCAAATATTCCGTAGCTCTGTTCACAAGTGTCATTGAATGTCGTATCATAGAAGCAGTATGAGCACTTTCATGGAATAAAGGCATCATGGCTGTATAGCATTTTGGTCTGATGGGACTTCTTTGCTGTCTTGAATGATATGCTCCCCATGAAAGTATTTCACCGTTAACTTCCTTTTTCGTACGAATACTTCCTGTATTTTGTAACCCTTGTTCCAGGAGCATACCAACTTCATGCATCCAATCTTTCTCCTTTTCCAAAGCAGATTCGATTAGCCCTTGATGTGCAACAGCTTCAATCATCAAAGATTCTCTTGGGGATACAGCTAAAGTCTCCGCTATCTGTGGTACAACAGTGTATGACTCTGGAAGCTGATTGATTTGATTAAGGGGACTTGATTCTTTGATTGAAACCTTTGACACTGACAGCCCCTCTCCTTCAAAGTTTGGATGTTGACTCAGTGAAATAGCTGTGCCATGAAATGAATCACCAGATGTAGTTGATGACGGATTGTGATCAATGTTATCCACTGCTGCTGTGGTAAATAGGCTTTGTTTCAGTTGAGGTGGACAGACGACTCCGTTTTCATGAAAGCGCTCACAAACAGCATTTCCAAGATCAGTGGATATCTGCAAAACTCTGGCATATGATATTGACAGCCCAAGTTGGAAAAAGGCATCCACGAGTTCTCTTCTCCTTGTTCGTGAGTGGAGCATAACACCTACATATAATGGCAATGGTGTTTCGTTGGCAGCATCATGTTTGAAATGTGATGACCCATGTGACATTTTACGTCTGCAGTTGAATCTTATCAGTTGTGAAATAGTCAAAGCTTCTTGATGTCCAACTGGTAGCGTTTGATCCTCCATACTTGATCCATAAAGTATCATCTTAACCATGGTTATCAATGATTTTGGCGATGAACTCTCTTGGCAGTGTTCTTCAAATGTGCCGTCAAATCGCTCCTCTGTGAATTGCAAAATATCCCGTCGAATGATGTTTGCTGCTTCAGCTAAACAAGTAGCTTCTTTATCAAAGTTCCCGTTGGCTGCACACGCTAGGACATTAGCCACATCATCCTTCATGGACAGGAAAATGTGCTTTCCCTGTGAATGCTCACTGAGACCTGGAAAGTAAGCAAGCAACTTACGTTTCAACCGAGATGAATGAACTGTGCCCCTGTCCACATCATGTCCGAGCTGCCTAAGTCGTGATATATACTTGTCTACAAGATCTGCTAGTTTATGTACAGTTGGATATTGTGTGGGCTCTTTTAGGAATGACACCAACTCAGCAAAAGCAATGTCTTTTACCTGATCTTCCTCTCCAAAAACTCGTTGCTCCTGCCTATCTCTATCTCGTGCTTTGTCGTAGAGTTGCACAAGACATTTCTTATGGTATTTAGCATGTTGGGCAATCATATCTCCACCACTAAGCTTAGCTATCAATCTAAAATCTGCAATTTTGTATGCTGCATGTCGAACATTGTTATCGATGTCAAGGGTGCTGGCAGTAGAAAGCTCTTTAAGAGGGGATGTTGATTCACAAAAGAAGCACATACCAGATGTCTTCGATGCCTCATCTTCAACTTCATTTAAGGATCGTCGTAGCTTACACTGTGTCTCTTCCTTGTTTTCATTTTGCAGTTTTCTTTTCATAATTCTTCGATAGGTAGTTTTGTCGTATTTACACCGGCAGGACTTGTGCCACGAAGCCTTATTTTGCAAGAGGATCTTTGCAATTCCATCTTTTTCACCAAGTCTTGCAAGTTGATTTTCAAGCGCTCCTATTTCCCCAAAACACTGCAAATCATTTTCTAATGTTAAATATCCAGTTCCTACTTCATTTCTCTTCGATAATGCTGGACACAATAATCCCTCATGATTACTGGTCTGACAAAAGATGCACTTTGACCAATCAGTTTTAGCAGGCTTTTCTTCATCCATAGTGGAAGTCACGTCATCTTCACTGGAATGATAATTTCATCTACATTGAAAAATCAAGCAGCGACAGCCAAACGAGTTGCTGCTTTCCAACGACTGCGATTCGACAAATTGACACGTTCGAAAATAGAATGAGCTTGTTGCAATTAATGGAAGGGAAAGCTCTGTAAAGATTTACACATGCGTTTTGGTTTAAAGGAAAAGACTAAGTGTTTCAAGTCGAAATATTCATGTGTTCTCAGTTTCCATTGCAAGTAGTTTCAAGAGAAGATTTGTTGCCATGGCAACTCTTCCATCTTAGAACATACCTAGGAATGCCGAGGATGCATCGAGGCCGCAACATCTCGACTCTTTGCTGAATTGGCGTTGTTGAATCTCTGTTGAATGCATGCAAATCCAAGCAAAACAGTCCATTTCGTCACAAACATTGCGGTTTCCATAGCAACCATTACAATCCAAAACGGTTGAAAACATTTTTTTCCATCCTCTATTCAACTAAAGGTGTAAAATGTTTCCAAAACCACCTGACCTTCAAGAATACAGCTATAAGACTGATGTAACCAAAGAGCTTCCGAGGAAGCTTTGTGAACTGGTTACCATGACAACGGGCCATTTTTGAAGTTGCTTCTATATCAAAAATTGATCAGATGATCACGTTCTATGTTTGTGCCAAGTTTCATGCTGGTATCCAAAAGTGCACGATTGTCCTCAAAATCGACACTTATTTCCTGGACTAATATTTTATTGTTTTCGGTAGATGTTGAGAAGTTGTAGCAACCTGTCTATGCCCTGATGTTGATAATGTCAAAAAGCAAAGTTTTAACAGAAACTAGATTGGAATGGATGCTTAAAGGACTCTTGTACAGTCTAGATGCCACTGAAAAGAAGCTGTTATTTTGGTTCTAACATGGAATGTGCTTCATCGGCTGAAAATCAGCCACATGCTCTTATTCTGCAGTTTCTTTTGTTCAGATTTTACTGTATAAACAGTGGAGTACACCTCTTAACGATCAAACAAAAACATATGGATTGAGCCATCCTTTCTGTGCATTTTGTGAGAATCAACAAATTATTAACATTTTTTTTAAGGTAATATGCAAGTGAAAGAAGACACAATATTCGTGTCGGGTATGCCTGCAAGTGCAGATGCAAGGCAAATTGCTCAATTCTTTGGACAAATTGGAATCATCAAAGTAAGTGGAAACTTGGAGAATTTGATTGTATCCATTGTAGTGCAATGTTAAATTTCATGAAATATATGGTTAAAGAGGATCTGACTAATCAAAGAAAAAGGGATCAATTTAATCTTTTCCACTTCTGTGACTTTCTCTGTCTGTGCTGACTAGTTTCACCCACTGTTGCATCTTCAGTGTTTTGATTTCAAACATTTTGTTGCAGAAACCTAGCAAACTTGCTGAGTTTTAGATAAAGGCAATTTGACTTCCACCATTTGTTAGCCAATGAAAAAATCTACCATCAGTGACAAAATCTACCAAGTTCATACTAAATTTGTTGTTGGAAAGTTGATGGTGACTATACAAAGTGTATTATCTGTTTGTGTATTATGGAATGCAACCTTGTTTTGCATGTCATCGTTTCTGCATGCACGCCATTCGCATTGCATGATAATAATGGAGACGTGTTTCATTTTTAGAGTGACAAGAGGACGAATGAACCGAAGATTTACATCTACAGGACACCCGATGGAGTCAGTAAGGTATGACTGTAAAAAGTAATGCTTCTTATCAGCTGACCAGGGAACAAGGAGGGAACAATTAAATTCCTCTTGTCTCTCTTATTTTTTCTTTTTTCTTCTCGTCTTTGAGAAAACCAATGAGAACAAATTGCAAATCTACCTTTTTTAGATGCTTTTCATCAACGCTCCTGCAATGCATAATAGTTTTTAAGAATCTCCAGAATGAAGAGATTTAATTTCGTTTGGTGTAGTACAAATTTGTTTATTTTTGTTTTATTTGTTCCCTAAGAAAATACAATATGTATTACAAGCTGCACTTCTTTACAAAATTTATTCTACAAATACACAATAATGCTAGAGTGATACCTCAATAAGGAGAAGGCCATGACTACACCAAGATGATCTGGACAAAGATTATAACTGCTACAGTCTCTCTATTAATTACATGTCACGAGAAATATCTTTTATCAAAACAATTTAAGTGTTTGGTTGTTTGCTTTTGACAGGGTGAATGCACAGTAACATATGATGACCCACCAAGCGCCACTGCAGCCATTGATTGGTTCAATAACAAAAACTTTGATAATGACCACGTGCTGTCAATTTCATTGGCTGAAATCAAAGTACCAGAAGGAGGCTGGCGTGGACGAGGTGGAGGTAGAGGTAGAGGTGGAGGAGGATTTGATAGATCTGGTCCGAAAGGTACACAGATTAGATGTCACCTAAAGTGAATTTTTTTATTGATGCAAATGAATAGCACTGTTAAATGATAAGGGATCCTGTCGAAATTCCTTGATACCTTGTTTCATTTTGGAGTTATCCATTAACTTCAGCCTGGTTTCTATATGATCGTAACAGTCGGCGACCTACTGCGACACATCGGTGACGTGTCCCCGATCAGTCGGCGACATATGGAAAGGAGCACTGTTAGGATCATAGGCTTTAAATTTATCTCCACTCTTTCGATAGGTCCCCGTACTAGCATACAAGTCAAATCTTTCAATAGGGCACAGGGAAACCCATAAATCCTCCAATTTCACGCTTATCAGCCAATGGTGTTGCCGTATTCTCGTCACATGACCGAAAATAAGCTCTTTGAGACGAATTTTCGAGTACCCTTACGAAAATCAAAATGGACATTCGAGTAATAAAGATACAGAGCTGCTTTTGCCACGAGTCGATTCTACAGGCCCTACTCCATATTTTACATTTTGCATTTCAAGAAAATCTCATCAGGGATCAGCACTACATTGAATTTCATGCAACCGAAAATAGGCCTATATTCAAATATCATTTGGGAACGCAACAAATAAGATATAGCTTCCAAAATTTCACACCTTACGTGAAATATAGCAAGGAATAAGCTGAAGATGTTTCTTTGCTTCAGTTTCCCAAATCCTTGATGAGTCTCAGCTATTTGCGACGAAGAAAGCTATTGGGCCTACCTTCATCCACTGCATAATGCCATTATTCTGTTTCAAATCGGCTTCTTTGCTGTAGCAAGGTAGCAGAGCTATTCACCAACAACATAACACCAATTTCCACTATTCTCCGCTGAAAAATTGCCATCAACTTTCGTAAAACGCGATGAACTTTCAACAGCTCTTCGCCACACTATCTATTCCAAGTTTTGAAACAGTGTGCTCACGTGGAAAAATTTCTGTTATTATGAAAGCGCTCATGATGTCATGGTCAAGAGGTAGGTCTCGTATCATCATATCTCTACAAAGACTTGGCCTTTGTTTTAGTATGAAAAAGTGGAAGGGATTGAGGCCGGGCTTTCAAAATTATCTGTATTTCTTGAAAAAAGGAAAATGGTGAATGCATATTTCAGAATAGTTTGAATGAATATGAGTGTTTTTTTCATGGAAGTTAAAGGGTATTGGAGCTTGCGAAGATACCTAGGCCCCCTGTCATTTGAATAATTCGAATTCATTTGAAATATGCATTCACTATTTTCCTTTTTTTAGAAAATAAAGGTAATTTTGAAAGCCCGGCCTCAATCCCTTGCACTTTTTCATACTAAAACAAAGGCCAAGTCTTTGCAGAGAGAGGGTGATACGAGACTTATCTCTTGACCATGACATCAAGAGCGCTTTCACAATAACAGAAATTTTTCCACGTGAGCACACTGTTTCAAAACTTGGAATAGATAGTGTGGCGAAGAGCTGTTGAAAGTTCATCGCGTTTTACGAAAGTTGATGGCAATTTTTCAGCGGAGAATAGTGGAAATTGGTGTTATGTTGTTGGTGAATAGCTCTGCTACCTTGCTACAGCAAAGAAGCCGATTTGAAACAGAATAATGGCATTATGCAGTGGATGAAGGTAGGCCCAATAGCTTTCTTCGTCGCAAATAGCTGAGACTCGTCAAGGATTTGGGAAACTGAAGCAAAGAAACGTCTTCAGCTTATTCCTTGCTATATTTCACGTAAGGTGTGAAATTTTGGAAGCTATATCTTATTTGTTGCGTTCCCAAATGATATTTGAATATAGGCCTATTTTCGGTTGCATGAAATTCAATGTAGTGCTGATCCCTGATGAGATTTTCTTGAAATGCAAAATGTAAAATATGGAGTAAGGCCTGTAGAATCGACTCGTGGCAAAAGCAGCTCTGTATCTTTATTACTTGAATGTCCATTTTGATTTTCGTAAGGGTACTCGAAAATTCGTCTCAAAGAGCTTATTTTCGGTCATGTGACGAGAATACGGCAACACCATTGGCTGATAAGCGTGAAATTGGAAGATTTATGGGTTTCCCTGTGCCCTATTGAAAGATTTGACTTGTATGCTCCCCGTACTGTGCCCTCGGCGACGTCGGAGGCATCACTCTGAAAATGTTTCCATTTAATGCAGCTGTCCCCGATGTGTCCCCGAGCCTGCCTCGGCTACGCGTCGCCAACTGTTACGAACATTATCAGGTAATCATGCAAAATAATGGATAATTCGAAAATGAAACAAGATATGAATAAATTTTACACTGAAGTTTTATCATCTGATAGTGCCATTCGTTTGCATAAATAAAAATCTTTACTTCAGTTCTCTTTGAAGTTTGATTCAATTGACCCAACTGGCAAAGGTTTGTTTTCTTTACACCCACTCCAAGTCAAGTAATCAATATCTTGAAAAAACATCTTTTGTTGAATTTTCGGACATGGAAACTTGTGTCATCAATGCAAAGAGTAACTAACATGATACTAAAATTTCCCTAGAGTATGGTCACATGACTGGACATGGGTAAAGCAAACCTAAGCCAATTTATCTGTCTATTCATTCAAAACTAATTTTGAACATATGATTGTATTTACAACGGAATTCAAAGATAATGAACCCCTTGTTTAACAAAGATGCTGCTGACAGAGATTCGGGTATTAAGGGGGTTTACCAAGTCTGGACAAGTAATATGAAGATGACAAATAGATGTAATGCTATTCATAGCGATTTGATTTCACATCAAAAGCATGGCAAAATATTAGAAGGTGTATGTGAAGAAAAGTTTTAATGAGGAATAGTTACCTTTAGTTTTGAAATTTCTGTACCACTTTGATTTGCAAAAACATTTATATATTTTACTTGCTTATTTGTTTCTTGATAGATCGAGGTAGAGGCGGAAGAGGTGGTTTTGGAGGACGTGGAGGAAGAGATGGCGGTGGTGGAGGTAATGAAATCGATCGTAATGAAGGGGGGTCTGTTTCAGCCAGCATTGCACGTGCCACCCTCTGGTTGACCTTTGTTGTCGCTATTTTCATGGGCTATGAAAGCAGCTACAACAAAGACCAGCTATTATATGGTACGTGAAAGACTTGTTGGTTGAAACAGACCCGTTAAGAATTTATATCATTCTTTTATTGTTTATCATTTTAGTATTTCATTCTGTTCGTAAAGAGGATCTCAAGATCGTTCCTTTTCTTCGCTTGTTAGAAGTTGAACACTGAATTGTCTTTTACTGCTTGCAAACGTTTTCTAAGTTTTCCGTCAAAGCTATCACGTCTTATTGTGTGTTTTATGTCAGATGTTGATAATTTCTTGAGAACTGTTGCAATTGATTACTTTTCTCTTTTTAGAGCGCAGTGGTGATTGGAATTGCCCACAGTAAGTACTAGCTACCTTCCAAAAACAATGATTATAAACTAAACCATCCGTAGTTATAATAGAAAGCAAGATTTCAACTCATTTAAAACTTGACGTCATTAGATTTCTAAATCGTAGGCTAGAGGAATGACAGACTTGTGCTTGATACTTTATTGTCGACGACATCAGTAAACTATTTTTTCTTCAAAGTTATTTTCATCTTTCGTGAAAAAGGTTAGAAATTACCCTAATTCTGAAAATGTTGAAGATTTCAGAGAAAGTCTAACGATAGGATAATGACGACATAGTTAAAACATGAAGACAAAGTTCCTTTGAATCCACTCATTGCTTAGGAATTGGTCATGGGGTTGTCGCGTATGTTTTTAAAAAGCCAGTTCCACCTAAGTTCCTTTGCGAGTACGAGGAAATTTCAGACTGTCTGCAGATAAAGTTTGGCCTAAACGAAAACAAGAGATCCACATAATGCTAAGGCTGAACTCATTGGATCCATTGGGCCACACACACGCATCCGGTTTTTTTTTGAAACGCATCTTTTTTTCCATTTTGAATTCTTGTCTGTTACCCTTAGACGCCGTTTTCGGTCACCGTAGACGAAGCTTTTCGAAAGTGCCTTCCAGAGTGGATGTTTTCTAGTTGTCGTGTGGACGGGTGAAAACGGAGCTTTTCGAAAAAGCTGGCATGACGGCATCGATTTACCAGGCATTAGAGCGTGCGCTCGGATCTTTGGGGATCACAAGAGGGCCTTGTCTTTATGTGTTTTTCCTTATTGAATATCGATTATCGAATATCGAATTTCGAACGTCACAGTGTTTTCGTGTGGACGGAGAAATTTTGGGAAAACGCTCTTCATGTGGACGCGGATCTGTGATTACACGGATAAAAAAGATGTGTTTTCAAAAAAGATCTGGATACGTATGAACGTGGCCTTAATGTCTGCAAAGACAAATTTGCTTCAAGTCTGAAACTTCAGTGTGCCCACAAAGGACCCTGGGTGTCAATAGCGCTTCAAAGATTTGGAACCTATGCTCTTGGTTGTTAGTGTAATTTTATTTATTTAATTCCTTATAAGATGTGGCAACTTGAACTTTGCTCGACGAGACGAATGTAACCGATGTAAAGCACCAAAACCAGACGATGCTGGATCCGGAGGCGGAGGTGGAGGTACGTTATCTAACGTTGTATTTTCGAAATATTTTAACTGCTTCATAAAGTTATTTGGCACAAGCCTCAGTTTTCATTTTTTCTTAGAAATGAATTCATTTTCCCTTATTTCAACATTCGTCAGCTTTTTCAACAACTTTGCTCAAGATTGCAGAAGTTTTCGATTCGATTCATCGTATCTGTATTTGTCACATGCTGTTGCACGGATCGTCAATTTTGATCTATCTGCCTGTAAAACTAAACATTTAATCCTTTTTTGCGGAGGCAAAACAATTCTGTTGGAGTATACTCCCGTCCGTTCTCAGATGCGTCAGTTTCATGTGTTCAGAAGAGTTTTATGTCAAAGTTGAGAAGAACTGTATGTGTAGGAATTTTTCCTATTAATGGCTTCTATTCGTTTAAAGTGCATTTTATTTCTCAGGTGGCCGTGACTTCGACAGAGGTGGCCGCGGTGGTGGACGAGGAGGCCGTGATGGGGGCCGTGATTCACGAGGGGGTGGCCGAGGTCGTGGTGGACCCCCAAGAGGCAGATAGTGTCGAAAGACGTTCGAAAACTGGCTTTTCAGTGGTGTACAGAAAGGGGTTGAATGAATGATTGAAGATGTCTGGTTGCCCGGATCATAACTGCTTTCAGAAAGTAACAGATCAATATTAAAGCTATGGACATTAATGAAATGATGACTTTTTTCATGCAATTATATCATTTTGTTTCATTTACTCCGTCGTATACAGCAAACCTTTTTAGTACTGCCATGCCATTCCAGGATTAGCCCACTTTCTTAGGAGTATGGTAGAGACTCCTCGTTTGTTTATGTTATGTACTCGTTTTTCTGAGATTAATCCCACGAAATGATTCCCTTCAGCTTCCCTGCAATTGCTAATTGTGCATCCGGCAGGGCCTACCAAGGGCAAATATAACCATCTCTGGAACGATCACGTTTTCAATGCTTTCCAAGTTTGTTTACCTTTCGTACAAGATATTATGTCATCTGTTTGACTATGATTGGAAGGAATATCATTGTCTATCATTATCGTGTCATCTTTTTTTCTCCGTCTACCCTCAGTTAGTCTTCAGAAGTACTGGTGTAATGCTATCTATTTCTTTATGTCTTAAAAGATGACCAGTCAACTTTGCCCTCCTCACCGCTACTTGTCCCCAGTTATGTGGCTACATGTCTCTCTACGAGGACTTTTTGTATGAAAGAACATCTTAGGGGCGTTCTCATTTTTAATGCATTCGTGTTCTTGTTTTTATTATCAAAGGTACTCCGCCGTAACTACCGTAGTATTTGTTTTCTTGTTTCTCATTCTTCATTAGAATTGATAATCTACAGTACTGGGCTTCAAAAGTAGTTTGCCAGGTTTCACAATGAAATCGTGCATTATCAATAAATTTCAGATATGAAAACCTGCGTTGATCCTTTCAAGATTCTGCTTGAAGCTGTTGCAGTGGATAGAAGTTGCTTGTTTTGGGCTGCAAAGCAAACACGCAAGTCTACCCCACAGGAGGTGATAAGAGCACATCATTGCTTTGAAAAAGGGACTAAAAAGAACCAATGCCTCCCAGGGTCCATTGCAGGCATGCTGAAAGTGCAGACTGCAATCAAGCAAGGCCTACGCTGAAAATTTCGACCGGCTATGAATGAAAAGCCAATCACAATCAAACTTTCATCACTTCAACAACTTTGTGGATCAGAATTCTCCGCTCAGACAAAATTCTATTTTTATACAATGTGAAACTGCAAGATGCCTACGTAGACCTCTTGGTCCATTGATCAGAGTGTTAAACGTAATCTGAAAAGATGAAACAAAGATTTTTGAACCATGCAACTTTACCTTTCTTTGCTTGTTGCTTGAATCATTCAAGGCAAATTTTCTCGACACATTTTAACTGAAAATGCTTGGTGAAGTATGGTAAAGCTCGTAAAAGTCTGTACCCTTCCCAAGTACCATCTCAGTACCCAAAATATGCAATGTGCTCCCGTTCGTCCCCCACCCCGTTGTGATACGCCTTGCGCGTTCCCAGGTAGCCTGATAACCAGCACAGAATAATGGGCTGGTTATCAGGCTAGTTCCCAGGTTCCACTTTGCGTTTTGCTCACTGTGTGTGTGACGTAAGAACTGAGTACGAGGCTAGAAATAAAGTGGCGCTTTCTTTATAGTAGAGAGATGCATTATGGGATATAGTGTTGGAATGATAGCCAAGGTGTAGAGTAAAATGGTGGATGAAATAAAACGCAGGTTGAACATGAATATAAAATCATGTACCAATATCAATTTATATATCTATCCTTTGCCCAAATAGTCCATTAATGCTTACTAATGGCTGAAGATCGCAATAAAAGCAGAGATCCACGCACGATACGAAGAAGCAGCTCAGAATCACAACGTGAAGGGAAAGGTTAGGCCCTGTTTGTACAGTACACACGCCACTGTCAGTTATTGCAGAATTGTACCTCATTCGTGAATATTACACTGTCTAACTTGTATTTATTCTCTTTTCAGACATCAATGGAGGTGATGGACATGGCAAAGCGCACTCCAAACGCAATTACAAACTTCTCATTGACCCGGCAATCAAGAAAGGACATCAGAAAATTTATCGATTCGATGGAGTTTTCCCTGGGGTAAGGTTGCATACGAGAAATACTTCCTTTTACCTACTTGTAGTAGCATTAGTCTTCAGCTTAGCAAGTGATGCAAGGTCTACAAAGAAGGGAGGACTGATTCATGTTTTTGTTTTGTTTCAGCAACCGCCGGTTATCCCAAGGGATCCTCGACCTCCAAGGACAAAGCTTTGGACGACAACAGTCGCAGATCTTCCTATTCCAAGATTCAAGGTCAGTTTTTATTGTTTTCAGAACGCCTGCTACAAAACTGAATTTCTATGAATTTTGAATTCAAGATCATTATACTTGTTTTGCAATCATTAATTCTTGCTTTTCAAGGGTTTCTTCTTTCATTCACAGGTCGATAAATATTATGTCGGAGCTCTCCCCGAAACAACGATCCGTTTTGGCTGCCTGAATGACAATATAAATCGACAATTTTTGCGAGAATTATGCAGCAAATTTGGAAAAATAGAAGAATGCAAGGTTTATTACGATTTGAAGTCCAAGAAACATCTTGGAACCGGAAAAATAACATTTTCAACAACTTCGGCTGCAAGACAAGCGTTGTCGGAATTGGATGGCTCTTCCGTCATGGGAAACATCATTCGAGTTTCAATCGACAGAAAAAGTACGTAAAAATGTTTTAAAAACGTACATTTGTTTGCTGAAATTGCGATTTCGAGGAAGTAGATTGATTCCCTGTGTTTCAGAAGAAAATTCTCAATTTGTGCCCACAGTCTGTTGTTAATTTTTGATCACGTGACTAATTTGCATTTCACGTCGTCCTCCTTGAGGCGATTCCCTTACAAAATGTTAGGATGTCTTTGTGGTGCTCTATTTGCCTGCAACTGAAAGAGTAGGCCTTCAAACAGTTAGCTCTTTCTCATTGATGATAGAAGGTTCAAGGCTACATCAATGGTTTTTGAAAACTCAGGCGTAGATTAAACTGTGGTGGGAGCCCCTTTCTCTGCCCATCTCTCTGCAGTATGTAGTTGGTTTGGGGTTCCACAAGAGGGACTTTTGAAACCAAAAACATTCAGTACAGATATTGTCAACAAAGAAACAAGAATTTGGGTCATTACACTGAAAGTTTCTTACCAGATTTTTAGAAGTCAGAGTTTCTTGTGACCCTCTTGTGACTCTACAAATTTCCATAACCATCTATCTTCAAGTTTACTTTCTATGGGCTTGTGAACATTTCAAAACAAAGGAAAACAAAATTTCAAGGAGGGTGTTTGAGGAGAGCTATCTACAGCTTTTTTTTATCAAATAAAACATAACTACATGTAACAAATACAACTACTGTGTCACTCATTGCAGGAAAGGACACAAAGTCAGTGAGTTCCCACAATGAGTGACATTTGCAACTATCTGAGAAATTTATCTCAAAAGAACAAGTTACAATGCAAAGTAAAACAAAGTGAATTGCCTGGTTGCTGAGCAGAGCTGAGGCTGTTTCATATAATGGTCAATCAGCCGCCAGCCCAACCTATGGAAAAAGAACTGGTCCTGCATGCTATTTCATTATCTGCAGCTCATCTTCAGCATTTGAGGCGATATCCATAGCCATGCAGTCCATTTTAGAATTAATTTGAATGGTTTGTCAGAGTTTTTAAGCTTTATTTCATTACATTCAAAGATCAGAGAAAAATATGTGTAGTTGTTCAGGATTATAATCTGTGCTGCAGGTAAATTCTTTCATCATAAAGGCTATCTTCAACACTTTTCCCAGCAAAATTATGTTTGTTCAAAATAGGTGCTGCATCAATTTTCAAAAACTTTTTTGTGACATCCAATATCTGTCATGGTGTGCATATGTTGGACTCCCTGAACTTTATCAGTTGTTTTGACCAATCCAAAACATAAAGTCTGAAAAAGGCACCATGTTTTCTAAGAGCAATAATTCTGAAATAGAGTTACTTCTTCTTCATATTTTATATCAAGCATATACATTTTAAGTTGGATAAAAGACTTACACATATTTTGAAATTGATTGTAGTACATCAAACATGAAAGGTGGTACCAACCTGGAAAGTTCTTATCTTTGCAAGGGCATTCTATAAAGTAGCTTGTTTGGATTTGAAATACCTCAACTTCCTGCGCATGATATTGCAGTCCAATTTTTGAATTAGTGCATTTTTATGTCCAGTACAATTGACCTGCCAAGCTTTGGGTCCTTTGGCACTACAGTGGTTTGAAAAGGCTTCATAGTGTTATCCTTTAAGTTAGCCATAAATGTTGTTGGAGATGTCTTCAAGTGTTTTAAGATGCATTCTACTTCTAAAGGCCTTGTATTTTCAGTTCAGGCCTCATGCATATTGAAGTGATTTTCCTTCCCAATAGGAAGCAAGAGAAATTTCTTACTTTCTCAAGAAGTCTTGCTAAAAATGATTTATGGCCTTTATATGGCTTTGTTGGGGAGATGAAGTACTGACCCTATTGTTTTGACCGATTGTGATTCAGCTTTGTTGAGAGCGAATCAACGGTGGGGCTCACACTGTCATGCGCAACTTTGATGTTGTTTTCTTCTCCTGTTCTCAACCGTCAAGCTAATTTGCATATTACGTCATTGGCATAAATCGCTACTACGCATGCGATCTGGAGCCCTTTTTGGGGGATTCCTCGAGGCTCACAACTTAGCCTATTCGTATCCCCAACAAGGCTCATGAGTTCTTATCATAGTGTGAAGAATTCTTGAAATTGTTAAGAATCCTTTGTACTGTAAGGTCTACATGAAAACCAAGAAATGGTACTCTCTTGGTTTCAATTTCAGTTTCATTGATTCATCAATTATACAATCTTTAATTCAATTTAAAAAGCAAAATACAGTTCTACACCATTACTATACAATACAAATGTTAAATTACATTTCAAACACTTAACAATCATAAATCAAAATAAAAGACTACAAGATTATATTTAAGATAATTGAGTTAAAAGAAACTCTCAAAATAGATAGACTAATCAAGAGAGAGTCCCCCCAGTGAAAAAAGAAACTTAAAGGTTTTTTAAATAATAGCAAACATCCAGATGTATCTAAATAATACTACAATGTTTTACCTTGAAGTACACATTTCAAGGTACAGCATTCTAGTGGAAACTTTCTTAAAGGTAATTTGCTTTACTGCACATCATAGTTGCTAGGACATATACCAGAACAGCGTTCATTGAAAAATACAGTGCAGAAATGATCATTGACCTGTTTTGATTTCAATGAATTTGAGCATGATTTTCGTGAATGATAGAAAGAAAAAGAAATAATTCCTGTGGCCCAATCCTTATTAGAAGGATTTTCTGGGAGGGTTGCTTTAATTTCCCATATTCTCAATGTGATGAAGAATCTTTTTCTCTTTGCAGAACAAGCTCATCACAACAGCTTACATGGAACAAGACCAGGACATGGCTCAAAGGACCCACGTGAGCACAGGGACCCTAGGAGGTTATCTTCAGGTGCAAGTCAATCTGTGCTACCAACTCCATCACCAAGTCAATGTTCTCCTTCCGTTGAAAGTACCCCACCAACCCCTTTAGTCAGTGGTATGCATAGACCTCACCCTGTTGCAAATTTGAAACCAACTTTGCAGTTAAGAAGAGGAAGTTCACATGATTCTGATCTCAATGCTCTGGAAAGTCCTGCATCAATTTGCTCTGCTTCATTCAACAGTGCTTCATTTGAACCCATATCACCCCCACCTCCGGGCAAGTTTCGATTATTGGATAATGACAGTGCGTCATTGCCCCCACCACCCCCACCTGGCAAAGGATCAAGCTTACCCCCTCCTCCCAATTTACCACCTCCTCCACCCCCTGCTAAGCAAGAGATTTACGAAGACATTTCACCAACAGCAACATTTGATGATATGAAAAAATCGCCTGTGCCTGAAGTTTCCACAAATGTCAAAGATTCTGTGGCTGATTCAGCTAATAGTACATTTGTGCAAGCTCATTTATTGGGTCTGAAGATTGCATGCGGTGTTGAGTCAAAGGATTCTAAAACTGAGGACAAGTTAGGGTCACCCAATACTCATTCTGCTGAGCAGAGGAGGAATGAACAAATTCATCAACATGAACATACAAGATCAAATTCTCAGCAAACAAAAGCAAACAGGAAAGATGAAAAACACAATTCAGCTGCAAGGATTGATACTTCAACAGCAAGGCTTGACAAAATAAGGAACAGATCTGATAGACCTTTATCAAGTGAAGTTTCTCCATTGCATTCTCATAAATATCCAAGCCACAGAGATCGGGACTCAAGTAGGACACCTTACAATCCTAATATGACAGAAAGGACATCTTTGACTCCACGGGATGTGTCACCAGGAATGACCCCTGCCTCTAAAGCCAGACCTACACTTGACATTCACAATCAAAGCAAAGAACCTAATGATTTAGGTCTTTCATCCAGTGCAACTCCCATCAGTAACACACTCAATGAATCTGTTTATGAAGAGATATCAGACAGTGATGATGATGGCAAAAATACTGCAAATAGTATTCAGGGGGTAACTCTTAAAAACCTACAAGTTGAAGATATATCTCCAGCGAATTCACCAGTTACAAAAAATGTTTCAAATGGTATGTCATTGACAGCTGTGCCCCCATCAACTAATCAGAACATGGACTTATCAAAGAATGAAATGATGAAAGATGGGGATCAAGTTGAGAATGAAGATGATGATGATGCAATGTCTTTGTCTTCTATTAGTTCAAATGATGAATCAGCACTTGTTCTCAACACCCCTGTGACAAAAGTGAACCTACCGGTTGCAGTTTCTAGCAGCGCTTCATTTCATCAAATGCCATTTTCGAACAGTGCACAGCAGTTCCCCCCAGCAAGACAAAGTATCAACATGGCACGCCCACCTGGTCCCCCTTCAAATATAACAAGACCCTCAAATAGACATGGACCATCAAATATCCCTGGACCCCCACCCCCATCTCTTAACATTCCACCTCAGTCACGAATGAATATAGCTCCACCACCCCCAATTAATTTGGCAAGACCGCCCCCTGTAAATGTTCATCAAGCACCTCCTTTAAATGTGCATCAAGCACCCCAAAACCAAATGATGCGACCCAGCCATCATCTTCCACCTCCCCCTCGTGTAAATATCCATGTCCCCCCGCCAAGAATGACCTACAATCAAAATATACGTAATCCGTATGCACAGCCTCCTTCACAGCGACCTCAAATGGGGGCTTCGCAGCCATCAATATCGTCATTTTCTCAGAGATCATCAAATAATGCTGGTGGATTCATAGGATCATACTCAAGACCTTATTCTGGATTTATACCAGGGAATTACCCAAGTTACCGTGATTATAACTTGGCTCAAGGAAGACGTATTCCTGAAATTGTTAAAGAAATACCTTATGAAGAACGAGTACGAGATGCAAGTAATTTGAAAACAAAGAAAGATTTGAAAATGGTTTTGCATCGAGATTTAATCAAAAGATTAGTTGAACATTCAGGGTTTGCAGCTTTAGAAGCTTGGTGGGATAATCAAACGAGAAAGGTAATTTTACATTTCAATTTCCTTTCCTGTTTGTTGCTTTTTTCATAGGGCAAGGACTTTGGAGTCAAGTAGTACATATTGGGTGATGATGGAACACTGGAGGAATGAAGCCTCTGAAAGCTGAATCTGAATAAAATGTTGCTCAGACACCCATTTTGCAATTTCTTACAATAAGAACCCTTCTGTATGGACAAAGCAGAAACTGCAGGGGCATGCGGAAAAATTCGTAGCTTTGAGCCCCCCTAGCTCCCGTCAACAGATCCCAAAACTAGACAACATGCGATATTTTCTTCCTTTGGTCTTAAGCTTTGATTCATCCTTTTAAAATGCTTAAATATCTCTACACTGTCTTATACAAGACTACTCGACGATGTCGTTTCACGCAGTTGCTGCTCTGCCTTTTATGTATCATTATATAACATATCCATAGTTGTTCAAAGTCATTTGGTACTCAAGATTGCCTCTGGAAATTAGATTCCCGCTTCTTCTATTGTAAAATTTGTACCATGTGTATTCATCTCTTTCTAATATTAGGACAGTAAATTACTCGTTTACAGCCTTATCATTATGAAACTGCTCGTAAAGTTTCATTCAGCCTTTTACCAAGAATGCTAACTTTGAATCTTTTTCGTCTTTATTTGCAGCTCTCTGGTTCAAATACTTCACGGCCTGCACGACCAGCTTCGCTTGCACATAGTCACATGTCCCAATTAACAACAGCCAATGTTGGTTCACCATCGAGTTCCATGACGTCATCGTTGCTAAGCAGTTTATTTGGAAGAGTACAACAAGCAACACCTTCGTCATCATTATCATCACCGTCTTCCCATAATGCAATGCAGAAGATACCCTCGTTTAGAATCAATCGAATGCCGCAAGGAAGGCCAGTGGGTAGAGAACCCTTGACGAAAAGATTGAAAAGAGAGGCATTAGAAAGAGGAGCGGAAGTTGAGAATAAACGGAAAAGAGTGGATGATAAACCAGTTAGTGAAGAGTCTGAATCTGAATCGGAATCTGATAGTGAAGTGGAAAGAAGTTTGCTTGCCAGCACTCGTGAGTTCTTTGATCTTACATTCTTCCAACATCGCGTGTTCTTTGATCTAAAAAGCAGTAGGAATTTCTTTGCTCTTCCTCTGAAGCACGTTTTTTCTTATTTACATCAATTTCCCAATTTTTCCTACTTGTTCTTTCAGGAGTTTTGACTTCTGGCTGAATAATTTTCGACGGTTTTTATATTTTCAATGAGGTGATCCCAGGTTTCTTGTTAAGTAAGTTGCAATTTTCAAACCTTGAATATTTTTCAACCTGTAGAGAGCTGATCAAGTCTACCGTTTTCAGAATTGGTACTAATCAAACACCGTGTGTATGTTTTACAAGTCTTCTGCTCTTGGCCTTTTGTCGCACTTTATCTTACGTTCTCCAAGTAATTAACGGCCGCTATCTGATTCGAATTCCTTGGTAAAATTGCATCCAAGGGAACAGTAATTTTTGACATTATTTTCCCGTTTTCAGGCCCGGTGGTAAAAAGTGGTGCTTCCTTATATCGTACCATTTATGAATCAAGCGCGGAAGAAGAAGATTCCGAGAAGGAAGAAATCGACAAGGAAGTAAAACCAAAGACATCAGATGAAGAAGATGATGATAAGAAATTCCAGGAATTGATAGAGGAAGAGAAATTAAAGAAAGAACGATTAAAACAACCGGAAGTAGATCAGAAATCGCAGGAAGATGAAGACATGGCAACGGAGGATGATGAGGAGGAAGAGGAGGAATCAATGTCAGAAGATGAAGAAGAGGCTACGGATGAAGAGGATGCTTCAGATGAAGAAGAGGCGTCTGATGGTGACGAGGCTGAAGATGAAGAGAGCTCTGAAGAGGAAGATGAGGAGGAAGAAGATGCTGATTCCGAATGGGAGAGTAGCGGAGCAGAAGAAGCTGTGAAGGAGGTGATCAAAGAAACTGAAATCAGGCTAGAGCAATTCAAAGAAAAATGTGAGTTTTTTATGTTCAGGATCTTTGCTTGATTTATGAATTTGAAACGGGCTGCCTTATTGATAAAACTATGTCCCGGTTGTAAAGCTGTAACTTCATATATAGCAATACTTCCAATGAATACTTACTACCAATAGCAATACTTCCAATGAATACTTGCTACCAATAGCAATACTTCCAATGAATACTTACTACCAATAGCAATACTTCCAATGAATACTTACTACCAATAGCAATACTTCCAATGAATACTTACTACCAATAGCAATACTTCCAATGAATACTTACTACCAATAGCAATACTTCCAATGAATACTTACTACCAATAGCAATACTTCCAATGAATACTTACTACCAATAGCAATACTTCCAATGAATACTTACTACCAATAGCAATACTTCCAATGAATACTTACTACCAATAGCAATACTTCCAATGAATACTTACTACCAATAGCAATACTTCCAATGAATACTTACTACCAATAGCAATACTTCCAATGAATACTTACTACCAATAGCAATACTTCCAATGAATACTTACTACCAATAGCAATACTTCCAATGAATACTTACTACCAATAGCAATACTTCCAATGAATACTTACTACCAATAGCAATACTTCCAATGAATACTTACTACCAATAGCAATACTTCCAATGAATACTTACTACCAATAGCAATACTTCCAATGAATACTTACTACCAATAGCAATACTTCCAATGAATACTTGCTACCAATAGCAATACTTCCAATGAATACTTACTACCAATAGCAATACTTCCAATGAATACTTACTACCAATAGCAATACTTCCAATGAATACTTACTACCAATAGCAATACTTCCAATGAATACTTACTACCAATAGCAATACTTCCAATGAATACTTACTACCAATAGCAATACTTCCAATGAATACTTACTACCAATAGCAATACTTCCAATGAATACTTACTACCAATAGCAATACTTCCAATGAATACTTACTACCAATAGCAATACTTACACAGTTGAACTAGTATTATTTAAACCAGGTTAAATTTTAACCAATCAAATTATTTCCATTCGTTCGATTGGCCAATTCGAACGCAATGATTACCTGATCTGGTTTACTTAAAACTACATAAAATGCCAAGTGCGAATAGGGTATTAGATTCCAGCTTTCATGACGTTGAAATCGTTGTTTTCGTCTTGAGGTTTTCAGTAATTTCCAGACACAGATTGTAAAAATTTGTTGCCAAAAGCGGCTGAGTATGTCAATTATGTTTACTCAACTTTTGTGCCAAATAGAAATGACCAAATTGATATATCTTTCTAATTGTTTTGATATGATGAGTAAGCTTTTAGTACCCTTTTTATGATTATTTAGGCATTCAGTTTTTGTTCACATCATCATATTTTGTCAGTCAATATCCACGCCTGTAGTTTGCTCTTGTTTTCATCTTTTTCCTGTACAGCTAATTTTGCTTCACAATGTGTGATTTTTGCATTGCCATATATTGTTGGTAGCCATTTCGTCGTCAGAAGTTCCCATTAAATATCTAAATTGTACCGGGTGAGCCAGAAAAAAGTTCCCACTTTTGAAAATTCATAGGATCAGGAGTATATCACGGATTTGAATGATTAAAATTCTAGTTAAAAGCCAAAAGATCTAAGTATTTTGTGATTCTTCTCGCTGTCTCAAGATCTTTAAAACTATAGGTAAATTCAACTTTACAAAAGCTTCATGGTTGCAATTGACTGAAAAATGGCCTAAAACATTGATTAAATCATGATGGACTCATTGCACAGATTAATAAAGAAAAAGCAATTTTCATTATTGAAAGATATCCACTGGACTTTTATTGCCATAAGACTGAAATTCTTTAATATTTGTTTGAACATTTATATCGTGTAGCTCTTGAGAGAAATGAAACACCAATTGCGTATTGTTCTGTGTAAGGAGAGTCCTTACAATTTGATCGATGTTTTGGGCCCTTTTTCAGTCACTTCGGAACCATGGAATGTTTATTAAGTTAAATTTGCCGATGCTTCTAGTGCTTGTAAAACAGCGAGAAAATCACAAAAATACTTCGATCTTTTGGCTTTTAACTGAAATTTTAATCATTCAAATCAATGCAGTATCCATGGTGCTATGAATTTTTAAAAGTGGAAACTTTTTTCATGCACATCCGGTACGGTAGATCTTTGCAGCCTATTTTTAATGTTGTTGTTGTTGTTGTTTGTGTCTTGTAGCTCTTAAACAGCGGAAGCAGGAAATGGATAGATTAGAACACGATCGAAGGGTTGAAGAATATTTGAAAAGAACTTACGAACCAAGAACTAAAGCGAAAGAAAATTATAAAGAAAAGAAACGGGACAGCTTGCTTATTGACAAAGAAAATGAGAAATCGTTGGTAAATCAACGTAAAGCGAAAAATGATATGAAAGTATCTGAAAACGATAAAATTGTGGAACAATCACTGGTGAGGAAAGAAGCTGTGGTCTTAGAAAGAGTTGTATTTGAAGAGAAAAAGGTCAAACAGGATTTAGTGAAAAATAGAGAGAAGGAAAATCAGAGTACAGTGATCGAAGAGACTATAGAGGAAACAGAGATTGTCTCAAAAGAAACCGAACTGGACACATCAGATATAAAAGATGAAGTAATATCCGAAGAAGTCATAAAAGTTGAGCCCGAAGAACCAATTGAAAAAGTTTTTAATGAACATTGTTATGCATCATTTAACAGCGGATTTGAAAAGGAAAATCTGGAATCAACTAAAAAAGAAATTGAGATTACGAAACTTAAAAATGATCGCAAATCACCTTCACCTATTATCGAAGTTGTTGAAGAGGTCGAGGATGAAAAGGAATTTTACGTGAAAAAGGAACCCGAACCGAAACCTGTATTCCCGATGAGATCGATAGAAGATGAAAATATTAGTGTTTGGAATATTTTACAACATGGAATTGATAAAGAGGATTTAGAATACATGAAAACAGCATTTGAAAATTTGGAAAGTTTTGGATCTGATGTGGTTAAGGATTTACATTGGGCTAATCATCCCGGTATCCTTTCACTAAGATTAATTCACTTTATTTTGAAATCTTTTCCACTCTTTTCGTAAATTGACCTTTTAGCTATATATTCTAAACAAGAATTTGAATCAAACCATATCTTTATTTTGAAGAATTTGTTCGAATGTGCACAACAGTGATAGAAGCCCAGCCCAGCATCACTCACTCGAACCTATAATACAGGGTTTCTCATAGACTAACTCATAGACTCATTTGGAAGGTCTTGATCACCAGATAACAAAAGCTGAATCAAAGCATCATCTGAAAGATCGGCGATGTTTTGCATACTAAAGAAAAATCCTGATTGCCGAAGCTTTTATATCTCGAGTAGACCATACTCTGGTCTTATGACCTCACACTTTAGATATTCAGGGCCCATCATTTTAACGACAATCGACTTCAGTAGAAATTGATCTGTTAAGTTTGTATATTTTTTCCTTGATGTTTTCTTTCGTGTTATTTATTTTCTAAGTATACATAATTTTTGTTTGTCTTGTTTTCAGTTTTTGTAATTGTGATGATAAATTCAAACAACATTTTCCTTAACGGTCGCCAGAAACCTTTTTGCAAACAAAGCAGAAAAAGATAAAGGGAGAACCGAATTTAAGAGTTCATAAAACGGGATGTGCAAGAAGCGAAGGATATTACAAGATTCCATTCAGCGAAAAAGTACAATATTTATCAAGTGTTATGAGACAATTGGAAGTTGCAGATCAGAAGGTCGAACAAGATACTGTACGTATTATACAACAGTTTCACGATTTCTATTTTGTTCTCTTCTGTGGAATGTAATCCTTGCAAACGCAAATCTTGGTCAAAATTTTACAAAAATTCACATCCTTCAGGAGTATTGTAGTCTCATTCCATACAAAACTAATTTTCACAACGCAGGAAATTTCTTTTGCAAAATATCCATTGTTTGCAGAAGCTCAGGAACACATAGATGGCCGAGTGGCAGCATGCTAAAATGCCAGTTTGATGGTTGGTAGCTCGATTCCCTTCACTGTCAAACCTGCTACATAATGTGAAGAGAGACACCCACAAAATGTTGATCAAATTTTCTAAAAAGTCAACATGAATGGACAGAGCGAGAACGTTTTCGTGGTGATCTGGGGAAAAGTTGATCAGTTATAATCCAATGCACGTGACATTTTGTTGGTCATTTTCAGTGTTTTCAAAAATTGAAAATTTTAAGAAACTTGCTTATAGCTCCATAAAAAAGAGACTAAAAAATGTACAAAAAATATTAGCATCTAATTGAGGATCTTAGCTAAAGATTAACTCATAAATCTGTCCAGCATACGATTTATCGTGCCCTGCCCAGAATGCACAGTTTTTTTTGGCGTACCCGCGATAAAATACCCTGTAATTCTAGAAAGTGTTCAAGACTCCTGAAAAGTCCAACGGAACAGTTATAGACAAGTAGGTACACTTTCTTAAAAGCCATTCAGGTCAAAGAATTGGGTCACAGAGTTTACATCCAGTTTAAAGAGCTGGAAGCTGTCCTTCATTTAACTCTGTAAATTGCCCTGCCTTTGTTAAGAAACCTTTCAGTTTTTTAATGGCTTCAACTCTTCCTTATTCCAGGATGGATCGAAACATAAACAGCAGTCAAGGGATAATCGAGCAATTCAAAGGAGGCTTGTTTCATCTTTTGTTAACGATGATTTTGGAGATCTCGTCAAGTTCAATAAATTAAAGGTAAAAGTACCCTGGATCAGAGTATTTTTTAGTACTTTTTTGAAAAAGGAAAAATATTTTTCCTTCCTCCCTTCTTTTTTATTTTTTCTTTTTTTTGTTTCAGTACTAAAAATACTCTGATCCAGGGTAAGGTAAAAGCTTTTTTTTCTCTCTTCGTTGTTCCCTGTACCAAACCTGAAAATCACGGTGTCCAAAAAGTTAAAAAGACAGCATAAGAGGTTCCTGCTTCTTTTAACTTTTCAGAGAGCCTGATCTAACTGCTAATCTACACTTGATTTCAAGAAACCGAAGGTTATCATCAACGTCAAGATTATCACCGAAGGTCCTTTGTAGGCACTCTGTAATGTCCTCAGTGCGGTAGCTGAAAAATTAGAACATTTCAACTAAAGCCAAACTTTTTTATCAGTCCACCTTCTGGAGTGTGCATCCATGTTTTTATAATGATAACTGCAATGTTTTCTACAGTTTTAGAATTCAAAATTGCTTTTCACTCAAACCCAGAAATCATTTTCGTCTGACACTCGAAAATGAAACGTCATTTATTTCCGATTATCATGTTTTGACAATTCCGATTTCCTTGCAGACTCGTAAGAAAGGCTTGAAATTCGCAAAGTCTGGTATTCATAACTGGGGGTTGTTTACATGCGAACCAATCGCTGCGGAGGAGATGGTTATAGAATATGTTGGTGAAATCGTACGTTCTGTAATAGCCGATGCGAGGGAGAAACATTATGAACAAACTGGAATAGGAAGCAGTTATTTGTTTAGATTAGATGCAGAAACTGTCATAGATGCAACGAAAGTTGGAAATAATGCAAGATTTATCAATCACTCTTGCGCTGTAAGTTTGATTTCTTTCTCTTATTTTCATTTGATAGTTTTTACAATACATGTTTTTACAAATTTTACAATACATGTTGCATCTACATGCTACTACACTTTCTAATTACTATACAAACTATACAAAGAGTACAGAGACAGGACCACAAGGAGCTAAGGACAATGATTACCGTGTGTTGTTCATCAACATCAAGACATGCTGATGTAAATATACGATTAATTACACATAGATAGTCGAATCTATTTCACATTGGATGTCAGGCCAGCATATGAGAATGATGCTTAACAATAGGAAGCCCAGACGAGAGAACATCAACAAAAGCAATTGCTACTGTCGCTGATCCTCCTCCAGAGTTCCCATCGCTCAACACGAAATGGATTTCAATGAAAAATTCACAACTATTACGAGTCCTGCCTGGTGCAGTAAAAATTTTGAATTTTTTACTTGGATTTTTGGATTTCAATAAATTGAGTTTTGGTTTTGACAGCAGAATGATTGAAAATATTTTTGTGACTTTCCTTGTTTTTTATGAGCACTGAAAGAAAAGGTAAATTTGGCTGTTCATTTGATGATGTTTTGAGTTTTTGTAGCAAGGATTTAGTTTGACTCTAATCGAATCAATGTATGAATTCATACAGCGTCAGATCTAAGGATATTCCGAAAAAGAGCTCTGCCGGAATTCGATTTTCCCTGCATTAAAGGAGCTGGGCCACGCACTCATAAACAATCTTCTCTCAAAACTGCGATTTTGCAAGTTGTTTGGTTGGCCATATCACAGAGAATTTCCTACTATTATTTCTAAAATGAAAGGGTTATTTTGAAGATGTATTCTTGAATTTCACAGAGGAACGAACGAAATATTCATATGTTGGAAGATTACCGTGATTTCGGTGGAATTCTGAAAGTAACTTTATTGTGTATTCATCCCATCCACCAAAATATGTACAGAAAACAATGGACACATGTGGGAAACAATATAGATCATAGAGGTAGCACGTTTGTGTACAGTGACGTGACCCTTTCTCTTCGAATCTTTATTTTTGTAACTGCCTAAATCATTGCCACTGAACGTATTGTAAATATCTTCTCCTTTTGTTTCAGCCAAATTGTTATGCAAAGATAATTAACGTTGAAAATGAGAAGAAAATTGTTATTTATTCAAAGACAGACATCAAACTTAATGATGAAATCACTTATGATTACAAATTTCCAATTGAAGACGAAAAGATTAAGTGTTTATGTGGAACTCCGCAATGTCGTGGTACTCTCAATTAACAAGGGAAAGAACATCTTGGGTAAGAAAGTTTCCATCTATTGTCTTTGGATTATTCTCATGTGGTGAACGTTGCGATGTCAGTACTCAGATGAGTTGCTTCATGTGATCATGTTTAACTTCTGCTGTACACAGTTATTTTACTCAACTAAGAAGAACTAAGCTTGAAAATCTTGGGAAGAAATTCTCCATCCTGTTTCATGCGATAATTGCTCGTTGCTGGCTGTTCGATTTTCCGCCGAAATGCAGATCTTTGCGATTTGCTTATGCTCGGATTCGTACCATCATTTGGAATCGGTCTATCTTTTTCTTTCCAAAGTTTCGACTGGATTTTAAGCAACGTGAGATTCTAGTTTCGGGCGTGGCTATTGACTGCCACTTGCATTTCTCAAAGTTTCATCGTCACTTTATAATTGTGTCGGTAGTTGACTTCAAGATGCATCTTTTTGTGGAGATTTTCCCTAAGAAGAGAATGATTGGAAGATTGCGTCATCATCAAGAGACCAGACGCATGTATTGACTTTGATGAAATGACTTTGGAATGTTACTCCCTTGTCGCCAAAAGACTTTGCTTCGGGATATCTTATGACTCAGAATTAAGAAAATAATCTGTCTGTTTTGGAAAGTTTTGCTGAGAAGTCATGTAACAAGAAGGAACTGTTTATACCCGATGGTAAATTTATTTGGCTGCTTTTTACATTAAGTGCCTGTTTGTTTGAGGAAAATACCTCTCCTGCCTAACGTGGGGCTGACTGGTGAGCTGAATGTTAGGCATTGCTTACGTGGGATTTTCACCTTTCTTGTCAACTGAGAGCTGAGAGGTGAGAGGGAGAAAAGTTTCGCTTCCATGAAATTTGAACAAACAAACCAGTAACAATTAACGAATAAACTAACCTACTTCACTTCACCGGTGGTGTTTTCATATGTATGCAATTATATCAGCTCACTTTTGTGAGCTTCCACAAATAGTGAGGTGGGATCTCTTTGTACTGGTGGTGTTGTGCCCTTCGTATAAACACAAAATGAAACATACAAAGGACTCAAATGGAAAGGTGGGATTTGGTTTGGTCCGTCAACCCCTGGTCTAGCCGATGGAGTGTTTTCCTCATATAATCAGGCCCTGACTAAAATTGCCCGTTTGAATGTTTGATTCATTTTCTGTCCATATATCATTCTAGAGTCATGAAACAAGAAGGAACTGTGAAGTTCCAAATAGATGCCTTAAAAGATATTTGAGCTATTCTACAAATTAGTCAGGATATTTTGACACTGGTCATACATTTTTACACGGGTTCGATTGTGTGGCGTTAGAGGCTTGTATCACTATTGTTTGCATTCGAAAATTCTACAAAACGTTTGCAGATATCATTCAATTCGGATTCTTTTTCATGATAGCCACAAGGTCTGTTTACACAAAAAAATGCTGTTTGATTTTGTTAAATCATTTTCCTGAAGCCTGTTTCTGTGGCTACCTTAAATTCTGCTAGTACACTGAAAAAAACAAGATAGAATTTCAGTTTTCAAAATATAAAAGAAAACTGAGGCTGTTGTTCGGTATCAGAAAGGAAAAGAAAGCGAAGCTACGAAATAAGTCGAGCCACCAAATCGAAACGATTATTTTTGGAGAGAGGCATGAAGCGTTTTGTATTGATATCACAATTATTTTATGTGCAGTACATTCCGAGATAAAATTATCTGTCGCGTTCACGGCAATTGTATCGATTTTTTTCTACCAGAGTGCCATAGAATGTTGCATTCGAAAGGGTCATTGTTCATCGTTAATTCTTCCTGGTGATTGGTCAGTGAAGACAAACAAATTACCGAAATTTAATTTAAAAAGAGGGTTTACGAATAATAGTTGAGGAAATGTATCTTTTTACTTTCTGACCTGATATGAAAATATTTTGATATCCTGGCATAATCCTGTTTGTTTATTCATAACAAAACATTACTGGTTCATTTCATTCAGTTTGTAAATAATTGGTTGTTCATATTTGTTCATAGATTCATTGCAGCGAAATGTTTGTAAGAGTTTTGTAGGCTCAAATCCATGATCAAAAATCGATATGTGTCTACTGTTTTTAATCTGTGTACCTTTTTTATACAACTTCTGCTTATTCAGCATGGCCAGGCAAAGGTTTCAATTCCTTTACTAAAGTTGATATGAAATGCTACGACCTATTTTGTTGAATTGAATATATTTTGTAATACAGTCCTTTTGAATACGATGTTCGCTCTTAGATAAAGGGTATTTCGTGAAACGTGAATATCTTTTTCTCGTGAAACGTCAAATGCCGCTATTCATATTCGTAAAACGTGAAAATGCTATATTTCTTTAACGTGAAACGTGAAATTTATCATTTCATTTCCATGATTCGTGGTCCTGACCCCCCCCCCCCCTCCTTTTTTACCACCCTCTTAGTTCTCTCAGCTATTTCATTGGTACTGTCGAAAGTTTTTTGAAGCAGCAAGCTGTGTCCTTTAGAACATAACACTTCGAGTTGTATTTGCTTCCTAAGTTTTATCATCTTCTTTTGGAGCCCAAGAATGCTCAGCATCCTGAGGTCCATGTTCATCATCCTGAGGTCCAGTTTCAGCATCTCGAGGTCCAGTTCTGTCCCCACTTTCTACATCATCCGATTTGATAATATCCCTTGGTCCTTCTGTATCATATGACTGTTTCACGTCATCAGATTTGTCTAAATCACGTGGTTCATCTGTATCACGTGATTTGATATCGTCACTTGACATTTCAACCCCAAACGAATCATCGTCATCCAATGATGTTTTAGTGTCTATCCCATGAGATATTTTTGGTCCATTGTTGCTACCGAAATCTTTCAGCAGTTTCTTCTTTTCCGATTGTTCCTGTTTGTAAAATGAACGATGTCAAGATTTTTGCAGATAGTTAACAGTGTCAGAGTTTTGCACATAATAATTGTAGATTGTGTCATAGCAACAGATCTCAGTATTTCACGTGAAAATTCTGGCCTCCAAGGCTGTACGCTTTCTTTGATATAAAAGCACTCACATGAAACTGTAGTAGCCTGTTGTAGACAATTCAAAGTTAAGAAACTTTTTTCAATGTTGGTTTCAAGTTGACCAACCCAAATGATTCTAAAGAATAATGCCAGTTGCTTTAATTTGCAAGTCTTAGTCCAAAAAGCGATCCTCAACAAATTTTGATAAACTTTCAATTCAGTTTGTAGAGGTTGAGAAATTCTAGGAGAAACTTTCACCATAATAATTTGGGACCAAGGTTAAGTAGCCATACTGCGAACAATTGGTCTTTGCTTGAAAATACGGCTGTTCTGTGTTTCAAGTTCTTTGAAATCCAAGGACCACAACAGAATCCATATCAATGAACTGCAGTGTGTTATGAGTTATGAGGTGTCCTTGTAATGAGCACAGAAGAAAACTAATCAAAAAAATATTTTATGCACAAACCTCTTTCAGTTGCAGTTGTAAAAGTGTTGTTCTGTGTGAATATACACGATACATGGAACGGTAGAAGTACAATGTAAGGCTGCAATAAACACAGATTTTGAAACGGGATAACTGCAAAGATTATGAATCTGCAAGTGAAAGGCAAGGCTAGTGTGCAAAAGACGTTAGGTAGAGTTTTATGTTGTCAATCAGTTCAGAATTTGTTCAGTACCGTATCCAGGAGATAAGATGATTCGCAGGAAAAGATTGCTAAAAGATGTTATATCGAACATTTTTACATATATATTTTTTCATTTAGATTTTACAATATACTAACGAACAAATTACAATACAACCACACACGCAGTTCTAAAGAAATGTCTCTTTTCAGATATCTGTAGACATTCATTAAGGAACCTCGTTACCCAGGGTCCTTTACAAGCACGCTGCGATTTTGACTGTCTGAAAATCAAATTTGACCTAGTAACCGGTTTTCACTTAGGCCAACCTCGATTTTCAAACAGTTTGAAATTGCAGCGTGCCCGCAAAGGAGCCTGGGTGACAACTGCTCTTTAAATCCTTATCAATAAAAGTGATCTTCAAGATCAATCCAACTCAAGTGTACAACTTCACCATAATATCTAACATACCAATTTTTTTCATCATACATAATTGAAAATGGGGCATTATGGCTAAGATAATTACCATAGCAACAAGATGAAAGCCATGACAACGACAGGTGAAAAGATGATGTTAAAGATGTATCGATAAACTTGTGGCAAGTTAGCAATCGTCAATGTCCAAATGTCATACATGCGATTGAAGCCCCTGGAAAGAAAATTCAATTAAAGTTTGAGATGGGAGGTTTCTCTACTGGTACCAGATTATAAAGTAGACTGTCTAATACCCAAAGATTTAGAATTAAAGGCCGTTTGCTAACCATCATCCTTTGTGGCTGCAAAGTCGACTTTTGAATGAAATTGAGGCTGAAGACAATGATAGCGCTTGAATCGAGGTTGTGAAATTCAATGTTAAAGTTGGTGAATAGATATACCACTTATATATATACATATATTCATGACCATGATTGAAGATATAAAGGGGTTCATACCTGAATGGGCCATGTTCTGTTGATGGTCTAATCCTGCAAAAAGTAAACAGATGGTGTTTATTATCTTTTGGATATCATGGTTCTCTTCAAAAGACCACATTGTAGAAATGTACAATCAGAAATGTTTTAACATCGTGGCAAGTCCAGTGGTAGGGAAACACCAGTCTCTTCTAATTCCTCACCACTTTTCCACAATTTCCTCACCAGTAAGTAGTTGGGTCTAAAGAGTATCTTGTGTTTGCTAAAATGTACCACCAAGGAAAAAATTGACCAATTGAGATGAACCTTGAATTATACATAAAGAAAAGGTGTACCCACATGTTAATATTTATCTGACCTGCATTGGCAGATGTTCCTATTCTGTCTTAAAATTATGCTAGATTTCGACAGATTGTGCCATTTTAGCATTTATTAAGAGCCTTTTCATCAGCTCCCCACCAGCAAAAAAATTCCATGAAAGATGCCCTGATGTACACTTTGCCGGGAGTATGTTTAATATTTGGAAGTAGATATGATAATGAAAGTTAATTTTAGCCTGCCTCTTAGAGAATATTGAAGATATCAGTGGTAAAATCATAGAAAATGCAAGCTCAGAGGGCGACTATCTTTTCGATACTCAAAAATGCAATACCTACAGTTACGTGTGGCTGTAGACAAAGTAACAAGTGGCAAAACGAGATAAACAAACGTGGAGAAACAGTAATTTCGGATGAATTAACGTTTACGGGCAAAAGACGTGAGCAAAGAGGAGACCAAAATACGTACTGTGTTATGGCATAGACCGTTGCAACGAGTGACAAAGCAAATGAAATTAATTGTAGAATCATGAAAAAATAATTTGATTTTCCAGCTCTGTATGGTTTCTGTGGTGGACTGAAATTACGCATCAAACTACCCTGAAAAACAAAAAAATCAACTTCTCTGAATCTCAAAGACAAATGAAAACATCAACAGTTCTGTTCTGAATTTTTAAGGTAAGCAAAAGAATCAACAGTGCCCATGTGCAGCCAGAGTTCTACATTCTCTGTGGTTTGATTTGTTCACGCGCAGTATAACTTAAGATCGTCATGGAACCTTTCAGAAACTCGAAAGAATCTCTGAGTGCTCAAAATCTGGTAATTTCAAGAAACTTCCCTCTCTGGCTTAAATTCTTAGTTTCGTATTGGAAATACATGTATTGTGTGAAAGAACAAGTGATATTGAATTGAATAGTCTGACCACACAACAAAGATTCGCTTACCTTCTTTATGTAGAAAGTGATAAACAGTTTCACACAAGCCATCATTGGTAGCAATGGACTGTAGAATGTTCCAACCCTGCAATGAAATATCACTGGAATTTTAATCAACTTTGAACAAATGTTAACATTGTTTTAGACAAATAGTTCCAGTGCTTCTTATCAAAATTTCGAGCATACTTGCATGCAGAGTTCCCCAGAACTGAAATTGTTGTTGTTGTTGCGTCATTCAAAATAATTATAGCTTTGTATTAGTCTAGTGTTCACAGCCTCAATACCGCCAACTGCCATGTTCATTCAGAAAAAGTATAATTCGTTTCTGCATGTGAAAGGAAATGAGTCGTAGTTGTAATGGTATCAATTCAGTTAAAGAGTGGAACCGCGATTATGTATTGAGTCTAAAACTGAAACTACAATATTCATTGGGTTTAGCGTAGCACTAGGACCTGTGTTAAATACCATAAATGCATTAAGGAAGGAAAAGTTGTAGAAAATTGGCGTCGGACTAAAGAGCCAAAGAACAGAGCGATTTCAGATTGTCTGAAAATCAAATTTGGCCAAAACAGAATCTATACATCAAGCAGCTGAACTGAAAGAAAAGTGAACTTAAGTAAAAATCAGTTCAACTGCTGCAGTGTGCGTTCATGGTAGACTAACTACCTAAGTTTCAGTTTTTGCTTTATTGTTTGAATTGGATGACGGCACTCGGTTATTAGTTCATCGAGGAGCGAAAGTACAACGATTTTAATAAGTCTATATCATGGTTTTTTGCTTAGGCCAGATTTCCTTGTCAGGCAATCTGAGATACAGCGTTGCCAGGTGATAATGACCCTACTTTCTGGTGACTTACCATATGATCGTCTGTGCATAAACCAGACTTAAAACATTGTCAGGGATGGAGAATTCTGGAATACCAACTTTTTCATTTAATTTACAACCACCATCAATGTTGCGACCAATATAACTACAAAATAAGAGAAAATTTAGAACCAATATGTTATATGAGTTGGAACTTTGATGGTAAACATAATAAGAAAAGAAATTCCCGTATATCTCAGTAAAAATTACAAGAGAAATCGTTAAAAGATACCTAAATTTGTATTTTAGTTTCTATTGGCTTGGAAACAACTGAGTGTTAAGTATCGTTGAAGTTCAAAGAATGAAAATAAGCCAACGAACCCTCTTGGAAATTCGACCAATAATGTTACAAAAATAGCGACGAAAAATTCCATCCACACAAGTTTGTACATTTCTGCTCCAATCAAATTTTCCCAGCACTGAAAAATAATATTGATCACAAATTATAATCTGATGCTAATAAAGGAAGAATGGAAGTTAGCTGATGCGAATAAAGGTATAATCTACCCTTTAGGTACAATGTTCAGAATTGGCTGTTGCATCGGATCCATTCTAACTTGTGATTTTAGAAGTGGCTTTTAAATATCATCAAAAAGTTATGATCTCGAAGATTCATAAAAAATAATCTTCCATTACACTTACAGTAGTCTCCACAGTATTTTGGCGTCGAAAAAGTGTTGCTACCAATACACAAATCGATGCTAGTTTGACCAAAACGGTCCTGCAAAAAGAAGCATTAAAGATTCTGTTATTCCTGAAATGATTTAATTGCTGCTCAATTTATTTCTTTATGTGTTCTAGAATGTCCCACTTTCTTTGCATGATGGAAGATACATCACTTTCAGTATTCTAATAACTAACGACATGTAAAAATGCTTGACATACAGAAACGAATTTGTTAGGACAGACAATAAAAATTTACCTTGCCAGATCCATGTTAATTTTTGTCTTTGGGCTAAAATCTTCAAACTCGGAAAGTTTGTAAAACAAAGTTGGAAGGATTGTATTGACGGCAGTTATTGTAATTGGTGAAGCATAGTTTATCATCATTGTTCTGAAGTTTTGTTTTGATAACTTCGTGTTAGATTCCTGAAACGAATAGGGTAGTATTCTTTCAATCAAACGAAAAGACAAATAAAATTATCAGTTAGGAGCTTTGAAAGTAGCATGAATTTTACGGGATTTTCAACGTCCGAATTTGCTGGATGTTTTGGATAGAAGCAATCTTTCGTGTTTCATTTGCTTCTTATTTTTCATCAGTGACAGCCACGGCATCGATAGTTGTTTGTTCCAGATTCTCTAACAAAATGAAGCTCAACTTGTTAGAGAGTCTACAACCCAGGGCAACTTGAAAGTAGTGCTGTGTAATGTTGCAGAAAAAACATAGCTATAACCTATAGCCTAAGAAACTTCATGTAAGGTTTACAATGAATTTTTAGGATCATGATAACGATTTCTTAGCTAAAAGAGAGCTGAAAGAGTTATAATTTTTTGAGCTGGCAGAAAGAGTTTTACGTTTGCCTGCACAATTGGTTATCGTTGCATTCCCATTGCATACAAAGATTTTATATTTATCCATATGTTTCCTCGACTGAATTGATAAGCTTACATCAATAGTCCATTTAGTTGCTCGATAAATTGCAAAACCACCAGCACAGAGTAATGAAATGATTATGAGATTGATAAAAAATCGAATTGCTTTCAAGCACCATCTTTCTCTTTTCGTTCTTTTTTCTTTCTTCGATTGTCGTCTTGATTCTGCTGCTGCTGCCTGCCAATGAAAATCCAAACAGATTTTGCTTTCAGAGTTGCATTTTTCCATTAAAAATTTCGCAGATAGAAATTCATCTTTGGTAGAATAATAGGATTTCTTGCTGTGTTTTGGAATGAGGGGTATGTTTTTTCTTCGGTCTCAAGAATATTAAAAACGAAAAGCGTTGATCAAATTTTCTATAGACTGGATTTAACAGGACAAAGAGAAGACTTTTGCCCTATGATTTGGGGCCTCAGAAATCGATTAGTGACACTCTGCTACCACGAGCGTTAATTCAACGATCGGGCTGATTTTAAAGTCTGAAGTAGTTGCAAGCCGTTACCCATATGACAAAAATCAGCGAAATTATATCCTTGCTTGACATCTTGGTACTTAACTCTTTGTCTCATCCCTCTTGGCAGAGAAAGACAATACCGCCTAAAATAGGGGTGCTACGAGGGTTTTTAAGAAAGCTGAGCCTTTTATGCTTTCTTATCCAGTTTTGTTCTTCTCTGTATCCCCGTGCCCATGTTTGCATGACACAGGGAACTGGACTTGCCCTTGGTCTGCTTATGTAGTTAGTCTGAACAATCCCTTTCCCACGCTCCAAACTGGAACTTCCATTATTCTTTAAAATTCCTCTGTGGAGTGTTGGAATGGCAGATCTGGAAATGGACTTTTGGGAAAGTTTACAATTTAGTTCATCAATAAACAATTTTTAGATAACTGTCAGCACGTTTCTTCAAGATATAATAAAAAGTGTTTTCTTTGACGGAGCACAGAAGTCATACCGCTAACTCCCTTGAAAGACATGCAGATGCAAGCGAGGCTGTTTCATCATTGGTGATACACATGTCCCATCCTCCAAATATGGTATTGCTGAATGAATATGCATTTGATTCTCCGCCCTTGATGTATCCTTCTTCGAATATTGTTACTGCCCTGAAATTCGAAATTCGAACACACATGTTTCTTCACTGCTGCACTAAATGCGTCTTGATTACCAGAGATAAATACTTTCGTTATTTCGTTATAGCTATCTCATGTTCATAGATTTAGCTTCATAAGTGTATATTTGTTGATTTAGCCACGTTGCGACCAAGTACCTCTGGCAAAGTGTCACTGATTGAAAAAATACCAGAGATTAACAGGAAAATCGATAGGGGGGAACGCGCTCTTTCCCATTTAAAATTCGCCATCCTTCCCTTCTTCTTCCGTGCAGTTCGCAACCAAACTTTTATGAATAAGAACTCCTGGAACCCTTAGCCACACTATTGTAGCCAAAGAGCCAAAATCTTGCGATATTTTGACACATATTTGTACGAAAGGTGCGAGTGAGTCGCTTTTAAAAAATATATATAGCAAGAAGAACGCCTTTCATCAAACGATTTTTTTCAAATCAGATTAAAGGCCCTGTTTAAGCTATGTTTCCCTTAGGCAGGCAAACCAGGTCTGAGTTCTAAGCGCAGTTTTACTTCAAGGGGAAATGTTTTGTCGTACGCTTTGCTATGCATGCTTGAAGAATATTTGTTGGTAAAGAGAAAATTTAGAATACCCAGAAAGACTTAATTTCTGTTTCCAAAATACAGTCATTTGTTCATTTAAAAGCTATGGTTAAAATCTGAAGTGAACTTACGTTGAAATAATAAGATAAAGACTGATAATGAGATAAGCCAACGTTGTCAACAGATAGGCCAATGGTAAATTATATATCCATCCACTTAATCCTGTTAAAAATGAATTTTCATATCTTCCATAAAACATCACTGTTGTGTTCATCCAACCCTACGAATTTGAAACAGTTTAGATTGAATGTTTTTAGTACAAAATAAGGCAATAGGCTGTGACACAATCTTCTTTCGGTGCCTAACTGTTCAACTTTGGAAGAATCTAGCTGAGAGACATACAGCCACGCAAAAAGTAGGCCCCGTGATACAGTAAGATCCTACATTTAAGAAACCACTTAAATTATTCCCCCTATTTAAAAGAAACAGTTGTCTGGGAAAATCCAATTCCTGCAGGGTTCATAAGAACTTGCTACCTAAATATCTTGGATTTAGCAGATGTTCATCTAAATTTTAATTGATCTTGAAAATCAGTGAAACATGCTCATATGCCAAAATATGGCTAATATAACTATGAATAAACCCCTCCTGTTGTCACTTTTTTCTAAGACTTTCCAGAAAAGAAGTTAGAAACGTAAGAAACCTGAATCTCAAAAATGACACGTATCAAAGCCATAAGAAACACTTTATGCTAAGTTGTGAAAAAGTGGTTTCTTAAATATGAGGTCTTACTGTATTGCAAAATTCAATGCAGTATTTATTGCTTATGGATTGATGGTGCTACCTTGCCTAAATAATTATTAATAGAAGAAAGGATGCGGATAGTTTGTCAACTAAAAGGAGCTTGAAATCTTTTGTTGCTAGAGGAACATTGCTCAGACTTTGGGGTGACTCACGGACACAGAATTTGGAAAAATTTATGCCATTTAATAACGGGAAAAAAGTCTTCTATTTACAATTGAGTGGTTCTCCAGCAAGACGGCTGGCTCACGAGCACCACCGTGCCTGAAAAATGGGGTTGACAAGGGGTAAAACTGATTCAGGTTAAAGGTCAAGCAAGCGTTTTTTACATCGATTTTGCTTCAGAATTGATACTGATTTTAGATAGTGCTGTGGACATGTCCACTCTTGTCAACCCTTAGGACTTCCATGCACAGGACCATGCGAGGACATAATGAGGCTAGTGTTTCAATAAATAGAATCTCGCTCATTCGATCTTGTGAACATCTTGCAAAATTAGCGAGGACTTACCGTTCCTTGAAAGAAATCAATAACATTTTGCATGAAGACTGGGTTGAAGATATATTCCTTGATGTGTTTATCCTGAGTCAACGAACAACTTTCCTTATTGTAATGCCCCAGGGTCATATTTCCTGAGGTTCCATTATGGGTATACGAAAAGAAGCTCACTGTTCCATTTGCAGTTGGTTCCATGCAAACATAAGATGTAAAAGTCAGACTCGGAATTGTGATGAAAAGTAAAGTCAGCAAGCCAATTCCACAATTGAGGTAAAATAGCCATCGTAAGAATGTGAAATATGAAAGAACACCGTTTCCAAAATGTCCTGAAAGATGAAGAGGGGAAGCAGGATAAATCAAAGGTTTTGACTATTAACGATCTATTTACTGACATCCAAAAGAAGAAGCACGTAAACTTTATTTTAATTACCATCAGATTATTTTCACGATTTAATAGGCAGAATTACTGAAAGCATACCCCCAATTATTTTTAGATGACCTCTCCAAATACCCCAGGTTTGAGCTGCATCCTTTGTTTCGAGATAGGCTGCTTTTAGTCTCTACAATTGAAGAAAAATATATATGTTATAGAAGCATTAAAGTGCGATTTATTATCAGCCAAGGTACTTTGTAGGCACTCTGCAATTTCAAATTCTCTGATGATCAAATTTGGCTTTAGTTGAAAAAATATTAGTGTTTATTTCTTATCACTTATTTCTGCTTAGGCCAAATTTTCGACTTTCAGACAATCTGGAATTGCAGCGTGCCCGCAAAGAATCCTGGGTGATACTGGCCTTTAACAATGACTGTGATATTCTGGTGATACTTAATACCCTATCAATGAAGAGTAAAAGAAACTGAAAATAGTATATGATAATGAACAACTGAATTAGATCTTCATTGATTTCGAATTCGTTGCTTGTTCCAAGCCGAAACCCTATGATGTCTAAATGAAATATATCTCAAAACTATTTCGCACTTACCACTGTACTCCACGACAATGGCACCCGAAAGGTCGACACTTTTTTCTTTGACTGTTTGGCCACATTACTGTCATTCCATATTTCTCTAGAAGATTCCAAGGAAGATTTTATTAACTATTTTTAATTAATTATTATTACCATTAAAATATTTTTCGTGATCGTGTAGACTGCGACAGTCTATGTTATGATCTCGTATTAATGTTTTCGAAATCAACAATTTGAAAAATTCGAAGCTTCGCACATTCATTTTAGCCTTTGTGAGCACATTTTGCTTGAAATCAAAGGAACCTTGTGGTGGCTTTTTTACATTTGAATTTTCACGAACCTTTGGTATGTTACTTTTCGTAGGAGATCTGAGCAATCTTTAAGCTAGCATATACTCTGTAAACTAACCGAGTCTCGAGCTGAAATACCGACAGCTTATTACTTGATTTATGCTGCATTCACACTGACACAGTTAAACCAGCTTTATCTAAACCAGTTTAAATTTCAACCAATCAAATGACTGGATTTTTCCGATTGACCAATCAGAAGGCCTTATTCGAAAACCTGGTTTATTTCAAACTGGTTTAACTTGCAGTGTGAACTTTACGAGTTTAAAGAAGAAATACTGAAATATGGTCTAAACTCAGACCTTCATAGGTTCAGAACTCAGCGATCCTTTCTTTAGTGGTGAAAAAAAAAGTTGTTAGAAGCTAGTCATTTGTGGGTTTACTATCCCTGTTCCAGAAGATTTGATACAGGCAAGGTAATTGTTTAGGACACCCGGCACACTGTAGCTTCTGTTTGGTTGAACTTTACTGTTTTTTGTTTATTACTTTGAATTGGGAATGTTTCATCAACAACTAATAACAATTTTACATGTATCAAAAACATTTTTGTAAAGACCGTGTGAAGAGCACTTAAAAGCGATTCAAATGTTTTAAATATTATTGTTTTTCATGTTATTGAACTTTTATTAATTGAATTCAAATCAAAACAGGTAGTTCTGAATCCAGCATAACTGCAATGAATTCCTCATCAGTATATACTTTTTGAAGTTTGGAGTTTCATCGATCTTGGATTGAAATAGAAATGACAGTGATAATAGTCTTTCTTTCTGGATAAATTTGATACCTGTAAGATGCCAAAAATTAGTTTATCCTTGCTGGTACCTAGTTTGTTAGATCAAAAGATCACATGCTCATCACATGAGTAAACGCTATCAAGTCAAGATATAATTTAAAGTGTGAATACTCTCAAATAAAAAATTTCTGATAACCTTAAAAACAGCTTCTTTTCTGTGAGTGCAATTGCTTTTAATTTTAGTTTCTCTTTACGTTGTTTCTCGCTTTCTTCTTGATTCAAAGATTCATCACTGCTCTCTGCAATATTCACTGCTTCTTGTAAATCAATAGTCTCGATCTGTTCTTGCTCACTCTCGAGTTTCAAATCAACAGTCCCTGAATCAGCATCTTCTTCAGACTGAGGGATCTTCGCGTATTTTACTTGCGCCATTTGGAGCTGTTCTTTCCCTGCACATTGCGTAGACTGTTTATCATCTGGACAGTTAGTTATAAATGCAGATAATGCATGTTTGTCTTCAGCATGTGTCAGTCCTTGTCTTTCTTTTGAATTTATGGCGACACCAGTTGAAATCACCTAGGAAGTGTAGATTTCCTACTTGTATCAAACACCAAAGACTTGCTTGCATTCAAATTTTGAATAACTTGATGGCAAAGTGTGAACCAAACCAGCTCAGCTTTTAAGTTCTGCTTCTTAATAAAGATAACTATGAATATGTCGTTCATTTTTAGAAGAAATGTATGAATTTTTAAATCACAGTTGCTCCACAGTTGTTCATCATTACTTGATTAATTGCGACCATGATCAATAAGGCAACCCACAATTCCTTGTTACGCTCAATTTTGTAAGTGGTATGAAGTATCCAGCTACCTATCAAATACTGTTTATTGATAGTTAAAGTTTCTTTGGTTAACATGTGGGGTCAATTCCAGACACGCTACGGTTTCATATTCAGACTGCCTGAAAATCAAATTTGACATGAGAACAGAATGACCAAAAGAATGGATTTTTATGAAAAAGGATCTGAAACAATCGTGCCAAAAGAATGCGATTTTAGCTCCTACCAACTTTTTTCTCTAGAATGTCTGCCTCTCGAGAGATGTGTCCGTGAGTCCGTGAGTGTTCTTGTATCACCTTTCAATGCCCCGCAGGACCCCATGACGCTGCGTAACTCGCGTTGTTGTTGTTGTATCATAGTTTACTTCTTTGGGTTGGCCTAAAGTGTTGGCAGGAGTTTCAAAAAGACAGAAGTGTGAAGTTGTTTGGGAGATATAGGAGAAGGGATGGCAACGAATGAGACAGAACAAGCAGAAGAGATTGGGATTGATCCTGCTTGGCTTGAGAACATCTCAGATAAGATTGGGAAAGCACGTGAATTAGCAGAAAGTGAATCCAAAAATGACCCAGAATCAAATCCATACAAATCGAAATATGAGGCAAGAAAAATCATCAAAGATCTTTTGGCAGATGCAGAAGAACAGATTAATGCAATTGAACTGAGAGATGAAATTATCTCTCAAGATGGTGGAAAAGTTGATGAAAGCAGAGCCTTGAAGATGCCCATAACACCAACAATCTTATTGGCTGCCATTGAGTATGAAGTTGCCGTAAATTATATTGAGACAGAAGAAGTTGCCACAGGTGAAGAACATCTTCAATCCTGCTTGAATTATCTCCAAGGAATAGAATCAACACATCCATCATGTGTCAGTTTGTTGATTGCTGCAAAATGTCAGTTTGGGATGCTCTGGTCTAACAGAGGTGATCATGAAAAAGCATTGAATTTCTTTCAAGATGCAGAAAACCTTTACAGCCAATACAAGGAAGTTGTTGGAAGTTCACCATTATTTTACAGAGATATGTTACTTTCAAGGGAAAAAAGGAATGCAGCAACGACACATGCAAGAGAAGCAGAGTTTGAAAAACAGCACACTCTCACACTATACTACATGGCACAATCTTATAACAATCTAGGAGAAAGAGAAAAATCTGGAAAATATTGTCACATAACACTCATCAGACAAATGGAGACATCACAATATGAGCCACAAGATTGGGCCTTAAATTGTGCCACATTGGCACAGTTCTACATCACTAAAGATATGTATAATTTTTCAAGGTATTGCTTGGCATGTGCATCTTGTGTTGGTGAAGAAGCGATTTTGAAATTCAACCCAGAAGATTTTGATGAAAGTGAGAGGCAAAGAGCTGAAGATAAAGTAAATAAGATGAAAGCTGACATTGCAAGGTGTTGGGCAAAATATTGCCTCAATTTGTTGATATCTTCACATCAAAAGAAACTCCAAGATATGCAAACTGGAGCTGGTCAAACTACTCAGGAGGAGCAAACTACAGATCCGTTATCCAATGAAGATCTGAAACATTTGAAGTTTAATGGCCTGGAAGTGACATCGCTAGAAGAAGAGGTCACAGATAAATTGGTAAATGATTATGATGAAGCAAGAAAAGTTTTCCTCTGTGGTCAGAAATGGTTACAACAAGCAAAAGAGTTTTACGTTCTTGATGGATATGTTTCAGATTCCATTGAGATTGATCAAGATCTAAGTCAGCTTTACAAATATCTTGCTTTCTTTGATGACAGTTTTGAGAGAAGATGTAAAATGCACAAAAGGAGAATCGACTTGTTGAATGCACCACTGCTTGAACTCAATCCTCAACATTTCCTGCAAATTTGCAGACAGTTGACATTTGAAATTGGTGATACATATGCAGACATGGCAGATCTGAAGAAAGCAATCATGGAGCAGGATACCACAAGAGTCAATGTTGAGAGCATTAAAAAGTATAACAAGCTTTTGCTGCAAGGAATAAAGTTTTATGAAGGTTTTGTTGATTCATATAAACAAATGAATAAACAGCCTGAGAAGTATGAAGATGACGCAGTAAGAGGGGTGCTGCTTGCTTATTTTTACATGGCAAGATTACACTCTAAGTATCTTACACCAGAGAAGAGTATAAAGGGGGAGCATTTGCTCAAAGAAAAAGAATTATACGATTTTATTTTGAATTACTGTGACAGTCATCCAGAGATGCCAAAAGTTTTTGAAGAAGAACTTGCAGTGACAAGAGAGATGGTTGCACTGTTTCCAGCAAAAATGAATCAAGTTCTTGATAGATAAGGACAATTGCATTTTCATTAGCTGTCAAGGGATTATATGAAATATTTATTTCAATTACATTAGTAAACAAGAAATGCAAGATGGATAAGAACAGCAGTGTTGAAAACTGAATTATTTTCTGTTTAGCAACTACAAAATCATATGAAAAGTAATAACATTAACTGCAAGCCTTTTAGTGAAATTTGAATTTAGTTAAATTGATTGTTGTTAGATTTTCCTTCAGAAACATAAAGTTTGTTGTCTTTAGGATATTTCTTTTTCACCTCACTTTGTAAGTTTTTTGACTTACTGACTTAAGGAGAATAGAAACGGAGAATTTTAGTTGATTTTATTTGAAATAAACTCCGTTTTAAATAAAGTAACATTTTGTTTGCCTCAGAAGGTTGAAAGTTTTTGGAAGCACAGCGAAGAGAAATGATCATGGTGCAGTGGAGGAGATCACATGACAATGACGTCACAAGCAGACGAAGCTCGTTGATTTGTGTTTTAGGCCTATGGAAGAGGAGGTGTGAGACGAAAATGGTGGCTGATTTGATGGCATTTAATGGCGTATATAATGATGACATGCAGATCAATATTACAACATATCAAATGTAAATGATTCTTCATTCATTCACCAACATTAAAGTTGCGCCCAGCCAAGGTAATTATGCAACTGTACTATTTTATTCATCACCAGTTCGGATGCCTGATGAATCGATGGTTGGTGTGGTTGGAGGAGGATGGGCAGACTGCCTTGCATTATTAACAGCGTTTTGTTCGCTTTTGTGTTTCCATATCCCCTCCTTTATTATTATTCATTAAGCGTGTATTTGCATTCAGGATTTATCGTGGATAGTACCAAACAGGGCAAAGCTTCTAGATTAGCTGTAAAATCTTGTGCTTATTATGAATTTATCTCTACGCTGGCCAGTGGATGGAAATGTGCGCTGCGCTTTATCAAGACAAGGAAGGTGGCCCAGACAAGCCAAGTTGGTTTCACATCACATTAGGCCAACTATGCGCTAGATGCTCAACACTTTCGATGCCTCAAACTTAGACAACTCCCTTCAAAATACTTTCAATCGATATTTAATGTCGCAATCTAGGTAGTTCACATATGTTAACATATGAACATTAGTTCACACTTTCAGCAAACATTACCTTCAAAGAAGAAGGTTAGATTTTTACATTCAGTTTTTGTAAATTGAATTTGCAAGATTATTTCGGTTGTAAAAGCTGTAAAATAGTAAAACCTGAGACATGAGTGAAACCTGACCCATACATAAAGGAGTAATTAGTTTTCAATACAATGGTAAATTATTGTACACAAAATCTAACATCAGATAAAATGGTAAGGTCAGTAATATTTGAAGATTTGAATTTAATCATAATAATTTTACATGATATTATATTTATTTTGTTATAATGAGGTAAGACTATAAACTGTTTTGGTAAAAGGTAGCTGCAGTTTAAATTCAAGGCTAAGGTGGAAAAGGGAGAACAATCGAGATTAAAACTGTCAAAATGGAAGATGGAATGCAGAGATAATTCTGTTTTTCTAAACCAGATTGATCTGCCCATGCTAAAATTGGAGACAGCAGAAATATTTTTGCAAGACCAGTTGCAGCAGCAATTGATGTGTTATACCCTGGGTTGAACCTCTATGCTGCTCTGTGCCAAATATTTCTGATTTTAAAGAGGCATTCTGCGAAAATCAAACGCTTGCAAAAATTCACATTGTTATCCTGATGGTGAAGAAGATTATGTCAGACTTTGAAATTGTTTTCCATTCTTTTATCACACTTCTCAAACGTGATATATGGAGAAAAACATTTCTAATTTCAATTTGACTACCCTATCATATTTAAAGGTTGTTTTTGACAAACAAAGGTTCGGTATTTTTGTTATTGTCCGTTGATGGTCATTGGGGAGTCTTTATCAGTTTCAGTTTCATATGTTTCAAAATCCACTACATACAATTTATGAAATAACTACACAGACAAATAACTAAACTACAAGAATATAAGATACAGAAAATTGATACTGTACATCAGTAAAAAAAAAAAAGAAAAAAATACAATATACATGATGGGCTCGTCATTATCTCTGGTTGAGTTAAGTTTGAATGTCCTGTTGCATTCATTCATTCATGTGTTTAAAGTTAACAACAGGCAAGAGAATTGATCGGCTTTACCAACAATTCTTGTTTAGGATTCAAATGTGAGGTTATGGGTCAGTTCTCAGTCTGGCGTTTGTGGCCAGTTTGAGATTTTTCAATGCTGGAGAAGTATCGGGAAATGTTGATAATGGTATGCATGTGCCATTTAAAGGCAAACAACCCAGTTCACCGATATCCAGGTTTTCCAAGCAATGCCCCTTAAATAACTTAGTGCAGCAAAGCATCCCAAGGAATAATTGATATCTATCGTTTAATACGTTGAGACATTCAAATGCCAAATATTTGAAGCTTTTTTCAGTGCCAAAATGTGCACCAAAAACCAAAGTCATTTCTCTGTCCCGAAGATCTTCTGAAAGTGGGTGATCAAAGTTTGACCATGATTCTGTCCGTATTTACTGGTGGGCCACAGTGCTCAGTTTCATTGGACTATATAGCCTCTCTGATTGCAAATTTCTAAAAATATACCTCTTGAAGTGTGTAGTATAAGACTGCTGTTTACGCAAGATGTGTTAAGTCTTGTTCAGGCATGCCTTGAAATTTCACATTCAAAATGGACCTGCTTGAACGTTTTTTACATTTGTTTGACATCAAAACAAGGTAATCAAATTTCTTTTTTGGTGCAAACAAAATATCAAATTGCATTCAAAGGGGAAATTTGAGAACTTTTTAATCCTCAGTTTTCAGCAAGTTGCCAATTAGTAGTTCTTTGAAATGAGGAAACAGAGGCAAAGATTGGAATAATTTCATTGGTCGTAACATCACCCAAAGGTATTTAAGCTCTTGACTGTGCAGGTACAAAAGACAGACCTATTGTGTCATTGGTTGAAAAGAAACAGGTTTTGTTTATGATTATTTGATAAAGTGTAAAAGTTATGATTATGTAATGATTATAAATTATCTGCAATTTGAATATCACTCTTTCTTTGTTTAAAGCCATTGAGGCAATGAATGATTTTATTTGAGCAAATTGAAATTGTTTTTGTCAGGATGAATGGATTAGCAAAAAACAGCTCAAGTTATGGTGCAAATTCATCACAGGCTAATCCTTCCAAATTTCATTCTGAAAATGGTGATGTAACATTGCATTCTCTTGGCAAACAATGGATGACTGGTAAGTTTTTATAAATGCTCTTGCTAAGTTGTAGGACAATCATAGTGTACAAGAAAAATAAGTTTCCAGTCCTAAAGTCACATTGAAAAAGTAAAGATTTTAGAGCCCACGAAATACTTACCTTGAGCCTCAAAGTAAAGCAAAATATACTGTGCAGCTCTTGCCTATATTAGCTCTGTTTTCATGCCTAGCAATCCTGAAGAATTTTTTAGAACATTATATATAATTGTTTTGGACTTCTTGCCTCAGCATTTCAACAGTCTTTCATACAATTCAATAATTCTCTTCAATGTTAACAATTGTTAAAGTTCTCACCATGTTAATTTGCACAAGGCCTGCACCGTGTATGAAATTGAAATGTCAAAGGAACATAAGGATCTTTATCTTTTCTAATTTAATGTATTTTTTTGTATAACATTTTGTATCAGCTTGTCAGATACTTAAAGCAATAAAGCAGAAGTCATTTGTTCTGAATTTTTTGTCACACTTGATCAATCAAGGATGAAGAATGTGGAAGATAATGTTTACATGAATGGTATTATTTTCCTTTTTTTAGATAATGATGCATGGGATTTGCCATTTCTTGCTTTGCCTGGTGAAAGACTTGAACATTCCTACAATTCAAAGGAGAATCATGTTATCCTTACAAATTATAGGTTGATTGTTTGTTTACCAGAAACATTTTATATTGTAAGTACAGTATCTTTTTCACCCATCATGTGTTATTTGTTATGAATGTGTTTAGAGTGCTTGTTTCACAATTTCTTTAGCAAATATTTTGAGCAAAATTAGTTCATATGTGTAGCTGATGAAAGAATGAATTGGAAAGAGTAAAGATCCAATGATGATCCAATTAAATTTCTCATCAAGTGTATTGTTACTAAACTAATTAGAGTGATGATTGATGAAATGACATGGATCATGATTGATGTTAAAAAAATGGTAGGGACTAAACTGAAGATAATACCAATCGTTGAAAGAAGTTATATTTATTCTTTAAAGTAAATTTGGTAGGATGGGTTGATACAGTGATGTTTTTGCATCCTCAGACACCAGTTCGCAACATTGAATATGTTGAAATGAGAGATTTGTTAGAGCTCTGGGTTCATTGTAAAGATGCAAGAACTTTTAGGTAAGAAGATAAGTCTAGAATTTGATATGATGTATGTTTATTGTACATATATATTTTTCTTTATGTATAACACAGTGGGGCTCCAATATGACTTTTGTAAAAAAATTTTTTTTCTCTAAACATTTTTAATGCAGGTTACTCGTAATCTGCATTGAATGCAGGACAAAGTGCTTTTTAGATGAAAGAGCTACCATGTACACAGCGGACGCTATGACCATTTAAAGTTAGGCATCTGTGGTGCTATTATTTTGACATCAAGATTTTAACAAATGACAGTGAAAAGTGGGGAAAAGGCAGAGTCTATGTTGTCAAAAAGGGTTGCAAATAATTTTTAAAATCGATTTGTGTATCTTACTATGTCATTCTAGAAATATTATAAGGCCAAGTTGATAGCATAATTTAAAATTTTGAAATTTTTATCAATTTTTTGATGTGCTGAGTGTTAATACTCAAGTTATTGAGGAAAAAATACGAGAACCAATTATTGGGAGAAGGAAAAGTTTATAAGGCCGTCATAGGCCACAGGTCCCACTATGTATTTCTGTTAGTTCAACATGTTTTCTAACAGCCTGAAATTAGTTTTCGTTCAGGACCGTTCAGGAAATCTCACAAAAATTTTTCCATTTGAAGCTTTAGTCCAAATTTCCCTTGTTTTCATGTCCAGTTGATGCGGATTAAAGCCTTTTCAAATAAAGGATAAATTTGATATGGTTCTTTATTTATTTAGATGATTGCAATACGATCGAGGTGCATAAGATACACTATTTTAAGGTGATATTACTCTAATATTTGGATTAGTTGGTGATTTTTGCGTATTTTCTGCAAAGAGCGTGCAGCACAGAGTGATTGGTGATATCCAAGAAAATAGCGAAGCAAGATTTTAGAAACTCATAAGTCATTACATCAGTATGATACAAAAAGCTATTCCAGCAAAAGATCTCTTATGTAATAATCTGCCTTGGAAATCAGTGGTCCTTGAAAATCAAGATTGATGTTGCTTTTTACTGTGTCTACCCTCTTTATCGATTTTTTCGGTGGAACTGCATCACGTACATGAATATCTGATCTTATCCACAAGCGATTTAAACAATCAGTTAGATTTTCCATCTGGTTGGTTTTTCTGCTCAGAGCTACCCACATGAATCGCAATATTTTGTTGTTACATTCAAGAGACGAATCTGTGTAGGCCATTAGTCCTTTTTCGCCATTTGCTTCCACCAGCTCCCATGCATGCTCTAACACCCCATGGACAGTTGGCGTCAGATGGATCCATGATCGTGCATTTCCATTGAACGATGTCAGTAGCTTCTTCTTCGTATCGACGCAGAACTCTTTGTACTTTATACATCAAAATAATATCCAATTGCTAAAAGGTACTCTATTTGCAGGTGCTTGAAGCAAACGTGGTGGCCTAAAGATGATCCAAAATGTAAAATTTTCACGTGATGTGATTGCTTTAGAGGTCTGAAACCCTCATAAATGTCATTTTTGAGCCATTTTAGCCTTAAGGAACGTGTCTTTTGTGCTTTGTTTGAAACGCTGTACAAAAGTCATATTGCCCAGTACCAGAGCCCCACTGTGTATAAATTGGACTGTTAAACACTGTCAGTTATTGGAATGGGAGTAAACATGCCTTTGATGTAGAGAATTCTAAAATAAGTAAGCTTATTTTCAAGTGTTTAATCTGTGATCATTATCAGTAACCTCTTGGTGTAGAAATATTCAGGAAATTACTGTTACCTTCCAAAGTTATGAACATTCTAGCTTTTGTTGAAACATATTTTGAATACACACTTCATTGTTTACAACAGAGCATGGGTTGAAGGTATCGAGCATTTGGAAATCATTTTGATTTGGGTGAAAATAAACCCTTAAGGCTCTTATATTGTTTTAAAGAATTGATTTACTAATATTGAACAGACAAGTTCATTGAGTAAATCATCATTTAAAGGTCACAATTACTAACTGAATGATTTAAAATTTACGATTTACTTTTTGCTTCTCCACAGAGCATGTTTTGATATCCCAGAAGCATCTACAAGATGGTGGCAACAGCTAACGACAGTGACAGCAACTCCAGGAAAAGTCACTGACCTCTTTGCATTCTGTTGTCATCAGCAAGTCAAGAAATTAAGAAATGGTTTATCCAATTCTTATAGTTCAGGTATATTAAAGTAACTGCAAGGGTTTGTGCAAGGTTAAAAACTTGCATTTGCAGAGAGCAGACAAGTTGAAACTATCCCATTCAAATTGAAGTTGCACACAAAGTTAAAAAAGGATGGCCTAAATCAATAGTATTTCATGTTGCTAAGAAACAATACCGTGTCAGAATGATTTCTTTGCTCTATTTATAGAGGAGTCTATTTACCATCACACACTGGCTTTAACAAGTCTTTAGGAGGTGTTGAAATTAATTTTATTTTGTCAGTAAACAGATGTACTTTGGCATTAGCTGATCTTGGTTTCATGTACTACAATTTTAGATTTTATACAGTGGTAGCTGCATGTTCTCATCAAATTTTGTTAAAAGAAGAAATAGCTGAAACTCATAATGTAGTCAATGATGTAAGAAGCGTAATGAATCAGAGGTTATATGTGTGTCATAGGTTTTTAGTAAAAAATGAGTATGGTTTGCTGACTGAAAATGTGTGTCAACTCTTTGTGATAAAGCTCAAGCAAAGTTTCTGCATTTTCAGTTTTACCAGATGCAAGTTCATTTATATCAGAGTTAAAAAGACTTGAATTTGACACAAGAAGTATTTGGAGAATATCTGAGATCAATTCAAAGTTTGAGTGAGTATCTATTTCAAAATTGGTCATTTATATTTGTTTCATGGTTAGAGTTGATTTTTTCCAACACTGCTTTTGATATAACAGTGCATTGGGGACTGTTTAACTTGTCAAACTGTCCTGCAGATTGAAACCAAGGATTTGTTACACGTACTTGTTATTGTTTCTGTATTGAAAAATTCCTTTGGCTTCATGGTAATCCGTGAGATTATTTCTTCATAGGATATGCCAAAGTTATCCAAAGTTCCATATCGTTCCTGCATGGACAAGTGACAAAGATTTGACTGAAAGTGCCAAGTTCAGGTCAATAGGAAGGTTCCCATCTGTGGTCTGGAGGTAAATTGTTCTTCTTACTTCTTTCATATCCAGAACTTTGTATCTTGTTGAAATGTTTATCGATAACATTTTTTGCATTATCGAAAAAGGCGTCAAGTTTAGTCTGAGGTCAATGTGTGCTAAAACTCTTGGGATCGAATAGCAATTTTTATTTATGAGAGGATGGTCAATTGGAAAAAACTACACTTGGAAGCAAGTCACTAACATTTAGGGGTATTTGCTGAATTTGTTATTAGGCTTTATTGCACATGAACCTTTCTTACTGGTAAAGAAACGAAGGCTTTATACAAAAAATATTGTGTGGTACTGATATGTTCAAATTGATGATCACACCCAAAAATTTTCAACAAGTTTTGTTTGTCTTCACGAGAAAATTCTCCATATTGACGTATGTTTGCTAATGTCAATAACGCTGAAAGGTTTGCCTCTTCAACTTTAGATTTGATCTCTTTGTCGCAGGGATGTGCGAAATGGTGCAGTGTTGGCAAGATCAAGTCAACCAGAAGTTGGTCTCCTTGGCTGGAGATGTAATGAAGATGAAAAACTTCTCTCTTCTATCGCAAAATCTGCTTTGCAAAACAGCTGGACTAGTGTGGCATTAGGTAATTTGCAGACTAATCAGTTCTTTGGATCTGAATTAAGTGTAGTGTTAGTTTTTAAAAGAGTTATTCTTGTTGCAGTATTTTAGACACAGAAAATAAGCATAACAACAGTGAGATTGAATAAGATCTATTCTTTAAATTTTTTCCAACCTTTGAAAATAATTTTTATTGTTTCTACAAATTCTTTGACACTTTAATGCTCAATATTTAATAATTCATAACTTCAAAAGCTATCAAATTTTCAGCTGGTCCGTTTTAACAAGCTTCTTTTTCTTGTACCTGTAAACAGGTTCAGACATATATACTTAAGTTTAACTTTATTAAACACTTCCAATGAAGTCAGATATAATGTGGTTAATTGATACACATGATACGATTTTTCTTTTGAATCTGCAGCAGTAATATATTTCGCACTATTACAGTTATTTTCTACAACTAAGTGTTTTAGTTCCACGTGAAATTTATTTTATGCGCTTTCATTCTCTTGCAGATACAAATAAAGCCATAAAACCATTTTTAATCGTTGATGCCAGATCGTATACGGCTGCATTTGCAAACAGAGCCAAAGGAGGAGGCTTTGAATATCAAGGTAATGACAAAAATTGGAAACTTTTCCCGGCAATTGTTACTGAAAACATCGATTTCCACCGGATTTTGAAGATGTTGCAACAGGAGTAGAGTTTAATTAGAAAAATAATAATGAGATTTTTCTCTTGTTTTTCTCAATGGACCGTCAAAATAATGCTTGTTGCGGTCCTTATTCTGCAGTTTGTAACGAGCAGAATTCAAATTCTGTTTCTTGCGGACTTTATTTCACTCTTAAAGGCCAGTTGTTAACCATTAGCCTTTGTACGCTGAATGGAAAGCAATGGATAAAGAACCAAGGATTTTAATTCATGCGAAAGTCTTCTTTGGCTTTACAAAGGAATTTTGTTAGCAATGAGCCTTTAATGTACAGTTTTGACACAAATCATTACGAATAAATAAAGTAAAATTTTAACAATAACCTTCTAATTTGTTTAATGTTTTGGCCTTTTAAGAGTTCCAAGAAATCCGTGTTGTATTCTATGTATCATAAAATTTAACTGATTAATTTCATATTGCCGTCAAATTAGCTGCTCAGTCGAGTGATAAATCTGTCAGTCGGGCCATTGATCAATTCAAATTTTGTTGCAGAAATGGGCAATTTAGGAGAATGTTACGTAGTAACTTTAAGTGTAATTTTATATCCGTGAATTATCGTTGGCCTTTCTCATCCATTACTCAGTTTACACTGTTTTATATTTCTAGAATATTATTCTGATTGCCAAGTTCAGTTCATGAGTTTAACCAATATTCATGGGATAAGGAAAAGCTTTCACAGTTTGAGGACACTCTTCATGCAAGGACAAGACCAGAGCAAGTACGTAGTCTTTCCTATCCTCTTTAGTTCCAATTTGTACCAGTTTGTTCGTTTCCTGAATGACAATGAATGCTTCAACACGCTGAGATTACAACGAGACAAGCTTTCTTTTAAGAATGATCGTGAATCCCAAGATATAGGTGCTGATTTCCAAAGTTGATAGCCCTGTCTAGCATGAGGCTAATCTAGAAGCCTTTGGTTGCTAGAGATAACATTGAAACTGCTGGATTTACGCTGCGGGGGAGGAGGAACTGAAGTTTCCGTGATATGGGATTGCGCCATTCAGAGCACAAAAGTACCACCCCCCCCATAAATCCGGAGAAAGCCACAAAACTTTACCCATTATTCTGACTTAAATGATCAAGTGTAATATTGTTTTATAAAAAACTACAGGCCTTAGAGATATTCATACAGTGCATGATCATACCAAGGTTGATAATCATTTAAATATCATCCTTTTCTGTTATTTTTTTTTAGTTGGTTGTCCTCCCTCGAATCCACAAAGTGGCTACAATATTTATCAGTGCTCCTTCGTGCAAGCACCGTCATTGTAAATGCAATTGACAAAGAAGGACAGTCTGTTTTGGTTCATTGCTCTGATGGATGGGACAGAACTGCACAATTGATGTCTCTTGCAGAATTACTCATGGACCCATTTTATCGAACCATCAAGGTAAACTAAATTTATTACGAGTCTTTCGGTCTTGACTTGTTGCATTAAACAAGTAAGTATATAAGACCCTAAACTTGTGTGGTTTGCCTGAGAACGTTCGTGCTATAAAAGTCTTCGTATTGACCAGGAAATTTAGAGGATGCGGAGTAACACCATCGTAATTCACTTCATTGACATCTCTGCAGAAAGAAATGTCTTGGATATGCAGAACTAACAGTATATAATAATAATGATGGTAATGATGATAATGATAATGATGAATATTTAACAAATTAAATAAAGGTGGCTTTCACTAGTAAAGTTACAATACCTAAAATAATTTTTTTTGTTTTAAAATATTTACAGAAAAAAAAGAATATCTCTTAAGTTAGTTACATTGTTAAACTTTGTTAACTAAAAATTTGTTTAACAAAGATAAAAATGTGTTATAGTTTGAGGAGTTTCTTATTGTCTCTGGCAGGAAGTTAAATGGAAAATAGGTTGAGACATGTTTATAGCAAAAATGAGTTACAATCTGTATCCTCGTGAATCTGAATCTGTATTTGCACGTTTCTTGTATTGTCCCTTGCATTTAAAACGAATTGTATTTCAAGATCACTTTTCACTTATGTATGTGTGTCTGCATTCTAATGTTGATTCTTCAAATGAGTTTGAGCTTTTAAACAGCGACAATAATACAAATTGGAATTTTTAACTTTATTAAAAATGTTCTCTTCACGAAGTCTCTTTTATCATTCTCCTATAGGGTTTCCAGGTACTCATTGAACGTGAATGGCTTGATTTTGGTCACAAATTTGGAGATCGTTGCGGACACAGCCCAGAAAGAGATGTAAATGAAAGGAGTCCTGTGTTTTTGCAATGGCTTGATTGTGTTCATCAAATTCTCAAACAATTTCCAACTTCATTTCAGTTTAACGAACATTTGCTGGTGTGTATTGTATTATTTCCTCTTATAAATCATATTTTATCCTTCGATATAGCATCTTTTATCTTTGAATATTATTTTTTTTTTGCTTTTTATTGCATTCGTGATGATATAATTGCAATCTATCGCACAAATTTGATAACATGAATGTTCCGAATGAATATTTGGCTAATGAAGTGAATACGGACCTAGAAGTCATCAAGCTGCAGACTTTTTCAGGGCACTTTATACAGCTGAGGATACCTATGTCTCCTTTAGAGCTAGAAACTTGCATTCAAAGCCATTTATATTCACTTTCAGAATACGTTTGTTTTTATGAAAATTTATATACTGCTAAATGACATTTGTTCCCATCAATAATGTTCCAGTCTTTCTCATACATGAAGTACATGCCATCTCCAAAGTTATTCTTTTCGTTGAAATTTAAGCAAAAATATTTGAATAAATGCGTATCAATTTTATAAGTCATGTTACTCAGCCGTATTTTATCCCAATCGTTTTTTCATCCTTTCTTCAGGTGAAACTGGCGATGCACACATACAGCTGTTTGTATGGAACATTTTTATGTAACAATTTGAAAGAAAGACAAGATCTAAAGATCAAACAAAACACATCTCCAATTTGGGCGTTGTTTAAGTCATCTAAAACGGAATACAAGAATTCACTCTATGTCCCATATCAAAGGGTATGTTTATCAATAATGTTCTTTCATTCGTAAAGATTTTGAGAAGTTACCACTTTGCAATGACCAGAACCGTTCATTGGGACCTTCGTCGTCCAAAGTTGCTAGGTCTATTCTTTCAGAGATCGTTTAAAATAGTTTGTGTGAAATTCTGTGCCCCATTTCTTCGAACGGAACGTCTTCAAAGAAATCTTAGCTGTTACACTATAATTCTGCCGTTTAGCTTGTCTGAAATCTCCAATATTTTCAGAATTAGGGTTTATTTCTCCTTTTAAGAATTAAAGAAACATTTGGACGCAGACTCAAAACGAATTTTTATCTCTGAACTTTTTGACGAAGCACAAATAACTTTTCGATAAAGCCATACTTTATGGATGTTTAGAAAATGATTTGCGAACCAATATGCTGTAATTTGCTCTTTTGATTTGAAATTCATTTTTTTCATATTTATTTATATTTATTTCTTTTTAGGTCTTATATCCAAACTACCAAGTTCGCTGTCTGTCCGTATGGGAACATGTTTTCATGCCAACAATGCGTAAATTCTCTGAAGTTATTGAAAGTGAAGATCTTGCAACAGGATTCAGCGATTCTGGAAATTATAATGGAGAAATTACCGTCTGTGTGAATGATTTAGAACACAACATAGAGAAACTAAACATAGGAAGAGATGCAAATGGGAATTGTAGTGAAGAAAGTGGCTCAGATGTTTTAAGTTGCAATGGACATTTGAAGAAGGGTTTAAAACTTCTGAATGGGGCATCGCAACCACAGGTAGATGACATTTTAAAGAACAAAGGTACCGTGGATTCAGATAAAGTTGTTGTTGCTGTGCAGAGGACTAGCAGCGATAAGGCTGATTTAAATCCGAATAAAAGTGTTTTAACTAAAGCAGACGATGCTGTTGAAGAGAAAGAAGTCAGTGTTATTGAAGATGACCAGAGTAATCAAAATGGAGCTGATGGAGATTGTGATAACAAAGATGAAACTATTGAGAGAAAGACAAATGGGTGTACTGAGGAGGATAAAATTCAATTTAATAGAGAAATAGACACTCATTGTGCGAATGAAACAGTTGAAAGTGTGTTATCAGAAGAAAATAGTCAAGAGACCATGCAGGCGAGTACAACAAGTAGCACAAAAACAATAACATCAGATCATGATACTGAAATAGAATTAAATATTTTGAATTTAAAGTCAGATGATAAAAATCAGAAAATTGAAGAAAATTCAACGTCAGAACCTACGACACCTGTCAGTTCGAAATTCAAAGGTCATCGAAGGACACACAGCTCAGATGGCTCGCCTGTTAAAGCTGTATTAAAAACAGCCTCATGTTCGGAAGGAATGAGCTCCTCTGCTTATTATTCACAAGAGAGTTCAGATAAACACTCAATCCATACATCATGTAATCCGGTTCAAAATGTTAGATTGATTTACCGATTTTTATCATCTGATGGTTTGTTGAAATCTGAAGATTTGGTTCAGCAAAGATTACAAGAGATGGATGCAGAACATCGAGCAGAGTTGCGAAAAATGCAAAAGAGATTTGAAATTGAAAGACAAGCGAGGCTGGCTATTGCTGGAAGAAAGGGAGATGATCATCTTTGTGGCTCATCACGGAAGAATAGCGAAAATTGCGATGAAATGGTAAGCATTTTCTCCCTAATTTTTCATTTTTATTGAATGTAAAAGTCAGATTTTCCGAGCTCCATGCTTTCCTAACCTCATGGTGCTTTACCATTTGTCTATTTAACCTCCTTGACACAAGAACATATCAAGTGAAGATACAAATAGAAAGGCATTTCTTTGTATTATTAAAAGTAATATTACACTTTTTCCAATGTTGAGCCAACGCTCGTTCACCAGATTATTACACCAAATTATAAGAATTGCAATTGGTTTGAATTAAATCGTAACTATAAATTATAGGAAATTATAACATTAAACTAATTAATTTCTAAATCCCTAAATAACATTGACACTATTTTGTCTTTTGTCGAGTCTTTAGAAACTTTGAAACTTTGAAGGCGTTGTGGCGCAGTGGTGTAATCCTCTGACATTGCAGCCAGAATAGTCAGGCGGAGTGGGTTCGAGTCCCGGTAGGGCCCCACCACTTGAGCGTCATGACAAGGGGTCGCGGACTCGATTAGGTCTGCTCTATTTCTGCGATCCCAGCGCTTGGCGCTGAAAAACGCAACTTCACCTTCACCTGATCGATGTGCATTGATTGCCGTGAGTGTTTTCGAGACCGAACATTGTAAGAAAACTCGCTTAGATCGCAACAAATAGGCGACCAAAAATTTTGCAAAAATAATCCTACAATTGAATTTGGATTTCCTCTAAAGTGTAAGTCATAAATCTTGAAAATCCATCCAGTGAAGGATTTATCGTAAACCGTAAAAATTGGATAGTTTTTTGGCAAGAATTTTTGAACGAGTTTTATTTACAAGTCTTAATCAAGAAATTTGAAATGATTGATTTTTGTGATGTGCTGACTTCACGACCGTGACGTCTCAACTTTTCTATATTACTTGAAGAAGTCAATTTGCAACATCTATTTTGTATACTTTGCAGTTATCGCTACCAGACTCAACAAATTGCGAAATCCGTTCAGTTTCAAGTATGAGTAATGAGGAAAGCTGGGAAAATGTCCAATTTGAAGATGCTCAGGCAACGAGATGGGTGCCAGATCATGTGGTTAGCGCTTGTGCTATATGTGATTCACAGTTCAGTTTAGTTGTTAGGAAGCATCATTGTCGGTGAGTGAATTGTATCACGATTGTCTTTTCTGTTTGGTTACATGTGGTTTTTCCATGTGGTCCAGTTCAATAGATTTTTTCATGCAAATTCATTTCAGTATGTATTTCAGCGAAGAATGAGTTTTCGTTAAAAAATTTTTTCAAAATAGAATCTAGACGCAATCTACGGGGTCCGTACAGTATTGAACAGTCGTTTTTCGTTTTGATTAATGTCTAAGATGTTTATTCACTCACTGTCTTGTTACCTCTACGTAAATGTCCTGAAAAAGAAACATAAGCTAGGTAAATTTTGAATGAGTCTAATACTTGTGTTGTTTGAAAGGCCTTGAAGAAGTCTGTGTAATCTGGCTAGGAGTAATACATTTCATTTTCATGTTTATTTTGTCACGTTAAACCCAGACCCACATCCATGGAATGTTTAGGGTATTTTTGCAAGGCAGAGGTAACTAGATCATTTTGTAAGATGATTCTTGTCGAAGTCTTTTAGGTTCTCCTTGCCCTTCAAACATGGAAGCTATACAGTTGTCTTGTTTTTCATAACTTAGTTTTTAATTCAATCTTTTCCATTTAGGAAATGTGGCCGTGTCTTATGTGGTGCATGCGCAGATCGATATCTGCCTCTTCCTGATGAACAACTTTATGAACCAGTACGAGTCTGTAATGATTGTTTTGGAAAACATTATAATTCATAATTTCACCTCAGCTGATAATCATTGGTTCAATTTTAAATCTTCAATCACAAGGACTCAATTAATTAATTGTAAAAACACTAATTCTGATCCTCTCAGTTCGGTAGCTTAATTTTTGTCGTGTAATTTATTGATTCTAGTTTTGACTTCAAACATTGATAATCCCTTCCCTCTTTCAACCCCTAGAGAGAACCCTTCATTAAAGTCGCTGAAGATCATTTATTCAAGGGGAGAATAGCAGGTCAGGCTCAATAACCAAATTCCAGTATCACTGGGTAGGTTCTAAACAACGAGTAGACTTGTGTCCTTTTATGGTTACGTCCAAAATCTTGACGAATTCTCTTTCGAGAAGAGTTTCTGCATTAATAATGCAATCTGAACTAAGCATGGTGTTTATTGCCTGTAATTTGTCAGCTTGTGCTTTGGTCTTGCTTACCAAATCAAAGATGGTTCTATTTACTGAACTTATCGATGTCTGATGTGATGTGGTATGTTTAAGTAAGTCAGATATCAACGATCTTTTAGAGGAGAGGTGCTAATGAGAAGTCCAACCTCATTGAAACCAATGACTATGATGGCAAAAACGCAAAATGCTGATAACAAACCCAAGAAATTGTTTGTAGTCTTCAAATGTAGACTTAGTTTGCAGTATGGGATCAGGGACGGTGCCAGCCCTGAAAAATTTGGGTGGAAAAGGGATACAATTGATGGCCAGAAGTTATACTTAACAATGTTTACATCGTTTTTGCTTAGGAATGAATACCGACGTGAGAAAGGTGGGGGGTGGATATGTCCACCCCATGGCACCACCCTTGTATGGGATGGATAAAGGTGATTTGGGAAAAGTTTATTGTTGCTTGCTAATTATCTTGCATTCTCTCTTCTCTTGACTGTCTTTTTTATTAAGCCTCACAAGGTCTGCAAATCATAGTAAGGAAAGTGTGCAATTTACTTTACCTCCCTATTGACTTGCTGGCTTCTTCAGCCATAAGTAATTCGTTTTTGGAAATTTAGTCCCAAGTGTTCTCCTTTCAAATGTCATAGAATTAATGGATTTGTCTTTGTTAATTGTAGATAATATTTAAATTGCCTTCTTCTGTTAGGTAAAATTAAGTTGTGGCTAATTCTGTCTTTTTAGATGTCTCATTTTTATTGAAGTAGTATATCCTTTTCACCATAAAATGTGACCCTGTCAGTTGATGTCATTTTCTGATCCCTCCACTGCTTTTTGAAAATAAGTAGTTGTTGGCAAAAGTATTCAGTAGGCCTACTGCATAGTTGCAGAAAACTAAGCATTTGTGGGTAGGGCTAGTTTTTAATTTCAGTCGTTTGTTCTGGCTTGTTCAAGCTTTAGAGATGGAACAATTTGATAGTATCTGCTTTTGACAGTCATCCTCAGGGTAGTTCGCAGATTTAAAGGAATTTGCAAATATTCAAAGCAAATGATTTCTGGTCCACAACACCTGAACATGTGGATTGCAATGTTTTTTAAGACAGTGGTTGAAAGCTTGATATGTTTTGAACAAAATTTCATCATAAAATTTCAACAAAAACATCTTAAATCAAAGTGTTTTGCTTACAAACAGTTGTGCTCTACATATTTTTAACATTGACAGCAAAAATCGTAACAGCAATGTTTAAAATTATTTACTGCTTTGCATGGAATGTAAAATGTTTGGCAACAATAAGAAGTATCAGAGAGAGAACAAATTTGTTAAAGATGCTAATATTGTCATACTGCTCAGGACTGCTATACATATACGTACATACAATATGCAAAATTTGAAAACATTGTCATTTATAGAGCATGTGCTTTAAATATGGTATGCAGATCTTTTGGCAGAAATCGTTAACTTTTGGTGCTGAAGGGAATGGAAGGACTTACAACTGGCTTGAGACAACTTGGGTTTTTAGAGTTATTGTTAGTAAAGATGCTTGTCTGTGTTTAAACAAAGGCAATAAGCAAATGGGCAAATGTGTGTTAACATCAGGTACCGTGATGAAGAAGTATCAAAGAGAAAGTTTCAAGCTGAGATGGAGAAATTTCTTCACTACTAATTTGAACCCTTAGCAAAATGGAGATGACTCCAAAAGCATCCAACCACATCCTGCACTTGGAAAATATCACAATCCATATGACGCATCAAGACTGAAGCACATTGGCATCGCTACAGAAAGACACTGCATTAGTGGAAAGGTATTTCAGCTTCCTACATACATTGCCTGTTAGTATTTACATTTGTATGACTAAGTTTTAATATGCAGCAGTGGATTGGCGATTATTTACAATACTGAGTTCTTCTTGGTCTCTTCTGTCAGCAAGATTAGACACAATATTGCCAAGAAACTGTTTGAGAACTTCTTTTATACCTTCCGGGTCTTCCTCCAAGTTGGTATGTGAAACTCTTATTCTGGAGAATGTTGATGCTGAAAGAAACAGACACAAGTTTAGGTGACAAAACTCAAACTTGTTTGAATAGATTTTTGTATCAAAGTTGCCAGAAAATTGTTGACTATATTGGTGCATCCGTTTTCAAGATGAAACTACTGCCATCATGGTGAAATTTCAGATAGAATTGATTCATTTGGTATATTGTGCAAAACTTGAAATTGATATTATTATTATATACAGTATAGAAGTAGAAAATTTAAGTACTGCACTGAGAAATGACAAAATTCAGTACACAATATACTTTGATAAAACAGAGAGATAAAAGAGTGGAGCCACCGAGGACACATGCCTCCAAGATCTTCAGTTACAATAAAAAGTGCCCTTTTTGTTGCAAGGGATGCCCCTTTAGCGCAATAAAAAGTGCCCTTGAAGTGTTGTGCCCCAAAGTTTAAATATACTTTCTACTGCCCTGTAATAAAATACCTAAGTTTTATACTGCCAGAAAGCATTTACATTGATAAACTTACATAAATTTGCTCTAGCATTTTCTGCTTGTCCAGGTTTGTGATGAACAAAAATAATACATTGATTATCTTTCAGCCCTTGTTGGCGGACAAAATGAAGATACCTAGAAAATAACATATCCATCATGAAGAAGCAAACAGATTCATTTATCAACGTTATTGAAGAAGTCTGTTGAAATAACTATAAGAAGAATATGAATTGTATTGGAAGAAAATTGAAAGGTAAATTATCACAATTAACAAATCATTGTATTGAACTATCTTTATGAAGAGAGTTTACAGTACCAGTTCTCTAAATCTTTGGCTTGGTCACTATCTTCTGGATTCAAGACGAAAATGATTCCATTTGTGTCCTTTTGAATTGCTGGCCAACAATTCTCAAATCTAAATAAAGAAAAATAACTTTCTATATCAACAAAAAAGAAGGACTCAGAACTTGGGCTGATATGTTGTTTTTATATTCTTTTGTAGCATTTTAGTTTTTTGTAAGAGCTAAAATAAATTTCTGCAAACATTTTGCAGTAAATTTTGAATCAAAAGAAACAAAATAGTGTGTTTAAAGCCAGGGTAATGTTGTATCATCATATAATTAAAAGTTTGTAAAACCCTAGGACCACAATTTGCAAGTTGGGAAGAATGGATAAAACTAATTATCTACAAATTCTAATCTTAAGATCCTTGTTATGAATTAGGACTTGCCTGTGGTTTCCACTGCAATCCCATAATTCCAGTTCAACATTAGCAGATCTTCCATCATGTGTTTGCACAGATTCAACTTCAAATTCTAAAATTCTGACAAAGAAATGAAATTCTTGTATCAATAGTACTTCCAACATGAATTGCATAAGGTATAGTTTCACCTCATGCTTTGCGCAGAAATTCTATCTTCTAAATATCATTTGTGCATGAAGATGGTATGTTCTAGCTTACCGTACTCCTTCTGTGGGATAATACTCTCCACTTGACATTTCAGTGGCATCTGCCAAGAAGTTTGATAAAACGGTCTTCCCAACCTGAAGTAAGAAATTGAAGGAATCAATTAGGCTACCTTCCCTGCATGCAAGGTCTTCCTTGCATTCATTTCAGTTCATAGCTGGGCTTGTGCCCCTCCTGTTTTCAAGTTTGCAAAATCCTTTCATTACACTGCTGACAGGTGACAGGAACTGTGGTCCAGTACCATAATCATAATCATCATAATCAGCATAACGCACTACCTAATTAGGCATGGCTGCTTAATACTTTAAACAAAACAAAAATGGAACAAAACTAATGCATGGAAATGTAAAACAGCAAAAAGATTGAGTTAAGGTGTCTTGGAACATCCAGGCTGGGTCTAGGTCGCACTTTCAAGCGAATCTCTTAGTTTGTTAGCATTCATAATAAACTCAGCCAGGCATCTAATAACTGTAGTGTTTTCGCTACTCATAATCGTGGAAAATTGTGTCTCAGGGTCCAAGAGCACGGCATTTGCAGCTGATAGTAGGCCAGCTCTTAAATTATCATACGCTGAGCATATCGTCAAAAAATGAAATTCGTCTTCAACTAGCCTAGGTTTATAAGTAGGTTAAGTGGCACATTTTGCAGAGACGTTGTTCCACTTGTAGGCCTTTGTGCCTCCCCACCTCGATCAAAAGTACCGCACATGTGCCAACACTGATCTTAAGTTTGATAAACCTTATACGCCACAAGCATGTTTTAGCTACGTACGATTCAACAGCATTTCTTTCGATTTTCAATTTTCTCAAGAAATCTCAATTGTGACGTCATGCCTGCCTGCCTGCAACGACAAAACGATCGAAAGGAAAGGAGCTTTTCTTTATCTATTTGTGGAACTTTCATTTGATCTTTTCTGGGCGCCTCTTTCCTCAATACATCTGAATCAAGTCATTGTAATCATACTAAATCAATAAATATTTACCTCGCAAGGTCCAATGACCAAAACTTTTGCTTTAAACATGCCTATGAACGCGTCTGTTGCTTCACCTTTCTTCTTGTTGTTTGGGCCTATATCGCAAATTCAAAAATTCAGAAGGACCTGTCATTCAAAACGAGGCTTGATTACGTAACTTAGCAACAAACACCTGTTATCAGAGTGACCCTCACTCCTTCCCAGAGGACTTGTGAATATGCTTCTGGTCGAGTGGTTTTTCATCAGAATTCTCCAAAAAAGTTCAGCTTGATTTCATAAAATGGTCTGAGGCACTTAAGAACTCCTGATTAATTGATTCTTTTAGTCGTCGTAAGTCTGGTGACAGTTGTTGACTAAACGGAATAAATTTCAAGAATAAGTACACAGAGTCCAATGAAGGTTTTGTCTGCTTTTAATAGTTTCGTTTTTTATATAACCTTGCTCTAAGATTAGTTCTTTTGGGGTTTTGGCTACTTGAAGAGCAATCATTAGAGAGGTATTGGTAGACAAAAACTTCTGCTTGCTCAGCCTTGGACTTGCCTAAGTCTCTTCCGCGCGTACCAAAACTAAAAAACTACCTCTGCGAAGGAGAGAGGGAGAAAGCGGAAGAGACTTGTATTGTTGCCAGCTGGGAACGAGGTCACAGTAGTGAAGCCCACTGGGGTGGGCAGAATTCTGCCCACCCATTTTGGCCAATAGCAGTCGAGCATTTTGCTTGAAACAAAGCAATTGTTTTCTTCAGGCGGGGGAATGCGTGATTTTGCAAAAATTAGAAAATACCAAACCGAGGTTGGCAGCAATGGCGGAAGCGCTTCATGAAAGCTGCTTGGACAAAGCAAAAGAAATATTTGGCCTCAAAGAACTTCGTCAGTTCCAAAGAAATGGTGCGGGAGGGATTCTAAATGGCAAGGATGTCTTTATCTCAATGCCAACTGGCTCTGGAAAATCAATGGCGTTTTTGCTCCTTCCTTTTGCATTTCAATTTCGTGACGAGAACTGTAGGCCCTCCGCTCCAACGTCAAACGGTGACGAATTTGTGTTGGTGATATCGCCCCTGACTTCTTTAATAAGAGATCAAACACAAAACTTGAAGAAGAAGAAGATTCCTTGCATCTCACTAAATGATCCGGCTGTGTCTAGCAAGTCGGTACGGGAAAGCAATTATCGCTTCATGTTTTCGTCACCAGAAGAGTGTGCTGGAAAAATTCCGCAATGACCTAAAGTCTGTGGAGGTTCAAAAAAGGCTGAGATGCGTTGTAGTTGATGAGAGTCACTGCGTTGTCAAGTGGTAAGTAGCTTCAATAAGACAGAATAATGTATCATGTTTTTTGAAGGATTTAAAAGACGACAAAAAACATGTGATCAAACTTTTGTGATAAAGTTTAAAGGTGACACTTAGCTTAACAAGATTTTGAAAAATTAATATATTGTCCATGCCTTTATGTCAGTGTATGCAACCCACTAGATCATTTCAAATCAATATTATTTGGACAGTTTATTGTTGGTAACCATTTTACCTCAGGCTCTGCCTCAGGTCATTGTTAAGACAGCAAGACAGAGTGACATTCTTACTAGTTCCCTGTTTCCACAAGAACTCCTACTATGTGCTTATCACGCTTGTTGTGTAAGATCTTGTATTTTGGAAAAAGTTCCTTAGCATTTTATGCAAATCCCTTATTCCAATCTTTACTTTTCAGGGGATCCCAGAGTACTGGTGTGAAACGATTTCGGTTCCAGTATGGACAAATATCACAATTAAGATCACTTTGGCTTGTTAAGCATACTATTCCTTTTATGGCCCTTACAGCAACTGCTACATCTGATGTATCTGCTGACATAATCAAGAATTTAGAAATGAGAAGTCCATTGATGATAGTAGAATCTCCGGAGCGACGTAACATAAAATATTCGATAATAAAGATGAGCAAAGACAATCCAAAAGATCTGATTAACCCATTCATAGATGACCTAAGAGAGAATGGAGATAATGTAGACAGAACAATTATATTTTGCCAACGATTAACTCATGTACGTATGCTTTATCGAATTCTTGACAATGCATTGAGTCCATATTATCCAGATCCCACATTAAAACCATATGAGAAATTTCAAGGTAACTCTGATGAGAAAACAAAAGAAAGGATTACTGATTCCATGACTGACCCAAATGGAGCGATAAAATTGTTGATTGCAACAGTTGCATTTGGAATGGGGGTTGACTGCAAGAAATTATGTCAGATAATACACTATGGGCCCCCTGGGGACATAAACAATTTTTGTCAAGAAACTGGACGTGCAGGTCGTGATGGTCAACAAAGCTTTGCCACACTAGTTCTATATCCAAGGTGCACTGCATCAAAAAGTCTGTCAAAAATAATGAAAAGCTATTGCAAGAATAATGAAATTTGTCGCAGAGAATTGATGCTAAGTCAGTTCCCCGGTCAGTTTAAGCAAGTTTTACCCAAGCATATTTGCTGTGATGTTTGTGCAAAGAAGTGTTCCTGCACAGCTGGCTGTAAAAATGAAACTGAGGTTTTGTCTAGGTTTGAGAGGGAATTCAGGGTAGCTGTGGTCAGAAAAGCAGAGAAAATAGAGACTGCCTCATCTTCAAATCTTTATGTATCAGAAACCATTAAGGAACACATAACAGAGGTTTTAGAGTCACTACGAGAAGAGGTGCTGAGCCAAGTTAGTGCATCTCTATGCTACTCTGGTAGAGAAATTGCAATTGGGTTTCCCTCAAAAGCTATTAAGGATATTGTCAACAATTTGGAAAAAATCAAGGAACCTGATGATATCTTAAAGCAATCATGCATTTTAAATTCTGGTCTATGTGGAAGGATATTTGAAGCACTTGAAGATGTTTTGCTAGAGGAGGCTTTCTGTGTCATAGATGGCACATCAGAAATCCCAAAGGATGCTGAATCTGCCTCTGGCAATGCTTCATATTTTACTGATACAAGCTCAGAGGGTGCATCCAGCAGTACTAGTTTCTCCTCTTTGGAATCATATGGGACTAAAAAATTACGATACAGATCAAGAGTTGTCTCTGAAAGTGCAACAGAGTCTGGTTCAGAGTAGAAATAGTAATTGAGGTATGTATCATCCCTTCAGAGCCTTATGGCATAATGAAGAAAATAATTACTTTTTGGATTTTTTATATCTTTGATTTCATACAATATAGACATCTTTGCAATTCTAAAAAGAATCTGAATTGGATGGTACATTGATATGTACTTTTGAAGGACTTTTGAATGTGCGCAATTGTGTTAGAAGCTCGAATGCCACTACATGGGACCTTTTTCATAACAAATGTAAAAAAAATTGATCCAAGGCTCTTTGTAGAATAGCTTAAAGGTCTATTGGAATAATCTTCAGTGACCTTTTCCTGTACAGCGCCTTGGTCTGGTTGCTCAATGATTTCACATTCTCCACAAGATTCTTTGATACTGTGATTGGAATCAGCACCAACTTCAGCAATTCCTGCTGGATCTTGCAAAATAGGTTGATCAGTCGTGCCATTTTTAATGGCCAAGGTTAGTTGTTCCATCCAATCTTTCACTTTCTTGTCATACCCTGTTCCTAAAGCAGTTTGCCTTTTAAGTGTTTCAATGTAAGACAATGTAATAGATCTCTTATGAAGTCTCTGAAATCCCATTTTCTTGGTACCAGCTCTTTTAAGGATCATAGAGTTCATGACTTGATGGGTATTCATTCGCTCATTATAACAGTTGAAAATAATTCCAGCTGCAGCCATTAGTCTTTTAGTCAATGTTGACTTTGTTTTTATTTTGTTCACTCTGACTTGTGTTTCATTGCAACCTGCTGAATAAAGGGCTTGTAAAAGCATTGGGCATCGATCTTCAAGCTCACGCTTTTGTTTCTGAGAACAAAGTTTCTCTTTAAGTTCATTGATGTTGTTCAGTCGAAAGGATGATTCTTTGTTTGAGCAAATGTCTTGTGCCTCAAGTTTAATCTCTGTGAAAAGAAGACTTTTCAGATGTTCTTTAAGAATTGGATTCAACCAGATGTACCTCGCTGCAGCTTTAAAATTTCCAGCAATAATGTTTCTCATGAATCCTATGTACTCTGGAGGCACTGGGAGTTCACTTGTCATACCACTGCTGGCTGTGAATTTCACCTGAAGAACAAAGCATGATATCATGTTAGAAAGAATTTAAATCAATAGTGGCTCTACAGCATCTAGATTTTATCAAACAGCATACAGTAGATCCAATTCATTTCTATAAAATTACACATATTTTTAGGAGAAACAAAGAATTCTGGCCAGTTCTGAGAGTTTCTTAAAAGTACCAGATTTTCAGTACTCAGAGTTTCTCATGAGTTTCTTGAAGGTTCCATAACAGTTTTCCTCTGTACTACATGTGGCCCCATGAATATGTCAAAAGAAAGCTTTTTGAAGCCTTTCCTATATTTAGAAATTTATCAAGTACTTCCAGAGTAATATGACACAGGAAACAAGTATATAATTATAATGCAAAATTATGGTAAGGATATCCTTTATCAAAATAAATAGTTCGTTAACGTATATTTCCCAGTACTGGAATTTCTTAAAATTTTGACAGTCCAAGAGTTGACTTCTTATATTGGCAGTTTCTTATGGAAAATATGTGTATCAATGCATCTCTGTTTATATTCTTTGTAACATACAGTAGGCGTAGGCTTAGCTACCTCACGTTTCATTACTTGATATACAGTACTGTAAAATCACAGAAAAAACAGTTTCTTTATAATATTCAACAAGTAATTAACTCAAAGTTACCGTCGCCGAGAATGGTTCTCCAACAGATCCTTGATTGTGACGAGTGAATTCGGGCTCGAAAGCTAAAGTTCTTTTCGTTTCATTATGGATTTTTGCTGGACTGTCATTGGTAGCCAGACGTTGTTTTTTCCTCTGTTTCCCTGGACTAAAAACTATTCTTTTAATCTTATTTCGAACAAACTTTTCGCTTGTCACACGACTTTCGCTGAAAAGTTTCCTGCGTTTGACAAGGGCCTCTTGCCCATTTTGTATGCTTCTGTAGCAATTCCTGCAGATTTCAGGCTCGAAGCTTGACATCCATGTACTTCTGCACAGTTTCACCTGCAGGTGTGAGAACAAGGCCTTCGTCTCCCTCCTTCGAGTGATACCACAATTTTCGTTTGACATCCTTTGGATTTCCTGGTATTGTCCGAAAATCTTTATAGCACGAAGAACAGTAATTTGACGCACTTGGTGACAGAAATTGGACCACTTTCACACTGGACTCAGTTTTCTCCGGCGTTTTAAATGTTTCGTCCGCCATTTTCGAGCACGTTTATCATGTTTACAGTCTCAACATTGTAAACGAGGTTATCAAACATGACCCCCGTGATTCGTAAGGGTTTCGCAGAACTCAGGCCACCTCATTAATTATTCATGACCCAAGCAACAATACAAGTCTCTCCCGCTTTCCTTTTCCCTCTCCTTCGCAGAGGCGTTTGTGGGTTTTAACACGGATGTGGGTTTTGTGGATTGTGGGCTTTAACACGGGAGAGAGTGGATTGTGGGCTTTAACACGGGAGAGACTTAGGCAAGTCCAGCTCAGCCTGCTTTTGAGTTGCCCAACCCATCAGCACAATTGAATCAACTGATTCATAAAGTCTTGTCGGCAAAAATTGGAAAGAAAACAAAAAAACTTAGCAAGGCTTTTCAGAAACTTCTAGTTTTTGTATGTTAATACAAATCTGCTGTTACGTTCAGTTTGGATAGTTTTGTCGTAGTCGGATAGTTTTGTCATAGTTGGTGAAGCCTGCAACAACCTGGAAGTAAAATGTATTTGCTTTGCTATGCATAAAACATATCTAAATATCTATTTCTTTATGCAATCTACGTGTTGTCGTTGGTGTCAAAATAAGGAAGTTTTCCCCATTTCATCGCTGAAGTTAAAAAGATCAGAGAGAACGAAATAATCAGAGATGGAAAATGTGGAAGACGGTATCAAATTCGTAAAACCATAACTTACGCTGCTTCTTTTTCGACATGGCTTCTGAAACTTAGGTTCTTCCTTTTTGTGATCAGACCTGTTGCTTTTCTTTGTTCTCACTGATGAGAACCAAGTTCCCGACCAAGTTAAACAAATGAATGAGAATGAAACTTGTCATCACACTATTTTCAAGAACAAAATTCATGCATTATTAAAAGAAGTGCACATTATTCAATTAAATTGCTTTGCCTTGATTATTGATAAGGGTGATTGTCAATAGAATCGAAGAGTGTCAAGTTATTGAATTATTCATGACATTTCAATTTGCTGTGACTCAATGTGATAGATTCTTTCCAAAATACATTCCAAAGTTGCTTTACCTTGAAAATGAACACATTTTTGTTATGAAGAATTCTTAATCCATTTCCATAGGTTGCAAAGCTTATGATCTGTTCTACTTGTCTTCAAAGATGGAAACCTAGGTGGTAAAATTCATTTCGCTTTGTTTGTCTGTTTGTTTGCAAATCCACCAGAAATTGAATCGAGCCCAATCGAACAGTTGTAGAAAGGAGAGATTAAGGAAGGATAAAATGTAAGAAGCAGGTATGAGCAATCAAAACGTCCAGAGCAGGATTTGAACTCATGGCCTGGGACTCTTTTCAAACACTATGGGGATGGGATTCTTCTCGCAAACAAACGCTAACATGATGAAGAGGTCCGGTAGCCTGTGTCAACCCGGACGGTTGACAGGCTAGAGGTCCGGGCCCGGGCCCGAGGCAGGGTTCCGTTGGTATCAGTACTCGAAAGGGAACATCTTGAAGAAGTACTTCGTGTGTGACTCAACATAGTTGTCACTGATGAAGAGTGTCATGGCGGCTGGCCTAAGCAAGATATGCACGCAATGGCGTCTTGAACACGATACAGAATAAACATCAGTCTTTAAACTGGATCTAAGAGATCAATTAAAGTGATACATAATGACTCCATCTTGTTTATCCTGCAGTTTTATCCGCAGGATATCATGCCTAGGCCCTGCAGCATCAACAGCAAAGTCAAGAGTTGAACAGCACAGAAGATCATCGTCCTCAGTTCAATATTTGCCCTGGCGCCAAAATGAGAGCTGTGAGTATAGAAATGGCATCTTTATCAAATAAAGAATGAAGTGACAGTGAGATTAATGGCCCAACAACATGCCTGACCTAGACCTGGCTGGAAAATATTGCATGATTTGGCCTTACACACATATGCTAAACGTAGCGAGCAAAATAGATTGAATGATACAAGTTGCAAGGGTTCACAGCTACGTGTGAATACCAGAAAAGTTTGGGCCAGGTCTGAAACGTGGATGTCGCAGACATGTGCTTGTCTTAGGTTTTGGTATAAGGAAAAACAACACGGACATTGCGGATATTGTCCAATTCTTGGAAAAAAGTGTTGACAAGTACTTTTCCATGATCATCATTCACAGCAGGCATGCACAGTATGGCACTGCACACCGGAGATTTTCAATAGACTATTCAAAAAAGATAGTAGAGAACAAAAGAAATTTCTTTTTGCACACCGGAGATCTGGTCGAAAGGTGCCATACTCCGCAGACTGGATTCACAGGACATCACAGAAAACTAATGGTGTGCAGTTTTCTTCAGGTCCGCGGAAACAATATCCATTTTTTAGGTTTGGTATAGGCAAAAATCAGCAAATTTTGGTAAATTTCATGCTTAAACCATTTTCATTTTTCAGGTAAATCAAGAGATGATGCTTTTCATCATAAATTTGTTGGTATGATGATGTTGAGACAGGTTTTGAAAAATTATGCAAGGTATTTATGCTGTTCTGATCCCTTGATAGACCTATTCGGCTAAATTTTTTTTTACCCATTTCAAGCCATGTGACCATGCTCTTGGGAAGTTTTAATATGATGCCACTTTTTGCATTCATGGCATAACTTCATATGGTACAAAATATATTAGAGAAATCAAAAGATGTTTTATCAAAGAGATTGATCACATGACTTTAAATGTTTAAATGTATGTAAACAAACCTTAGCTGATTTTGTCCATTACTTATATGACAAAATTTATTGATATGAACAACTGAACCTTTTGTTCTTTCATAACATTGAGATCAATGCCATCGATCAATGCCATCTTGAATCAATGCTTTGCAGTTTCTTTTTTATATTTTCCTTAAGTTTCAAGTCAGAATAGTTTCTAGACCTGCCTAAGTTTGAAGTTTTGATGCAGATGATATCCTGTTTTGCAAAGAGGATGAGGTGAAAGCTGAAAACATTTCCACAGTTGTTTTTATCATAAAAGAAATACCATTCTCTTTTCTAGGGAAGAATTTAACTTAATTCATTTCTTTGATGGAGTCAAGGTAACTGCTATGTTTTTGTACCTAATTAACACCAAAATTTTCTTGTAGGACTCTGTCTGCTGGAGGGAAAATATCATTTAGGTATTTTTACTTTCATAATCACCCCCTTACAAATATTAGACATTGTCTTGTCATTCAAATTTGATCAAAAAAATTCACTACACATAATATGTTGAATTTTGTTGTTTGTCATTTCTTTCTCTTTTTCATTAGCTTGCAGTTCAAAACCTTTGTGCATCAGTTGAGTCACAAGACAAAGAAGGCCACATGGCCAGTATGCTCGGTAAGCATGCATTGCTTTGAAATGCTCCTATGTATACAACTATACATTGATTGGTGTCCAAACTAGGACTAGTTTATAGTTTGAGAATGAGAAAGATTTAATGTTTCTTTTGCAGTCTTTTATTGCAAAGTATCATATTTTGATAAAATAATTCACAAAAGGTAGAAGATGGTTGACCGTTTTGGCCTTCCATACCCAAATCATTCTTAGCCACATTCCGTTTTTCTTCAATGAGAAATTTGATCTACACCATACAGAAATCATAGTTTGTGAATCCTTCCTGAAATTTCTTGATTGTAGGTCCAGATCTTCATAACAGATTTCGAACTGCATTTCATGAGATGAAAATCAACAAAGAAAGAATTGTCTTAGTATGTTATTATGTATTCTCTGTAACATATATCTTCTTGAATGGCTCAAAAGGAGAAGCAAATTGATAGGCTGCCTTAGAGTCATCAAAATGATTCTATGTGTTCAATGATTTTTAGATTGGTTTATTGCTCTTTATAGCAAGTCCTCAAGGCCAGTGGCATAGCCAATGGTTGTTACCTTTAGGGTGTACCACAAAGGACTCCCATTGATTATGGGCCCAGAAGGGGCCCCAACCATCAAGTTACATCATAATGAAGTCTTCGTTTTTAATATGAAATGCACATGTTTTTTTTATTAAAAAACTGCTCAAAAGAAACTCAGCTCAGCTCGCCAAAAACTAAAGAATCTCCAGTACATAAGAAACTAAAGTATTATTCCGATAAAGAAAATCCATATAATAGTTTTAATTTATTTTTACTCGTTTACTGTCTCAAATTTTTCATGTAGCTATTTGTTATGTAGTTAAACAATCTTTTGTTACGTTTGCTGAAGAACGAGGAACTTGCGGTCTTTTTAAATAATTTTGAGGGAGTGGAATCTGACAGAGGAAAATTGATATGTTGGTACTATAATGAAAATTTGAACGTGTAAAAAGTTTTAACACATATTTGCAGCTTTCTAGTCCCTTTATTTAGGCATAGGTACAAAGGGCAGCGGTCCCCCTACTTCACTAAGGGCTTTACACGCCTCTGCTACCCTACTGCTCAAAGCAGCCTGTAGTAGGCTTCTCAGAAAGCCTGATATTACAACAGTGATGTCTAACTAAGACCTCTCAGTTCCAGTCAGAGTCGAATTAAATTTCAATTTCAGTTCCAGTCAGAGTCGAATTAAAATCCTGGCCCATAGAGCCATAGTAAAGTTTTGACAACCAAAGTACTCTTCGCTATTTAACGTTTTTCATTTTTCAGGAAGTAGAAAGCATAAAAAATATGAGAGTTGCTGGGATTCGTACGATATGTGGCACTGCAGAACCTAATGACCAGTACATTATTAATTTTCTTGGCCAAAAAATAGTCACAAGTAAAAGAGATATGTTTGAATTGGAAAAAAGAGCTGACTCATCAGGTACTCAAATGATATTGATTTTCACATGGCTGTTCAACAAAGAGTCTGGATTGAGCGATGTCCCAAAAAATTTTATACCAGAGGCTCAATGGAGTGGTATTAGAGCTTCTATCGCTATTGTAAAGATTCTTCACATTCGAAGCTTCTTCAGATTTCGAATTGCTTGAAAATCGTGGAAGAAATATGGTTCGATTCAAATGCTTGTTTAAAACATATATTTAAAAGAGCTAATATTTGTTGGTACTAGTAATAACACTGATTCACTTGGCAAGTATCCTATGGAGGCATTTACCCGGCATTTAGTATAATGTTTTGGCTTTAATGAATTAACAATACGTCGCAACATATTTATGTGTTATCACAGTGCTCATTTTGACTTGATTTAGAGGCAAAGGGTTCAATATTCATTTGTTTTGCCGTTCTTGAGTTTCCCCCACGTTATGTGTTTCAAATTTCTTTTTAGGTTATTCTGCATTATTTCAATATGGAAAGAAGTTAGGGATAAGTGCAGCAGAAAAAGAATTAAAATTTCAAATCGACGTAAAATTTTTTACCAAGGAAAGGCAAGTTGAACAAGTCCATTGGATACAATTACTATTTGCATGTCAAACATATAAAGGAATGGGGTTCTTCAATTGAAGCTTTCGTACGAAATAACCCTTAGGATAATGAAGATATCATAACTTTTTTTTATAAATATAACATTAAGAAACTACAATACAATAATCTGAGCCAATCATAGCGGGGAAAGACACATGGTCATCTAGTCCCCACTATGAGTAAATCATAATATCATAACTGGGAGCATAAGAGAAAAGTGTGCTAAAGGATGTTCTTGTCATCGCTGTCAGGCAGAACTAGGAAAATTTGGTCGTTTCTTGAAGAGGCTTTCTCGAGAATTTCCCTCATAATTTCGAAACGGAGCGGCCGATTTCTGTGTGGGTGATTTTTAAAAAAGGCGTGAATATGTCCATTAGTAAATATTTTTACCATTATTATTGCAACTGTTTTATATCCAGGGAGCAGTGGACTTTCAAACATTGATTGTTTTTTTTCATTTTCCTGGCAGAAGTAGAATATTCGTTTTGAAACCTACAAAAGTGAATATCAAGGTTATTAATGCATGAGTAAAATGCACGATATTTAACAATTTGAATTGGTGATATAGTTATAGAATAAAATTGAATTACTCGATGCTTAATTTTCTACCACAGGTTTTACATAGAACAAAGACAAGAAGATGGTTGGCTGATGATTGTTGGAGGTCTGGATCTAGTTTCAAGAGCACATAAATTGAGGTTTGAATCGACTTTACAAGATCCTAATGAAAATTATCCTTTAGCATGGAAAATTGCAGATATTGACTTCCAGGACCGTAGAGACAATGTCAATAATAATGATGTTGATGATGATGTTAGTACGTAACTCCTTAAGTTTTTGATGAGTTTATTCGTGTGAAAGAGTGTTACCATAATTAATGTTATATTCTAATCTTGAATCAACCTTTAACTTGAAATTTTCCCGCTTTCCTGTCAGTGAAATGAATCAGTTGTTAGTGCTATGCCTGAGACACGTAACGACCCAGTTTTTTCCCATTTTCCTTCTACATTTTAATTAATTGTAGGCAGCTACATTAGATCACAGCTCTTAATTTGGCCAAGTATCTGAGGACACTTAACAAATGTGTTTATACTATATAACTAGAAGAACCTGTAATGTGACAAATAACAAATGCCAACGGTGTTTTATTGCATACTCCATTAATTTATATACAGAACAAGACTTTGTCAGGTTCTTCAATTCTTCGCCGCATTCCCATAACTAATGAAAAGCTGATGACATTATTTATGCATTTAATGTCGTATTTATTCATCTCATCACCGTTCATTTCTATCTTATATTTCGCTTGCTCGCAAAAAATTCTTGATAAAATTGGGCTTCACCAACGACTATCTTCTTTCAGTGTTCATTCTTCTATGTCTGATTCCTCATCATTTCTTAAACAAACATAATCATGGTCGACTGCAATCCCTATAAACCATACTTCATTTTGACTACTTCTTCCCCATCCATCGCTGTTATAAGTGACTCTGAAATAAGTATCCTCTTGGAATTTTTCATCATTTTCAATCAAAGAACTTTGCGTTTTGCTGAATGCCTCATTCCAATCTTCCTCCTTCGTTGTGCCTTTAAATATCCCAGCGTAAACGATTCTCGATCGCTGTTGCTCTAGAAATAGTTCTTTGTTTTTGGGGGCAGGGGGTTCATCCTTGAATTCTTCAGGCAATGCTAATGATACGGTTATTTCACGTCCTTCCAATGAATTATGTAAACACTTGCAGATCAGAGCACAAGATTCGCCCATGTATATTTCCTTTGAATTCTCCCGCTTTAGATATTCTCGTAACATCTTCGAAGAATCTTTGACGATATTTGCCATGTTTTTGTTGCTTTTCAGCTGTACTAATCTAGATATCCAAAACCCTCTTTCATATCTCCGTATCTCGTACAGTTTGTTGTAGTCAAGTAGAAGAAAACATGGCCCATCTCTTCCCTTGTAAAATTTTGGCAATTTCTTTGGAGTTTTGGTCGTTTTTTCCGTCAAACCTTCATCAGAAAAATACGAAGCAATAACTCCCATGTTTGTCTTCTCTTGAATTTCATTTGACTATGTTAAAGTCTTGGGTCTTTAAATCATGGTCATTTTCAGATGATTTGATCCTTCTATAGAATAACATCTTGTCAAAGAAATAAGACTGTTTGTGGTAAAGTGATGGTCATGTCAGTGCTATCAAAATGCTTATCCAGCGTTGAAGCTCAAAATAGAAAGATTGATTCAGATGGAATGATTTGGCCACCCTTTTCGATTCTAAAGAATTCCTGCATAGATCTCTATGTCATTCTATGCTTGACGCAATCAAATCTTTTCAAATGGTTTGACATATTTCAAACCATTTCTCCGTCAAATTCATTTCCTTCTATGATATATTTCAACGGTCTCGCCATCGAATGCATTTCTTATTTGATAGTTTAACCACAGAATATCTCAAAACATCTGGCTGCAAACAAGACGTAGGTTTAGAATCACTAGGATGATACAGTAAGGAAAATAATTGAATATAACACAAAGACGGGAAAAATGTCATTTAAATGTTTCGATTTTCGAAAAAATGTATCTATTTATTTATTTATCTATTACTGTAGTTGCATAACATTTTTCACTGTAAAATTTAAAGCATCCAACAATTATAAGCTGTCTTCTCTACCTTTGCAAAAAGAGTTCCAAAAATAGCCAACTTGGTAAATCTATGATCTTCCTCAATGACCTCTGAGATATCTTTACATGCTGACAAAGGCCTTCGTAGTTATTTATGATTTTCTGCTACAAAGAATGGTTATTAGCAAGTGGTTTTAGGTTTCTGGACTGATAATTTGATCAGCAATCAGCAGTTTTTAGTGGCAGTTTTAAGCAGCAAATAAATGGAATTTTAGGATTCATAGGTATTTATCATCCACATTTACATTTGGCAATTTCATTGCTATGATCTTCATAATCTGAAGCAATCCTTCCTTTATTGTCTTTGACACCTTTAAGTTGTGGTGCATGATGTAGTGCGTGACACAACAATGTACGAGTCACTGATCGCCAATTTTGTGAACATGACTTGTGGAGAGCAGTTTGGCCATCTGCATTTTGCATAAGAGGGTCAGCTCCGTTGCTAAGCAAAGCTGCAACAATAGTTTCATGTCCCTGATATGCAGCTCTATGCAAGGGGGTATCTTTTCCTGAATTGGTACGCACATTTGGGTCGGCCTTATTCGCTAATAGTAATGTAACAATGTCGATATGTCCTGCTCTGCAAGCATAGTGCAAAGCTGTGTACCCTGAATTGTCTCTAGCGTTCACTAATATCCCTTTCTCTAATAAAGTCTTTACACGTGCCAGGTTATTGTCAATGGCTGCCTGCCATATTCCACGTTCAAATTCCATTTCATCGATTGTTTGAGTTACAGAGGATACTGTAGCAGTACAGTAATGGTCACAAGATTCATGATTATCATCCATAACGAAGTTGTTTCTTCCCCAATCCGTCATAAACAAGCTTCAAATTTGACCTTGCATTTTCAGTTTGTTATTGTTGTAATGCCCCATATTGTTACTGCCTCCTCCTGGATTGTAGCCTTGTTTTGAAGCAGCAATGGCGGACCAAGACCAAGTGTATGATGTTTGTGTTATTGGGGCAGGAATCATCGGGAGTTGTGCTGCTTACAATGCCCTAAAATATACAAAAAATGTTGTATTATGTGATCAGGTATGTATCTGTGGTATTTGTGGCATTTGCTGTAAATCAAGCTGATTTTGTGTGATTTATTATACCAGCTTCGAACTGCACGCTGCAGATTATTTATTGATGCCAAGAAATCTATCTTTGAATTGCCAACTTGAAGTCCAGACTGCTAACTATGTTGTGCGCGCGGAAGATCTTTCCAGGAAGAAAAATAGTTTATTGTTTAAAACAATGGCCAGACGCGCATCTCCCGCGCGCACTTTGCAAACAAAGTTATCAGTCTGGCTTGAAGTCACAGCATGTCCAAAATTAAATCATTTTCTTGCAAAGAAGATAACAGTCAATGACTAAAACATTTTAAATTTTTTAGCTGCAAAAAGAAGCCATTTGAAAAAGATCACAGCATTGTATGTTTTTGTCAATTCTTTTCAAGTTTCCACTAGGTCATTCGAGAGGAAGCTCTCATGGACACAGCAGAATCATACGGACATCATACATTCAAAAGCATTATGCTGAAATGATGCCAGAAGCATTCAAAGTTTGGAAAGAGATAGAACAGACGGTTGGCACTGAACTATTGGTGTAAGTTTTCTATGCTGTTTGCATTATTTTCTACCAAAGCTTTCCAAATCTGGAGAAACATCTACTGTACTTCTAAAACAAACAACCAATGCCACAAATTTTTTGCTAAAGGGAAATGATAAGTTAAGTAACCATCATCATCAATCATCATCATCACCATCATCATCATCATCATCATCATCATCATCATCATCATCATCATCATCATCATCATCATCATCATCATCATCATCAAAACGCTACAGTGCTTTACATAAGGAGTTGTGTATGGCAGCATTAGACAAACAAAACTTGAAGCTAAACTAATGAATCAAATTAAACATAACATGAACAGAATGAATCCACCTTTTCAAGATAAGAGGTGCGAAAACGGAAGTCTTTTGATGTTTCAGATTTCGCATTTTTAAGGCCAAAATCTTGTTCTGCATGCAAAGTTTAGTGTATGAACCAATTTTCACATTCATGTCTGTCTTCATTTGGAAATAACGGTGATGTAAAGAATTAGAAATCATAAGGACTTTGACCGTGAAATCAGATGTTTGGACGCCCTTATAACTTTGAATTCTTAAAATCGCTGTAATTTCCAAACGAAGATAGATATGAAAGTAAAAATTCGCTTCTTTACTAAACTTTGTACGTAGAACAAGATTTTAGCCTCAAAAGTGCAACATCTCAAACAACAAAAAACTTCCGTTTTCGCACCTCTTATCTTGAAAAGGTGGATTGAAAAATAATGCAAAACAATATGCTGGAGTCAAGTGGCTGATCTTTTTAAGTTGGAACTTTAATGTACTTTATATCTGAGAGCCCTTTGAAAATCAGTCATCTGCTTGAAGAGTAGCCTTACAATTAATGTACAAAACATTGTCTTCTTCCTTTTTGTTGGCAGGGAAACAGGGCTGTTGTCATTTGAAGATGAACCTCACACCAATGTAAAAAAAGTGAAAGATCATTTGAACGAACTGAAGTCTGAGTTTGAGTATTTAGACTCAAAGATGCTCATGAAAAAATTTCCAATGCTGTTCTATCCTGATTCTTATCATGCAATTTTTGAGCCAAGTGGAGGAATTTTGAAAGCTGACAAATGCTGTGCTGCATTTCAGGTAATACTTCCTTCTGGAAAGGAGTCTTCAAAGATACACTGAAAAATCCTGAAGGTATTAAAACTTGAAGCAGTTGACAAGCAGGGAGAATCTAAACAGACAACAGCAAATAATTTGAAATGATTAGTCAAAGTGCCAGTCATCATTAAGAACTATGGATGATTTGACTATTTTTGTTAATCTTCAAATTTTCATTCTGCAGCAAACCTAATTAGTTTGGGATCAGTGGCCCAAAATTCTTCAGGAAAATTCTCCACTGATACCTTGATTGCAGAAATGTCATTTAATGGCAACTTGAAAAGCATTGCCTGAAATTTTGCTTTTTTGAAAGATTCTTAGGCAGTCCTTTAGCATCTTTGTTTGGAAGTTCTTGCAGTCTTCTATACCTCTCAAGAACTTTTATCTGCATTTGGAGAATTCTTAACAATCTATGAGACATTTTGATGTTAATATACAATTCCTGTACTGGATTGTTCTGTTTACTGTGATTTCCATGCCTTCACAATTTTATCAGAGAGGACTTTCTAATGATGGCCTATTGCATCATTCTTAGAGACTTCTTATCACGATGTATTGCTTTATATTTATCAAACATGTTTATACTTCAGAATCTTTTCAAAAGTAATGGTGGATGTGTGAAAGAATGCTGCAAAGTGAAAGAAATAATTCCTGGAGATGTTGTTACCGTAATAACAAATGACTCTGTCATTAATGCAAAAACAGTCATTCTAGCTGCTGGTAAGTCTCTTATGAAAAGAGTGATTTCGTTTTGAGTTGCTTTATTTATTGGCAAGATGTTTCTTTAAAGAGCAGAATTGACACTTTCATTGTTTACATGTGTGACAATATACACCATACCATTGCTCAAATCAGCAATAGATCTTATTTACTGTATCAGGTTTGAGACGTGGAGCGAATGGTTCAATCTGCTAAATCATCGATATTCGAATTCTAAAAAATTGACATCATATTTGATTTTGTATGGGTTACCTGGCCAAAAAGAATCAATTATTCAAACATCGTTTTCTACTTGGTAAAAAGGTCTATTTACATTTTTATTGAAACCCGAAGACTAACACCAAAACTTTAAATGTAATTTTGAATTAATGATTTGTCTTTGGTATTTGAATTAAAGTATTAAGATTGCTATTGTTATTTCTTTACATTATTTGCTTCCAGGACCTTGGACAAATGACATCCTTCGTACACTTGGATTAAGGCTTCCACTAACTGTAAGTTGTTGCTGGAGTTTGACTTCATTGCACAGCACAAAAGTATGAGGATGGTATTCCAAATGATCGCTGTGCATAGCTCGAGGACGCAATATTTAAACTCTTGTTGTCTTTGCCTGTCAGATTTTTTGCTTGTTTCATGAGAAAAGATCTGATATGTTCAAAATAAGCTCAAGATGATCCATCAACATTATTTTGTCATTACGTTCTTGAAATTAATTTTATTGTCCTCTCATTTCAAGCTGTTGTGCGGCAGGCCCACATCTGCTGTATATCTGTCATATGCCCTGCCTGCACTAGCAAATAAATGTTGCTTGCTTTCTTGCTTTCTTGACCTTCATGGCCTTTGCTCGTTTATTCAGAAGCTGAGTAAATCCATCACCGTTTGTCATATTCCATCTCAGTCTTTGGTAATCAAATCAAGTTCATCATAGATCATGAAGATAAATGTTTGGTATTGGAAAGCTGCTGATACTGATTATTCTGCTGCTAGTGGATTTCCATGTTTCATCGAATATACTTATAAAGATGGGAGGAATTGGCATTTGTATGGCTTGCCAAATTTGGAATATCCTGGACTAATAAAGGTACAGACCTACAATTCTTTGACTAATAATCTTAAATCTTATCAAAGAAAAGGGATTCGGATATCCAAGTTAATCTGGCAATTAATTCACATTTTAATTCAATGCAAAGTCGGAATTTGACACTGATTGGACCCGTTTTCATCTTAACTGGCCCTAGTGGAAAGGCAGCCTAAAACACAGCCCAAACCTTTTTCTGTTAGCAATGGGTCCATTTCCAATTTCAATGGCTGGATTCCAGCCATTGAAATTTGAAGAGATTTTGGTGACAATGGAATTGAAACGAAAACTGTCATTTTGTACACTGCTCTCAGGAAGGTTGAAATAAATGCTTTACACAAATTGTAAAAAGTCAATTCATGCACTTAAATGCAGTAACAACTCACGTATAAGACCGTAGTGGATTGAAAACCTGTGGGCTAAAGTTGTCAGATTTTCAATAGACGATTACGCTAAAGATGGCGGCGAGGAACTTTTTACCAAGATGCACTGCGTTCTTTAATCGAATTCCTATACAATCGTTAAGGATTCGTAATTCGAACGCAATGCATCTTGGTAAAAAGTTCCTCGCCGCCATCTTTAGCGTAATCGTCTATTGTTTTTAGGACCTTTCCATTGTGTTAATTGTTTAAGAACCCAACGTGACTTGCAAAGTTGTGGGTTCTAAAACATAAGATGTTACTGTAACTTGTCACAGTATACTTACAAGTTTTTATGAGAAGGTTTTGCTATTTCATTCATAGGCATGTGCGCATTATGGAAAAGACGTGCATCCAGATAAACGTGATGAAAGTAATGAAGGAAACGAAGTTGAAATTGTTGCCAATTATTTGAGCAAAAGATTCAAAGGTGTTGCTAACAAACCAAGTATTGTTGACAAATGTTATTATACGGTGAGATGCAATTTGGTATTATTGGCTAATTTAGGGTAAATTGATTTAACTTAATAAAACTTTAACACCTTTTGAAAAAATTAGGCTTATGTCAACGATCTGTTTCTGATTTAAGAAAACTGCTTTTTCGTACTCTCTAGGATATGAGAAATCTGTGGATAATTTGCCACTCAATTTGTCAACATTAGAACATCGTGCTGTTAAATTTTAACCAACTGAATGTCATCTTCGAGTCGGGTGTAATGAGTTTAGTATCCACTGGGTCTTCTTTGCGGAAATCCATGTAGAATTTTCCTAACTTTGCTGCATTCTTTTATTCGTTCATACAGCCTAATGTAACATTAGCGGCAAACGATACCATCTTGCCTTGGGGTGAATTTGCAGAAATGCTTTCCGTAGATATCTGTAAAGAATTTGCAATAGATTTGTATAAAATCGCTCTTATATTCTCTCTTGCGATGATGAGAAAGGAAAGGATACCGATCAATTAGCACAAAATGGTTAATCAAGAAAACAAAACAGGTATTTAGCTGTGAGAAATTTGTTAGCACAGAACACCTTTAATGTGCCTGAATTTAAGTCATTTGATTTGGTTTGTATTCTTGAATTCAATTCAGTTCAATTCAATTTTCGTTGCAGTGGACTCCTGATGAAGATTTCATCATTGATTATCATCCACTTCATCAAAACATTGTCATTGGTGCTGGATTCTCAGGTAATGAATACCCATTGCCTCAGGCTATGGAACGTATATCCGCCTAATTGGTTGGATAATCGGTAATCCTATGCTGGGTGGGTTATCATCTTATACTGGGTAAGTTAGCATCCTAAATGAGTGGGGTATCGTCCTAAATGGCTTGGTTATGGATGAATGAATGATAACCTTCCCAGTATAAGGTTATCCGCCGCATTTGGGATGATAACCCACGCCATTAGGATGATGACCCACCCCATTTGGATGATGACTCATTCAGGACCGGATTATCCACCCATTTTGGCGCGCACGTTCCATTGTGCATGCCTATAAAACAACTTTGTACCATTGTCAGTTCATTTTACAGAATAATTACCTCCTAGAAGTTATTGATTTTTGGGCTGAGTCAAAAGAGACTGCATCTTGTGAAACGTCACCAAGATTTTCAGCTGCTCCCGAGAAAATAAGCCATGTAGAGCACACAAGCAAAAAGGAAATTTAAAGATCTGCACAATACTCAAATTTTTGTTATTTTTTGAAATGGTTCTCGCCATGAGCTAGTGAGAATTTTGTAAGAAAAGGGATACAGGTTTGGTTAAGAAAAATGATTTGGTGACCTTTGTTGGGGATATGATAAGGCCAAGTTGTTAGCGTAAAGGAATCCCCCAAGAAGGGCTCCAGATTGCATTTGCACTGATGATTTACTTCAATGATGTAATATACAAATCAGCTTTACCGTTGAGAACAAGAGCACGAAAAAATTGCACCCAATAAGCATGAGAATGTGAGCCCCAGCGTTGATTCGCTATCAACAAAGCTGAAATACGATGTGTCAACACAAAAGGGTTAGTACTTCGTCTCCCCAACAACCCTGAGGAATGGATTTCACACCTTCTGTGCAGCCAGCCATGATGATATTTTACTTTCTCTGTTCATTTTGATTTGACATTTTGTTTCACAAAATTCGCCCATGCTCTCACCATGTATTTCCTTTAAAGCTTAGGATGGTCCATGTGAGAGGTGTTTTCACTAATCTAATTATGACGTAGCGCTCAAATGATTTTGTGATCACTGTTTACTACCTTTTGGTTCTTAATTTTTTCTTTACCTCTTTTGTCATTTATGAAATGTGGCTTTTGATAACCTTTGGTAAATCGATAGCTATCGAATGTCACAATCAAAACTTGATTATAGAGATGACACAATTTAAATCCACCTCAAGAAAATATGTGGGTCTTCTTTTATTTTGTATGTGAAGGGATTGTGGTGTACTCCTTATTTTATCTGTTTAAGTCAAGTGATAGTGAATCTTCCATATTATTGTTCATCTATAAACACATTATTTTCGTTTTTAAGAAAGTATGTCATCTTAATGTCTATGTGTTTCATCTTTATCGTCATAGAAAGTTCCACAACACCACTATTTTGAACTGCTGTTAAACACGTTTGCACAGACCATCTGCTCGTGAAATTAGGCTTAAGTCTTGTGCAGATTTCTCTGAAGTGAAGCTAGGGCTACACCCTATTACTTTCATAATTGTTCTGTTTCATTTTAAGGATGGCTGAAGATTTCTTTGAATAAAATCTAATCAAGTTTAGTTCATTCATTATTTTCTCATTGATTTCCAGGTCATGGTTTTAAGCTTGCTCCAGTCACTGGAAAACTCCTTGCTCAACTCGCTCAGAAGCTGAACCCAGATTACGATTTGTCACCCTTCCGTTTATCCAGATTTGAATCCAAGTCAAATCTATAATCCAAAGAAGGATTTTCAAAATTTGCTGATAACCCACTTTGAAGGACTATGTTTAATGTAGTCCACATCCACATTTTGTTTTCTACAAGAATATAGACTTTGTCCCTTCCTTGGTCTGCTCATTGTAATGAACATAGACTTGGTCTGCTTCCTTTTAATTCTCTGCAGAGAATTTGTCTTCGTGATGTATTAGACATAAGGTGTGTGTCAATATTTTGATGTATTTTTGTAAGGATTCCTCATTGCTTTGTTTGAAACGTGCAAAGCTAGAAATGCACGGGTAGAGTATTTGGTATTTTGTTCTACTACGAAAGAAGCTAGACAGGGATATGGGTTTATTCGTAATCTCAGAGTTTATAGTTGGTATATAGCTTTGTGTTTATCCTTTATTCTTAGCCCAGGGACAGAAAATAGCATAGTCCCGCATTAGATGCAAAGTATCACTGACGTCATATTGTAGATTGATTTGATTGGCCGAGAGAGATGCAACGCCAATCAAATATAATTGTTTTGATTATTAGGAAATGTATGTCAGTATTTGTCATCATTATCATAAGGTGTGAACTCCGATGGTGGGAACTCCGATGACCTTGTGTCTATTTCCGCCATGACAGGCACAGTAGCTGTAAATTTTTGTGTTTATTTTAATGGATTATATAAAAAAAAAAAAAAAAAAAAAAAAAAATCATTATCATTTGATAAGTAACTGTTTTCCATGATTGCATAGCAGGCTGTGTTGATAAAAACACCTTATAAATGTTGCAATTGGTTTCTCTTTGTTTGTGTAGCTGGTAACTGTGTCGAAAGGGGATTTTGAATCTGAATATGGCAACTGTTTTGTTTCCCGTTTCGATGAAGAGCCTCGGGAAAAAGTTGTCTCACGTCTTTAGCATGATATGGCAGCCATGGCACTCATCTGTCAGCAGTATTCGGTTTCAAATATTTGTAAAGCGGATTTTATTGACTGCTTATTCCATTACTTAACACCAATATATTTTTGGTGATTTATCGGTATAACGTCAATATGCCATTGTTTTAGAATTGTCTCGTGGAACAACATTGTGATCATATTTCGATTGTCATTTTGTCTTGTATTGTTTGTTCAAATGATGACACATTTCCGGTTTGGTTCATTTCCTCTATTCTGGTTCATCGCACTTCCCCATCATGATCGGCGATCGCTTTTGGCGGCCAAGTGTCCTTCCCGTCTAAGGCGAAGATCTACGGCGGAATCAAACTGATCAGACCCTAACATTGCTGTACAAGATCCTCACGAGATTGAGGAAGCATTTGGAATTAAAGAACTAAAGGAATGCTTTGAGTGATCGCTTGCTAAGATCGGCGAAACCTGAAATCTGAAGTTAAGAGTTATCTTGTTCAGCTCCAAACATCGTAGGCCCACGATCCACGCAATAGGCCGTAACAAAAATCAGAAGGCACGAAAATGGAGGATCTTGGTATGCATTTCTCTTTTTGTTATCTAATTCAGTAACTGAAATGTTATTCCAGCTGAAAAGGATGAATTTCACTTCGTAAATAAATCTTTGCTACAAATGCGGAGTAAACAAACCTTATCATTGCTTTGGCCTATTTCCAGCTGTCAAGGTCTCTGTATGTCCGTGTCCGGCAACTTCGAGTATTGATAACTGTCTTCAGGGCAAGCCTTTTCAGCATTCTTGGAATCATAAATTAGATTTTGAAGCATGCACACAACGTGTTTCGCATTTATTCCATTCCAAATCAACCAAATAATCTCCTTTGAGGAATTTTTTGTTGCGAACTTCGTATGAGATCTAAAGAACACATTCCAACACACAAAGCGACTTTGGACTAAAACAGTTCGGGTTCTTTTCTCAAAGTGATATTTGTTTTTCCCCTGCTGAAAAACCCGAGGAGCTTTTGTTGAAGTTCATGTTATAAAACAGCCAAATTGCAGGCATATTGAGATCAAGGAGAGTTGGATGTTTTTAAAGAAAACATTGCCTTCATCATCAACCAAATTGTTTTGCAAATCGATATTGCCAAAATGTCTTCTGATGATTGCGAGGGTTCAAGTGCTGAATCGCCAACGAAAATAAAGCAGAACCTTGCTTTTATGGGTATGAAAATCTTTAAAAGTCATCTATCTATGTAGTTTCATCATAACTTTCGCAGTGTGTCGCTAAGCTGGCCTTTTGCCCCACACTTTTTCGGAATGCAGTGGTTGTTTCGGAGCTTTGAATAGCTGACAGATGTTCACTCAGCAAACATATTTCAAGCATCAATTGTCTTAATGAACATAATGTGAACACATTTAAAACATTCTATTGTCTGGGATGTTTGTAAAGTTTGATGAACGCCCTTGTACCTTATTTGGTAGACATCACATAGGGTGTGTCATATCAACAATTTCCTTTTCATACCATCCATAATTGTGTTCAAATCTTTAAAAGAATTATTAATTTGATATGGCTAACTTTTAATTTGATCCTTAACTGCCTTCTGACTATATCTTTTGGTGGTTTTGTCACATTGTAGCTCCATTTTATGTACCCATTATGTGAGAAGCTTTTCTTTCAACTGAACCTTGCCATGTCAACCTTTTATTCTCATAGAGGTTGATGTTTCTGAGAAGGTAAATTGAAATATCTGTTTTGTACCATCATTCAATCTCAGTATTTTCCAGTGCATGATAAAAACAGTATGCTATATATAAGATGATACAGTAGGCTTTCAAAATAGGGGGTGTTCTCTCCTCGATTAGTCTAGCTATTGAGAGAACTCCTCCTTTAAGAAATTCCTTTACATACAATTGTTTGTTCTCGTTTGTTGTTCTTTATCTTCTTTATTTTTGTATTTTAGTTGTAGTTGTAATTAATCTTGAATATATTGTATGTAGTGGAATTTTAAAATGATAACTGAACTGGTAAGGAAGTTTAACACTTGATATTGAACATCCCATTTTAAATCTGTTGGGCATGGTGATGAAAATAGAAAATTTGAAAATTTAAAACAGCCTAAATTCCATCTCTACATTGTGCTTGTATTTCAGTCAGCCTTATACTGGATATGTAAATTCTCAACCCCTAAGTTTAGTTCAAATCCAGTTTATGTGCACAGAGTATGAATAGTTTTGCAAGTCTGCCCAAAAGCATGCCCGCAGACTGAATTTTGTTAGGTTTCAATGTCAGAAAAGATTTCTTTTGCCATAAAATATTTTCCAACAGAAGGCCTGCAATTCTATGTATACTCATTCTATGAAAAGCAAAGGACCAAATTCTATATGAGAGCATGCTCTTTTGGGCTGATTTGCAAAAAAGTATTGATGATACCCTTTGCATGTCTTGGTTAGTATTGTTGTTGTATGAACTGGAATACTTTCTTACCATTTGTTGATGCAAATGGTGTACAACATGAACAACAACATTGTTGTCTCTTGAGTACAATTCAGTTTGTAACAAGAAACTTTGTTGTTTATACTTGACTGACTTTTTATGTTTTTCTTTACTTTGCAGATGCATTATTGGCAGACTTGCAGTCAACTGCTGGAGTGAGTGCAATCTTTGATGCCCCTCCCCCTGAAGTAAATGGTCATACAGATGGTAAAGAGTCCCCTTCCACAGCGGGTAAACCTTTCTCATACTCACCTATACCACCAAGAAACAAATCAGGTACTGCCAATTCCAGTGTGTCAGACTTGGACAGCCTTTTGGATGACCTTGGTGAAAAAAGTAAGTTCTATTTGGTAATAAGTTAATTGGGATAATATCATGAACCACATGAATTCTTTGAGAATTATAGAGAATTTTCAAGAATTATTTGATAGAGATCCTTGACGGCTTATGATACTGTAAGAATTCAAACAGAAAATTTTACTAATTATGTACTGTACTGTATACTATTTCACAAATTGTTAGGCAAGAATATGGTCTTATGTGCACAAGCCCTGCAATGTAGATCAGCAAAATCATGAGTAGCGAACAGTTGTCATTTTTTTCGGAGATAAAGTTGATCCTGAAAAAGAATATTGTAATTGTCTTTTAATTGAATAATTTGCAACAGCTCAAGACAAAAATTCTGGAAGTTGTTGTATTTGTTTTGGTAGATTTTTCTGTGATTCCCTGATTGTGTGTGTGATGTTTTACTACTCAATCAAGCACTTAAGTTGTTTTTGAAATGAAACAGGCCTTTTCGTTTTACGCGAGCGATCGCTCGCGATCGCGTCAGCACTCGCGCAAACATGATCACGCGAGCTCTTTATCGCTCTCGCAAAATTGCCAATTTTAGGGGAAATCGCTCTCTCCTTGATCAATGAACAAATCTTCTGTTAAGGCTGATTTCCAGTCAGTGGAATTTTCCGAGCGGGCGGAAATTCTATTGTTTGAGGGAGAAAATGTCGCTCTTCAATTGAATAGATAGTTACGGCTGAGCAACTTTTTATTGTATAAAATTCCGCCCGCTCGGAAAATTACGCTGACTGGAAATTAACCTTTAAGTTGTGAAAAACGGCATTAATGGATTTGACCTCAGGTGGAAATGATCATACTTCACGAAAACATCTTTTTCGGGAAAACGAAATACAGTAGTATAAACATGCGATAGAAATCTGATATTAGAATAACTACATTATAAGCTCAGAGTTAAAGCTGGAAGTATCTTACTGGGATCGGTAGGGGAGATGATTTAATCAAACATTGGTTCTAAGAGCAACGGAAATATAATTTAAAGAATTTCAACATCGTGAACGGGGCCTAAAATACTAAAAGAAGGGAACCAACTTTCGGAGGAAATTTAAAGTCTTTCAAGAAGACAAGGAATCATCCTCATTCTCATCTTTTCCAAGGAATAAACAGTGCTTGTGAATCTTTACCTGAGCGATCGCTCGCGCAAACGAAATTACGCGAGCGTTCTGGCACTCTCGTGCAACTTTCCTCAAGAAAAGGCCTGATGAAATTACATGATGACTGACAGGGTAATAAACCAAATATCCAAACAATGGGGATGAAAGTAAAAGAAGAGTTTTTTATTAGTGGAGAGAATTGACTGAAATATTTTAAACAACAGAATATAAATAATCTATATCAAGTACCACTTTCTGCTACCTTGTAAAACATTTCTTTTCAAGAGAGTGGAGATGAAGACAGTCTTAAACGGAAAAGTCAAGGTATTTTTTTTTTGGTTATATTAAATTTTTATAAGACTATTTGTTGTTGATAACATTGCTATTTGATGTCCAATTGAGATCAGTTTAACTTTGTTTGAAAGCACCTTTTCTCAGGAATGCGCAAATCTCAAATCCCTTTTCTTTTCAAGTATTTAATTTTGCAATTTTTAAATATGATGACTACCTCAAATGTGACCTAAAACATTACTTATGGGCATTGAAGGCACAACTGACATGTACGTACAGTCTCAAGCTTTGAAATCACATGCAAATGACATTTTGCATGACCTAAAAAAATAGAATTTTCAAGGAAAAAATCGTGTGAAGTTAGCCTATAAGACCTCCATATTCTTCACAAGTCCATAAAAGATAACCAGATTGATAAAAGAGCTAATAATTAACCCCCACTCTATCTTAGGAAGTATTTCATCAAGGCATAGTGGCCGAGGTTCAAATGCAAGTTCATCACCAAGAGATTCTCAATCAAATGCAGACAGCACTTCATCTGCCAAGATTGCAGGTGCCATATTCTTTATATTTGAAATTTCAGAAATCCAAGAAACCAAGATTTGACTAAGAATTAAAATTTGTAGCTGTAATGCTTGTGTTACTTAGAAATAGATTATATTTGTTTCTCCAAAGTATGTATAGCATTTTTATCAATCATGCATCAAAATCTTTTATCCTCTTTAGTGAAAAATAGTTCATTGATCATTGTTTTTTATTTCTATGTTGATGATCCTTTCCTAAACTAAATTTCTTGGTCACATTAGAAGCATAACCACTTGTCACCACCAGCAGAATCTCAGTTATCAGATTAGCAGACCGTATTCTTTTTGTCCGCTCTTTGAAATCTGCCCCAGCATTACACAAAAAGATTGTAAATATGACTGTAAGTTTTCTATATTTTCCAGGCCCAGACAGTCTTATGCAACATTCAAACATTCTTTCAACCAAAGGTAAGAAATAATAATATAAAAGCTCTATTAAGCCCCCTCCCCTCTCTTTTATGCTCCCTCTCTAATAAGCACCTCCCCTCACAGCCAAGATTTAGGATATTTGGCCCTCTCTTTTAGGCCTCCATAATGCCAAGCAAAGCGTTAGCAAAGGTTTTGGACTTATTTAGCTGAACAAGTTTGTGCACTAAGTTTGATATATTTGGGGATAAGACTGTGTCAAATTTATGTATTTGACTTGTAAAATTGTATGTTGTCTCTGTGAGATATGGGTGAAAGAGCTGAAGACATTTTCGAACAACCCCGTTCTTTAAATATACTCCTTTTCTTTTGAGCCCCCCTCTGAGGTTTCCAAAATTAAAAATAAGCCCCCTGGGGGCTTAATAAAGCTTTTGCGGTAAATATTCATACTGTAAAATTTCTGGGTCTTTGGTGTGGTAGAATTATCTGTGCTCCTGCATAACAAATGAAAGAACACAGAACTCAATGGAGTGTTACAATACATAACTTCTAGAAATGTCTACATCCTTCCAAGACTTTAAAGGTTGCTGTATATTTTGCTATACTGTATGTATGACTATACCGTTTTTACATTGCATCAGCTGAAACTTATTTGTTGGCAAGGAAGATTCAATAATTTGGTGTAATTTAAACTTAGCTTTATGTATATAATCAAAAAGTTGTAAAACTAAACTACTTTGTAAGATGGATTTTCGTTTTGAATGAATGAAATAGAATGCATTTTAACAAAGAAACATCAAGTGTTTTACGTCTTGTTTCAGTTGAAGCTCTTCTGGATGAGCTTGACAGTGCAGTTGCTCCCACTCCAGCCCCAGTTGTGCAAACACGCCCATTAGCTGGAAGAGCTGGACTTTCAGGTGAAGGAGCCCTCCCTTCAAAGACAGGTAAGATACAACTTGCAGTCATAATTTTCTGGTTGGTTCATTGAAACATGCTTTGAGAACTGTTGACCAGTCCGTTATACTGGACTTATACAGAAGTTTTTTTACCTTCATGAGAGAGATTTGTACATCATCATTTTCTCGAATTCTCATTGTTGCATTTGTTCTTCAAGGTATTGAAATACTGTCATGATTTCATGTTTTAAGTCCAGCTACGTCAATTTGCTAGGCAGTGTTGTAAAATAGAGCCACAGCTTAATTGTATGTTGCTGAAAGGAATGTATGACTCCCATCATTCAAAAATTTTGACAACTGTCCTAAAGAGAAACACAGAGCATTTTCTCAGTTATGCTGAACAACAAAATTACAAACAAGAATTTAATAAAACTAAATTAATTCCAATTTCCCTACGCTTTTTATGCTTGCATTATTCATCTTTGGAATTCTTTCACGAGCTGACAGTTAGAATCGCATACTTACTCACTCAATGACTATCATTTGTATAGCCGTTAAATAGACTTTTTGCGTCAGAATGATTGTATTGCATCCCTCAAAACTGTTTTGATTATAAATGGCTAGGCCTATCCTTCAAGGAAATTGAGTCAATTGCTCGTGACATAAAGAAGACTTTACTGTTTCTATTATCGCATTTAAGAACCTTTTTGACTCGGTTCTAAATATTTATGCGATAAAACTGTTTGAAATCCCATAAGAGAATTGTTTTTGGGCACTGACCTATGAAATTCATGGCTATGTGAGATTTGATCCCATTGCTGTAAGATGTAGAGCTGTTTTGTACTTTTGAAGTCTCAGAATTAGGGAGTGCCTAGAGCATTGGTCAGCAGCCTGAATTATTTTTTACGAAGTGTACTTTGAAATCTTGAATCAGTTGATTAAGTTTGAAAATGGATTATGGAGAAAATCGATGCTCGTTTGGTAAGAAGTTCTTTGCATTTTGCCATCTATTTAGTTGACACTCTTAGGCAGAAAGAAAGAGAAAAAATATGAATGATCTTTACAATGTTCATGCGTTCAAATGTGAATCTTCCTTGGTAGGAAAGTCGTCGCTACCTTTATTCTTGAATCATCGAGATTTTTAATGACTATTTGTATCAGTATTTGTAAGTTAAACTCTGTCAGATTAACGTATCCTTTGTTGAGAAAATGTATGAAAAATTTCATAGCTTTTGTCAAAATCTTTTCCAATATATAGGGTGACAGGATGACAAATCATTGTAGTATTAATGTTTGAATTTATAGATTTCTATCTCGATACTTTCTCCTGCAGTACATGCTATGATGTAAAACTGCATTTTGTCTATATTTCAAACAAAGATTTAAGTGGAAAGTAACTTTCAGTCACGATTATTTTCCAGCCTCTTGCTAATCCATCTTTTGTTATCATAAGCCAGTTACAGATAAAACGAATCCTTTTTGTTGTTATATAGCCCTTCCTTTCCATGAAATTTACATCTTTAGTAGTTGTGCAACCACAAATTCCTTTTAGAGCCACAGTTAGCAGTTTGGGTGTGAAGCTTGATTTATCCGTTGTCTGTTGTCATAATTGTATGATGGTCAAAGCTAATTTTATGAATAATCTTCCCGCTTCTATTAATTCTAATTGAGAGAAAACCGTGCCCACATCGTCAAAAGTACAACTAGAATCGGTATTTCAAAGTGTTCTCTAATCCTTTGGCCATTGCACGCCTTACGATAAGCAGGAATTATGTTTGTTTCCTGAAAAGTGTTTCCTTTCCAGACCTCAGTCCTTTGTATGGATAACTGCTCAGCTTTTGTGCCAACAAAACGTCTTAGTTTTAATCAGTTGCATCATGGTTGCATGTTATCCTGATGGATTTGTGGTGGCCTTATCTTTGTGATCAAAACTTTTTAATGTGTAGATAAGATGTCATCAATGAGAAAATATTCATTGCATCTGCTTTTTTCCGTTTTTGTTTTCTGTTTATTTTTATGATTTATTTAGTGATTATGTGTTTACATTTATGTTTATTTATGTTGGACCTTTAAATGTTGAGTTCAGTTAAAGGGAAGGTTTCAAGATTTAAGTACTTCTTTGTGAGCGAGGACATTTTGAAGACCCCAGCCTCCCGATTCCGTCCTCCTAAGAATTGATATTTGGATGAAAAGCAAGGAAACTTAAATCACATTGTTTTTGTCCAAAGGACCGCTGGGCTTCTTGGAAATCTAAATTTCTATCACTGTGTTTTCTTTTATCTTGCTTCAATTCTTGTATTGTGAACATAGAATAAGACAGGTGGTGGAGGTAGCAGTATTAAGTCGTTAAGTTGAAAATATATGGTCAGTTTTATTCAGTTGCCAAGAACGACTTTTTCTAAAAATGAGGTTACTCCAAAGATCACCATATACTTTTATTTTGGAGTTTTCTCAGTTCATTACTGTAAGTAGACTCATTCCAAAATTCTTTTGTTTCGCTCCCCCTGCAGACTTGTCGCTACAACAGCGATAACAACAACAACAACAAGCGAAAGTTAGAGGGACTTACGTCATGAGTCTATACTGCAAGTACGTAGGTATTTCTATCACATCTTCAATCATTCGATCTTCGATCATCAGCATTCTATTTATTTCAACAGCTTCAAGTGCCACCAAAGAGCTAGATGATCTCATGGCCTCGCTATCAGACTTCAAAGTCAATGCACAACGAGATTCGCGTACTCCAACCTTGAGTCCACCAGAGGAAAAGCCGCAAAACACCCCCGGATCAGGTGGAGGAATGGTTTCAAAAAGTGCTGATTATGCGAAAGTTGACAAGAACCATCAATCATTCAAGGGAAAACAAGGTTTGGGATACTAGAGCTTTCCCTCTCTTCACTTCCTCCTAAATGTTGACTGTTTACATCCCCCTTTACGTTGGCATATAGCCTTTCAATCAAACTGAAGACGAGACCCCAAAGGGTGTATCTTGCTGGAAAATGATGGAAAATCGAATTCGACTTCGATTGTTCAGACGTCAAATTATGATGTTTTTTTCCATATTTTACTGTTCGATCCAAACATCAGATTTTAGTCAGGTAGAAAGATCTGTTGCTTAGATACAAGGATTAGTCACAGCCACCCCACCCCCTTTCATACAATATTACAGTTGCAGGTTTTCCAACAGTTCTGAACCATTTGGCCTGGTGCTCTATTACCTTGATTTTACCAGGGACTAATCTTTGCAATCTCCCGTCATCTAGGTGCCGCAAAGGTCAGCCAGCTAGACTCAATGCTTGGTAGCCTGCAGTCTGATATGTCTCGCCAGGGGGTTGCTACAGTCACGAAAGGAGTGTGTGCCGCATGCAGTAAGCCAATTGTGGGACAAGTTTGCACGGCCCTTGGGAGAACCTGGCATCCTGAGCATTTCACGTGTGCTGTTTGCGAAGTTCCATTGGGAACGAAGACATTCTTTGAACGAGATGGGAAGCCATATTGCGAAGAAGATTACCATGAACAATTTGCCCCTCGTTGTGCTTATTGTGAAGGACCCATACTTGACGTAAGTAGTTTCCAGGCTCTTGATTGACCTTCACCATCTTGGCATTTTTCTTCTGTAGCTTTAGGCATTAAGCAAAATAGGAAAGTTAATGTAACATTCAGTGCCTTTACACTACATAAAATAAGGAGAAGGCTTTGAATTGAAGTATTTTAATGAAGTATTTCTAAATTTTCATCAGTTTCACAAGGATGTAGACGTGCCAGTTGTCGATTTTTTATGCAAAACAAATTCATTGTTGATGTGTTAAATAAATAAAGAACATGCTCAAATGCATCGGAACGTCCCTTAAGTCATAATTAGATTGATTAGATCAACAATCTTGAAAATTTATAATTTGATGGTTTTTATTGAATGAAGGCTGCTGAATATCAGGAAGTTTGTTGAGATTATGTTGAAAGTTTTAGATCATCCTCAAGACACAACTTTCTTCTGTTACTGAAGATTAAGGAAGTTCGACTAGGTGAAATGCAAATCCTTCAACATTTTGAATTTTTGTGAACTTTCGTTTCATGTTTTGGTTAGCAATGATTTTGCATCATTTACAGAGTTGGTTGTTAATGTGGTACTTGGCAATTTAGAGTCAAAATATTAACATTAGTAATTGCTTTGGCTGTATGAACGGCAATATGCTAAACATCTTTTCAATCGAATTTGCTTGGGCAGTACTGGGACTTGCAATGCCCATGGTCTTTTTGCACAGTTCTCGCGAGCTCTGGCTGTTTGAAGACCACTCATCGCAGGCATTATAAATCCCGGTCTTGCCCTCATATTCAGTGAATAGAAATTGATGATTAATTTTGTTTTTCTCCTTAGGCCTGTGTGACGGCCATGGACCAAACTTGGCATCCGGAACATTTCGTATGTGCCCAATGCGGTAAACCTTTTGGTGAAAGTGGATATCATGAGAAAGATGGAAAACCATTTTGTCGTGAAGATTATTATGGTTTATTTGCTCCAAAATGCAGTGGTTGTGATCGCGCCATTATGGATAATTACATCTCTGCTCTTAATGGTCATTGGCACCCAGAATGCTTTGTTTGCATGGTAAGTTGCCAGTAGCAACGTTAAAGTCATGTTCAAATAAGATTTCAGATGAGGTGAGATCTGTAATAGCACAAAATTATTGATGCAATGCAAGATACTTCAATTCTTTTTATTAATGGGCGTTTTCACTGGACATCTAATTTGAGACAGACCATGGTTGTTTTGAATACTTGATTTTCAATACAAGTTTGTACATACTTCCATTCTGATTATGTATAATATATGTAAGATAGTAATATCCCTTGTAAACTGATAATTGAACATTTAAGAATTCACCTCATTTCTGTACACAACAACCATGATCATTTCCAATGAACCATTGTGTAAGCCAGTAAGAAATGTCACCATTTGATACAAGATTTTAAGACTTTGCCAGTTTGAAATCATTTGATCTTTGGCACCGACCACAAGTCACCTTTTCCGAAGAATTAGGCAGTTCATTGATATCTCTATTTGTTTACTGCCCCTTGAGTGCTACATTAGGCTTGTTAACGGGCTATGCTCGAAACATCTTGCTTATTTCAATTTGCATCAAAGTGCTTATGCTTTGATTTATTTACTTGTTTATCTTTGTAAAATTGTACTCCACGTAACAAGAAGATTTTTTTGCTACTCTTGGTTATGATTGATTGCATGACTGATTGATTTATTGAATTGTAGGAATGCCATCAACCTTTCCAAGGTGGAAGTTTCTTTGAACATGAAGGAATGCCATATTGTGAGATGCATTATCATGCAAGACGTGGATCACTTTGCTACAGTTGCCAAAAGCCAATCACAGGTCGATGTATCACAGCCATGCACCGTAAATTCCATCCAGAACATTTCATTTGTGCCTTTTGCCTCAAGCAGTTGAACAAAGGAACATTCAAGGAACAAAACGACAAGCCTTACTGTCATTCATGCTTTGTCAAACTTTTTGGATAATGAAAACAATAGAACTTAGGTACAAATACAAGAAATATGATGACGTATTTCGAGCTCAAGTTGAACGATCGCTTGTGTAATACTGAACACGTGATATTAAACAAAATGACTCATTGATATCTGCTATTGGGCACATGATATCTGCTATCGATCACATGATATTTTTATGGTAAATGATAAAGACTTATTTTGTTACATAACAATCGGTAAAGTGGACTTTTCTATCGATGTCAATTTCGAAAGGAATTTTGCTTGAACTGTGTAGAATGTATAAAGTAGAAAGAGATTGCTTCCTAGGTGTTGAGTTACTCCCTTGTGTTTAGTAAAATAAGATGCTGAACTGGAGAATGCAGTCTTTAGAGAGGGATCGTTTTCCATTGCTCATTCATGCCATGAGATGATAGGTGCCTCCTTTTGTGTTTAGTTATTTACACTTTAGGTGTATTATGTAAGACAGCCTCTTGGTAATCAAACATTTTGTGGTCGCAAAGGCAGTATGCATGCCTAGTGAAATATGAATCCTTTCCTTGTTCAGTGCAAGGTTAAACTTTTATTTTTTTCAGATTTTAACAACATAAACAGTAACATGTTATTAGCTATGAGGAGCCTCCTTTAAAGAGGTGTTGCCACCGTTAATTTGCTTTGGTATTCCTAAATATCGACTGAGCTCGAAAAAAACCATAAAGATTGATGCCAAAGCAGATTCACCGATCCAGTTTGATCTTGCCAAGTTCGAACTGTTGTTAGAATTACAGAACATATGCAACTTTCCTTATGTGGATTACGAATACTTTCCAATGAGAGAAATGATACAGTGTGGCCAATTTTTAAGAAATGGATTTCGAGATTTCTGCCTTCCAGCCACAGTATTGCCGAACGCAGAGACATTCTAGAGGTGTGAATGGACCGGAACCCCAACGAATTTTCAGGCTATCCTCCAATCCTTGTAACAGCATTAGCAATTTACGATCATTCAAAATCCTTTCAAATGCGTAAGACTGCGGTCAGAAGTTTCTGATGGATGTTTATCTGAATGCGCTGTCTTATTGTACTGCGATGCAGAAATGACTGCAAATATGCAGGTTCAAATTGTTCAAGAGAAGTACGACTTCTTTGCCAGTCTGTCTGTTTAGAGTAACACTCGGTTTGTCAGTTATGATATTCAAAGGGTGTCCAAGTTTGACGTAACTGCCAACATATGTGATCTTATTTTTTGTCAATTTAATGACTCAGGCACTTGCTGCTGCCGCAATTTTGAAGCTAGCAAGTCCATTTTTGATGAAAGATGGCTCATGTTTGTATTTTTGCGGATGTAAGCATTCTCCAAGTACTTTTAGTGGACTGATCTGATCGTTATATGTAATGTAGAATTAGTTGAATGCGGACAATCTTTATTAACCCCGCAGTTTTATCAGTTTTCATTAGTTAATATTATTCTATCAAGATTAGATTTGAGTTCTTTCCAATAAATTGAATCCAGCAGATTGCATCAAGTGTCTTGTATTTATCATCAATTTTGCCTTCAGTCATGTAAAAGAACTGTTGTCACTCAGGGTAAGGCGCAATGAAGTCAAAATCTTCTGCCGATACATACTTGCCGCAAAGGATAAATTTGATTTTCAGACTTTATGAAATCTCGGCGTATCCGCAAAGGACCCTGGGTGACTTGAATTATACGACAAGGTAGGGTAGTAGACTAATTACAAGCCGTAGTTTCGCTCCTCCGCCAAGATTGAGTGGTCTCGGTTTGGCAACCAGTAGTGTCTAGTTTTGGTGAGCGATATCTGGGACTCACTGTAATCAATATAGAAGGGTAGCTGGCTCCAGGAGACCTTTTCACCTTTTTCAATGCTGGAAATTTCTTCAATAGGCTAGGGAGCTGTCTTGTCTTGCGTGTCTTCCTTTACCTATGCAAGACAAAACTCTGTTCACTTTGTAATCCATCATATTTTGTTTGTTTTAAATTTGGGTGGTATTCTTTTTATGTTTTGTACATTAATTTGCAGTGATGTGAATTTGGTATGAAATATAAGGTTGGATATACTTTTTCGAAAATTGGTATAAGGTCGGGTATACTTTTTCAAAATATTGGTATAATAAGGAACGGGTATGTTTTTGAAGCCTCGATGGCTCGTCCCCGACCAAAATCTGGGAGTGAATGAAGCAGAAAAAAATCGAAACAAAAAATGAAACAGAAAATAATCCTCCGAGGGAAGATAACATACACAACGGGTCGAATGACAGAAACAAGAAGTTTTTGCGAGGAAAATTTATGGCGCACATTCTGAGTCAATGTACATTTCGCAATTATTATCAGCATCATCGTACCCTTTATCACGTCATGACTTTCACACCCACGAAGCGAAGATTCTCATGATAGTGACGTTGTGCTTATTGCAGCATTTTATGATTTCAGATTCGTCTTGGTGCTGGTTTCAATTCAAACATATGACTATGATTGAAATATGTACATCAAGCGGCTGTTTGATTGACGTTCGTGTTTGGTATCATTGTCATCAAAAAGTTTTGACCCCCCGCATCAGATACCTCAACTTATTGTTTCCGATTGTTTATGTTTCAACTGACGGGTTGCAGAAAATTGATCTGATCTCATCATTGAACAAATCATGCATGTCATATTCATACCAGTGCGAACCTCCGTTTTTATTATTCATGCATAAAAGTTCATCGGTGCGATTCGCAGATAGCCGGGGGTTTCATCATTCATTTGAAGTTGTTTATAAAATCATCACAGCATCTTCCTTGTTCGAACACTTTCAGCATGGCGAGTTGCGGCGGCCGCCCGCTAACAAACACAATCAAAGTGATCGGCTGTATTTTATTTTTCACCGCAATCTATTTACCGCATTCGAATCGTAAGTATAAACTATTCCTTTGTGTCAATGTTTCATTGATGATAAATTGGTTACTATGTAAAATAAAAGATAATTTCAGTTTTTACGGCATGTTTGTTCAGGGCCTAAATAAGTTGGTTAAGCAGTGGTGGAGTTTGGAAAATATTTTCAACTATGAGTAAATGAAAATAATCATGATCTTACAGTGGTAAATGTAATTTTGTCTATTTCTTTGTGTTTTGATTTGGTAGATAGGATATTTAAGTTTGACTTTTAGTCGCTTTTTAGTGAAAGAATGCTTTTTATTTTGTGGTAAGTACTGCAGGCCTATGGGCCCAAACAAATGTCTTGATTTACTTGATGTAAATACATTACTTAATGTAACCATGTAAATAATGTTGACATAATGTAACCATGTAAATAATGTTGACATAATGTAAACATAATGCCTTGGTTTATTAATCATAATTTATGATTAATAAGCCAAGGCATTTTAGCAGTGTAGTGCCAACATTGAAATTTTTGCAAGTGAGAAAGTTTGGATACATGTATTCTTGTTTTAAGAAACTAAGAATTTGAGCTAGTACTGAAAGTCCAGCTCAGTTTTCTCAGTTTCATGATTTAAAACCCTACTAACTACATAGAAGTTAAACAACTTTATAATACAAAGAGAAAAGAAAATTATGGAAGAAAACTACCAAATATGGAAGGTGTGTTGTGGCACATGTGTAAAAGAGAGACCATGGTGTAATCTGCAAACTTTGCAGTCAGAACAGTCAGGCAGAGTGGGTTTGATACCCAGCCAGACTGGAAAGTTTGCCTTGCGTGGCCGATTTCTCTGCCGCGCACTTGAAATTTCAACCGCAGTTCCAGCCACAAAATTTCGTAAAACAACAAAAGGGAACAATAGATCTATTGTTTAGTGACACAAATACAGCCGCCCAAGCAATTTGGACATAGGAGAGATCCCCCGCACATTCTGCAAACTTTCCAATCTGGATACCCAGTTGGGCCCCATCACTTAAGCGCCAAGTGATCACATACTCAATTAGCGCTAACTTTTGCGATCCCAGTGATTGGTGCTAAAAACTGCAACTTCACCTTCATTACTGATCATACTGATGAAGGGTTCTTTTTGATATGTTTAATGTATTCAAATCCTGGCAATCTAGTTTAACTGATGCATACACTTATGTTTATTTGCTGAAACTATTGCCATACCTAAATCTCTAAATTTTTATGACACAAGTTTTTTTCAAGCCTTTTCAATGTTTAGAAATTACTCATAAGGACCTTCCAAGTAATCTGATACAGGAAAAATGTAATAGAATAAAGATGCACTAAAATTCCCTCATTAAACCCGAGGAAGTTTCTCATTGAGTGGATGGCTCCTATGAAAAAATGCTTGTAATTTGATGACAGTATATATATTCTTTTTGTTGAGAAGAAATAAAAACAAGGACAGTATTACTAATAAGATATATAAATGATGAAGGGGATTAGATTTGAATATCAACCCAAGGGACCCAGATCCAGCCAAAATCAGTCTGCAATGATATGACATTGACAGACAACAGTGAGATCTGACCAGCTGACATGTTGTCTTGATTGAAAATAAACACATCTATGGTCTCCATCATCGCCATGACTATGGTTGATCTGTGTGTCATTTTCTGCAATATTTCAATTTCAAAATCTTCTCTACCAGTGAAGTCAAAAACAGTCTCTGTTTGAAAGGTCAATGCCCCCTGGATATCTAAACGTGATGATATAAGCAAATGAATTATTTAATAGTAGTCGTTTTCATATCCATCTAGAAATTTACCTGACTGAAACTGGTAACTCAGTGCTGAAGTGATGAGGTATTTTCCCAGGACGGTCCATTCAGAAATCACCAAAACATAAAAATCATGACCAAATCTTCTGCCTTTCAGCCGTAGCTTTACATGCTTTAGGATGTACAGTATAATCCCTTTGGGACAATGAAAATTTCTCCTTGGGAACAAACAACATTATTGGATAACACAAGAGGATAACAAATGCTGAAGATTGCAGAAGTCATCCCTGGAAGGCCTTTTTAAGGCAGAAATATAGGAAAAGTTAGTTGTGATTTTAGGCATTTAACGAAGGTTTCTTGAAGGGGCTTTTTTGAGAAAATCCCTCACATTTTCAGGATGGAATAGCTGATTGCAGGCATTGAAATTTCAAAATGAATCTGAAAATGTCTACCACCAAATGATATACAGTATGTATCTGCCAATATTATCTTGTTGATATCTAGGGAGGAATAACGTTTTGGAATGGGGATTGTTTTATCCAGTCATTGCCAAGGTACGCAAGCTTGTGAGTGCAGCTTGCAGGCACATTTCTAAATCCAGCAAATATTTGCATGCACTTGTCACAAAAGATGTTTTCTTAACCTTTCAACGATTAATTGGTAGAAATTGGGAAACAACTATCATGATGTTGGTATTATCAAATGTGCAATAAAACGGTTTGAAAGGTTAGGAATAATAAAAAGCATAATCAATTTGGACATCAATCTGATCTTTCAACATGTCACATGGAGAGCAATTTCCTTATATCATTTTAGCTCTTGAAGGACATTTCATTCATTGAAAATTTGAAAACAAAGATTGCGTTGAGGTTGAACATAGTGAATGTACCAGAGAATGAACTGTGTTTACAATCCAAGAGTTTTTGAGATGTCTCAAGAAGTATTTATTGGATATGGCACTATCTAACTTTAAGACCAAAATTCCCCTCAATTTATCAAAGTTTGCTTCATGTGATGCACAGAAAGAATTTAATTCTAGATGATATATGTTGAAAATATTTGCAGGTGGATTTTGTGGAAACTTTGCGCTCGTAGGCACAAAAAGATTTTGGTGTCAAGGTCTGGTTTTATCTGACTCACATCCTTTCTTCTTTTGCCAGATGCCCAATCATGCCCTGGTTTGGATGGCACACGTATAAAGCAGCTGGGTGCAAGCATTTATCCACCAATTTGTAAAGCAGCAAAAGTTCCATTGGGCACAACATGTTATTGGGTTTGCAATAAAGGGTATGGTTTCAAAGATGGTGCAAACACTGAAACATCATGCAATTTGCAAAGGTATAATCAAGGCCCTGGCTGGACCAATTACAATTTCTACAATGTTGAATGCAAAAGTGAGTATTTTTAAGATTTTTACTGATTTATAAGATTCATGATTCTCAAGGATTCTTACAGGAGGACATATTATGTGTTTATAAAGAATAATTCATTGCAAGAGAACATCTTTTGTTCATTACACTGGATTTTTTGTAATGACTTTCAAACATGCCATTATCCATGTTATGAAATTCACCCATAAAGCCTGGTTCCCATGTAGCTGTAAGGTGCCGTAAGATTGCCGTAGACATTTTCGTAACCATTGCAGCTGGCATGCCCTGGGCTTTTGGCAACCATTTAAACTTAAGTGGAAACCAAGGAAAAAGTTGACTGATTTCAACATTTGTCAATCTTTGCGGCATTAATGGCTGTGGTACCAGAGTCAGACATTCCCATTGAAAGTGTTCAACTGCATTAACTTGGACATGGCAGATAAGTAGAGGATGGTAGAAGACTGCCACTGGCAACGTTATGGCACAATACGGCATCTTACAGTTACGTGGAACAGGCTTAGATGAGAAACTAACCAAGTGTGCCAAAAAGTTTATCCACTTTTGATGGGCAATAATTAAATTGAACACTGGACCAAGCTTTATGATCTGTGTTGACTTAATCTTGAGCTAAAATCCTGATGTAGTTGTTTGCAAATTTTTGGTTGTTTTTTAGCTTAGCAAGTTTCTTAAGGTTTTCATTCCTGACAACACTTGACCAAAAGTTCTCAATATAACGAAGTTTTCTAAAAATTCAACATGAATGGACAAAAAGGAACTTTTCTTGATCAATTAGAAATTGATTGTTTACAATCCAGAGTTATAATTCTCCTCAAACTTTTTTAACTGGAAGAAAAAGTTCTTATGAAAGAAAATCTTGTTGGTGGCAAACATTTTTGACCAGATTACAGTATGACTGCATGCCAACTTGCAGTAGGAATGAAGAATCTTTCTTTCTTGCTTCTAAAGTTGTGAAGAACCTTTTGTTTTTTGTTATGTTTCTTGAGTAGGTAACTGCTTGACCTGATAGGACTTTGCATGTTTCAAAAACTTGTGGTCCGTTAATCTTGTGGTATTTTAGATTGTCAAAAAAGATGGGAGACAATTATACACTTTAAATCATACTGATTACAGAAAGTGCACACAAATAATTTTGACAACACAGATTTCTCTCCTAGCTTTAACAAAATGTCCAAAACTGGACCGTCACAAGAAAGATAATTGGTCGCCCAGTTGGTGTGAAACAGAAAATTCAGGAGTTGGAACAGTTTGTAAACATACATATTGTGGATTTCAAGATATTGGTGTGAAGGAAAAAGTGTGCCAGAGTAATGGAACATGGACCCCTATTGGTGGGGCCTACTGCAGATCAAGTATTTGAATATTTTGTTATACTGATTGAGTGAATAGAACCCTCTCCATTTGAAAGGCCCCTGCCCCCTGAATATCAAGACAAAAATATTAGACAAAATATTATTTGAAAAACACAATATTTTGGACATTTAGTAAGGAAAAACATGATGCAAAAAACATTGTTGGAAGGAAAAGTATGTGCGAAAAGAACAAAGGGACATCCACGTAAATCATGGATGAAGAACATCATGGAATGGACAAAGTTAAACTTTGAGCAATGCATAAGAGGAGCCAAAGATTGTCACCACTGGAGAGGAGTAACGACGAATCTTCTGACTTGAAGTAGTCACCGAATGATGATGTTTATTTGAAACTGATCTGACTGAATTCATCTACTCCATTCTGAAAATTATGAGGGCTTTTCTCAAGACAGCCAGCCCCTTGAAGAAACCTTTTAAAGATTCCATAAAGTCATGATCAGATTTTTTCCTCACAGCAATGACTTTTGCAGGCTTAGGCATGTGTTATCCCTTTTGGTTGGATGAAGTGTCTTAGTGGAGCACAGAATCATTCTTTTTAGAAGTTTAATCCTCCCAAGAGAATGACATATCCTACAGCACATTGAAGTCATATTCAATTCAATGTAATTTTATTTGCAAAATACAAGCTAGTTACTATGTATAAAGAAATTCTTGTATGCTGCATGACTCAACTAAAGTGTTGCTTAGCCAGCTTGAGCTGCTAAGTTGAAAGCTGAAAGAAAGAAAAAAGGGGTAAATATTAAGTGCAATGTACTAAAAGTATGAATGTTTGTGTAAAATGATACCATTGAAACAAGTTTACAAAAACAATTAATCTTTTTAGATTGATCTTGAAGGTTATTTTAGGTTTTTACATTGTATATAAATTGATAGATAACTCTTCTTTAATGTTCAGAAAGGGTCGTTTTGATAACAATACTTATAGTATTGACAAGGTTACCCTGTATAAATATTACTCTTATTATAGGTGTGAGATGATAGGTGATAGAAAGATTCAGTGTAATCTAGGCTTTTAAGTAAGGAAACAAATAAAATGTTTTTCATTATAGCATTGGCACTCTATTTTATGTAAAAAAGATCAAAATATTAGGAAGAATATTTCATGATTTTAATCCAGTTTTTGAAGGGGCTTTCTCAAGAAAATCCTCATATTGTCCAAATGGTGTGGTGAATTTGAATCAAGTAAATTTTTAAATGGATTAAGATATTAAATTCACCAATATTATCATCTTGAGATCTAGGGATCAGTGGCCTTGCAAATGGTGACTCTTTTCATTGATTCAACCAATGCAGGAATTGAAAGATGTTTGAAAGATTTTACTAGTAACTATCATCATACTAGTAACTCTGTGTGCTGGGTTTTGCAATGTGGATTTGACTTCACATCTATTTGGCAGATAAGATAAGCAATTAATAGAATACTTTTGAACATTCACAACTTTTTCTGTCACAGCCATTTGCCTTTCCAGATAAAGCTCTTTTTTCTTCTTTAGCAACGATGCCCACTTCAGTTCATTGTCCATCATCATTTACAATAAGCACGGATCCTGGAAAAGCTACTGCTGATGTCACAGCAAGACTTACCCCTGGAATATCAGATGCACCAGATCTCCAAGTTTATGTTGTAGGCGGAGGGGACCTGAGAGCTCTCCCTGTTGGAAGACATGACATTAGATATAAAATTAATACAAGGGGAAGAATATATGCAAAATTTTGCAGGATTGATGTATTTGTTAGAGGTAGGTACTTTAAAGTAAAGGGTTTTGCATGTTGATATTTTTAGGACATTTGACAGCTCCAGATTTTTCTGTCCAGTATTTTGTAGTAAATAGTTTTGTAGTAAAGTCACAAGGAAGCATTTTTACTGTTTAGTGATGTACTTTCTTGCTCAAAAACATTTTCATCATCCTAGTAATTATTGAATCAGAATTTCTGGCACAAATCCTTATGAAATATGAATTGAAGCAAAATTGGTAAAAATGTAAAATCTTTATCAAAAATGCAACCAAAGTAAACCAAAATCTAGCCACTTTAAATAGTTGTCTGAAATTTTTCAAAAGCGTCAAGGATTCTGTTAAATAAGATTTCTGTCCAAAATATTTCGTCCAAAATTTACCGTTGGAAATTTTTTCTTGTTTAATGTATGTTTCATCTCTGTTCTGAAATTATTTTTATTGTGTTTTGGAAATGAAGAGGGAAATGTTATTACTTTCTTTCCTGTGTTGATGCATTTCCCCAGAGTTCAGAAAAATTTTTCACCTAAATTTTAGCTGAAATGTTCCGAAAAGAATTGCTATTTGAGAATATGAGAACTGTAAGGATATGTGACTGATTCCGACCAAGAATCAAGAATCAATTATTTTTATTCATCTCTCTTTCATTAATAGATAAAGTTCCACCTGAAATTGTCAGATGCCCACATATGCTTCTCTATACTGTGGCAGATGGCCTGAAAGTGAAGTTGAATCTGAATAATGAAAAAGCAGAAATAAAAATTGTGGATGGTGTACGAGGACAACTTCAAATATATCAAACTTATCGGCCCGGTCATGAAAAGGAAGGACTTGTATTTAAGGATGCTGAGAGGTCTCCTGGTAATTATACAATGGTTTTCAAAGTACACGATGGAAGTATTGGAAGGAACTGTAGTATTCCTATACAAGTCAAATGTAAGTTTGACATTTTATTTTTGAGTCTTTTAATTCTCGATTCAGGGTGTTACGAAGCATTTGTCAAGACGTACTGCTATCCTGGAGAGCAAGAGTGAATTTTTGAAACAAAGAATACCGTGCTGTTGAAGACAACGCGATCTGACAGCCCTATGATAGACTGCTTTCTCTGTTTATTTTGATTGACTGAATGCATTCAGAGGTATGAAATGTGCTCTTTAGACTGGCAAATCGCCTTGTCTTTTCGGAAATCTGAAACTTTTTTTCACAAAATTTTTCCGTGATCTCCTTGAGATTGGCTTTCAATGTTTAGCTAAATTGTGATGTTATCTCGTTTTGGAAGAAATAGTTGGAAGGGAAACAATATTCATCATGTTATTAAAGAGGGTTATTGAATGTTTCGAGAGTATTCATATTTGTCATAAAAAGTATATTAAATTTCGTTTGACCGTTGTGATTTTAAGAACAAGGTCTACGCGATTTGATTAACGCAGAACTTTAAAATTGGTTTCATGCACCGTTGGTTCAAATTTGAGAAATACTGCCATGGATCCCAAAGTCCCACTGATGAAAGCATTCATACTCTATTGACGGGGCAACTGTGGTTAAAGAATAGGCAATGAATGAATTGAATTTCCTACAATAAGGTATATCTGGAAATGGGAAGAATCACAAAGCTTTCGTGAAAGATTATAGAGTTTGAAGACAAATTGGTACACTTCTGGCGCACTAATATTACATTGCACAGTTAAACCCACAAAAATACTGTGAATTGAGAATGTTCAGCCAGATTATGGACTATGATGCATCTTAAATATAAGAAGTATTACAAGCGCAGTTGAAAAAATTTCAGCATTTTGCAGGAAATGGCAGAGCCTTTCATGCAAATTCTACTACTGTCTTCACAATAGTCTTTGTTGACTTCTATTCACCCAGTAGACGCTTCAAAGGTTATGTCTGGTAAAGTAACTTGGGAGTTCAAAGGGTTGCCGTTCATCCGATATGAAAGAATGACATTGGCAAAATGTCTTACTCATTTTTGGATCCGTTTAGTTTGACGGGAAAATCAACAAAATGTGATCATCATTTTCAGCCATTTTGAAATGCCTTTTTGAGGCCTTTCTCTAGAAATTTCGTATAATCTCGGAAGGACATGGCCAATTTAAAGCAGGTAGATTTATAGATTTTGTTGAACATGTCCAGTGTTGAATACTACATTTGCCATTATATTGATGCTGAATTTAAACATTGCTGATTACCTTAGTCCCTTGCTGATGACTGACTGCAGCTTTTTCTTGAATACAACAACAGATGGTGCAAGTCTTATCTCATATTGAAGTTTATTCCATTCACACAAACAATGGGGATAGAAGCTTTAGCGGCTTTAAATTTTCCATTCCTTTCCCTTATTTGCCCGGTTACATCACGTTTACAAAGAGATTGGAATATGTTTTGAAAATCGCAGCCAGAATATAAATTTATTGCAAGTGTCACGACGAACAGTTTCATTGTATTAACAAAGAGAGTATTGAATCTACTGATGTGGTGGAAATGGATCCCTTGTATAGTCTGCAGTGCGATTGTTTACAATTTTAAAGCAACTTTTATGTTTTACGTTGTATGTTTTATTCTTCCTTCTCAGCCAAACGATGCAAAGTTAAGTACCCTCCGCCAAGTGGAAAAATAGAAGTCGATAAAAATATTTACTATATGACTTGCAATAATGGAACACGCTCAGTATGCGATGTATTTCACAATTTGATGCACTTTGATCATTGGCGATGTTTACGTGGTTCTGCTGGCATTTGGGGCCATAAATGTAGCAACTTCATCATCGATCAACCAATTCCTGGCTGTGTAAATGAAAGTAAGTTTTATTTCATATTTACTTGTTATTCATAACGTGAATAGATCTGTTATATTTTTCTGTCATTATTAAAACAATCAAAACACAAAATAGATTGCATTTTACTGTGCCATTCAAAGCAGGAAAAGACACAAGGTCATGTTGTCCCTTCTGTGGATGACACTTTTTATAATTCCTTTTTCGGCAAGGCTACCTTTCAGGGAGTTGTGACAAGAATTTTCAGTTAGCAATTATATACATTGTGACTGTGACCATAGTTTATATCCAACGTATTAAATCAGTCAAAGTGGGCGCATGCTGAACCTCAGGTTCAAGGCTGCACGATATGAGAAGATTTTCCCCATTATTCTTTTTCGTAAGGGGGACACTTAAGTCAGTCTCGCATTTCTTGACTTATCAGTGCCCAATGAAGGGTTCTTTAAAAAGATATTTGAGAAATACAATAGAACTCTAAGACTATTCATATATGATTAGCGGTAGTCGCTGTCTCATTTTTGATAATTTTAACAATGGTTGGCCCTTTTACCTTTTTATATCAGGGCATCAGCAGGTGCATCTTAACTGCTATTTGTCACAATTCTGGCTGCACGGTTTCGTAACCTTTGCCCTATAAGTCACCTGGATTAACTGCAGCTCCCTTTAGCTATGATTTTTCTGGGGTGGTAACTTCTTAGCATTCTTCAAGAATACTGAAGCATTGCACTCTTTTGCTTGCAGGAATCTAACTTGGTCTTCTTTGATAGATTCACTCAAGAATATTTGAGATTAAAGTTCTGCAGTTTTGCAAAAAATTCAATTTTGCTTTTACTCTTTAATTCAGTTCAATTAATCCTGTAGTTCTTAGGTACAACATCGGCATCATAAGCATTTCTTTCCTGTTTAGCACTTCTAAAAGATCCTGTAAACGGAACTTGTCCGGATGGCACAGTTATTGGATTAACAAAACCTGCAAAATGCTGTAAGTTTGTTTCTGATTTATGAAAATTCTTTCTTGATGTTTCTCATTTCTGTAGCCTGAGATGACTCTGTTACTTTGTTAATCTGCAAAACTTTCTCCTTGTGCCACTTTCCGTCCCTGTTTCTATAACGTTTAATCGCTGTTCTACGTAACAACATAGTTAGAATTCTCTGTTAAAAACTGGAAAATTTTACGATTGTTATAATCGTGCTGCAAGCAGAAATCGACATTCCTTCAGTTATAGTACAAAAAAGTAAGTACAAGGAAAAGTTACAAGGATAGACTCGCTGGATTTAGAAATATGTTGTCCCAAAGTGCTAAGTAGTAAATCCCTTACCAACTCTTTTCTAATTCGTGGGTCTAAATGATGAGTAATTTTACCAAACAAAATGTTCACACCTAAGTTATCCTTTAACTGGCAAATCAACATTTCAGTCTTCAATATCACCGCATACCACAGACCAGCAAACGTGTCAGCTGTTTTCACCCAATCGACACTTATTTGATTTTAGTCAAAAATGAAATCCTTCTCATTTATATTTTAGATCCCTGTCCAAGAAGCATGGTTTTCAAAAACAAAACATGTCATGTTTGCCCGGCTAACACCACCAACTACGAATTTGGTAGTACAACATGTCAGCCCTGTCCAAAACATCAAATGACTAAACTAACAAAAGCCCCAAGATTTTGTGAAGGTAAGTGTAAATGCGATATTTATATAACGGGCGAGTCAAGAAGAGTTAAAACCTCTCAAAACCTGTATTTTGCTACCTATTTGTTCGATTCCTTAAAGCTGGTTACCATTGCATGGGTAACACATTACCTTTGATAACGAAATTTAGTTGTTTTTGTCGAGGGGCATTTCACTCCGAAAAACTCTAGTACACCTGTGGCGAAAATCCTTTTGTTTTTAAGAAAAAATCCATCAAAAATCCATGTTAATCCTTTTGTTCTGGAAAATCTCGTACGCTATTTCCAATAAGTGAAATGCCCCTCGGTTTTGGTCGGATATTCAATTGGTCTTTTTTGACGTCCAAGCAAAACGGTGGAAGAACGTGTTCGCTAGAGGTCCTTTATTTTTGCTAAAATTTCCTTCTTTCATGCGTTAAAAATATCTTTGAACATCTCTATTATCTCTAGCTGAGCTAAAGACGTTACAACAACTGTAAAATAATAGGCTTTTAGTACAGGGGATGCCCTCTCCTCGATTAGTTCATCTATTGAGAGACTTCGTCCTTAAGAAATTCCTTACTTACAAATTCTCTTTAAATAAGTTTAGCTCTCTTTGTGCATTATTATATTATCTTGTTGTTTTGAAATGTTGTTTTGTATTTGTAGCTAGATAAATTTATATGTTGGAATTTTTAAAATGAAAACATGAACTTGAACTTGAACTTGGTTATATGGGTTCATTGTTATGAGCAATTTTATAAGATCTCAAAATTCTTTATTGCGCAAAATCCTTGATAGGTATATTATCAATTCAGCTGTTGGAATTAGTTTTCAGCACCATGAGCATGAACCAACTGGTTTTAAACTATCCTTTTTCATTCAGACATATGCAACCCTGGTTCATGGCTGGATTCAACCAATCAAACATGTACAAAATGTCCACGTGGTTATTACGCGGCTTCCGGTGCAAGAAGTTGCACGAAATGCCCATCTGGCCTAACAACCCTGAAAGAAGAGTCAACGAAAATAGGCGACTGTCGTATGTACTTTTTCTGTTTGTTTGCCTATCAGAAGCTGTTTATATTTATAACTCAAACTGTCGTAAAGGGGTCTGTCTCAACCAGCGTGCCTTGCACCTTGACTTATGACCTAGACTCCCTTGTTTCCCTGTGCTCCTTTGACTTGATGATGAGAGAATCCTGACCCTATTTAGGCTCAAACTCTGAGATTCTTAGACCACCAATCAAATTGCGAGATTTACGAATTACTGTTGTTCGGAAAATGTGATAGAACTTTCAATTCGATTGAAGAATCGATAGCATTTCCACGGGATTCGAGATTCGAAGCCGTGATTCCATCATAATTCCATTGATGATTGCAGAAGATAGGGTCAGCATTTTCACTGTTGCATTATGAGTCCCTGTTGAGCAAGGTTTACCGCAGGGATACAAGGGACTCATTGCCATAAGTCTACCTTGCAGCTACCGTCCCTTGGTAGGCCTTCGTTGTCGCCATGTTCATTGCCAATGGAACAAAGGTCAGTCAAGAGACAGCACGTGCAAAGCATGCTGGTTGAAACAGACTCTTAAAGAAATCTGATAATTATCCTGTTAAAATGGCTATCGAAGCATTAGATCTTGTATTTCCGTAATTATAAACTCACGAAAGAGTCCTTCTGCAAGTAAACGGGATGAATTAAGGGAAATAATGTTTGGTTCAGCAGCCTAACCATTCCTATTTTGTTTATTCTTCCAACAGTTTCGGGTAGCCTCTACTCTGGCAATAGTGGGTCATTTCTGATCTCAAAACAAAACATCACAGCAGCCAAAGCAACTACTTATCGCCTCAAAATTGTGCCAGGGTCGTTCCCATCAGGTGTAGCGAACAGTGTCATGGGATTCAGATTCCGTTCAACGTATTTAAAACAAAGTTTAAATTGCTACACGAATTACATCAGAGTTTTAGCTGTCATCAACACCATTGAATTCAGTATGACTGAAAAGTTGTGTGGAGCAAGTTTAGATAAAGATCATGCTATTGCAATTACAAAAGCTGGATTGATTGTCGAATTTGGGTTTGAAGATTCTTCAAAGGCTTCTTTATCATTGGTATTTGGAATGGGTAAGTAATTCATTTATCACGTTATGGCATGTGAACCGAAAATAACTTGACATGTTTGAATGTTTGAAAGTTGTTGAGATAAAGTAAATCCCTGCGAAGAATCTTACAGGTCTTATTTATAGTCAAAGCGAGAGAAGCGTGACCAGCATAATGCTAAACTATTTGATTTTTCAAATCATCAATGGATTATTATTCGAATAATAATTCGAATAATGATATGACATGTGGTGTAAGGCCCTCGCACTGCTAAATACATGGAATGCCTTGTTTTGTCTTCCTCAAGCACACACTTCCGCTGAACTATTGTCCAACTTACACAGTGTAGAGGCGGTCAGTTGAATGAAAATATTATTATTATTTGATTCTTGGAAATAAATTTTTGATTATTATACGATTAATATTCGCATACTCTATTTCAATCGGTCACACAACTCTTGCCTTGACTATGAAGCCTCCTTTTTGCAAATTGTCATCAAAGCATCATCAAAGGAAAAGGTTGTTCAATTGACAAACATGAGGTTTTCGGAAAGAAAGAATCGGAAAGAAAGAAAAATAAGTGATAATATGAATAGAAATATAAAAACTTACAGTGTGTTTGATGAAATATGATTTAGTAGGGCCGAAACATGATTGTAAAAGAGGATATTAGATGCTGCAATTTCAAACTGTCTCAGAATCAGAATTTGGCCTTAGCCGAAAATATGGATGATCAAAACTACATTGGTTGAACTGATAAAAAGTCAAAATTTTCTATCGTTTAATTTCTCCAGTGTGGATTCAAATTTTTCACTTAGGCAAAATTTGATTTTCAGACGTTCTGAAATCACAGCCTGCCTGCAAAGGACCCTGGGGGATAATGAATCTTTAAAAATTTCTGTGCCTCTAGTAAGTTTTCTTTTTGCAGTTGAATGTACGCAAGGAGAAGTCTACAATCTCACTTCATTACAATGTGAAAAGTGTCCACTGAATACTTACATGAACACATATGGGGCATTGAAATGTACACCCTGTCAAAATGGAAAAGTGACAAGGATTGAAGGATCGGTTGGATGTGTAGGTGAGCAGTTTTTGCGATTTTACTTCTCATTTTGAATTTATCTTTGTTTTTCAGACCAAAACCATTTCATTTGAACTTTTTAAAGAAGCATTTCCGTTGTGATTGGATTTTTCTTTGTAGATTTTTTTGAACTCCTAAATACAGTTTTTGTAGTGATAAGGTGTCCATGTATAAATGATGAAAAATAAGATAAAAATGATATTGTTTTTATTTCATTTCAAGCTATTTGTAATTTCACATAGTTTTTGAAAATGATTAGTTTTAATTTTTATCAATTCTAACAGAGAAATGCCCTGTTGGAACAATGAAGAATGGTACCACATGCATTGACTGCCCAAGGGGATACTATCAAGATGAAGCAATCGAAAGTACTTCATGCAAGAAGTGCCCAAAGAACACAATTACTCAACGAAGCCGATCTACAAATATAACAGATTGTGTTGGTATGTTACTATTTCTTTTTTGTTTTCATTTCTTTTATCATACCGAATAGACCCAAAAGAACTTCACATGTTTGAAAATTCGTTATGAGGAGATGCAAAATAGTACTTACCTACAGACCTGGTTTGGAGGAAGTTTCGAATAAAAAATTGAGAAAGCTTATTTGGAAGATGAGAAGATGACGCCTTGAAATCTAAGTTTCGAGGAAGGCCAAGGAACTACTTGCAACTCTGTGTGGAGAATACTTGAGGTACTGCACTCAATCAAAGTTTCGTTGCTACTCTAAAGGCAGAATAATTTTGTGATTTTGCAGAATCCAGAAAAAGTCACGGCTCCATGGCTGTGAGCCAGAGGAAGGTCGCGCTTTTTAATGTCATATTTTAGGAAGGTTAAGTAATTTTTATAAGGAATAAAGGAAAATTTTGAGTTATTTTGGCAAATTTCATAAATCTTACAGCTATGAACAACGCAGTGAGTTTGAAAACCTTCACAAACAAAAAATAGTATCTGGTGGAAGTTATGAAGTTCTTCTGGACTGTGCATTTTTTATTTATTTTCTGAGCATTGAAAATATAGATATAATTTCATTGATAGTGACAAAAATTTATTTTTCAGCTCCTTGTGGTGCTGGTCAATACAAATCAAATAATGAATGTATCGCATGTCAAATTGGAATGTTCCAGAAATCTCCTCTTCATGCTTATAAAATGTGTGAGTTTTGTGCCAAAGAAACGATTACTTTAACCACTGGATCAAAATCGATTGATTCTTGCGTTGGTGAGTTCACGTTGTGTTTGCTTTGTTTTCAAGGCTCGAAATAATCAGCCTTTTTTGCATTCATAAATTTGGCAGATGTGTGAAGTTTTTGCTCAGTAAGATCTGATCTCATTGATTTGAAATTGGCCTATTGTACTGTAAATTCCTTATTTAATCCCCTCTCTAAACAAGCCCCTTGTGAACCAAAATATTGAATAATCCCCCCTCTCCATTAAGCCCACCACTTGCATCAAATTCCAGAGGTTATAAAAAATTTCCCATTTATTTCGCTACACATTTGCACGTTAAATTAGTATGGATTGGGACAAAACTGTGTGGAATTAATGTATTTCGTTCGTAAAACTGTTTGTTGAATCCGCCAAATATGAGGTGAATGAACTGAATAGCTATGACATATAAATATCCTTGTCATTTGATTTTGTGAATGTGCCCACCCTGTCAGTAATTAGCCCACCCTGTCAGTAATATGCCCACCCTGTCAGTAATTAGCCCCTCCCTTTGAGCCCCCCTCTGGAGTGTCTAGATTAAATAAGCCCCCTGGGGGCTAAATAGTTAAAGGTTATTTGATAATCCGTTGCGTGCCCAAAGAAAGAAAAGCTAAAAGAAACAAGTGTATTTCTTTGTCCTGTAGATAGAACCACGCCAAGTTGCTTGGGTCATTCAATCTAGTATCTTGATGTTTGCTTCGATTCATCCGCTTTGATTTTCATTTCAGTTCAATGTTCATATGAAGGAGAATATTATGACAAAAGAAATGGAACGTGCAAAAAATGTCCTCGTGGCACTTATAAACTTGCGAATGAATTTCAACAGACAGAATGTACCCCATGTCCAACTAATCATACAACGAACAGAATTGGAGCTGCTAGTATCACTGAATGCATAGGTATTTATCTTATTTTATTTCTGTCTTGAAAATTAGATAAGAACAAATTTTTTTATTGTGTTAGACCGTGTTTACACGATGCCGGCATAATTGGACAATGGGGAAAAATGTGATGGATCTAAAATCTCAGCTATTGTACACACGATAATGGCACAATTTTGAAAATGAGTGAACCCTCAATGGTTCAATCGCTTCGTAACCCCTTTAGATCATGACAACAAAGAAGTTCATCTACGCCTGACGGATCAATTATCTTCATTGCGAAAACATTGTTTTAATCGCTCTCGAATGCTCACACGATACCGTTTCGTATTAGCAAAAGACCTGCCGTTTTCGTTGAAACGGAAGCCTATCCGTAACACCTTCGTGCCATTTTCAAATTGTGCAGTCACAGACATTCATTTCCAGAACGATCTTTTTTAGAAATGCAAAATTCTACCATTTTGTGTCTCAAAAACGTCTGTTTATCATTCATTGTTTCCAAACGCATGGAGTGTTGAAAGTCTTTTTTGTTTTGTAGATCAGTACGACAACTGTTCACCAAATCCATGCAAATTTCCAGGTCGATGTGAAGATACTGGAACAGATTTTAAATGTCATTGCCCTGTTCTTTATACTGGCAAATTCTGTGAAAACCGTAAGTTGGTTTCTACTTTTGTCAACGTCATACTTTTGTGGGTAGGGTGGCTTAGAGCTCATACGAGTAGAATTGCCGCACGGTTACTGAAGTAGACTTGATCGAATGAAGTCAAAATTTGGATGGACGATCTTAATGCCTAACCAAACAGCTCACCCTTAAATCCTCTGGAATGGCATTTAACTTAGATCTCATGCTTGGATGCTACATGCACTGCTCACAGTAGGCTTCAATTAGCTGCAATGCTTCTGTCATGGTGTAATGCGATGGCACGTAGAGAGTTGTCCCTGGAATATTTGCTGCATTTTGATTCCAAGTTTAGGCTTTTTATGATAATTATATATTCTAATATATATGTACGTATGTACTGTATACTATTAATGATTTTTAGATATTTATCCTCAATTTTCTTATGTAATATTTGTATCTTAAAGTTTTTAACGTTGTAATTAATTAGCTGACTACTTTCAGCTATCGTTTTGTTTTAATCGAACGATAAAAGAAATTTATAACGATGAAAAGGGTAAATTGTGAAAATAATTGCAGATCTGTTAAAATGGCCCACCGAAATTTATGATGTAATGATACTAAACCATTTAGTGTTTGCGATAGCGATTATTCGTACAAAGATATTTTCTATTTTGTGATTTTCAGGGACACATGCTTGTGAATCTAATCCTTGTATGAACAATGGAACATGTCATAACCAACACCTTGGCAAGCAATATTATTGCCAATGTATTCCTGGATTTACAGGCAGAAACTGCGAATCTGGTCGGTGAAATATAATTAGATCTTTCTTTCGTTTACGCTCTGTAAAGCACTATTACTGAATGTGATTTATCGTGCTTTATTGTGTGGTTTTCAATTACGTTTACTGAGGAGCTATGTACTGATTATTTCTTTCTGACAGGGTATTGGCTATAACAAGATAACGTAAAAAAAATCTACACGAATTTTTTTGTAAGAAAGTAAGTCTTTGGAGCCAGTACTGAAAGTTTCTCAAAACTGTCAGATTCTTGAATACAATAGGCTAGTAACAGAATACTCTGATTCTTTAAGCGCAGGGCTTTTATCTTCTTGGATTCTTTGTAAAGGTGTAAAGGAGCTCCGTTGCAAAATTGTAAGCAAGTCTGGAAACACCTGCAGTTTGGTTTTTAGTTTCACCCAAGCTTTCAAAAAATGGCCATTGAAAATCCAGTTATATCCAAGTAATTGCAAACGATATTAATGTTTAGTTTGTTCCTCTTTGAATTACAAGGATTTATCTTCAGAATGACACTTTTCTTTTTTCAAATGCAGATTAAGTTTGTGTGATATGAAATGCCGAAAAAATGCAAAATAAACTATTCGATCGAATTTGGATGCTAGCTGACTGTCTTAAAGCTCGAAACGTCGTGAAATTATCATACTCCCTTCCATTTACGAATTATCTTACCAACATTGTTAATATTTATGAAGCATATTGTGCACCATACATTTGAAAAGATTGTTCGTCTAAAGTGGGTATGCTTGGGGTAAAATGGGTAATGTTGAACACTGGAAAACAGTATACGCATCAAAATTCATTTTCCAAATTTTCGCCCTACTCATTTTACTCCAAACTGACCCATTTTACCCCAGTGGACCCTGCTATGTTTGTTATCAGCTTAGATTTTGATGGCATCATTTATTGTTGATTAATTGATTAATTAATTAATTAATTAATTAATTATTTTTTGTTTGTTTTAGTTTATCACCCATGCAAAGACAGAAACAATTGTTACAATAATGCAACATGCACAGAACATGGAAATGATTATAAATGTCATTGCAAACCATGGTTCACTGGCAAGCTTTGCTGGCATCGTGAGTTATGATTTTTATTTGTATATTTATGATTGACTGATGTGAGTGATTTGCGTAATTGAGTGATCTATGCGATTAATAGATTGGTGTGATGGATGGATGATTTGAATTCTCGATTGGTGTGATTGATTGCTGATTTGAATGATTGAATGATCTTAGTGATTGATGGATAGATGATTTCAATGATTGATTGATTGATTGATTGATTGATTTATTAGTTTATTGATTTGAGTGTTGTGATTGATGATCAGAATGATTTACTGCTTTGAGTTATCAATTAATTGATTGATCTAAATGAATGAGAGATATGGTGATTCACCGATTGACTGTTTGATTGTCTTGGTTGTTCTGATTGTTAAGAATCACTTTCATTATATCTCGGAAATATGAGAACTTCTCAACAAAATTGTATGCGAAATATACCCTGAATCCCTAAGTTCTTTCTTTAACCACTGGAATATAAATTGCATCCAATGAATAACCAACTTTTTCTTTTAGCAATGAACTAAAAAGCTTATGTTTTGTTGTTTCCTTGATTTGGTTTAATGTAATCTTTTTTTAAAGCACTTCCGAAGCCATGTAGGAGATATACTTGCAATGACCATGGAAAATGTATCAATGGACTTCTTCCAAATTCCCGTCCACCATATACATGCAAATGTGATGTTCATTACACAGGACAACATTGTAGCACAAGTGTGTATTCATTTCGTTATATCTTATTTAAAAATAGTTGCAAAAACACAGTGTCATTGCACCTGTCTAAATTTAGCGAAAGTATTCCATAATAACGACAGTTCCGGAGTTTATAAAATCAACGTTAAGAAAAAGGGGAGCTTCCCACCTGCTGACAAACTACTGTTGCTTTTTTCCTCATTTCGACATCCATTACAACTGTCAACTTGCTTAGAATTTTTTTAATGTATAAGGGATGTAACTGTGTGATGAAGATTTATCACTCAGTCTAAACACAACATTGATCAAAGAAAGACCTAACCTTAACGCTAACCTTCACCCAAACCCTAACTTTATTAAGTATGTAGTGATTTGATTGGATGTGCCCGAAGCGTGGCACATGTGGCCCAAGCAGTCTCTGTATTGAAGTTGTATTGTCATAAGTCTCATTTTGAAGCAATAATAATCGTTAAATTCAATTAAATGCGGAAAATTGAGACTCATGTTGTCAGTCTATAATATATTTCTACTCAGCATATCATTGATACAGTGTTGTAGTGTATTCTAACTAATGATATATTCTGACAGATGTATTTCTATTTACCAGGAATCGATTATTGTGTGAACAGTCAATGCAATGACACAGGAACTTCGTTTTGTCGCAGCATGTACAACAAGCCAGTTGCAGATTATAGATGTTACTGCAAATCTGGATATAATGGTCGTTATTGCAATGGAACATATGGTAATGTAGTGTTAATCACGTGATTATAAACTCAAGAGTTCTTTCATTTTACTTTAAAGGAAGCTGAGCTTATAAATGTCGCGCCAGCCACTTGCGGTCGAATTCTAGCCAATCATATATCAGCATTTCCATTTAACGTAGACTAATTACCTAAAATATACTTCTTTACGTTTCTCGGCCTGTTGTGTTGGAATGGCGGTTTTTGTCAATGGCTTATATGTGCTTTGATTCCCTTTAAAACTAGCCTGTGAGCAGCCCTTATCTGATCTGGCAGCTGCGGAGGAGGAAAATGTTTAAATCTGTCCACAAGATACTGTAATACATACTTAACTGGGCAGATTCTATCTGTCGATCCATGTAGCATCTTCGTAAGTCCGAAGGTTGCCTATCATGGATCTCCACTGTTCCCTGTTCTGTCCTTTCCTTTTCAATTGTTCATATTCTTTGATATCGGTCCACTCTTTGATGTCGTCTATTCACAAATTCTTTTCAAGCCATTGAACCCAGAACGAAAGATATTTAGAGCCATTGCTTTCTCGTGCACCATTATTATAAGTTGTATTGATATTTTCATTATCATTAAGAATTTTTATCCTAAATGCAGGCTGTCTACCTGGTGAAGACTACCGTAACAGCGATGGTGCATGTCTCAAATGTCCTGTTGGAACGTATCAACCATCACGTGGAATATATACACACTGCTTTAAGTGCCCTGATAGAAAATCAACCCTACAAGTTGGGTCTAGAAGTCTTTCTGATTGCATTGGTATGTTATTTTATTATGAAAAATAATAAATGATGATTTATGTGAATTATTCTTTGAAGGGCGGCATGATATCTCACTCAAACAATGGGCTACTGAGAAATATTGGGAGAGAGGGGGGGGGGGACTTTTGATGAGATGTCCTAGAAATAACAAATGATGTTTTTGGAAGGAAGTTCATTCCATGCTAAAGACTGATCGTGGACGGGAGTGAATAGAAAGGGCGATCGTGATAAAAACCAAGAAATGATTTATTTGTTTTGAAACACATAGATATGTCATGTCATACGTATATATTTAAAAAGGTGTGCTCGTTGTGTGTGGTACCATAAAGATTAGATGACAATATAATGGATAAGATATTTGAGTAGCAAAAATAGCCTAGATGTTACATAAGATGAGATGTTGTAATAAGGTCAACGAATACATTCTTGAAGTATCGTGTTTTTAAAATCAACCCTATATTTTGTATTCAAATCATTCATGTATTTCATTCTTGTACATGTATTGTAGGGTGCAATGTTGGTGAATATTATAAAGATGGATGCAAGAATTGTGAGCGTGGTTTTTATCAAGAAATATCAGGCTTCTTTACAGCTTGCAGAAAATGTGGAAAAGATCAAACAACATTCAAAACTGGTTCAAATTCATCTAAAGATTGCTATGGTGAATATTCTGTTTTTCTTTTTTCAAAAGATGATATGTTACTTATATTTTTATTTCCTACTTATCTTTTTGGAGAATCCTTTCTCTTTTTGGATTATATGATAGCAGAGTATTATCCTGTCCTGTTTTGAATTTTTCCTTGTTTAGAACTTTCTTTTTTAATTCCTGTACATGTTTTCTCTATAGATCTGGTAACACTGACAAAATTGAAAGTGGAAAAATTTAAGATAACAAACGAACAATGGAATGATGAGCTTTTGAACAAATCTTCAAAAAGATATATTTCATTTGCTGCAAGACTTGAACAAGCAGTAAGTGGCAACATTATAGCTTTGCTGCTACGAATTTTTGTTTCATTTATTCATGATTTATTCATTCATAAAGTATGTCTCTATGTCTCATAAAGATTAACCTTGAATTTTGCAGTCTTTTGTTGTCTCTTCTTGTTCTTAATTTATGTAAGAAGAACAATCTAAAATTATATGCCAGCACTTACAGGAAGTTTCAGTCTTAAGTGCAATGCATTAAAGCTAATTTGCTGTGTGGAAGTTTCCGAGAGAAGGGAAATGTTATTGATTTTCATTGAGAAATGTTCCTTCTTGCTGACTATTGGTTTTTCAAAATCGTTCACTCTTGTAATATTCCACTGAATCGAAATCAGCGCTGTTGCTAAGGTTCAAAGAAGGGAAAATTTTCTTCCTGAGCGTTTTTGTCAACTCCGACCCTCCTCTTTCAAAGTTTCAATCAACTGCATCATGCATATTATCACTTTCGAATTTGATGTTTTATCAGTAAATGTTTCCTTTGTTTCAGTGTCGCAAAGTGTATGCAAATGAGCCAAAATATAAATCCATCATTATAAATAAACTCAGGTATGAGGTGAACCTTTCGTTTTTCTTTTGTTGTCATTAGTTTTGTTTTCTCCTCTCCCTTACTTATCATTGATATGATGGCTCCAAACAGTCCCGTCATTATCTGACCATTGAAATCTAGATGGTAAGTAAAACATGGAACAGATTCGAACATAGAATTCTCATTCCAATACAAACCTCTTGGCAGCGTGTCTCTAATTTTTCGGTCTAAAAGATTAGTGATTTTATCAAAAAAGATTTTCACATCTAAAGTAGCCATTGTCTGAATGATCAACGTCTCGGTTTTGACTATCGAGCTCATACTTTTTATTCCACAGCCCTAAAAATGCGTTAAATTCGTTTGTCTCACACACAATTAGATTACGAGATATTAATTACGTGTTTTCTCGTTTTTTATACACAATGTATATCTGAAATTAATCTGTATGTTTTTCGTATATTTTCAGCAAAGGCAGTGTCGTGTGTGATTTCACCATCTATTTCTCATCTGATGTTAAAGAACCACAGAAAACATTTGAAGCAAGCGTAAAGAGTGGACAATTTGGGGCATTTCAAGTTGATAAATCATCTTTCAAAACAGGTAAAAAATCTGATAAGGCTAATTGCGTTATTTCTGCTGGTATTGTTGGCTACTTTTTTGTCTTATCAAGCAGTAATGCTTCATGTTAGCTTATTGTTCCATCAGGTAGAGCAGTTCGAACACATGGGTTTGACTTTCAGTCGTTCTAAATAAGTGCTTTTCAGTTTGCATGTTTCAAAATTGTATTGTTTGGAGGATACGCTGATGAAAGTGAAGCTGTGGTTGTTAGCACCAAGCACTGGCATTGCAGAAGCAGAGAAGGCCTAATGGAGTCTGCTACCCTTTGTCATGATGCTCAAGTGATGAGGCTCTACCTTGGTTCGAACCCTGTCCGCCTGACTGTTCTAGCTGCTAAATCATAGGATCAAACGACTGCGCCACAATACCTTCAAACATGCGACTTCACCATTATTGTTTCAACTTTTGAAAGGCCTATGTTGTGACGGTTCGATTCGATCTCATGTAAGAATTGGCTTTTAGGGGTTATTTGTTTATTTCCTTATTTATTGATCGATTAGTTGATTGAATGATTGATTGGTTGATTAATTGATTGATCGGTTATATTGAGTAATTGATTCATTCATATTCTTTGCAGTGAAAACAGATGGAAAACACAAAAAACCGGAGAAAAAGAACCATGTATTAATGGCAGTTCTCATTGTCATTGGAGTTCTCGTTGCAATTGGATTGATAACCTTTGGTCTAATTTACACAAGACACAAAAGTCGAATTCGAGTCAAGTTCGACAAAATGCTTTCGAACGAAAGAGTGACAATCGAATATCCTTTGGAAGAAAGTGAAAAGTAGATGAGCTCCACCAGCGAGATTTGATGTCAATTGTGGTGTCTTACATCGTTTATGCTGATTCTTCAAAACACATTTTGATAAATTCTGCAGTCACCAGATTCACCTTAAACATTCACATCCATTTTGTGAAATAGTTTAAACAGGGAGCACATAGATGTTAAATCGAAAACAGTTTCCCATCTCCTCCAGCTTTAATTGAATGCTTTGAATAGATACGGTTGCCTCTATTTTATATCGATTTAATTGCTTTTAAAATCTTTGTGCCTTTCTTTGTGCCTTAAAGTTATTTAACTCTATCAATTTTTAACCTGTTTTTTTTTCCACATTTTAATTTTACATACATCAATGAAGTTTTGGTATGTTTTTGTTCCAGTGTTTCCATGTATAGCATCAATTTTTTTCATCGTTATTTATCATTTCTATGTTACTTTTGTTTCTTTTCATTTTATTTTATCGTAACTATTTTATTCATTCGCCAATTTTGTTCATTTTAAAAGTAGAATTCAGATCTATGATTTGATGCGTGATTTTATAATCAGGTTAATTTGCAATAATTTATATTTGTAATCTGATGTGTGTTTATAATAGTCGTGTTTATAATAATCGCTCTGTCTTCGTTGCAGGGCAGTTGATTTTTGAGAAGACGTTTAAAATTTTTAACAAATCGTTTTAACTGATCAAACAGGCTGCAACTGGTTTGTGTGATGAATTTTTTTATCTGTGACCAAGCTTGCTTTGTTAAACGCAATGATCCTTAAAAAGAATAATCAAGATATCAAATATTGACGCTGAACACTTATAACGATGTAGCTGAGGTTCCGAGGTTGTTATTACCTGATTGAAGCTTCAAAAACGAGGCAATACAGAATCCTGCCACTCCTAGTGGTCAATCATCGCACATTTCCGGGGGGGGGGGGTTTCCACGTTGTCTCAAAATTTGATTTCTATGCATGTTTGCAAACTCGGTTTTATTTAGGGAAGGGGATAAAGGATCCTTGATAAGAATGTTCTCCTTCGTATAGCAGGAGTTTTTTTGTGGTCATGGAAATGGTTACAAAATTGATGGGCGAAATTTTCTGTGATTGACAGCTGTTGGTTTCGACCAATCATTGCGTTAGAATTTTCCAAAAGAAATTTTCAAGAGAAATGTTGGCTGTTCAGGATTATACTGCCTAACAAGATCAAAAATTTCTTTTGTGGCGCCATTTATTCTCAAGTCGAGTTTCTGTCGTGGATACCAAAATAGAAATTTGATAATCACAAACCTTTTGCGCCTTCAAATGATGTGACATAATTTGTTGCTCACGTGATGGGCATGTGATATGATTTTATTTTTTCATATTTACTTATCATGCATATCAAGATAGAAAAAGATGAAAATATTTGCAGAGTTATCTCAGTTTTATTTAATCATTAAGATACGATTTAGTCGTACAAACAATATACATGCAATGTTATTCTGAAACAACCCGGCTTTGCTTTTATTCACCAAGCACCAAATTTATGGTTGCTTTCAAAGACTTCGGAAGGACTTTTATTGTTTTTTGGTTTTTAGGCAACATTTTCCCCTCCTATGAAATATTGCCGAGACTGCAATACCGATGATATTGAAGTTTTTATGGCGGAGTGGTGTAATCCACTGACTTTGCTCCTAGGAAAGTCAACCGAAGTGGGTTTGATACCCGGTAGAACCCCACCACTTGAGCGCAGTGACAAGGGGTCGCAGAGTCGATTAGCGCTTAGCTACTTCTGCGATCCCAGCGCTTGGCTCTAAAAGCGGAGTTTCACCTTCACTTCACCGTCGATTTATCTGGAAAATTTTTTGAGTTTGTGATTATATGTCATTAAAAAGGTTGTACAAGTAAATTTACAATAAATGATGTCGTAAAAGTTGGAATTTGTAATCAAAAATGGTATAATTCTTCGTAAATGCTTTGCCATTCAAAATATGTCAATAACTTTGACTTAACTTTTCAAGCAGAATCTTTTTTGAGTTCCACTGAAATGTTGATGAAGAGTTAAAGCAAGGCCGGGTTAAAGAGTATTTTGACTTAATCTCATTTACCAATTTGTCGTGAATATGGATATCGAAACAGCTGTTTAGAATCGCTGAATATCAACGTATGATTGGCATAGCTGTTCGTCGAAAGAATAGCTGTTCGTCAATTGCTTAGGAAATATGAACGTTACGTTAATATATAATTCTGTTTGTTTGTACATGATTTGTTTGAGCTGATTTCTTAAATAAAGTGACACAAGTATTGTGATAGTCCTAAATCCTTGTGCATTGTAGTAGTTACGATGTCCAATCAACACAAGAGAGAGACAGGATAAAGGAGTGTTGCTATGCATAGTTACCAACAAAAGATCTAGGGTGAAAACGTTAGGTGTGATGTATGTTGAGGTAGCAATCTGCAGAGGAGAAGTAGAGGACATTCTCGGATTCACTCGTGTCAGCTTAGACCAATTTTGACAGCTCCTACTTCATTGAAAACGAGATAACTGCTTGTGCAACTTCCCTGTTTCTAACCTTTCCCAGCCTACGTAGCGGATTTTTGTTTTGGTCGTTGCGAAGTTTTGTACCAACTATTATGGACTTGTTTTGTGACAACTATAAGAGACAAGGATGGATGCAGGATACGTTTATTTAGATTATGTTATCCTAACGTTTATTTCTGTGCCATTATTTAGAAACGAGAATCTCAATAGGGTGCATTATGGGTTCATTTATTGTTCATTATTTTATCTTTATCTGAGAATAAACCCAATTTAACTTTGGATATATTCCCCAGGGGGAGGGACTTGCCAACTTTTATGAGAGCTTTGTGCTGTTTTCGTCCAGGTGAAATTTTGAAGATTCAGCATTGCTTCAGGGTGTTTTTAGGGTTCTAGGGTGTTTCTAAGGGTAAGTGTTTTTTGGTACCTGAAAGTGAGCAAATGTTATTAACATGAATTTTCATTGAACTAGGCAAGTCCTTTGCTCCTGGGAACTGACTGCAAGCGCATAATTGAATTTTCATTTGAACTTTTGTATTGCCAGCGCCCACACAAAAATCTTTCAAAGGAGGGTAGGCCTTGTGCGCCTTGAACTGCATGGCCTATTTGAGTGGAGTCAATAGAATACTTCCAAAATGTGAATTCGGCGCGAAGATAGATTTCGATCATATCCGTCCTATAATCAGAAATGGTTCGAGAAATGTCTTTTTAGTTGCATCAATGCTTGAAAAGAACGATTCGTAGATTTATTTTAATAACTGCCAACTTTGAACATTCCCACAGCGTTAACTTATTAATTCCCTCAAAATCTCAATGTTCCTTTGGAAAGAAAGGTTCCATCTTCCCTTTGTTTGCTCTGAAACTACACATTTGCTTCATTATTCTCCACTTGTTTTCATATTTGTATAAAACGCGGAACAGTTTCGCTCGACCCATTCTCTCTTCAAGATTAGCTAGAAATTCGATTGCTGATAAAAGTGCTTGCAAGAGAGAGCTGATAACAGAATATTTACACGCAAAGCTATCATCAAAGTTGACCTCACAATTAAGAAGTCTAACTTACGATCAGACCAGCCACACTTGACTAAATTCACTGGGTTTTCCAGTAAACAATGACCTTTGTTCTTTGTTTACAATGACCTCTATTGTTTGTTTGCAGGAATTTATTGGGTTCGATTATTGGCAAGTCAGTCAGGCGTTAAATTTCTGCACGCTTCGGTGAGTTTCTTCATTATTCATTTTGCTGCAATATTTCTCTTATTTCTAATCAGCAAAGATGAAAGTTGCAAAGGAAAAGATCCGATCTCCGATATGACAAAACGATTTGCAGTTCTGAAGGATAGATTTCATGTTTTAAGGGCAACCAATCAAATTGTTTTGATGTCCCGCTTTAGTTCGATTTGATTGAGTGCACCTTAATATCTGAAATATAAGCGCAAATCGTTCTGCATGCAATAGAGACCTGGATCTCTTGCTTGCATCGCTCACTTTTGCGATTGTTACTGCTGCAAAATTTTGTTCGTTTTCTCTTATTCCTTGATTTGCTTTTGCTTCTTCGTCTGATCATTTGATTTTAAATACCATGTGCTCCACATAATTCTCTGCGATTTTTAACCAATGCCAGAAACAGAGCCAAACGTTCTTTGTCCTGTGCTGTGAATCACAAAAATACAGTTCGAATTATTAGGTCCTTGCTAAAACTTTCAGAAAACATTGCAGAACATTTTCTTGTCTTTCCTTCGCCAATCTTCGATCAGATTTAGTTTTGCTTATATATATTTGTGATAAGATGATTTTCCAAAATCTTTTGGAGTAAAGTTAGGAAGGGCCTTTTTACTACTGCCCTTGTTTGCACGCAGGCCTTGTTGCCCTGGACTTGTAACAACATCAAACACATTTTCTTGTGTTGAATCTTCAATCTTCGTATCAATATTAAACAATTCAGCTTTGCTTCTACCTGAAGTTGGAATGTTTTTCTCAAATGATATTTCGTTTATGGCTTATACTATAGCAGACAAGGAACTTTGCCAAAGTTCGTTCATTTCTCTTTTGTATCGAATATTCTTGATCTTCTTCTAAGCGCGTTTAATTCACTAGCATACATATCAAATGTACTGAATACAACTAACGAGTCCAGCTCATTAACTGATTTAAAAATCCAAGTTTCCTGACTGAATATCAGTCCGTTTCTATTTTTATATTTCATCATGAAACTTTCATCAAAGACTGCAAGGTGGAATGGCACATCCCTTCTTCTTTCTATGTCCAATACTTCTTCTTAAACTTAGTCCATTGAAACTGGAATTAATAACATGATATTGTGAATCATCTTGCGGTGAGCGACGTTCAGAATTTGAATCTTCATTTTTAGGATTACGAGGTTTATCTGGATTTCGAATAAAAACATTTAATGCTCCACCTTTTGATATAAGTTTTGTTCCTTTTTTCCCTGTAATGACATGAAATCCTCCTGTCCTGCCATGTACTCGCATCTCTCTATCTACTTCTGATTTTTTGCTTTTTAAATTTTCTTTCTTATATTTTCTCAATTTTGCAAGAGATCTCCTTTCTAAATTGTGAATTCTCTTCGAGTTTTTGGTGATAATATTCTCGTTTTCTTGTCTCCATTTTTCAAGCATTATTGAATTCACGAATGTTTTCTTTCCTTCTTGTAGTGCTCGTTTCATTTTATCATTATTATGATGTTTTCCTCCTCTTCTATTGATTGTATTTCTGCGAAGTCCTCCCATATAAATCGGATTAACAACTTTTATTATTTTTCTAACTTTTCCTTTATTTTCTCCTTTATTGTCATTTTTATTATCATTTTCTTCCCGATGTTCAACAATCGGAGCATCCACTCTCCCAGGTTCAAGTACAACTTGCACTGAATTTGCTTGTGTTTCGATCTGCAAACAAAAAATTTAGGCCTCGTTATTTCCATATTAATACGAAATTTCAGTCTGATTTCTGCCTTGTTTCAGCTTTCCTTCTTCCTACATGGTTTAGCTATAGTTGTCAATGTTCAAGTATTTCTCGAAAGAGCCATTGATAATGCCTGCAAATACGAAATATGCTATCCGTACATTTCTTTTCAAACCAGATAGCAAAATTTTAAGACTAAAACTTTGATTTTAGTAATTGAATTAAAAGCGGGCTTTCGACTCTGTAATGTGGAAAGCTGAAATGACCAACGCATGAACGGGGCATGAACTTGGCAAAGGATTCATTAAGACAGAGATAGGTTTTTAGAGAGTTTCATCGGAAATGTTGCAAATTTGAAGCTCTCCTAAACACGTATAATATGCTCGTTCTGAATTGAGGAAAAGGTGACTTGTGTCATTTCAGCAATCACACTGCAAATGTAAGATCTCATTTTATCCGTTTTATTTGTTCATATGTTTCTTAACATCGCAAATTAAACATTGGTGTTTGTGAGTGAGTTGAAACATTTGTTAAAGGCAAACTGAAAATCATCGAAAAGAAAAGCTGCATCATTAACTGCAAGATGCGAAAATTTTTACTTCATTTTGCAAAATCAGATGGTTAGTTGCAACAGACAAAATTTACCTATTGTTTGCTATTTTGATGTGCGAGAGAGGTTTGAACACGAGCAACGTTTAACAAGGCATAGGAAGTTCAATTTTTGTGGAAATTTACTTTAACCTGTAAGATTATTCTACTTTCTGCTATCATTTTATACAAAGTCAACTTCAAACCTGTGCAATTTCTTTGGTTGCATGAATTTTCAAATTTCCTTCTTGTTCATTATGAACTTGAAAATGTCCCGTATCTCCATCTTCACATCTAGCCATTTTCAAACAGAACAATAAAAATATAACACATAAAGCCAATTTCTGTTTTCTCAGTTCCATTCTTTCTCCTTTTTGAGTTGATGTTTCGATTGTTTCAGGTCTTCAAATGATTGTAATTCCGTTGTTAATATTATTTAAGAGTGGGTGCACTGATTTATGCCTTCAAAAGAATAACCGCGTTTTTAACCCGCTGTTTAATCTCAAAACAATGACCTATAGCAAGGTTACCCTTGCTTCTGCGCATGACAGTAATTTAACGGGTATTGTTCATGAATGCCAATGAGAATCATAGAACCCGTTGAAACCCGTCCGAAGTGCAATGGTTTTATGACTTCCAATGTCAATTGGCTCGCCTCTGAACGCCCTATCAATATCATATCAATATCTATTCTGTCCTGCACATTCTAAATTCATTGGAGGTGTTTTGCGAAATAAAGCTGGCGTTTTATATTGCATCAGCCTTGCCAGACCAGCTTGATAGCGGCAATGAAGCTTGTAAAATACGATGGATTCTAGATTCAACATTCAACTTCACTATTCGCTGTTGAATTTCAAAACCGATCGGGAATACTTTTGTTGGTTTGATTTTTATAACCTATATCTCTTCTTTGATATTAGATAATTTATGAAGAATATCTTATTCTTTTTGTATCTCCCAAAGCTATCTACATTCCCTACAATAGCCCTTGCGAAAATTTTACTCAGTTCTTTTCTCTAGGGCACAAACAAATGTTCGAGATAATCTGTCGTACATTGCTCAACATGCTAGTCATGGTACAAGCCTCACTCAATAAAAATAATTTGCACAAAGAAGAGCGATCACTCAGATTGCACGCATCGCATCACTCGCCCCTCTTTTGGGCAATTATTTCCATCAAACAAGGCTTGTAACAACTATTGCAAACATAATTCGTTATTTTGAAATCATAACAATCGCAGTTTCAAGAATGATCTTTGATTCCTTTGTTTAAACCTGTTCAATCAACTTTGATCTCCTTGATCCAAAGTGGCGCACAAGTGGGTCAATGCATGCTCTCGTTCTAATAACGCAGGTCTCCTTTCACATCATTTTTCACCGCACTGACATATAAACAATGAATCGGGTTACTTTCAAGTTTGCTTGATTCTCACACGCGTCTCATACACAATCAGGTTAATGACCTGAGGTATATGCTCACCGTTCCGGCAAATTCGGTCAATAAAGTCATGTAAGTGTTTTTCATTTGTTATTGAAGTATGGCCTAACATTGCGTGATCGCTCTGACTAAATTGTTGAACCTTGATAACTTGAACATGGCATAACCTGAACTTCTCAATTTTCGAAGTTTTGACATCAGCCCATCGATAGCTTAAAGAGCCATTATTACCCAGGATCCTTTGCGGGCACTCTACAATTTCAGACTGTCTCAAAATGAAATTAGGCCTAAACGTAAACTATGAATCCACAGGGAGTGCAGACAGTGCAGTGGTTGAATTAATAGAGCAATGCGATTCAAATAAAACCTTTCAATCGGTTCAACTTTGCACTTTGGATCTAAATTTCTATTCAGGCCAAATCTGAAAACAAACACAGTGGCGAACTTTGTCAAAGATAGGATACTGCTCTGTTTCAGAAAAACCATTTTTTCAACCCCAGGAATAGATTTCACACTTAAGTGCAACTGATCATAATGTTGTTGCTCTCTGTTTATTTTGACTTGATTGAATGCACTCACAAGTATGACATCTATTCTTCACGACAGCGAATCGCTTTGACTTTCGGAAACCTAGATCTTTTGCTTTGCAAATTCACCCTTACCATTTGCGACTTGAACAAATAGGGAATAATCTTGTTTGAGGTCGCAGTTTTGCTCTGATTAAGCACAAACAATAGCCTAGTGAATGCTTATTGATTTCAATTGTTTAAAGATCAACCAATCAGAGGCGAGGAACTCAGTCTCCCACTCAATAGGATCGCAACCTGACGCGATATCTTTGTGTATATTTTAAGAAATTTATGCGAAAGTGAGAAACATGAAATGTATTTGAAGATCCTATTTTTAATTTGATTCGAGGATATAAATTTTGAACAAAGATGGATAACCTTCACTATTATCAATGCCTGATTTTCATTTTGATGTTGATTCAAGTGCTACTATCTGATGCGATGCATTTTCATCACTCTGATTATAAGGTCTGATTTTCAGTATTTCTGCATTTTCTTTTTCTTAAACGCTTGATTTTACCTAGAATATTGTTGACATTTACCACTTTGTTCTTTAATTTTAAATTTTCGATAATGTTTCACTTTACCTTCATAATTCTAGTTTAATCTTTATTTTAGACATTTTCTTTCTTACAGTTTTATTTCTTTGTCTTAAAGAATCAGATGTGAAACTTAAGCCTGAGCAAAATCTTTATTCCCATCGTATCGTTGAGAAATCATCTATAACTTTTTCCTTTTAATTTCAGGTTCACCACAAAATGGGCAAAATGAAAATAAAAGTGAAACCAGAAGGCGCAAAGCTCGTTTTCCTTGGTGGTGATTTAGACGTGGATTTACGCCCTGCACACGGATATGTGCGACCCATTCATAACGTGATCGTGTCACATTCACACGAAGAACACCACGAAGAACCCATCGTGCATCATGGAATTGAACACGAGGAAGAAGAAGAACACTCAGGACATCACGAGTGGCATCATTCTTATCACCATGACGAACACGGTGGTCATGATGATGATGGTTATGGATTTCGTCATTTTAATCGATGGCCTAACAGTCTCCATGGTGAACATTCGTTTTTAGGCCATGATTTCTATCATGATCACCATGGTGACCATCATGGACATTTTAGAGACGAAATAGGAGATAGAGATGATAACGAAGATCATCATGAGAATGGGGGTGAACAAGACAGCGAAGCACATCATGAGAGCGAGGATCATGAACCAGATAGAGACTCTGAAGATCACGCAGAGTCACGACATAAGATTGTTGGTAATGATGATCGAAAGAAAGAAGATTTGCATCATGAAATCGAAGAAGAAAAGAAGGAAAATGAAGACATGAGGGGTCAAAGCAGAGATAGAACAATATATGAAAAGATACAGGATAAAAGAAATGATGCAGTTATTTATGGAAGTATGTAGTCTTTTGTATTGTTAGTTTTGCACTTACTTTACAGCTTCGTTGTGCAATGAACGTTTTTCTGATTAAACGAGAATTTTTGAAAATCTTTACTGACGTATTCCTACCAGCCAATCATATGGAAGGAGACGTTCATTTGGACCACATTTCGAGAGTTGCAAATGTCTATTGTGCTCTAGAGTTCATTTAAAGATTTAAGATTAATTTTACTGAGTGATTTTCAAATGCTATCGAATGCGATCTTAAAACACTGAGCTTTTGATTCTAACAAGAAGCATAGAACAGACCAATAATAGTTTATTAACAAAATATCCCGTTGTGAATTTGATGGCGTTTTATTTCTTACAGAGAAAATTTATCCTGATGACGTTGCAGCACCAACGCACAAAAGCAGTATCGAAGATTCCATCTCAAGATTTTCATCAAAAATTGCACCGAGCACTGGAAAGGAAAAGGAAGATGATGCAGTCGATATTGGATCTGCAAGGGGGACGATATCACCTTTTGACGATGATAATGATCAGGGGGGAGAAAAGAATGAAGGAGAGGGGAGAAATTTAAGATTACATCAACAGATGGAGCATAATAGACCAAGAATAGATGTAAAAGAATTAGAACGAATGGCGAGTAACATAAGGCCTGATATTCCTGAAGAGGATGAAATACGCCTCAAAGAATCAGACAGAAATGCAAAAGATATTGGAAAACCTTCACAAGTTTATGTAAATATGAGCGGAGAGCCACACAATTATGGAGAAGAAGAAAGACAAGAGGATTATCCTGGCCAAAATAGAGAATTTGGACCGAACGAGAAGAATGAAGGGAACACAGATGAGAATCAAAGAAGAGGAGATTATTACCCTTATAGAGAAAGCGAAGAAGGACATTGGGGTCGACCTGAAAATGACAATGAAGATGAGGAAATCGAAAGTTTTAAAAAATCATTTAATGAATTTCAGAAAAAGGCAAGGAAAATACAACAGATCTCAAACGAAATAGCTGGAAAGAAAGACATTAGCCCTCCAGTACTCGTACACCCATATGGTGACCCCAGAGGAGGTGATTTACAAAAAGCTTTCTATGAATACAATCCAACTGCAAAATTAGAACAACATATGGCAACTATCAATGATTTTAATGTTAGAAATAAAATTGCAAAGAAAGTAAGACTAGCGTTGATTAGGAAGTCTATAATGGGAAAAGTATCAAGAAACAAATATAAGGAATGAACGAAATGGTGAAAAAATTGCATGCGGCTTGAAAATGTCTTGTCATTAGCGTTTTGAAGACGAGCTGGGATTGGATGATCAAAAGTTTGAAATTGAAGTTTCTACGAACTTGCAAGTTGCTTGCAGTGATGATGATACTGCTCTTCTTATGAGAATGAAGAATATTCTGAAAGTTGTTTTTTGAAAATTCTATTTTTTAAACATTTAGATATTTTTGCCGTAGTCTCTCAACTGCTTTTTGTGAAATATTCGGTTCCGAGCAGTAAACTTTCTTCAGCTTGACTTTAGTTTCAACCTCGTCCCCAGGGCCTTTTGTCACACGGGGACGGAGACGAAAAGGTTTTCGCCTCTGTCCCAGTATGACAAAGGCCCTGTGGATGAGGTTGATTAGTTTTGCATATAGATTTCTGTGCGTACAAATACATATACGAGGGAAACACTCCATAAAATCCACATGTCAATTAAATCTTTTGCCCTTTGGTGAATTTGAAAAGAAAATGATTTCTTGTTGCTGTTGTTGAGTCTTGTTCCAATGTTTGGGTCATAAATCTTTGAGTCCGGATTTTAGTTAGCTTAGTGATGTTCCAAAGTGAGGTTGCTTTTCGACAAAGAGGCCGAATGCGAGCATGCGCTTTTGAACGAAGAAGCATTTCGGATTTCTCTCCCTTCAAAACGAAATTCAAAGCTGCGCCAAAAAACATTGACTGATTTTGTTGAATATTCACTTCAAGTAAAAGGGAATTATTCCCATCTTTACGTTGTGGTTAGGAAGCAATCATGTCTGATTTTATGGACAGCGAAGCAGAAGAGTCTGGTGAAGAATTGGGAGAGAATTCTGATGAAGAAGATTTAGGCCCATCATCGAAGAAAAACAAGAGAAGAATTCGTGATGATGATGATGATGAAGGTGATGAGGACGAAGACAGTGAAGAAGATGGAGTTGATGAAGAAGAGATAAATGATATTATTAATGATGAAGAAGAAATTGTAGAAGAGGAGGAAGAACAGCCACGGAAGAAACGAAGAAGAAGAGGTTCTGCTTTGTGACAGTATCATTCTTATAAATATAGGCCAGTGTAGAAAGTTGGTTTTGTTACGCCAAAGCCAGGTTTATGCTACACCACTTGTCAAAAGACAGTAGGCCTATTGTTCTTCCATTGTTCTTGATGTTGCTCCATGCCAAAGATATTTGGCGTAACATAAATGTTACGCCAGGGTTGCAATGTTTTTTCATGCTCCTTGCACTATCGTCTTTGTAATGTAAATTGTTCGTTAGTATATTGTAAATTTTAGATGAATATATATATATAAAAAAATAAATGTTTTCCAGGCCAGTGTGGAACATAGGTGACTGGAAAGTTAGCAAACTATATGGACACATGGCTGTTGTTTTAACAATAATGCCTTCATTGTTCTTCCTCTGTTATACTTGCAATTGTCCATGAAGGATCCTCTTGGCTACATGAAATGCAGTCTTGGAGGCTTACTACCTGGATGGGTTTCAGACTGCATTTTTATGCCACACCTTTGTGTATTCCAAGTATAACAAAGGAAAAACAATAGGTGTATTCTGTATATCCTTTGTAAACTGTCTAATGTAGCTTGGCTTGGAAAGCTTGCCTGTTTTACAAGCAATTTTAATGTTTCAAGTAAAAAATTATTGCAGTGAAATTAATTAGCAGTAAAAGAGGTTAAAGACTCAGTGCTAACCATGGGCCTTTGTGGTTGTCATCTATCACACAGTGCATTTTCAGGGACCCTAAAAATCCCATAGATCTTTGTGAATAATGTCCAGTCCCGCAGAAAACAAAGGAATCCCAACATCTCGAAGGCTAATTTAGGAATCCCTACAGGACTTGCTATTTTGCCACATGCTGACTTGTTTTCAATGCTTTGCTTCCTGTTAACTGCATGCATAAGAACAAGCTTTTTTTCTGATGATGAAACAAATCACTGCAGCAAGTTTTAATGAATAGCTTTTTAACTAAGACAAAGCCGTAGAGTCCAAATTCGATATTTCAATTTCTGCAATTTTAAAGGAGTCATTCAAGCCTACATTCCTTGTAGGTGTCACCTTGTACAATGTTGTTTATTCCTCTTTCACACAAAGGCTGCTGGTTAGCACAGGGTCTTTTAATTGTTACATCAAAAAAGAATTAACTTTCTATCTGTTTTTTTTGTTTTTAGAAAGTGAAGATGACTTAGATGAAGAAGATCTTGCTTTGATTCAAGAAAACACTGGAATTAAACTGAAAAAGGTTTGCATCTTAGTAACATTATACTCCAGAAATGTTGAAAGTGATGTTTCTTCAAACTTTTCCTGATCTTTATGTTATCTTTATGATTGCTCACTGTTCATTAGTCTGCATTCCTTTTTTATATACAAGATATCCGTCTGTATCACTTTCTTGCGCTACTATTGAAAGTTAAAGTTTTATATCATGTAAAGGAGTAACAAAGTCTAGAAATGTACAGAAAGATAAGATGAATGGAAGGTTTACAATTTATTCTAGCTTTTCTTGGTGCATTTTGATTCTATGGCCAGCTTCAGGAGAATCTTTATTTAACAATAAAAATATGATGATAACAATATATGTTAATCTTTTTTGATACAGAAAAAACATTCAAGAGTGTGAATGATGCAATGAAGTTTGATGATAATAAGGCCTGTTTATCTTTTCTGATACAGAAAAAGCATTCAAGAGTACGTATGCTGGATTCTGATGAAGAAGAAGAGCCCGAGGAAACAAGAGATCGGAAAGAAATTGAACATGAATTATTTGAGGGTGATGATTTGGCATTGGTAGGTTGTTTTTTGCATTGAAATATGTTTTCATGAGCGTGAAAATCTTCCTTTTTTATAACAACAATAATGATAAATGTTGGTTGGTTCTGGGGCTGGAAACCCAAGGGCTGTCCAACACTGGTTTAGTATGAATCCAAATTTTATTCCCAATGTACTCGGTCAAAAAGTTTTTCAAAATTTATCACAACCTTTGCTTTGACAATGTTAGCTGGCAAGTAGTTCAACTCTTTTACGATTTGCTGAGAATCAAAGTTCTTTTTCTAATTTAATCTGAAATTATTCTACCTCTGTGGAAAGGAACGGCTCTGCGCCGTACATGTCCAGCGCCCAAACGACTTAATTTCTGTTGTTTCCATTGTTTTATTGGCACACTGTCTGGGGCACAAAAATTTAACTTTCCATACAGGTTATTCAACAGTTGTTTGTATTTATGACCCCTTCTCTTATTGTTGTTGTTATTGTCTTGAACTTAAGCCTTGAACTTTAGTGTTTAAAGTTAGATATATTTGGTTGTACACAAGGCTGTTTCTCATCTTTTTTTATTTAAGCCATCCCTCTTCATCAACCATTGAATATCCAGTTATTTGTTGATATGTAAACTTATCATTTCTGATAGATCAGATACAATCAGATAGCATGTATCAGTTAGTCAGTCAGTCTCAGTCAATATAATACATTAAACCAGTGTGTGCTGCTAGTTAAATCATATTTGATCTGACTGTTGATTTACATTTGATTATTGCAAGAAAGCTACGTAACTTTGCAGTTTGAATTGATTAACAAACAATTTTGATTGACAGGAGGAATCCCCAGAATCAGCGCCAAAAGTGTCAAGCCAAACTTATGCACCAATTGAAGATTTGACTGATGAAGAAGGTAACCTCTGAAAAACATCACATTTGAACTTGTGCTGGTTATACTTCATTTGCTCACAAAAATATTGATAGACAATGATTTAATCAAAGCTTTTAATGCTGAAATCATCCATCTAAAGTATTGCATTAGACCTTTTAACTATTCTGAAGAGTCTGGATTTAGCAACATTGCTACACTCCTTTGTACAAGAGGATTGATTGAGTGGCATGAAAGCTTTTATCACTGTTGTTCAAATTCAGAAATGGGCTATCATCTATCCTTTTTTGCTGTGGTTTGCTGTCTGCTACACTGCCTTCAGCAGATGAGAGTATCAAAGAAAATACCAAGAAAGTGTGATTGATCACTATCTCATCACTGTCTTTCTCTTGCTAATTTGTTTATAGTTACATTTTATGTTATCAAGAGTCTGCCAGTGAAGAATAGAGTTGATATATATATATATATATATAAACAGGTTAACACAGAAAATGAGAACCTTGTATTGCAACTAATAGTTTCACGTTGATACGATCATCAGGCAATAGTGCTACAAACTGTTAGAAGCTAGTATTTACGGGAAAGTCGGCACATCAGTTAAAACAGAAAACAATAGGGAGTAGTTTTTAGGGTTAATAGGATTAAGAGTGATAGTGTTAGAAAGTTCTAGTCAGAAAGTCCCACGTGACTTGGCCTTTGCGTGAAAGTTGCTAAGTAGAAATTTGTTTTGTTTCTACTTAGCAACTTTCACGCAAAGGCCAAGTCACGTGGGACTTTCTGACTAGAACTTTCTAACACTATCACTCTTAATCCTATTAACCCTAAAAACTACTCCCTATTGTTTTCTGTTTTAACTGATGTGCCGACTTTCCCGTAAATACTAGCTTCTAACAGTTTGTAGCACTATTGCCTGATGATCGTATCAACGTGAAACTATTAGTTGCAATACAAGGTTCTCATTTTCTGTGTTAACCTGTTTATAATGCTCTGCTAAATGCATTGAGCACTTTGGTTACATGTACAAATCATAAACAATTATATATATATATATATATATATTCTCATAAGCTCCTTCACAATGCGAATTAAAGTAGATATAAAAACTCATAAAAAACACATTCTTTAAACGTTTCGGCGAAAGCCTTCATCAGTAATGACTGTTCTTTTAATCAGACAGAGCATACATATCAATCTCAAAATCCAGAAACAATACAAAAACAATAACCTAAGCGGGACCTACCAACATACAATGAGTACCAATAAGGTGTAAAAGTAGCGGCTGATGACAGAGGCGGTGAAGAAAGATCAAAGAAAGCGCAGAATTAAGAACTGCTGAAGTCGGTGGCTATGTCTGTCTCGCCGGAGCTGAGAGAAGCCTGTGCTAAAATAAAACAAACAATATGAAGATCCAAGAGCGGATGGGCAGAAAGAGTTTACTTAAAAAAACAGCGTGTGTCCCTAACGAAAAGCTGAGCGCAAAAATCAAAACAACACAACAACCAAAATGCAAACAAAAATGAAATCTATGTATCTACCTGCCTAGTGTTTAAACCCTTAGGGGCAAAGCAATCTAGCCGATATTGCCAGAAGCTTTCCCGCATCCTATTTCCCCCCGTTAGCCTATCAATTATCTTGACACTAATATCCTTCAGAAACCCGTGGTGGCCTTCTTCAGTAAAATGCCTGAAGAATTCCACCTGGGGTACTGAGGCCCCCGAATTAAACTTGCGACTGCACGCCTTGTAATTGTTAAACCTAAGCCTAAAAGGCGTGCAGGTGCTACCAACATATTGTACACCACAAACAGTACATTCCAACAAATACACAACATTTGACGAGTCACAGTTAAACGAATAGTTTATCCTATATTCCCGGCTATCTATGTTCGAATGAAAATGCTCACTATTGCTCATGACATTACACACTTGACAATGAGATTTACCACAACATCTCTTTGACATCGAGATTTACCACAACACCTGATGGTTTAGAGGCCATCAGGGAGGCACTGGATAGCAGGGAAACCCGGGCGTGGCTACTGATACCCTAGTGGGGTTGGCATCCTTGGTCTTGGAGAATAATTATTTTGAATTTAATGATAGGTTATATAGGCAGAAATTGGGCACGGCTATAGGTACGAAGTTCGCTCCGGCCTATGCCAATCTCTTCATGACCCGGTTGGAAGAGAGGTTGTTGGATGCTTCAGCTGACAAGCCCCTCGTCTGGATGAGATTCATCGATGATGTATTCTTTATCTGGACGCATGGGGAAGAAAAGTTGAAGTCTTTCATCAATCATCTCAACAGTAGTCACGAAACCATTAAGTTTACTAGCGAGCAATCACGGGATAGTATTAGTTTTTTGGATGTTCACGTTAGCATGAGGGAGGGGGGAGTCCTTTCGACAGACTTGTTTTGCAAGTCAACTGATACACATCAGTACTTGCATAAGAAGTCTTGTCACCCCTGGCACACGAAAAAGGCGATCCCCTATGGTCAGGCTCTTAGGTTTCGTAGGATATGTTCGGAAGATCGCCAATTTCAGGAGAGGGTAGGCGAGTTAGCTGGATGGCTTAAGGACAGGGGCTATGAAGAGTCTTTAGTTAACGAGCAAATAGATAGGGTACGTAGGTTGGATAGGGCAACTCTTCTAGCAAATTCGGGAAATAGGACCAATGACCAAGGGAGGGGGGAAAGGGTTCCACTTGTTGCGACATATCATCCAGCGCTCAATAGTTTGGGGAAGGTTGCCAGGAGACTCCATCCTATGCTCACGAATTCGGAGGAGCATAGGGAGGTGTTTCCTGAGCCACCTTTGATAGCATTTAGGAGATGTAAGAACCTTAAGGACATGCTTGTTAGGGCTAGGCTTAGTAATGAGGGAAATGGGGGGACTGATAAGAAAGTTGTGGTAAATCTCGTTGTCAAGTGTGTAATGTCATGAGCAATAGTGAGCATTTTCATTCGAACATAGATAGCCGGGAATATAGGATAAACTATTCGTTTAACTGTGACTCGTCAAATGTTGTGTATTTGTTGGAATGTACTGTTTGTGGTGTACAATATGTTGGTAGCACCTGCACGCCTTTTAGGCTTAGGTTTAACAATTACAAGGCGTGCAGTCGCAAGTTTAATTCGGGGGCCTCAGTACCCCAGGTGGAATTCTTCAGGCATTTTACTGAAGAAGGCCACCACGGGTTTCTGAAGGATATTAGTGTCAAGATAATTGATAGGCTAACGGGGGGAAATAGGATGCGGGAAAGCTTCTGGCAATATCGGCTAGATTGCTTTGCCCCTAAGGGTTTAAACACTAGGCAGGTAGATACATAGATTTCATTTTTGTTTGCATTTTGGTTGTTGTGTTGTTTTGATTTTTGCGCTCAGCTTTTCGTTAGGGACACACGCTGTTTTTTTAAGTAAACTCTTTCTGCCCATCCGCTCTTGGATCTTCATATTGTTTGTTTTATTTTAGCACAGGCTTCTCTCAGCTCCGGCGAGACAGACATAGCCACCGACTTCAGCAGTTCTTAATTCTGCGCTTTCTTTGATCTTTCTTCACCGCCTCTGTCATCAGCCGCTACTTTTACACCTTATTGGTACTCATTGTATGTTGGTAGGTCCCGCTTAGGTTATTGTTTTTGTATTGTTTCTGGATTTTGAGATTGATATGTATGCTCTGTCTGATTAAAAGAACAGTCATTACTGATGAAGGCTTTCGCCGAAACGTTTAAAGAATGTGTTTTTTATGAGTTTTTATATATATATATATATACAGTGAAATAAACTAATTATTGGTGATTTGATGTGTGGACATGATTATCCATGAATTTTCGGATAATTTATTGCAGATGAAGATGCTGATTATGGTTTTATTGTTGATGACGATGATCAACCAATCAATGCTAGGCCTGCAAAAAAGAAGAAAAGTAAAGATAAATACATCAGCAGGTTAGACACATCATTTATTATTATTTGCTCTTTGAACAAAGGGATATTTCTAAGTGATACTTCATATATGGTTAGATGACAGCAAAATTCATTCACAAACTCTCTAATTTCATAAATCCAACATAGCATAGGTTCCAAATCCTTAAGAAGGATTGGTATAAGATTCTATGATGTATTTCTCTGAACTGATTGGCTTCAAAGAAACTTTACGCTATGTTACTATATATAATTCCACTATATTGCTCTTTTCTGAAACGCTTGTTATTTTCTGAATTATTGTGTTTCTTCTTTGCAAGAAAAATTTTGAAAAGCTTGAAACCATTATTATTTCTAAGCCTTTTGACAAAACATCAATTAATTTTCAAGGAAACCATATTTTATGGATGTCTACAACATTGTATCAAGCAGAAGTTTTTTGCTGTTTTAGTTTACAATTTTGAAAATTGATGACATCAAATTCTCAAATGATAAAAAATATGTTGTACTTTCAAAATTTAAGATTTCTGGAAAGTTCAATGATAGAGTTATGGCAAAGTATCTTCAGATTCTTTTAAGCCCTTCAATTAAAGAAATTAGGCCATGGGATTTTCACCCTTATTTTACCCCATCTTAAAAATTTTGAACCTTTAACAGAAACTGAATCATCTTTTTAACTGAATCATCTTTTTTTATCTATCAGTGCTCTTCAAGAAGCTCAAGATATCTTTGGTTTGGAATTTGATTTGAATGAATTGGATCAATATGATGATGATTTGGATCAAGCATCAGAAGAGGAATATGAAGATCCAGATGAAGAAGAAAGAAAAGTAAAAAGAAGAAGTAAAAAGAAAAGAGGAAAGAAATCTATTTATGATGTTTATGAGCCGGCAGAACTAGAGAAGAGTCATCTTACTGATCGAGATAATGAAATCAGAGTTAGAGATATTCCTGAACGATTTCAGGTAAGCTTGATTCATAACAAAGTAATTGGTGTACCAAAAAGTTGAAACATTTGAAGAATGGCAGTACATAACATGATGGATTTGCATGAATCAAATTTTGGTTGACAGCAGAAAGTTTGAAATCTGTTATGATTTTTCTTGCATTTTATCAACAAAGTAAACTTGAATTGATTCGGTTTTTATGAAAATTCATTTGTTGCAAAATGACTGAAAACTGAGCCTAAATCAATTGATCAGCTTGTAAGGAATCACTGAGAACAAAATGGATGGGCATTTATACTCTCTCAGTAGTTATTGGAAATTAATTCGTAAACAGATTCTGAAGATTTTCATTCCCTTAGCAATCAATGTGGAGAACTCTGCAATCAATGTGCCAGTTAAGGGGACCTAATATTATGAAAAACTGTCTGTTTGTTTTGTTTGGTGTGAGGGGTTTCTTTATGAGTTGATCATGTGTTGAAGCCCCCTTTTCAGGCATTTTGCAAGTAACGAAATTTTGCAAAGTCGAAATCACCCGGTAGATTTCATTATTTTATTTTATCATTTAGATTATTGATTTTGTATCCCACCATTGTAATTTTTACTGTTATTATTCTTGTTTGTGTGTATCATGGATCAGCTCTGCACATTTGTTCAACTTTCCAGTTCAACTTTTTTCAGCTACGTTCTGTTCCTGTCAAACTGACAACAGAATTGGAACTTGATGATGAAGCAGAATGGATTTATAAACAAGCCTTTATGCAAACTCCAATTACACAGCAAAACATACAAGTATGAGCAGTATTATATTAGTTATATGAATCAAATCATGCACTATATTGACATAGGTATCTGGAAATTTTGATTGTTTGAAATTGTAATCAGCTACAAGTCATGAAAAGCTGCAGTGGATTAGCAGTAAACAATTTAATGAGCATCCTTTAGACAATCCTCAGTCTTCAAACCATGCCTGTTTGATAGGTTATGGCTCCCTGGATACCTATGCAATAATATTTTCAATTATGTGATATGATATTGGACATTTTCAAGTGTATTTATTATTTACCTGCCTGAAAAGTGGTAACTCCATTTTGAAATTATGAGGAATTCTCCCAACAAAAGGATGAGGCAAGCGACGACAATCATTGTGTTCAACTTCATAATTAGAGACATTCCATGTTAGCTATATTTTGACAAATCCAGTACAAATCCAGTGAGACAAATTCGAGGTTACATTTCCAGTTAAGATAAGAATTAATTAATTAATTAGACGTAAACATGTTTTATTTGTAATTCGAACGTTTCGAACCAACTAGGTTCATCTTCAGCGAATCTAACTGATAATGAGTGGCAATTTAAACCAAAAGACAAACAAACTAAAAGACAAGGTAAACAAGCGTGAGTTACATTTTCTACGCACAGGGGACCCGCTGCCTGAGCCTCCCAACAAAGACCTTCAAAACAAGCCCAAAATCACGCCCAAATTTCTTGCCTTACAACCACGATGTTGAATAATTTTTTAAAATTTGCTTTTTCTCAACATCAAAATTTTTTGTAATTTTTTAAAATCAGGAATCAAGAGATTATGACAGGCGACATGGAAATCAACAAATGAAACCTGTTTCTGCTATTCCAAAGATTCGTTCTGCTTTGAGTTTCATGAAGAAAGAACTGTTTGAGGTGAGATCATAGTTGAAATTTTCAAGTGTGATCGTTGTGCGATTCTTTGGTTGGTTGTCTTTACATAATTGCAAAAACAGTTGTTTTCACATCTAAAAGAGTCGATTGATTGTTAATGGGAGATATGTTTAGCATGGTTGCAAAACTTGTCTCAAAGCAAACTATTCAGAAACATTGCATTGGAGTGTTTACAGTGTGATAATTCTGCTGTCATAGAACTGGTGTAATTCGAAGAACATTAAGGATGCAAACTGCTGATATAGGCATTTACCTCACTATATTATCAAGCACCTGCAGCCGTTTTCCTGCCTACAGAAAATATTTTGATTTCAGTCAATGTTGCTGTTGGGCTTCACTCTTTGTTAATGGTTGAATTGTTTTTGTAGGTACCATTCATCGCAACATACAGAAAAGAATATATTGAACCAGAGCTGAAGGTGGATGATCTTTGGATTATCTTCGATTTTGATGCCAAGGTAACATACAGCACATCTATTTTCATTTATATGTTCATTCTTAATATAAAACAAGGTAGTCTTAATTCTTGGCAGTGCAGCTTGCTTTGAATAAGATCTCATTGACCCAGTATTCAAAATCAGCTTCCAACACTGTTCTTCAATGATGCTTAACATTGTCTGATTTGATTCAATGTGAAACAGATTTCTTTCCTGAGAAGAACGTTCAGTTAAAGACAACAAATTTTGGAAGGCGGCTCATAAAGTTTTTAAGTTATTATCCGTACAGGGTACAATTATAGATCATCTGAGTTTGATGATGCTCAATCTGCTTATTTGATGCTGTCTTAGCATTTGCACTAAAATTAGAAATATTTGAAACTGTTTCTCATTGGTATGTGCTGTGACTTGTGAATATGGAAAGGACTAGTGGTAAATTTACATGCAGACTAATTCATTTTTTGGTGTAATGATTCCATTTTTATGTTGACAGTGGACTCAATTGACAACTCGAAAGCAAAACATGAAGAAATTATTTGAACAAATGCAAGAATATCAGTTTGAGTTGATTCGTGAGAATGAAGATAAACATTTGGATGAAAATTGGAGAACACTCTCACCTGAAGATTTAGAATTGTAAGTTTCTATTTGTTATGAACCATTTTGTTGTTCCTTTTCATCATCTAATTTGTTATCGGCAGTTTGTCAACATGTCCAGCACAAGATTGGTCATTTTTATCCTTCATCAGTGAGAAGTCACGTGGTTTACAAACTTTGGTGACAAGGCCTCTCGTATATGTGCATGAAGACACAAGCACTGCTCGCTGGCACAAAGTGACCAGGCCTCATATATGTGCATGAGCACACAAACACTGCTCGCTGGCACAAAGTGACCAGGCCTCTCATATGTGCAATAACACACAAGCACAGCTCGCTGGCACAAAGTATCAGTATGCATTAGCTGTTGCCATCTCTACTGTACTGAGTGACTTCGTTGCGGTTTTTTAAACTATTTGCCTGCAAGGGCAGAATATTTTTGATACAGCCAATTGGTAACAGCTCTTTTATTTTTGATAGCTTATCATAGGTGCTAGTTGGAAGGACCTAATATTTTTTAGAAAGTTAATTCTTTGTTTTTGTTTCAGGTTGGAAAATGTGCAAACAATGGAAGAACTGATGGATGTTTATCTGCAGTTTCAACTTTATTACTCTGATGATATTTCAAAAATGCAAGATTGGTTTAAAGAAAAAGAGAAGAAGGCGAAGAAATCAAGGAAGAAAACAAAAACAAAAGGAAAGAAAAAAGAAAAGGAAAAGTCTGGGGAGGGAAGTGAAGAGGGGGAGAAATCAAAGGAGGGAGAGGGTGATGGGGGAAGTGAAGGGGAAGGTGAGGGGGAGAATGAAGGTAAAAAGAAAGATGGATTGGATGAAAGTGTTGAAAAAGATGAAAATGAATCAGAAGAAAAAGAAGAGAAGGATGATGAAGAAAAAGATGGCGAGGAATCAGGAAGTGAAAACGAAAATGATGATGAAGATGCTGATGATGATGACGTAGAAGATGAACCAAAGCAAACAAGGAAAAACCCAAGAAGAAGAGATTTTTACACAATTTGCCGAGATAATGGACTAATAGCATTAACGAAGAAGTTTGGTTTATTACCAGAACAATTTGCTGAAAATTTAAGAGATAATTATCAACGACATGAACCTGAACAAGTGCCTGAAGAACCGGAGGAACTTGCTGAGCAATATATTTGCAAGTACGATATTTATGAAATTTATCTTATGCTTAGAAATTGGTTCGTTATTCAGCTGATTTGAATTATTTTCTGCATGAATTGTTGATTTGAGTTGTGTTATTTTCCTAACTAGAAATTCTTAATTTAGGCCGTCAGTCATTTTATAAGAGAAGTTGCATTTCGGTTTTATGAAAGCACGTCAGTTTGAAAGCAGTTTGAAAGGCCTTTTACTATAACTTTTCTCCAGTTTCGTGTTGATATGTTTTGCAACAGATAAAAATTTCTTGCCATTGCACTGAAATTTCTAAGAAAAAATTCTTAGACTCCCACTCACGATATTTTCAAGAACTTGTGATGATCAGTTAGCAAGTAAGAGCTGTTTTTATCCCTAAGATGAAAATAGCCATAAATAGCTCATGTTATTACTAAAATCGAAAAAGAAGTTATTACAATTCATTTTAGAGTTAATCAATTGCCCTTCCTCTGTGTTATTTTCATTGACCATCATTTTCTCTTTTTAGTGGATTTTCTACATCGGAAGCAGTCTTAGAAGGCGCTTGCCACATGTTAGCAATGCAAGTTGCAAGGAATCCTTTGGTTCGTCAATGTGTCAGACAAGCATACTTTGATCGAGCTAAACTCAACATTGTTCCAACAAAGAAAGGCAAGAAGGTATGCTATGATGATATCTAAGATTTGCTAATCAACGCATGTGAATTATTCCCCATTGCTCTGAAGCTTGCGCCATTTTGTTCAAAGTCTAGATAGGTGTTCTGAGTGAGACAAGCATGCTTTGATCGATCGAAGTATTGTTTCAACAAAGAGGGAAAAGAAGGTAGGGTATTGCTATTAAGTTATTGCAGAAGACTAAATTTCTTTATTTCTGCCCCTTTGCAAGCACCGTCCTTGTTTATCACCTCCACTATGTAGCTGTCGAGCCGTTTTTATGTGGCGACGAAGAAGTTTCATCATAATTGCGTCATTAGATATGACACAGACAGTTTCAGTCAAGCTCCTTGAAAATCTTACTTTTCCCTGCTTTTTGTGGCTTTCTCTGAAAGTTTGCTTTCGGGATTTATGTTTTGCGTCATATTGAACCTTTGCCCTACGAAATAGTTTATCAACTAATTGATAAATCAATTTATCAGCCAGCCGATTAATGATGGACTTTCATTTTAGGAAATAGATGACTTCCATCAATACGCGGCTTTCAAATACATTAAACACAAACCAGTGAGAGATTTACAAGGAGAGCAATTTCTCAAGATGTGTCAAGCACAAAAAGAAGGACTGGTAGATATAAAAGTTGGTATGGATCTTGATGCAGAATTGGGGTAAGTCTGCTTTTTAGGAGTGTTTATACGTGATGATGGTAAGTATTCTTTACAAGAAGCAGTTGTTTTCCCGCAAACATTCCTCTTTCCCGTACTTAATTATATTAATTGATGTCTGTAGGGCGTGATGTCTGTAGAAAGTCAAGTCGACAAACTTCATAAATTTTCCCGCAAGTATATCAGAAATGTGAAGAATTTGGCTCAATATCTCATTTTTACTGTTTATTATACACCATCGTTCTCGCTACTTCGTGAGAGGCATGTATTTTCCTTGACCTAAAAAAGAAAGTTGGAAATTCTCTGTTTTTCGCTCAAAATTCTGCTTCCACTGTAACGGGAGATGAGTGTACTGAATTGGTATACACCGCTCCCGTTACTACATGAGAGGCACATTTTTCCGTGACCTAAAAAAGGCTGGAAACTTGATTTAGCCCTGCTTGATTGACTGTCTTTGTAATAGTTCTTAAGGTGGAGAATTCAGAAAGTGCAAGAAACTACGCTTACGATTATCAAAAACACGAAGGCAAATGCTCTACACCTTTGCACGATCATGCAACTGTAATCACAATTAAAATAAATCAAGCAATCAATCGATCGATCAATCAATCAGTCGATCAGTCTAATTCAGTGTTCTTCAATGATGCTTGAAATTGTCTGATATGAACCAAATATGAAATCAAATTTAATAACTGAGAAGAACACGATATTTCCTTGTTTCCCTCAGAGGTTTCCCTGCAGTTGTCTTGTGTATTTGAAACTTGCAATTGATGATCTAACTGACAAACGAATTGTTTTCAGGTACACGACATATCTTGAAGAGATCAAAATGCTGTTTTACAGAGTAAGTAACTATCAATAATTGCCTTTTTGTACTTGTCTCATGTTTTTTACTCCGTTGAGTCGTACTTTAAAAGTATTTTGATCAGAAAACTTTTTATATGCAAAGAAAGCAATCAATAGTATATACTTCAAGCGTGGCCGTTCATAAGAGAAAAAAGACAGATTTTCTTTTCTGTCAAGATTCCACAGGGAAGAAAAAGCTTTATTTTACAAAAATTTTTTTATTGTTTCACAGCCATCCTTAGTTTCTTGGTTAATCTGAACGAAAATAGATTTGAAAATCATAGGTCAAGGTGATTGCTGTCTAAATGCAATGTTAATTTCAGAGAGGTTCAGAAATATATACAAACCAATGGTTTTGTTAAAGTATGTTGAGAGTTATATGTTTGTCACATAGTTTGATTTGTATTTTTTTAGGATGAATACAGCCGCCTTGTTCAAGAATGGAACAAACAGCGAACGAAAGTTCTTGTAAAAGCATTGGAACAAATTTTGTATCCTACATTTGCAAAGGAATTAAAAGCAAAATTGTTGAAGGAAGCAACAGATTTTGTTGTGCAGGTATCTTCTATTATTTCTTTGTTTTATTTCACGTTTCTTGAATCCATTCTGTGTTGGGAGCTGAAAGTCGGTTTGAAAGTTTAATTTTTTTACATGCTTTATTTCCAGAAAAAATGTTGTAATGATTCTGTTGTTTGATGTCACTAAAACCATGTGTTAAAATGAAACTGTTCGTCTTTACATTGGTCTTCAAATTCTGTTTTTTATTGTCATATTTTATAACCTGTGTGAAGCAAGTGTAAATAAGTTAACTTATATAATTAAGATAGCCGTTCCGGTATTGTGGTCAGAAGTAAAACATTTTCTTTTTCATTCTAAAACTAAATGCTGAAAGTATCATCTGATGAGAAATTTGAGCACAAAGAAATCGAAAAGTTTCGTATGAGATATATCAAAGGAATCGAAAAGTTTCTTAAGAGATATATCGATGGCTACGTTTCATTGTGCTTCTTTAGTTTTAATTAATCAGTTTTTTGCTTTCAGATAAAAAGGCAAGTAATACACGCTTTTTATTGAATCCGAAGCTATTTATATGCGGAAGTGAAATTTTATTCATTATTTATAACGATTTCATATTTACCCATGTGTTAGTTTAAAGGGAATGTCCAGAGTTAATAGGGACTGAAGAATTCTCTCTTTTTATATTTATGCTTATTAAAGATGCTTGCTTCCATTCAAACAAAGAAACAATTAGTGTGCATACATTTGTGTTTTGTAGTCTTTTCAAAGCCTTCTCCATTTTTCTCCTTCGATTGCCTTTGAGCTTGAATCATTTTTTAGTTTGACAATTATTCTTTGTAGCAATGTGGGAGAAAATTGCGATCATTGATCTCTATTGCTCCATATCAAGCTGACAGTCATTTAAGAGAAGAGAATGAATACGGTGCACAATCAGAAACGGAGCATGGTTGTCGAGTTCTCTCTTGTGCTTTTGTACCAGATCAAAATGCAGCTGCATTCATGGCTATGTTAGATGGGGATGGTGAAGTTGTTGATTTCTTGAGATTAAAGCATTTGATGAAAAGAAAAAATTCAGCAAGGGTTGCAGATAAAGAAGCGAAGGTATGTTTCCATGTTTCTATCAAATTGAACCAAATTATTATTTTTTAATTTTGTTACCTTTTTCATTCGAAAATTTCCGTATTTCGTACTTTGTATCTTCATATCTCGTAATCTGGAAAATCAAAGGTAGATTTAATAATTTTTTAGCACGTTATAATTTTAGCTGGGGGGTTGGTGTTGAAGCGGGCCAGATTCATGGCCCCCTGAAAAGCAGTCCTCATGGGCTGACGGGGGCTACCATGCCAAAAAAGAAAAGATAGAAAAAGAAGTAGGTTATATATTTGTCTTAGTTTTAATGGTGACACTAGAATTAATTAATTACAATTTTTTGTGTTGTGCGACTGTGCTAAGAGAAAGTTCCTTCTGGGAGCTGATGCCTTAGGCAGCTGCAGTTTTTGATGTAATTAATATTTGTAGCGCGCAATAATTCTTGCCGTGGAAATGTAAATTGCCAAAAATGTAATTTCATTGCGTAATGGCTATTCCTTTGATTATTTGCAGCTCAAAGAATTAGAGGTTTTGAAGAAATTTATCTTGAAGCACCGTCCTCATGTTGTTGCTGTAACTGGACAATGCAGAGAAGCACAAAATGTCGTGGATGATATTCGATTTTGTATTGTTGATTTGGAACAAGAACAACAAATGTCTCCTATTTATGTGGAACTCATCGATGGCGAAGTTGCTAAGATTTATGAAGCATCACCCAGATCTGAAGTAAATAAATCATTTGTTTAGTTTTTCGTTATTTATATGTCGGTTTGTAGTTTGTTTCAATGGTTTGTGGGGAGACTCTTTAGCTTCTCATGAATGCTTAAAATGTTGAAACATGGAGTAGACCTTTCAGTTATTTTAAAAAAGAATATGAATCGAAAGATATCGTCTTACATTTTGATTATTTTTCGAATGTGCTCAATAGCAATAGAAGCTCTCATCTCCACGCCGACCCCCTTCCTATAAAACGTATGAAAACATTGCTCGACCCAAACGTAGCTAAACAGGACTTTCAGAACAATTAAACGGAACTCACAAAATCCACGTGCGAGCCTATGTTTATAAAGGCTTTATCTACCCCATTTCTCATATTTAAAACGCGAATTTGTAAAGTCATGTGATACACCATCTAGATAAATTTTCTCCTTGATTCAATTGTGCTTTCAGCATTGTTTCATTTTTTATTTGATCATGATTTTCTATCTTCAGACTGAATTCCGGGACTACCCACCCCTTCTTCGTCATGCTATTTCAACTGGAAGAAGACTGCAAGATCCCCTCATTGAGTTTGCTGGCCTCTGTGAAGGAGAAGGCGAACTGGAATGCCTCATTTTACATCCCCTTCAGGTATAACATTTTGTTGATGTTTCCTTCAGAACTGTTGCTAAGAGCTTCTTTAAAAGATGTAGGCAGATTCGAAGTTTAATCCAGTAGTAACCATTCTCTTATTGCTGTTCAGATATGATGTTCATATCAAATTGTTCTTTTGAAAGTTTTTCGTCAAATTCTATTTCATAAACAGACAATTATATTGAATTTATATTTCAGTAGCAAGTGCGTTATTGACCAGAATCGAACTTGAAATTCTTATTCCCATACATACAAGCTTCTTACCAGCAATTGGCTGATTTTTGGGTCTAAATGATTAGTGATTTAACCAAACAAAATTTACAAATCAAAGTTAGCCTTCGACTGATAGATTAATATTTTAGATTTGAGCATCAGCCACGTTTTTTTTCATTCCACAGTCCGCGAAATGTGTTAATTTTTTTGACTTACTTGGTAGATGAACCCAAGAATGATCAAGAGAAATTACTTTTATTACCACCTCCTTTACTACTTAAGGAAATGATCTTGCTGTTTGATATGATAATACATCAGTATGCTCTTTAAATCCTTGTAAATCAGGAATTGGTGCCAAAAGAACAACTTGCGAAAGCATTGGAAACGGAATTTATAAACAGAACGAATGATGTTGGAGTTGATGTAAATCGTGCAATTGACCACCCACATGTTGCTGTGCTTGTTCAATTTATTTGCGGCTTGGGTCCAAGAAAAGGAGGTGATCTTATTAAGGTATGTTCATTCTTATCAATATTTGTTTTTTGAGTATTTTTTTCATGTTTATTTTTATCCCATCTCAACGAAATTTGTATCGAAAATCTTTATCCTGTCATGCAAAATTTCTGATTGATAAGCACAAGTACAAATAGTCCTAACATTTGTGTATAATTAATTTACAGCACATGTCATAAAATCAGTATTGACCTTTAAGCATTTTTTACAAAAGAATTTGGATCGAACGATACTTTGACACATTTTTTATACAAGAGGCTCGATTGAGTGATGTTAGAGCTTTTATCACTTCTGTACACATTCGGAAATTCTACATAATTTATAAAATATTTTTTGATTCAAATTCGCTTTTAGAATAGCCAAAATGTCTGTTGTATATCCCTATTGACGTTGTTTTTTCTTAAAATATCTTCTCATCTTCACTTTAGAAACTTAAAACACAAACAACAAGGCTTGAAAACCGTTCTCAATTAGTCTTAACATATGGAATGGGTCCTCAAGTATTTCTAAATTGTGCTGGCTTTATCAAAATAGACACAGCCTCGGTTGGAGACAACATGGAAGTACTTGACAGCACAAGAATTCATCCAGAGACGTATGACTGGGCAAGAAAAATGGCCGTTGATGCCCTCGAATATGATGATGTATGTTCTGTTGAATGTTTATCTATAATTCCAATCGATCAGTTTTTCTTGCATTGAAACCTTTGCTAAGATGGAGGTGTACTTTTGCAGTAATTTGTTTTGGTTGTAAACCGTCAACAAATATTGATAAATACGATTGAAAGAATGGACTACGATTTGTAAAATGTGTCAAGAAATTTACACTATATCCAGCCGGTTATGAGTAATTCTTGTTTATCTTGGGAAAGAAAAGGCGCGTTTCTCAGATATCAATATTCACATCAACATCGACCTGAATCAACAAAGTCTTCACGAACACCACATTGATTTGACATTATAATAATTTGAGGCTTGGCCTAACCTGCATCGAATGTCAATGTACAGCTAGTTGAATGTAGAATGGTTTTCATCAACCTGTCTATCTTAACTTTTCTTCCAGAACGAACAGTATTTTTATATCAAAAGTTGACAGTTGCCATACTCTCTTCATTGCAAATTCTTAAGATTTTTTGTGCAGTTTTCATTGCTCTTTCGTCGAATGACATTGCCAAATGAGCAGAAAACTATCTCTGATTTTCTCGAAAAATGGTATTTTTTTAAATGATTTTTTTTAATTTTCGGAATGAACAACGAAATTTCTGCTGCTCGGAAAATTCCGCTGACTGGAAATAAGTGTGGAAAAAACTATAAATTATTTTGATTTCATGTTATAGGGAATGGAAGAAGCTCAACCTTCTGCTGCAGTCGAAGAAATTCTTGAACAGCCAGATCGATTAAAAGATCTTGATTTAGATGCATTTGCAGATGAACTTGCTCGCCAAGGTTACGGAAATAAACAAATAACTTTGTATGACATCAGAGATGAATTGATCAATCGATTTAAAGACCATAGGGTCCCATATAGACAATTACATCCAGAAGAGAAATTCAGATTATTAACAGGAGAAACTGCAGAATCAATGTATGTTGGCAAAATGGTAATTTGTGTCGTCACGGGGTTCGCATATAGGAAACCGTCAAGAGAAGCCTTGGATCAAGCGAATCCTGTCAGAAATGATGATACTAATTTATGGCAATGTCCTTTTTGTCTTAAAGATAATTTCCCTGATCTTAGTGAGGTATGTTTTTCAACTCATCTTTGTTTGTTGTTACAAGTCTTCGCTCAAAGGGAACAGACGTAGTTGAAACCTGACCAGGGGCTAAGCTAAAGGTAGCCTTTTGTATTTGGTGCTGTCTGTAGACAGTCAAGCAATTGGGACAACATGCGCTGGGTCCTTTCGTTCTATGGTTGAACTGGATCGCGATAACCACTTCCATTCCTTTTAAAACACTTTACAGTGCTTTTGTGATCTCATTCATCGAGTATTTAAAGCAACGAAGAATAACATACCGAAAACGTTTGTAATATGTGGCTTTTACCATAATATACTGCTTCTCCTTGCTAAAACTAAAGTTTGTAATTTTTCCTAAGGTATGTGATTTGTTGATCGGTTTTACAGTATGAAAGATGTAGATGACTATATTACTTGTTACCTTATGGTTTTTAGATACGAAAAGTCCTTGCGTTTGGACTTAGAGAAGTGTGACCTTGCAGCCAGAATAATCAAGCGGATGGGGTTTGAACCCTGCGAATGCAGCATCATCGTCATTCTGGGTCGTGAATTCGATAAGGACTTCTCTACCTATAGGATCCCAGCGCTTGGCTCTAAAAACTGCAAATGCACCTTCACCTCCTCCACTTAGTATGGCACCAGTTGGTTGTCGTATTCAATTTTCTGAGGCGAGATTTTCAAAATATCGTGGTTCATATTATATTGCCCACAAGGCATGACCTGCTAGAAATTGAGAAAGAACGGAAATTATCATCGGAAAAGCTAATGATATTCAATATTTTCTTATCCTTTGTTAATTAGATCTTCATCTCTTCTTTTTCTATAGGTTTGGACCCATTTTGATAACGGAAGTTGCGCAGGAGAGGCTGCTGGTGTCAGGGTGCGACTTGATAATGGGATTACAGGATTCATTGCAAATAAGAATATCAGTGATAAAGGAGTTAAAAGACCCGAAGATCGAGTCCAGGTCTGGTTTGAAGCCATTTGCTGGGCCTAAATATATACTGATTTTTCAAATAGATCATCCTGCAATCCTTCCTCGCTTTTTTAGAATGATGTGTGATCAAAAATTTTCCAAAATTAAAAATCTTTCGTTGGCACTGCTTCTTGTAGCAGATGAAACAGCTCTTAGTGATTGAAGCAGAGTTTAGAAGTTTACTCATAGTTCCTTGCTATCATTGTAACTTAATAACTCAAAATCTTAAAATGAATGAAACTTGAGAGAAAGTGGCGTTTTAGAACTTGCAGGGATTTTCATACATTGATGAAGTTGGTAGTAACTCAAAAGCCAGTTCTAGGTTGTATATGATTAGTGAGCTAGAGTTGAAAATGCATTGATAAGTTTTCTAAATCAAATGTCCAGATATTTCTTTTGAACTAAATGCAAATAGTACCAATGAATTTGTAAATCATATGTATGAAGGGAACACTTTTGCGTCGACTGATGAGGACCAGATGGTCGAAACGTGTTTTTTATAACTGTTTAGTTGGCTTTTAAGTGTGTCGAAGGAGTATGAGATATTTTATATGCAAAGAGAACATTGATCTTTTATATGAAAACTATATCTGCCATCTAATTTGGCATTTACACTGACACAGTTAAACCAGCATTGTCTAAGGCATGTTAGATTTTAACGAATCAAATCCATTCGGTTTGTCGGATTAGCCAGTCAGAAGGCCCTATTCGATTATCTGCTTTGTTTAAGGTGGTTTAACTTGCAAGGGTGAATGGTAGTATTAATTCATGCATTTACATATCAATTGAGCGATATCTAATTTCAGAAAAAATTCATTTTCAGCATGGAATGACGTTGCATGCTCGAGTATTGAAACTGAATATGGAAAAAATTCAAGTTGATCTCAGTTGTAAATCATCGGATCTTGCTGATAAAGAAGGAAAATTCAGGTGATTTTTATCAAATTTTTGTTTTCCAAATATAACTTCCTTGTTTACCTCTTTCGTCAGCTTTGTTTTTAGTTCTGAAGATGTATCTTGAAAAGATTTTCTTATTTTTCCCATATTCTTGTCAGCAGAACCTTAACCTGGGTCTACCAAAAAGTGCAGGCACATGAACCATGATTGATAATTGGGTGATTTTCATATCTTGAAAACCTTGTTTCAAAGGCCTTTTGTCAAAAGATTTTATGTCTTTTCCTTGATTATAGTATATTTTTGTGATTACAATTTGATGTCCTCATTAGTTGAGTATATAAGTTGGTTTTTTAACTTGCACAACAGCATGCTTCGATACACGTTTACGCTAAAGATGGCGGCGAGGAACTTTTTACCAAGATGCATTGTGTTCTATAATCGAATCTCTATAGATTCCTTAAAGATTAATAATTCGAACGCAATGCATCTTGATAAAAAGTTCCTCGCCGCCATCTTTAGCGTAATCGTCTACGAATATGGGTAATCGTCTATTATGGATGTGCTTTTTCATGGCATCATAAACTCAAAAGAACACAAATCTAAATATAGCTGTCACGAGCTGCAGCAGCACGAAAAACTATGTGCTATCTTGTTCTGAAAGGGTCGTCTCTTGCGATTATTTCAGCTATGCACAAATACAGAAGAGGCTGTCTGCGAATTGATGGACCTTTGCCCATTTAACTTGAACATTTTTAAGAGTGGAAATCAGCGTGATAGTTTTTTTTTGTGGACGATGCTACCCTTTCGCTTCGATCAAATCTATTCTGAAGGTTGGTTCGTTGAATGGAAAGCTCATTAGTTTCTTTGAATTTTCGATTCCTCTTAGAAATTTTTAATGGTTTTAATGGTTTTAATGGTTTTAATGGTTCCTTGCAATGTCACATGGATTTGTCACATGGATTTGTCACATGGATTTGTCGTAATTTACTTGGATTTGGAATGAAATAATAAAAATGAACATGATTATCGTCGCAATTCTTGCTCTTCGTTTTCTAATCAAGCTCCTTTTCCCTGCCAATACTCCGATTTCTACGATTCCTCTTAGAAATTGAATAAGTTTATTTATGTTTGGCATTGATTATATACTGTTAAACCAAGAACAGTACACAACATTGAACTTTTTTCTTTCATAGTCCTCCAAAAGATCTATATTATGATCAAGATGCTGCTGACAAAGCAAAAAAGCTCGAAGAAGATGCGAAAAAAGCTCAGATGAAGAAAACAGGTATTTAACGATCGCAATCTTATTTTGACCTCGCTTTGGGTCTCCTATCTTGAATTTTACATTGTAAGAAGGTGTCCATAATGTAGTTGGACGTATCATCGAAATGAAAGTTAATGACTATGCCATGTCTTGCCATCGTACTCAACAATATTTATGTACAACCCGTTGCTATACCGGTTGCCATGCCCTACCTTGTTTTAATATTTTTCAGTTTATGAAAGAAAACAATTTCCATTCCTCATTTCTATTTTTAATATTACGTGTTTTCTCCCAGCGAATGTTACAAAACTCCTTTTGACTTTTTTAGTTAACCATTGTATTTGAAAGAAAGTGGACCATTGCCCACATGTCCATATCTTAATTTGGTGTAGGCTTAATTAGATCATTTGTTAATGGAATTGGTTTATATCCATCAATGTCTAGATTCCAATGTGTCTTAAACGATTTATTCTCTTCTTTAATGGTCATGTGATTCAAAGTGATGTGTTTACCATCAGTCTTTTAAGTTGGGTCAGTAGATTTTTGAACTTATGTCGCGACACAAATTTACGAATGTCATTCTGATGTAATTTTTGTATGTTGTGATTTTAAGATTAACGAGAAAATTGTCAATAAATGAAGTTATCTCAAAAACAAAGATTTTACTTAGGTTTCTCAACTGAAGTCTAGACAAACTTCCAAGGCGGTCACTTTTAAGGTTATTTTTCATGTTGTGTTGTGTTGTGTTGTGTTGTGTTGTGCTGTGTTGTGCTGTATGTATAAAATGAGACACTTGGGAACAATTTAAGAAACAGGATAAGTTGAGAGAAGGCTAGATGAAATGAAATATGATTCAGCTCTTAATGCTTCAGGGACAAATGTAGGACCAAAATATTTGTTTGCTACACTCTGCAGAATATGGCTACTCGACAGTCACACATTTGCCATTTGTTATATACGAAGTATAAACTTTTGGACGTGAAACTGAATCACACAAATTCCTATTTCCAAAATAATAGCAGCTGTCTCTTGTCCATTGTAGTAATTTGAAATTTGATCACATTTTATTTTTGCAGATGCTTGTCTTTTGATTTGTATATTCATATTTTCTGAGGCACCAACTTTATTTCCACCAGGCAGTAATTCTTGCTTTTAACCAAGAAAGCAGAAGTATTTTCCAAAGATATCATTAATATTATTTCTATGAGGCTATTTGCTAGAGTTTGACTCATTTGAGAATATGGCGCAATCTTTATCTAAGATTGCAAACCTAAGCTTGCATTTGACCAACTTTTTGACGTAATTGCTGGCCAATTCTTTTGTGCCAGCACACCACTAGAATCTTTCATTTCTTACTATTGCACTGCATGGTGGAATAAGTTGAGTTATTTTCTAAATATTTTCAAATCGTGAAACAAAATCCGACAAGTTCTTTGATGGCTAGTAGCCTTTGCAGTTCGTTTATGCATTCTGACGTCACAATGATGCGTTGTCAGTTAATTTACAATCCATAGTTGATTAAGGTTAATCCTTTTGAATCCTTTTCAATCCTTTTGAATCTTGTAACATCTGTCCAATCTAACCACGAAGAACAGATGAATGATGGTTGAAGCGCCCTTTGGATTAATCAGGCTCACGATCCAATGATTGATATTATATTCTGGAAGTAAACAGCAATTCCAGCCTTATCAATACATCACATTTAAGTTCAGACTTGTCTGGTTGTCTGGAAATATTTGATGTTTGAGACTGTCAGACATGTACGTGGTTTGGGAGGAGTTTTAAATGGTGGCTTCCTATTTGACTCGTGCGAAATTGTAACATCGTAGGGGATTTCGGAAATGTGTTGCCCATGTTGTTGTTTTAAAGGACAAGCACGGGGTTAGTATGATTAATAATAAAATACATTGTGTCTCATACTTTTTTCCTTATTTGTCGCCTTTTTGTGAAATTACATATTCAGATAGGCGATTTGAGCGAAGTGACGCCATATCGTGCTAATGAAAAAGAGGCTGTCCTATTGTTTTCACCTCTTGATCGTATGCTCGCCTCTTTATCGTGTGCTCATGCAAGAAAATGGCGACACAGCGAGTGCATTTGGCCTAAATCATCAGAATGTTAAAGAGATTGGCAACTGTTGGAAAGCTCAAAATTTGAAACAAAGTTGAGAAGTCACGGCAGTTAGTAAGATTGTTTCGTAGCATCAATCATGCCACCCTGGACTTGTTCATTAAGTTACTATCCAAAATGATGGTTAACTTTACTGTAATCTTTCTCAAAAATCTTGTCACAGGAAGTTTTGCGCAAAATTTGACAGTGCAGTTTAGGAAAAATGGTCTATCATTGCTAAATCAGAGTCACGTGATTTGTAAGCAGTTTGTCATTCATTTATCTGTGAATTTGACGCATGAAGTAGTTTGTCATAATCGTTCTTTCTATGTCTGCCAATAGGTTTTGTTTCACCAGTCGATAATTTGAGAGGGCAGCGGTCAATTTAAGTGCATGGGTGGTAGGGTATTAATTTAACCAAGTTCTTGATGTGGCCGGATACAAAATTGAAATATGTTCACAGTAAAATGCTTACAGGCCTTGTTATTTTTACGGTTCAAAATTATTGTTGGAGTTTGTTGAAAACAGCTTGGATTCATCTCGTTATTAGACCACAGAGCTACAAAGGTTAAAATGTGTTCATTTGTGAAATGCTTGCAGGACATTTTGTTCACTCAAAGGCCTCAGGACATGGACTGAATTTGCAAAAATAGCGCAAATTCGTTTCTTTATCAGACTACAGGCCTACGAGAGGAGAAATGATGTATTGACTTTATTCACAGTCAGTTTCAATTCATGTTGAATGATGCGAGTCATAGCACAGTCAGGAATCCACACCATTCCTATTTGATGCAAATTCCTTTTGCAAAACTATTTCATGCGTTGCTGAGGGCAATGCACGCTTATGGGATTTAGCTTTCACATCATCTCGAGGCGAATGAGGCATTTCAAAAGAGCTAACGTCATTGTGAATAGGGTGTATTGCCAAGGAAGATTAAACAACAGGCACGAAGTTAGCTTTTGAGGGTTATTCTCCTTAAATCAAAATGCTTTAAAGGTATTCAGGTACCCAATGTATTCAGCTGTCCAGAGGACGCTCTTAGGCACATGCCGGAGTGTCACACGCCGTAGTGTCACACTCCTATATCAGCTGTATTGCTGCCTATAACCCCAGCCGGCATTAACGAACTAATTGATTATCTAATATGTCTCTTTTCTTCAACAGCTTACATAAAAAGAGTGATTTCACATCCTTCTTTCAAAAATGTTACATTTAAAGATGCTGAACTATATCTTCAAAGTTTTCCACAAGGTGAATGCATATTCAGGCCAAGTAGCAAGGTATGTGTCATTCATCTTTTTCATGTTATTTCACGATGTTTCAAAAGCCTTTTGGCATCACACTTTCGTTACATCTTACCCCAATTTTTCAACTTTTGTATCATGTTTCTATTTTCATATAACTGATTTCAATTGACGATTGACGATTACGCTAAGAATGGCGGCAAGGAGCTTCTTACTATGATGTATTGTGTTCTAATTTCGTTCTAATAATTCATAAAAACTCTGTTATTGTTTGTAAGTTATCCCAACTCTAAGATTTAGTACTCGCCTTTCTCGTTTTGGGTTGTTAATTTCTCCTCAGGTCTATTCCCATGACTGAATTTCTTTCCATCATCTACATTTGCCGTTTCAAACGTATTAATTTCACCTTAAATTTGAGATGTCAGATTTTAAGCCAAAAGAATAAAAGACAATGCCGCTTTTTAAACATCTTCAACAAAATGCTACCTAACATGTCACATCAGGTCAATTTGGAATTAGCATATATTTTCGAGATTTCTTTTCAAATTTTGTAATATTTGATGTGAAAATGATACCCCTCTGATCTCATTTTCATCGTCCTAAATACTGTTAATCATGTTGGCACCTCAGACTTGACAAAAACCAAGTTAGTGAAGTTAAGTAGTATGAGATTTCTGTTTGGAGTCCTCTCTTAAGATCCCTGATAAGATCTATGATAGTATTTCGCAAACTGTGTGGGTGTCGAGGGTTGATTAGACAACCAGAATGTGTAGGTAGTTAGACTAGTCATGACCTTCATACAACCAAATAACTCATAGACGAGTAAATAGGAGACTTTATTTGGATCATGACAAGGATTCAGGCTTCGAGGGAATTATCCTTTTGTTGTGGAATCACCATCATGTGATCGATCATTATAGGTCACGTGCGAACAAATATTAAGTCACATGTGATCAAAGAGAAGTCGAACGAGAATAGAATGAAGACCTTATACCTTCCACTCTAAATTTTTTACTGGGTGAGTGAAAAAGCAATTCCGATTTCGATCCCAATTAGTCGTGATTTTTAGGCCTGTTTTGAAGATTTTTTCAAGGGGCTTTCTTCAAACATTCTTCATAATATCAATGATTTCAAGATATATTTGAACATGCTCCCTATTGATCAAGACACTTTCCAATATCGTTGCCTTAACATCCAGAGTCAGTGGTTCGGGCATTATTTTTATTGACTCACCTGGAAGGATCATTCCCACAATGCCTTGCCAGCCAGAAATATTACGGACAGTCTGTTCACTTAGCTTTATGACCAAACCAGAATTTTGGTTTTGTAACCATAGCGTTAGTGAGTTCTGCGTGTTTCTTTTCAGAGAAGTCCCAGTGGACTTTAACCGTGCAGCGCTATTTTGAATGGCTTTCAAAGGCCGTGTGTATAAAGAACTTTTCAAAATTTCTATCGCCTGTTTTTGAATTTAAAAGGAAGACGTAATAGCACCCTTTTGCCCCCTTAATAGTATTTTAGCTAGTTATGGGGCTTTGCAGATATTGCACAGAGAAGGGTTGATAGATTGAAGGAATAGACTGTAGTAATGTTGAGCTTCATACAAATCGCTAATTTGATCGATGAGGCCTTAAACCGTGCTTACCTCGTGAAAACAGGCAAATCATAGGCTGTCTATTAGCAACTTAAAATTAGTGATCGGTAAAGAAAATTATTGTTTTTAACAAAATAATTGAATCATTTTGGAAAGTTTAGAGATTCATGATTGACTTTCATTCGCTTCTTGATTCGTCCAACTGATATTTCTTGTCTGGAAAGATTGATGTTTTTTACAAGTTAGATAACATAGATTTGTTTTTTTTTCTAAATAAAATTCCTGTGAACAATATTCAATGAATTACAGTGATAAATTAAATGGTTTGGTTTTAGATTTACTGTTGGAACGCATTTTGACATGATCTGGTTTGGACGTCCCTTTTTATGTCCCATATTTTGCAGAATGACATTTGTGACATTTATTTTTAAGAGATGACGTTAAGTCTTATCTGACATTGATTGATTAGTTCTCTTTTTAACTCGCTTGCTTCTGTCCAGGATTTATTCCTGGTTCGCTTGTTTATGTCTCAAACTCCAGCATCTAGGAATCCAAATACGAAAGGATCCAAAGTAGATTTCACGCTACCACTTAGGCATGATCGCTGTTATTTGAAGGTTATCTGTGATATGATATGAAGACAAAGCCATCTATTTTTTGTCAAGATTATTCTTAGCTAGGACGGTCTAAGAGTAGATTGTGTTGGCGAATTTCTTCGTTCCCCAATCTAGAATGGTTCATTTTCAATTCGCTTTCAAATTCAATATAATTGCATCAAGATTATTTGTCAAGAACCCATGTTTTTGGAACCATTGATTTATTTGAAAATCTTCAGCGCCATGTCGAATTTTAGCATTATACCTAGATAGTTTTTTAAACGTTGGTGTTTGGAACGATTCATGTTCTATCGTTAACAGTAAGGAGAAAACATTTTGCAGTGATCTTTCATCGGAGCTCAGAGGTCCTTAAAAACATGTAATATTTGCTCTTTGGAGGGCTTGTTCGTAGAAAGCAAAGAACAATGTATGCTTGCATGTGAAAGCTTTGAATAGATATGAACTCTCCTCTCTTGAAAATGATCGCTCAGTTCTAATGGAGGGGGGGGGGGAGGTAACTGTCAAATACCTTATTATATATTTTTTTTGTTCCAATGGGGAGTAACTGCCCGTTTTCTATTTGGTTAGTTCAGTTAAAGTCTAAGTGTCATATGCCTTGTTCTATTCTGCTTCTTCCAATGGGGAGTAAATTCGATTGATTATATTAGGGCAGGGCTTGTTACAAGTAAACTATTTGCGATATCAAATAGGAACTGTCAAAAATATCCTGTGTAGTCATGGGAATACGTGAAATTTTAGAAGAAGAGAGTAAATGTGATATATTTTAATCCACATTGAATTCTTTTCCAAGCACGTTTGGCTCCAAATGTTTTATTTTGGATTAGACAGACTATGCTCAATGGAAGAAGAATGTCACGTGATACTGTTGGATTTTAGGTTGTTTTTGTGTTTTCTCCCTACCGTGGGAAAGGTCATGTTACCATGTTACAATTTTATGAAAATGGATGATTCTTTCATAAAGTAAAAGAAATGGCTAAAAACGAACTACTAAAATTTGCGAACGTGAGGACTTGCTTCATTTTGATCAATCGTGTATCTGTGATTGCGTAGATCAATTCTTTGCTGTGATCGTTGAAAACAATTCTGATCGTTGAAAACGGTAATAGAGAATTACCTTTACTAACATCGAACATGGATCCAGCAATCAATAACCCCTAGTCCCTACCCCTAATCTTGCTAATCACCAAATCTGTTGGTAAGCAGACGCTTATAATATGTAGAGTGCGGTTTGGCAAGTTTTTTTACAACCATAGTGCTATATTTTCGAAGGTGTTTTCAAAATTTTCATGAAATGTAAAGAAGTAACTTGGATGTCCGTTCTCGTTTTGCATCTTATAACAATCTTCACTGTCCCAAGAAAGTATTTTTGTCTACAAAGTTTACATTGTATAACCATGAATGCGAACGATTGTTATATGTGTCAGTTTCTCCTTCACAGGGGAGTGATCATCTGACACTGACTTGGAAGGTTCACACGGGTATCTTTCAACATATTGACATCAGAGAAGAAGGCAAAGAAAATGTTTTCAGTTTGGGCAAATCTTTATGGATTGAAAATGAGGTGAGTGAAGCCCTTCATGATTTTTGTGGAATAAAGCTTAAACTTCCGTCGATTTCTATCCTAATTTTAAAGTCTGTTAAAGTTGTTTGTTTGTTTGTTTGTTTGTTTCTACCACAGAATTCATTTGCATGGTGTGTTTTATCGAGGTTATTTATGTGATGTTGAGAAACTCGAAGCTTCATTCCCACGCACCCCTTTTGATGCAACATATCTTTAGCTATTCCAAGAAAGAATCTGAATAGAACGATGCTTTTATACTTTTCTTAGAATTTTTGAATGTGCACAGGAACTGTGTCGCCACTCAGTCGAACATTCCACACAAGAATGTATAAAGATATCTCTCGATCCAGGCTCTTTTAGCAGAATAGGTAAAATTTATTGATGGATGCTATATGGTGCTAGCAAAGATAATCATAATTTCCATACAACACCAGGAGATGACTATCGCACAATCATTGATAAGATTTTTAAAGATAAAACAAAGGATAGGGAGGAAACTAGAAGTTCACTTACAACAAACCTAAAACATGCGCATATTCATGTGGAAAACATCGCCAAAACCATCATTTAACGTAAGGAGGTTCGATCAATTTTCAGGACTCTGATACCTATAGCTAATGAAGATACTGACATTGAGGATGATCAGAATATAGCAGGGATTAGGAGAGGCCCCTTAAAGAACTAATAAAACTTTTTATAAATAGCCAATATATTCATACCAGCAAGGCATTTTTTGCGCACTACAGAGCTTCTTGATATGAAGTATTTTCTTGTTTGTGCGTGCGGCTATAATAACCAATCAATAGATAAAATACCGTTAAATATAGTGTATAGCCTAGAGCTTGAAATGCTAAACTTTTCGTGCTTGACCCTTCAGTAGCAAAGAGAAAATATAAATTAAAACGAAAGAAGCAGAGAAAGAACGATTGATACAACTTCTTTTACTTGGTTTTCAGATGCGTGCTACCAAAGGATTTATAGCTAGCGCTAAGTTCATCGAAGGTTATAAATTGGACCAGTTTTAATGTCAGTATGATAGACCGAAGGTTTTAAGTTGTCTCGCACTTGTCTGTTAGTGAATAAATAATCATATTTAAATCTCAATCGAAGTCCATTGGATCTGCTATGTCTAGTTTTTTAATATAGCAGACGCTCGTAAAAATATCTGCCTGAGAAAATTTTCAGTGGGATTTTAATTCCTCATTATATGATGAGCTCGTATGTTGACATGTGCAGAAGGCCATTCGCTGACGTGTACAATACTTCGCATTTGATTGCCATATGATGCTGAAAATGGATAAACTGCTTTGTTGCGTAAATAATGAAAAATGGGCAGTTGCTTCAAGAGTTATCGGATATTACAAAAAAGGGGATTTCACATCCGTTCTAGCGAGTACGCTTACGCTTCGAATGATACTAGGAGAACTATTTAGCTACCATTGAACACTTTGACTTTTGGATTTCTCACTTTAATTATTTATCAAACTTTTAAAACAAAATTTTAAATAACTACAGCGGTAGTTTGTTGCGTTTTTCACCTCTAAGAAGATATCCTTGTAAAAAATGATCTTGTAGTAACATTCTTGCAGTAACATTCACGAGTTCATCGTAGAGGCGCTTTGTTGATTGTTCTACCTAAAAATGAACCCATGCCTTGTTTCGTAAAGGTGCTGTTGTAAAAGGCATGCTCCAGGAACGAACCTCTCCGTGAAATCGGAAATTGTCCCGAGGATATCAAGTCTTTTATTCCCACTTCTTCCATTAAAGCAAGAATACCAAATATTCGCTCAATTTGCACTGATATCAGATCCTAGTCTCCAAATATCTTGCTAATTCTCACAGCTCCTCCTTCTTCCTGCGTATTCCATGGCTCTGTAATAGCCGCCTTCCCTCTTTTTTAACAAGCTACAATGTGTTATTATTTTTCAAGGGGTCCTTTTCTTTCAAGAACGAATTCAATCTTTTTCACTTCAGTAACTTCATTCTTTTGTTGGTTTATCCTGACCCTTCGCTCTTGAGTCCAACATTTCTCTTTTGCAAGATATACGTCACGCTCTTCATCATATTTTTGTATCTTTTATATCAGTTCAACATAGTAACAAATTTACAGGCGAGTAAGATCTAAGTGTGTTCTTGACGGAATGTATAAACTTATGGTAAAGTGAAGATGCAGAACTTATTTCAGAGATGGGAGGGCCTAAAAGTTCGTTAATGAGCCTTGTTGGTTGTTTATGAATTTATTTGGTACAAGAAGGTCGTAGTTCCAAGGAAGAAATTCTGGCAACGTTATTATATGTAATTATAAGTCACATTGAACACAAATTCCAACACACTACATCTGTCAAGAACAGTGATTGATTTGATTTTATTTTCCACTTCTGTTTTTGTTTAGTTATCATCTTGCTAATCTCGGCCACTGCGCAGCACAGGTTCCAGATCTCGAAAAATGTCGCTGTGAAATTCTTGACCTATTTCTTGGAATTGAATAACTTGAAAGGGACTTTCGCTAAGTCCAACGGTAGAATTACAGCAAAATAGCTAGTTTAATTCAACTCAGTTCAGTTCAAATCAATTAATTTCAATTCGGAGAAATATGTTGTAGGATTTTACGCCGACACTTTTCAAAATTTGCAACCTATGCTCCACCACGCCTTCGTCGGAGCAACGCTAGAGGCCCTCCTTCCATGTGACAAGTTGTACGTGAGTTATCAGAAGGTTCCTTTTGATTACTTGTATCTTTCTTTCTTCAGGAATATGAAGACCTCGATGAAATAATTGCACGTTATATTCAACCAATGGCAGCACAAGCACGTGAGATAATTAATCATCGCTATTACAAAGAAAGTGAAGGTGGAATTAAACAAAAATTAGAGGAAATTTTATTGACGGAAAAGAGAAAGAATCCCTCAAGGATCCCGTATTTCTTCTCTGCTTCTCAAACTTATTGTGGAAAATTCATGTTGGGATATATGCCAAGGAATAAACCACGCATTGAATACATCACAGTTTGCCCGGAAGGATTCAGATACAGGGGGCGTGTTCATGGAAATATCAATAGTTTGCTCAGATGGTTTAAGGAACATTTTAGAGATCCTATTCCAGGTAATTTTGAATATTTTCTTTAATTTGTATGATATCTGATATGTTTATTATGTGGTCTTGAAGTTGCTTCATTTGAACATCTTTGCTCGGATATCAATAATCATTGCTGCGAAGCAGCATGATAATCTTGTTCTGTAGCTTCGCGATTGATGCTATTTGTTTGTCATTTGTTGATCTGTTTGACTGTTTTCAACAGTTTTTGACCGTCATTTTTGTCAGCGGCTTTATTGTTTAAATAGTCATAGTATAATAAGGACAATACATTTGAACAAATAACAGGAAATCTTTTGAAATATCAATGACTGCAAGAACAAAGCCTTCTTAATCCTCCTCCTGTTTTGTGGAATGTAATGTGAATATTGAGTTTCTGTGTATGAATTATGGACCACGTTATCTGGGACGATGGAAGCAGGGATCGCGGAACTGTGGAACAAATAAAGAAAAATAAAGAAACTTCGCGGAGGGGAAGCCAATCTCAAAATTCCCTAACTATTGTCTTTTGCTAGTTGGCAAGGCTTAAAGATCTGTTCATGAAAAGGGGGCTGGGTAAGAGTGAAAAATCTCTTGAAATTGGCACATGCTCCAACAAAATAGACAATAATTGGGTTGGAATTTTGTTGTTCCGTGTATAGATGATCGTATTTACCCTCTGATTGTTGCCTTTAAGCTTTAGAATTGAAACCCTGATCTGTAAGGCTTATTTAGAAATTCGTTTGTTTGTATGTTTATATGATTAGTTTGCTTCTGAATATGTTTATCTTGTGGTTTTAAAGAATTTTTTCTTTGAACAATATTTTGTACTTTTTGCCCACAAAAACGAACCATTTGGTGAGGGATTTGAATTTGGACTTTTGCCATGTATCTGTGGTTGGTAATAGAAAATCAAATTTTTCCAAAAATAAGATAATGTGTCTGAAGTACTGTTTGATTAATTTGCATCAATTTGCCACTCGCACATCAAAGATACTTACGAATTTGTGAGAATTCATTTGTTTTCATTTTCAATTGTTCAGTATTCTACCAAGTAATATAGTCATCCTCCGTTTTGCTGAAAGGAAATCAAGATAGTTAAAGTGATTCAGATCAATTGATAAACTTAGCTTGTTGTATTTGATACTGTTAGAACATGCCATTTCATTCAAGATAAATTGATTTGTAGGCATTTGCTTTAGCGTATTTAAAGTGGCAAGTCAACGTAACTTATCTTATTACCTTCAACCATCTTTATTTAAACGTGAACATTTTGCACGACTTCCTTTTTTAGATACAAATGCCAGGTAACTTACGTGAATTGCTTCTGAAACAGAATTCTCATCACAAATATTTACGATATGTTTATTTTCAACTTGATTTTTTTGTCCGGTTTTCCTGAAATATCATAATAGAAGATTTCATTTATAACGAATTAATTGGAAATTAAACTGTTACCTCTTAAAAACTGATATACCCAGAATTCATACATGTTTCCAACTGTCCGTTAGCTGATCTTTGATCTTTTTTGTGCAAATTTGGACTGAAACTTGGAAGATTGTAACACTCACATTTTAGACGGTAAAGAATTTTTATGAAATCAACTATATTAGAGGATTTCAGGCTGTTTATAAATAGCTTTATAAAACTAATCTTCTTATTTCTCTTTGTTTCACAATATTAATTTTTATCATATTTTTCTGGTAGTTGTCTAGCTTAACTTTGGTTGAGACATTCTCGAAAGAATTGATCATTTTGTTGAAATTTTTGTTGACATTTTTGTTGACATTTTTGTTGACATTTTTGTTGGATATTTTTTAATTCTTATAGAACCACTTATGAAAATCAATCTTTTCTAAATCTTATGAGTGGGCGAAGTTAAATTTGTAATGTAAAAGAAGTTGATTTATTGGTATGGATAAAATCTAAAGTTCAACGCCCCCGGGTTTCATTTTGTTCGGCTGATTACAACTAGAGAAATTAACCACCCAACAAGAAACAAATGTATCTGTGGCCACACTTAAAGACTACATGTGAAAGTCTTAAAGCTGCATGTTTGTGTAAATTATAAAACCGAACTAACCAGCATTCATTATCTATGTCCTGTCGAAGCCACTGTGAAATCTTCATGGTTTTTTTGCAAGCCAAAACGCGTTATCGTGTGCTATAGTGAAATTTATAGATATGCTTACGCAACACAGTTAATGCTTTAACTTATTCAGGGTTTTAATGTCTTGTAATGAATGTTATTTTATTCTTGAAGTAAGCGAAGCGAATTAGATTGATAAGGTTTTTACCTTTCTAAGCCATAACCAAAAAACTAACAACCAAAGCAATGTATTTAATGGGATAAATTTTCTTTTTGAATGTTTCTGTGTGACTGAAATGAAATTGTATTGTGTTTTTGTAGTATTCAGGTGCATGTTGGACTTCAGAAAGAAATTGAAATTAGGTTGTGATCTTTTCTCTTTTAATCAGTAGCATGTAATCATTAGAACAGTGAATTACTAAACAATTTATTTCCATTTCCTTTGCAGGATTAACTCCAAAGCTTACTCGCACCCCTGGAGGAGCTTCAACAAATGCAACCCCTTACACCCCTGGAGGTACCCCACATTCGATCATAACAGATATTGACATGAGTCGATTAACTCCACTGTCAGTGTCGACATTTTCACGAGGGGGCACCCCTTCCAAAGGTGGGTCCTCACAACTTGCAACAGTACAACAACAACAACAGATGCGACCTTCCCCGAACCAACAGCAGTATGGAAACCAACAATGGAATTCTTATGGACAACAATATCAAGATCAGTATTCTGGATATGGGGGATTCTCATCAAGGGAAAGCACTCCTCAACGACAACAACAACAACAGTCGCAACAACAGTCACAACAGTATGTCAGGTGAACCTCGGAATGAAGATTAGTTAGAGTTGTGAACGAGGCCGTGGAATACAGAGGACGATGACATTGCCATATGCTCTTGAGGTTTCTATGAAAATATTGTATGGATATATACATATTCTGTTTCAGATGTGTTGACATGCAAACCTTCTTCATGAAATTTGACAAAAAATCAAGCTATTTGAAACGCAGAAAAAGCACTGATATATAAAACATGATTTCAGCTATTTCATGGCTCGAAGCATACGAAGATTTGATAAATTTTGAATGATAGAGATTTCTCTTCATTTCTGCATAGACTTTCACTTTGTGTGTTAGATTTACGTAACAGTATTTTATTTAATTGGCTAGCATCTTCCAACTGAACAGTTTGTATCTGACAGAAGTAATTACTTCATAGTTTGTGCAGAGACAGTCAAAGATGTGAAGGGATATTGTAAGAAAGAGAGAACAGCAGATATAGATACATTAAATATTATGATTATCATTTTAGCAATATCAGTATCTATCTCAGGTATGCCACTGTATCTTTTTGTATTAGATTATTGATTTGAACACAAGTGGTTTATTTCGCATCTTCAGAGCTGTGTGCATACAGTATCCCCTTGCTGAGAATTGCAAGCAAGAACTTGCAATTCTACGCATTAAAATTTGCCTTTCAGCTGTTGCTTTTCCGGAACACAGTAGCTTATTATAGCAGAGCTGTCTCGTTGTCTGTTCCTTCGACAGTAAGTCATGCCAATTTGCTGGATCTATCAATAAGATACAGAATTTCCCCCTGGTGATTAATTTATTTTTAGATCATTGTGGATTTAACGCTGCACCGAAGTTTTTTCTTCATTGCTTTTACTGATGTCGAGACATGTCTTAATGTGCTTTCCACCTCCCCTCTAAACCACCAAGATCTTTAGGTCTTGTCTAGACATGGGTTGCCTCGCTTGGGTGTTGTGCCTCTCTTTCATTCATCTACAAACTACCGCAAGGGTTCAATAACATTGTTCGAGCTTTTTTTCGAAAATAAATTCCAGTTTTGCACGTGTAGATTTTTAGCATTCAACATCAAAATAATCAAGTCTGTCGCTACAGTTTAGAAAAAGATTTTTGTTTTATCTGCCCGCGCTGTTTGCAGCCCGTGCGAAAAATTCGCTAGTTACCTGACCCGGAATGTAGGTTGGAATCCGATTGGACATGATTTTATTTTGATGAAATGGCTTGATGTTTTCAAACCAACTGTAAAGAAATAAGCTAATAATAAATTTACCTGGTTTTGGTTGGTTGCACTTATTGTGATGTTCCATCAAACTAAACTTCTGTAACAGTTTCATTTTGTTTCAGTGAATCATAAACGCATTGCCTTGTTGTTATCAAATCATTGGCTTGTTCCTTTAACACTTAAAACGAACGTATGAAGGAAAGTAAGGGAATGAGATACACTTCACAGTTTTATATTTGAAGTGGATATTTAGCATTGAAATTGACACCATCTTATGAAAGTGAAGAGTGTTACGTAAGCGAGAATTTTTACTACCATTGAATAACAATTACAACTGACATTTGAATAATTTGGTTACCAAGAAGAAAGTCATCCCATTTGAAGAGGAAAGATATTTTGTTCCGGACGGAACAGTCTCTCGTTACCTACCTTGGAACTGACTCGATTCCAGTCAGGACATTCATCGACATACTGTCACGGCTGACCACAAAAATCGCCAGCGAATATATCAGTTTGGACGCAGACTCAAGGGGATCATTCTTTAACAGAGAAAGCCAAAGAAAGGACACAACGAGCAGAGAGAAATTTTCAGTCATATTTTTTCAAAATGGATCATAAAATCATCATTGCTTTGTCAGCTTGCGTTTTGGCGTTTGGAGAAGTCTCTCCGCAATTTATCATTGGTGCAGGTAGCGATGTTAGCCTTTATTTATATATTGTTGGGTTTTATCAAAACATTTGGCTTGAATCGCTTTTCATGAAAACTATGCAAGACTACGATAACAATGCGATGTCACTCTGTTTTAAGAAGGTTTTTGCTAGTTGAAGGATTATATGGGCATTGATTGATTAGTTTTAGAAGCACATGACTGAGCGCCTTTCTGTCGAAAAGGATTAAGGAAATTGACTATATAAGTACAGCATTTGTTTCGACGTTACAGTAACCGCCCGCGTTTAAGATCCTTGCAAATTCCGGACCGGCGCAAGTAGAGCTCCATTTCATAAGAACTATTCCGTTGCATTCATTGTATAAGAGCCCAGGCGTACTTTCAAAATTGTGGCTTCGTATATACGTGATTTTTTACTGTAGCAAATTTGCAGAAAATGACATCGATTTGCTTTGAGCTTTAATATTATCAATGTTGTTTTCAGAGGGAGTGGAGGGTGCACACAGAATGATAGAAATAGTTGTCTCTTCTGAGTCTTCTCCCAAAGGTTGTCTCCATTCCCTTTCCCAAATATCATGCGATAATTTTACAAAAGATTCCTTTGCTTCCAATTCCAAAGCAATGTTTCCAGACGCAAAAACAAGGTCGTTAGTAATATAGCTGGAACGTTGTTATTTAGTGACGTTTTTTAAGTCATTAAAAGCAAACTTATCAGCAAACAATGTCGTTAGATGCACATCTTTGTGAATTGACGTATGTGGTACGCGCGTGTATGTGATTGAACTTAGCATACCCTTTCCTGCATTGACAATTTAATGAAATTCTTTGAATAAAAGAAATATTTACAGTAAAGGGAAAGTATTTTGCTGTTTTCATTAAATAGTTAATGATATGCCTTGCCACCCATATTTGCAAAACTTATGCGTCATTTAAAACATATTTTGATTTTTGCATTGCCTTGCATCCTGGTATTGCAAAATGCATATGCTTCTGTCAGATTGTTACGGTGAAAGAAAGAATGTTTGTTGGATTTATATGCATAGAAAGTAGGTGTTGTGAGGATGCCTTAAAAGGATAGCAAGATGAGTTTTGTCTCTCTATTATGGTTTTATACAGCAAAAGAGCTAGATTCCCGTGAAGACAACGCGATTTTCTCTTCTGAAGAACAGATTTCATACTTCCATTCATTCAAATCATAAGAACTAGAGCAGGGGAAGCGCTACGGTTGGCTGCACGGAAGGTATGAAATCTATTCTTTAGGCTGCCAAATTACTTTGTCTCTATCAGAACTGTATCCTTTGTATTACAAAATTTGTTTTTGCTTGAAAGAATGCCTTAGCTATTTTACAGCTAATATCTGAGAGGAATGTTAGCAGATATCAGATTCGACTATATTTTTAGCAAAATCTCAAGTATAATTCTAACGAGCAAGTTTGATAATTAATTGAGATTCACAAAAAAACGTGCAGCTCTTTTCATTACACAGTTTGCAATCAGCTCCCCTTTCCTGACCTAATGATGTGGTGAGAAGATTTGTTGTCACATGTTGATGGACTATCGCACTAAATATTAAGATCCAGTCTTGGGCTCTCCTCCTGCAAAACTGATCTGTAATCACGGTTTGTTAGAATGTCCTTTGCTGATCATTGTTGATGATATCAGTGAAAAACATTCGAAATTTCCTGCAAGTATGCAAGGTGCATCAACATTTCATAATGAAATTCAATTAGAGGCAAAATATGAGATTCACTGTACAACAAGAAATCTACACCAGATCTTTTGTGTTGCAAATACTCGGACAAAGCTATTTAAGGACTGCTCTCCGTGTACAGCATTTTGAGCACGCGGGCGCTGCGACCAAGATTGATTTATTCGGTAGCGATCGCAAGCGCCCGCGATGGGAGTTGAACTCGTTCCTACTCCCAAAGCGCCCAAAAATCGGTCGCTTGCTTGCGATCAGATTTATTGTTAAAGTTTTATCAACTGCGCATGCTCCTATTTGGTCGCAGCGCCCGCGCGCTCAAAACACTGGATATGGAGAGCAGCCTTAATGCGCTGCTGAGAGCAATGCACGCTTTTGAGATTTTGATCCACGTTATATCGAGGCAAAGTGTGCAAGGATGTATTTCAAATGAACTGATCGTGTAACTTGCAGACAATAGTTAGGCAAGTGTCGCTAAATATCAGCTTTCTTTGCTGACTTTAATGAACTCTCTGATTGGCTAATTTCAAAAAAGTACCTTTAAGTTCTTCTCAAATCTTCTTTTTGGGATCTTATCTCGTGACCTTCTGGTCATTCATTGCAATTTACAAGTATCGAGACAGAATTTCATTTTTGCAACTTTTCGTTCATTTTTTCATCATAATTTATTTGTTTCTCATAATTTATTTGTTTCTCATAATCTATTTAACATTTTCAGGCGAAGAAATGCATGTCAGTAACAAAGAAATGGTGATGGAGCATGACGTATTGATTGATGAGTTCACGTGGCTACCATTCTTAAAAGGCGTCCTCAATCAAGCCGGATTTATTGAAGAGAAACCGACCCCGGTCGTGAAAAACAATGCGGTCATCAAAACAGTAACGGACAATAACACAAGCCATATTTTCAAGATTCTTCTTCCCAAGCATGTTTATAAATCTGTGTACAAGGCCATTTCCGACTGCCGAAAATTGCGCCATTCAGTCAAGGAAATCAAACCAATTCTGAGCTTTCTTATTCATGGAGGAAGACATGAGGCAAAGTTGTTGGCAAAGAAATTCAGCACAAAATTACCAGTGAAAAGATGCCATGCCATATTGACAATTTACTGTGTCCCGTCAAATCATCTCAGCAAACGGGCGCCCAGAGCAAGACGAGTGAAGCCGTTGCGGGCAGGATAATTAATGAATTATATTTGCGGTCATTGATGACCAGATTTGACCATTTTTGCTGGTTCTTACGGTCATTGATGACCATAATTGACCACTTGCATGCAGTACCTAGACTGACACGTCAGCTATCCGTGAGATAATTATGTACCAGGAGAAGCTAGGGTTATGATTCACTCAGTATGCAGAATCACTTGAGTTTTGCGAGCCTCTCGGTCTGTATCTGTCTGTAAGGTTATCTTATTGTTATTAAAGTTTTTTTGTTTTTCTTTGCAACGCAAAGAACATTGCCAGTCCAACAGCCAATTTAGCGTACAACGACGCGCTTGACAAACAAGGTCCATGCGTCCAAAAACGCGTGCCTTACTTGGGTACATGGGCAAATTCAGGGAAACTGCAAAAAGTGAGAAATAAAGCATATTCAACGGACTTACCTTACTTTGTTACTTTTGTCCATTGTGGTACAATGGACCTCAGATAGGTAGGTAGAAATCCAGTTTTTGTGGAAGAATATTGTGCGTTTTTCCAGGGTCATTTTTGAGAATGAGTCTTTGCTGCAGATGTCTTTCTCTGACGTTGCAACTACAGGGATATCTCATTTCAGTCATCGTCATTTTGGTATCTGATCATGCAATTGATAAGCAGTTAAGAAAGACAGCAATCAGTGGCGGAGCCACGGGGGGGAATGGGGGGGACTAGTCCCCCCCACTTTTTCCCGAGGATGGTCCTTGAGATTCGTGCAAATTTGATGAGAAAATCTCGGGGGGGGGGGTGCATTTTCTAAACGGTCAGAAGCAGATTATGTGTGCAGTTGTTTAGATTTACCGACCCGACCTTCACAGTCAGGCGTGCCATCAACACATTACTTACTGTACTGTGTACTGTGCTACCACATGAAAAGAATGCAATAATCTACCAATCCTTCGAAAGCAATTTACTCTCAAACCGAGGAGCAAAGCTTGTAATTATTTAAGAGAACAACGCCATCGATTTTGAACTTTGTTTTCTGGATTGTAAGAAATGCTGGCAATTTAGAACTTGAACAGCTCCTTGTGTTAGGTTTACGATAAAGTGTCCCTTTGAAGTTTTCTGTGGTGTTACTTGTCATCTGATCTTTTGTATGACGGAAAACTTCATAAATTCCAACTTCAAGTGGTAGACATCAAACTGCACTGTTCTGATAACGTTTTTAATAGATGGTATATTAAAGAGTGTTATCTGGAAGAAAAAGGGCGTTACCTAAGAGAAAAAGGGCGTTTCCTAGGAGGAAAGGGCGTGGCCCCAAAAAATTTTTCCGGGGGCTCCGCCCCCAGACCCTCCTTCGCTTCAGTCCCCCCCCACTTTTTGGCGGCTGGCGCCGCCACTGAGTCAGCAATCCTCGGTTGAACATCGAAGGTGTGTTTTGTCACATATTCTGTCGCGTATTCTGTTCAGTTGATGGTGCTTTGTTTGTTCGGAAGGGGAAATTGCATCTATTATAAAATTATAAATATTATAGGCCAAGCTTTGCTTTGTTGGTCAACCTGGCATTGTTCATTGTGCCCTCCTGCAAAGCTGAAATATTCTATTTTTAAAGTTAAGATGAAAAAATTTAGCTCAGCAGAGAAATTGAGAGAGGCCAAGTTCGTAGTTAGAATGAGGGAAATTTTAGCGTTAATCAAGCTTGTTACTTACTTCAAATTTAAATCATAACACAACGATCAGTCTCATATCTATGATGTGCTTTTTTTTAAATAGTTGATGGGGAAACATAGAATTTAAAAATTTGATTCATTTTCTTTGCAGAATTTCATTTGAAGACTTTAGTCAGGTGTTGGGACGTATCTATTAAAATTGTAAATATGTTGAGTTAACAAAGTTCGTTGAACGAAAGTAACATACTGTAGATCATTCATTCAACGCATACTATTTCAGTAGGATTTTATAAATAGAATAGCATTGTATGAAGAATTATACATAGAAGCAATGTGATTGTATCTTCGTTGGGGCCTGCTCTCAAATGCATCTTTTAATACAAGATGTGAGTCATTCCTTAGTTAGCAAGAAGCTGTTCGTTCACATTGGTCCACCCGATTACAAATACGCACCCAAATTTATCCGTTTTTGTACTTTCAGAAACGCACTGTTGCATGTAAAGATGTAAAGAAAACCCCGTTTTGTGCGTAGAATCAAATGCTTTTTCAAAAACATCCACTTTCGTGGACATCCACTTTTGGGAGCGTTTCAAAACCACCCATTTTTTGCTGTTTTTGTGAGGATCAGTGTGAACATCGCCACAAAAACAGATATTCTTCTTAAGCCTACTGCTTTCAGAAGTTGGTAGTTTGGGATTATTAATCGAACACACCGTTCGTTAATGTGATTGGCTTGTCCATTAAGGTGTGCCTAATTTTGAACCAATCAAGGATTGGTGGCTGCTCTTTTTCGAGTTATGATTATGATTGTTATAATGCCCGAACCCGAAATGAGGATGGTCATCTTGAAATAGAGGCTCTTTCAAAATTTCAGCATTTATGGCTACAGAAACTGAAAGAGTAGTTCCATCTACCTGGCCATGTGAATTCTGTTCTCTTGCGGTAAAGTGATCGATCAATGTTGTGCTATTGAATGTATTTGATGAAAGAAGGCAGTTTAGCTGTTGATTTTGGTGTGAAAGAATTGTGATACTAGTGGATTTTCATCTTTTTCATTCTTACTTTAAAGAGGAGAAGTCGTTTTTACTTTTAGGTCCATTCATTGTGTCATTTGAATCATCAATTTGAAGTGTACTTTCTTGACTAAAGCCGTGAAGGAGAATATTCAATAAAAGTCAAAAGATCAAGGGACAGACATGTCTTTCTTGATGAACGAAGGAAGTAGCACATTCCCTCCAAGAAAAAGAAAGAAATATAAAGAAGATAAAAGAAGAGTGTCAAATGACAAATTCGAGGACCTTATTGTGATTGGATATCAAAGCAAGCTATTTCGTGATGATGTAATGGCAAAGTATATTGAAGATGAAAGACATCTTATACCATGGATGGGAAATGAATCACTTATGATTGATAGGTATCTCACCCATCTCAATTCATAGTGATAGAGAACTTAAAAACAAGACTGGAATTTCAACATTACACACTAATGGCTATTATTAACCCTCATCAAATGTCTCAGTCTTGCAGACTTGAAATGTAGATTTGGTGATTATACAAAGGACACAATAAGATTTAAAATCCTCCATTATCATATACCTGATCAAATCCCCAGGGGTAGCTTTGGGGGATGATATATTTCTGGGGGTACTTGATTGTTAAATGATACTTGATGTGCCACTCATTTGGGTGGGTTTTTCACGTGAAATGCCCTACATATGGGTCAGTTTTTAACCTTAATTATGGTAGATGGGTTCCTCTTTCAGAATTTTTATCACAACTGAAGAAATTTGAATAGACCCTGCATCCTCAAATCGACAAAATTCATTGACATGGTTACAGAAGTTCCTGAAATTCATGCAAAAAGGTTCCAAATTCTTGAAAAATTCTGTCATACAAATGGGTCCTTTTGTCCCACGTTGAGTCATGGTCATAATCAAGTATTCCTACAGGATGTATCCAAGTAATGATTTGATTTGAGCATAAAAGTGTTCAAATTCTTGCTTGTGCATGTAGAAAGATCAAATATTTGCCACACACCAGTTTTAGAAAAATAAGACTGATGCAAAATGCTATGGTAAAAGTAAGGTTTACAGCAGGGGCACCATCTGGGTAAAACTTAGGTAAAGTGGATGAGACAAAGAAAATGTGATGAATTTCCTAAAAATCATACCATTCATGTCATAACATTATCGGTTTATTAAGACGAAACATTAGGCAGGTGGACAGTTCAGTGAGTAGTACAAGAAATGGATGAAGTTGCTTTGGTGTGCATTTATCAAAGGTTCTAGTCAAGTGTAGAGATAAACTAAGAATTCTGCTACTTATAATCATTTCTGCTTTGAATTGTAATTTGAGTTTAACACAAAAGTAAAGTGCAAAATGATTTTGAAAGTCTTGTTACGTTGCAAAATGAGCTCTCTACTATTTTCATGTGATGTTGATCACACCACACTAAGTTGTCAGAGAATTTTTCAAAGAGCAGAAACAGAAATGCACGTGGCTTATTTAAAATTAGCCAACCAGAGCTCTTTTCAGTGCAACTTTGTTTCAAAGTAGTGAATATTTCTAATCTATCTACAATTTTATTATAGGTATGATGGAAGAGGACACTTGTACAATGAAGAAGAATTTAGTCAAGGAGATCAAGTGATATCAGTTGTTATGACAAGGGAAGAAGAATCTTTTGAAAATGAAATAAACAAAGAAAGATATCTTGCACTGGAGCACAATCTTGTTGAAGAGTCATTCAGAGAAGGTACAGCAATTTTCTTTTATCATTTGACAATGTGTTGATTTTTTTGAGTATGTTTCTCAAGCTGGTCATATTTGCTAATTTGATAGTGGAAACAGAAATTTTCTTCCAACAGGAATTCTTGTCAATTACAAAATATGCACATGAAGGAGTTTAAAATTTTGAGAAGTACAGCAAGAATGTGTTATATATTCTCTCTGAAATTGGTATAGGTGCTGTAGTTCCAAAATTCCTACATATTTGTGAATGTTAACAAATCTTGACATATGTTTGTAAAAAATCTTGCGACTTTCAAAAGAATAAGTGAAGACCAATCCTTACCTAATTTGATGAACTGTCTTCCTTAAAACTCTGAGAGTCAGAGATCTGGTTGTTGTCTGACTTGACATTTTTCCAGTGATCTTTCATGTTTATCAAAATGTTCATTTTTCTACTTTAGAGGAAGAAGTGAAAAGATTCCATAACAATAGAAACAATCAATCAGAATATAACAATACTGGATTTCAATATGAGGATGCATCAAAACCTGTTTATGATGGTGATGAAGAGTATGATCCAAATGAATGTATTCAAGATGATGTTGACCAAGGTACGTTTCAAAATATTCCCAAAATTTCCTTTTCAACTATATTACATGATATACAGTGGAACCTCTATTAACGGACACCTCTATACAACGGACACCTCCGAACAATGGACAAATATTTTCGTCCCAAAACACACTATGGCAAAAGGTGACACCTCCATACAGCAGACACCTCTCTACAACGGACGAAAAAATTGGTCCTATAGGTGTCCGTTATATGGAGGTTCCACTGTATATTAACATGGTTTTCCTGTCTAAGAATTGTTAAGAATTCTCAAGAATGTTTTTAATTTCTTGAGAATTTTTGTTCAAAAAGATTTTATAGTCTTTCATGAGGTACACTAAACTAATTCTTGTCAGTTTAATGTGCATCAGATCTGTAATGTATATATCTTTTTGAAATTGCTACTATGCTATGTATTGAATAACTGATTTTTTAAAAAGCAGGTCGTATTTCTACCATTTTAAGGGACGTGACTTTGCAGCTAAAATAGTTTAGAGGTAGGTGGTTTGATAAGTTTGAGTTTTACAGGATCTTGAACTTCATCAGCATCACGTCAAAGAGTCCTAAGCTATTAGCTACTTCTGCAATCCGAAAACCACAACTATACCTCTGAAAAAACTTCATAAAGTGGAAGGCAGTGGGATCATAGAACTGAAGATGGTAACTTGCTCTATCACACTCCTTGCAGAAGAAGCCAAAATATGACAACAATCAGAAAAGTGAAGAAGATCCTCTTGTAACTCAAATTTAGTTATTTCCCATATTTTACAGATGATGAAGGAATTGAGCCAGCATGGAAGAAACTCAAGCAAGCCAATAAAATGAGTCATCATACTGATGTTGAACAGCAAAAATATGTTACACCAACAGAACCAGTTGGGTTTTATGAGAAACCTGCAGACCTAGATGTTCCTGAAGGGATTGAGATGGTAGGTTCAGTTGCATTCTCTTGTAATTGGATTTCTTTCACTGGATTTCATATTGAATTCATTATTGCAATTGACACTTTATGTTAGTGATGATGCATTGGACATTTTATGTCAGAATGAGGGTAAAGTTTGATGGTACCTTGGAAAAAATCTGCTATTTGTGGATTGATTCATATTTAAAGATCATTCTGTAAGAGAGGAGATCAGTTACATGTTGCAGCTTTGTAAATATTGGTTCTGCATCTGCAAATCTGGTATGTGTTTAAAGCATTATTTCTTGCACTTTCATGTCAGGCTTCTTTTGACATTACTGAAACTTTGTGGCATTATGACCAATAAAAGGGTTGTATGAAACATCACAGTCTTTGCGATTGTGTCAAAGGTATACAGTATTGGTGGAAGTTTAAGGAGTAAATTTTACATACATCTTGTTTATGATATTGATTGGATGCAATACAGCTTGCTATCTATACTGTGTGGCAAATATAATGTTTGATATGTGGAAACCTGTTTTTGCATTTTTAGAAATATTTTCAGCCACTAAATGGTACTGTTTAGGCTCTTTCTCACTTTGATTGAACAAATTCATTACTAATAGGATAAAGAATGATGTCTTAGGATAAGGTTCTTATGCATTTCTTATCTAAAGTGAATTAAAGAATGGCTAATAATGAGTTTCCAGATCTTCAGGAAACACAAAATTATTCTACTAAATAAAACTGTACTGCCATTAATCCGTAGACAAAATCTCATTTGATTTGACTTTATGTTGATATTATTTTCTCTAATATCATTCGAAAGTTTCATACCAGGTTCAAGACTGGCTGCAGAGACACTTTTAGCAACTTGAAGAAACGTTTTGCAGTTTGAAGAGGCCTTTTGCAATTTGAAGAGGAGCAGAATTGAGAACTGAAGATCACAACATATTTATCATTAATGTAAATGAATTGAAACTTCGAGTTAAATTGAGATAGTCTCAAAGTTGTCAATGAACTACGACAGAAAACTTCGTCTTAAGGCATTTGTTTCAAAGTCAAAGCAATCTATGCTTTACAGAACTTGAAATCTCTCTTGGATGATATATTACTTGAAAATGCTGCATTTAACAGAGCCATGCTGAGCACTTCTGCCTGTCATTGATCACGGCAATCAATATTTTAATACAGTAATATGAACTGTTCGCTGAGGTGTTTTTGTTTGTTGCGTACCGAATGTCTTATTTCTTCTGTAAGGTAAAGACCTACCCTGAAATATAATCAAAATAGAGTGAGTATTATTCGGTAGAGTGATTGGGCTATCAAACTCGTCTTTATACATTAAAGGAAACATTTTTGAAGTATCTGGTACATTTCTCGAAAACCCTAACAGCAATGAGAAATTTTCTATGGAAGAAGTTAAGCACGTCCGCCGTTCTAAAATTTGAAGGCAGACCGCTTTGATTTGAGGGTCTGACTAAACATTTTTCAGCATTTCACCAAACTGCACAAAATATCAATGTTCAGTGGATGTTAGATATATTTGGCCACCCACAAACAAAGCACCATCCAACCTGGTAAAGATGATGCTTGGAAATGGAAATCTACTCTTGGGCAAAATTTCTTAAAATTACTGAATTGTTATATTTATGCCTCATTCACACTTGCAAATTAAATCAGCTTAAACAAAACCAGGTTACAAAATGTTTGGCTCTTTTTGGTAAATCCTATGATTCAGATTCAGTTGATTGGTTAAAATTCATCAAACTGGTTCAGATGAAACTTGTGTTTAGATGTTCCGATATTAATGGGTTATTAGATTTATATTTGATTTATATTTAAAAGGAGTCTGATTTGATATTTCTTCTCTTTCGCAGCCTGATAGTCAAAAGTCTCATTCGATAATCGAGAAAACAGCACTGTTAATTAGCAAACATGGAACTCAAATGGAAATCGTTTTGAAAGCGAAACAAGCTGGCAACCCACAATTTGACTTTTTGAATTTTGGAAATTGGTTGAACCCTTATTACAAATTAATATTGGAGAAGATTACAAATGGCACGTACAAGTTAAATGAGATGCCCAAAACCGCATCACAAATAAAGAATACTCAAAAGCAATGTAAGTCTCATTCTGCACTCCAAATTTAAATTCATGTCAAGATAAAATGTATTAAAATATCTATATCATTTACATGTTTTTCTTAGCTGTACGTGTTTAACCTCAACTGAAAGGTTATTTCATGGAGAGTTTCTTTAAAGAAGCAAATGGTGGAAATATAATTTGAAGAATTGGGCAGGACGCAAAACATTTGAGAACATTTATTTTCTTATTCAAGTTTTTATATGATGCAACTGTTTTACGATGATTTACAATCTAAGTACCGCATCCCTGTAGAAGGCTTTTTATTTGTAACTTGCTTTCTTGGCCTGCCATTTGCACTGAGGCTGTTGTCTATTAGGAAATATTAGAATTTATAAACCATGAGGCATGGATAGAAGTATCAGTTTTTGTGATTTTAAAGATCTCTTTTTCAAATTTTTAGTTAAGTTTGAAAGAATTTTAACCTCACCTTTGATTTTAACCTTGTCCTTAAGTTATAACCTGGCCTTTGATTCTTTTAAAGAGCGATTTCATTATGAATCTTATGATTTTATCTGCATGTCTAGATTCAGCAGCAAAAGAAAGAAGCACGGATAGTTCAAATTCTGACAATTCAGATGATGATGATGATGATGCTGATGATGAATATTTAAACCCAATCCTTCAAGCTCATCGTAGGCCTGTTAAGACAAATGCTGTACCAACTGCCAATTCATCAACCAATTTGAAACAAACATTAAGAGGACACGAATCACCCCTTCCTCCCAAAACCGTACACAATGTCCCCCCTGCCAATGCAGCGGCTGTTTACATGGCAAGGAAATATGAAAACACAAGACAAGGGAGATCAAGCCCAAAAGAAATAGCAACGAATGAGGGAGATCCAGGAAATGATGAAAATTGGGCAAATGATTTGGAAGAGGATCGAAATTATCAATTTATAGGTGAATATCTATTTATTATAGTGTGGGGGATTTTCAAAATAGAACGGTTTGAAAGAATGATAATTGTATGGAAGTAGAAAGACAATAAACTCTTCAGCTATTCTCCAAACGATTATGGATCAAACAATATTTTTATACGAGATATTCGACTGAATGACGTCAGAGCTTCTATCTTCGTTGTGCCCATTCGGAGGTCCTACAAAGGGTATAAAATAATGTTCCATTCAAGCTGTTTTGTAGGACCGTTAAAAGGTCTATTCTCGCTACGCAAATCAGATATAATATGTTTTTGACTCATGGAGTCTGTAGGATAGGAGCGAATCCTGTCTCATGTCTTATGTCCGTTGTCCGTGGTTTGTTGTTTTGTTATGCCTCAAAGAGTCATTTTGGGAGCAATGGGGCCACAAATAGGGCACTGATGGTGTCAACATACACAGACTGATGACATTTAAGCAGCTATGACGTCAATTGCCGCAATAGAACAAAGGAAATATTCTTTCCAAAATCAACGACCGAATTTGGACTCTGCATCCACTAATTAGAATAAATAAACAATTTGACGATAAAAGGATTAATTTCAATTGCGATATCAGGGTTTTGGACCCTTGGATTTGTAATCCATTGATCAGGCTAGGAAATAGGACACCTTTCATTTTGAGTTTGTATTTTGATTTCTGAAACCGACAATTTTCCCCTCCATTTTACTGAGAAAGATATCACAAACAATAAGGCACGAGTAAAAGAAAGCTTGGCGAGAGTTTCTATTACGATTGAAATTTCATTCTTTGCAATTTGTCAATTTTTAAGCGGAAGATGAATCTCATCTTTAAAATGAGGCTTGGCTCCATGAGTCCCCCCCCCCAAGGGTTCCTTGATTCCTCCTTGGTTTCTTCATAGTATGCATATGGCTCGAAAACAGAATTGCCATCTTTTTTGTCCTGAATAATAGAAATTCTTGCTGTTTCGTTAGTGGTTGATAGAAGATGACAGAAATCATTACAAGATTAACCATTGTTTTTTTAGATAACAGTGCTTTCCAATTTATGCCTCAAATGGACCAATCACATGGCCATATTCATCCAGCTTTTACTATGATGCCACCCCCTCCTCCTCCACCGGGACAAGAGGATCAACGTAAGTAATTATAGCAAAGTTTTCACTTTTGATTGAGCTATTATTTACGCCAGAATAGAAAGTTCGTTTCTCGAACTCTTGTCATTATTATTAATTCAGTCAAAATTAGTTCCAAATTTTTTGCCCCATTCTTTACCGGCCAGAAGTGTTTTATATTCCATTTTTCGTTTCTCATTTCAAGTTGTAGGTATGCGATAAAATCTCTGATAAGACGTGATCGGAAGTAAGAACTTCTTGTTTAAAGACCGCAATTTGAAAGGTTTATTGTTCTTGCTCTTAGGTGTGTTTTTATATTCTCAACCTTCCCTTGAAATTAAGATCATCTTTACACTGTACTGGTACTGTTATAATCTGCTACAAAACTGTTACGGTTCTAGAACTTTCCACTGCTCAAGGGAAAAAGAAGGAGCGAAAGTGCCATGGATTAGTAGGATCATTGTGAACGGGAGGCCTGCTCGTTCGTTTCAAATTTGTAACAGATCCAAAGTAAGTGATACCGGTGCTGTGTAAATTCGGTCTAGAAAAGAATGTTTTTCACTTTTCAGCTGATCCATTTAAAAACTTTATGACCATGATGCATTCAAGTCACATGTTGCCCCCTCCTCCACCTCCTCCTGGATGCACTGATGCAGAAACAACGCCGTTTCAATCATCAAATAGCAGCCATCTTTACCGTAGTCAACAACAGCAACAACATATCGTTCCTCCACCCCCTGACCTGAAAGCAGTGGTCGATAAATTGGCAGATTATGTGTCAAGAAATGGAGAAGAATTTGAAGAACAAGTCAAAAAGAAAAATGATCCGAGATTTGATTTTCTGAAGATCGAAAATTTATATTTTCCGTATTATATGTATAAAAAGCAACATTTCATTAGAGAGATTGCAATACAAAAGGCCAAGAAAGAGAAAGGTCAGTCTCTTGTTTATTTCCTTTTAAATCTTTCCGTTTTAGCACCTTTATCGATTGAAAGTATTATCCAGCCTCTATTGGTGTTAAATTTTTAAATTAAGCTCGATCTAATTTTTAAGTGACCGTTTTCATATACATGATCACACAAATATTTTCAAACAAAAGCATGAATATGTTGCAGTAATTTTGAACGATCTAGTTTAGTTGTTTAGTGGCAGTTATTCTGAGTTTTTTCTGTTTGAATGTTTATTTTCACATTTGTACTTTTATTGAGGGTTTTTGAAGCTCTTGAACACGTGGCTCGGGGCTTTTGTCAGAAGTTAACGACGGGATATTTTGTGTGTAAAAATGAGGAAGTAAAAGTGGAACATCAACGAGAAAAGGTCAATTTCTTTATGAGAACCTGCCATGGACTTATTTGTCTTAGGCCCCATATTTAAGAATCTAATGAATGTCTCGATGAAAGGATGTGCCTTTTATCTCGATGTATCGTCAACCAGTTAACTTTTTTTGACCCACGATAACATCTTACAGTTGCCTATTAACATGTAAGTAGTTTTTGCATTATGATAAGAACTCTTAAAGGCATACGAAAAATCATAACTCCTTCCAAACAAGAACTCTTATGCAGGGAAACCATGTTAATGTGAGCAAGGCCTGTACTGCATATGCTAGCTGGTAAGAAAAAATTCGCTTTCTTTTGATGATGAGAAATATCTTAATTTTAGAAAGAGAAGAAAAAGCATCGAAGCCAGTTACTTTCGCTTTAAAATCAAAGAACAAGAAGAAACCGAAAGTAAAAGAAATAAAACATGCTGAAGTATTCAAGAAAGAACACGAGGAATCTGGCAGCGAGGGTGAACAGGATGCAGATGAATTGGATGGATATCGACCGAATAAAGTCAATAACAGAAAATCAAACCAGGAAAATAAAGAATTATCGAATGAAGAAAAAGCGAAAATTGCAATGGAAAAAGCAAAACTTATGATCGCAGAAGCACAAAAGAAACAAGAGGAAATCAAGAAACAAATTGCTTTGCAAGGTTATATTTTCATTTTCAAAATTAATCACATAAGAGGTATTTTGTTAATAGTAAACTTTCATCGTTATTTAGGGTTGACTGTTATTATAAGTAAGCTTGAAGCACAATAGATCTCCAACTATTTCGTACGACTGAACGCTTTGTCTATGTGACTTGCGATTCAATGAATGCCATAGATGTCGATTAAAGTTTGTTTGTCAGAGTTTTAAAAACACATCGTAGAAATGAACTCATATACAACAATCAAGTTAATTTATCGTTACGACTTCTCTTCATTGCTCTCCAAACTGCAGATGTTTATGCATTATGTTAAATATGCATATCTATAGCATTTGTTACTTGTCTATTGTAGGTAGTTCTAACGAGGCCAACCAATCAGAAAGAGAGCGCCAAATTCAAATCGAAAGAAGACGGAGGGCAGCTGCTTTTATTGGAATGTTAAAACAAAGCAATGTTGATGAAGACTCATCCAGCAGGTATTTTCTCTAGTGTTACAATAAAAGCCATTTTAGCCCCCTCTCTATTAATCCCTTTCTTCATTAATATCCCTCCCTATGAAGCCCCCTTCTCTGATAAGACCTTCCCTTCTAAGCCAAACTTTTTAATTAAGCACCTTTGTCAAGCCCCCCCCCCTCACCCCAATTATATCAGATGCAAGCGGTTGCCAAAGATTTTTATTTGTTTAGGAAAAAAGTTTTCATGTTACTATGGTTTGCGAAAAACTGTGTCGAAGTAGTGTATTTGACTAAAAAAATTTATGTTGATTCCGCAACATATCAAGTAAAAGAAGTTGAAAGCTATCATATATCCTCATCATTTGACTTTGTGAATAGCCCCCTTTCTAGTAAACCCTTGTGAGTGGTCTGTTTCAGTCTGTTGCATGTTAATACTTATGTCTTTTTGATCACTAATTAATTTTCAATTGGATTTCCTTCAATTTTGTTTATCATTCACTTCAGCAAATCATTTCATGAAAAATAAGAATTACTTTGTGAAAACAAAGAATTACTTTGTTACAGCGGCCCGCAGTTTTGTTTGCTTGTAAAGTTACATAGAACGAGGATTTTATTTTGTACGTACAAATTCTTGATAGGCCGGTACGGTCGGATTTATCGGATTTTAAAGTAAACCGGAGTGGATTATCCAATCTAGATGGGCTCTTTTTCAGTTCTTAGTAACCATCCCTGCATTTGAAAAAACGTAACCTTTCGGTTTTTTCGTTGAACTTTAAATGCCACAGAATTAACTAATGATTTAATTTTGGTTTATTTCAATATCAATTTTTGGTGCTTTCTAATTACATTATTTTCTTCGCTATTTTTCTTTTATTTTAATATCCATTTTTAGATGTCTTAAATCACATTACTTAATAAGTTTTTCTTTTTGAAGTGATGAATCAAGTGATGATGGCAGTTCGAATGAAAGCGAATCTTCTGATGACGAAGATGAAGGTTCCCAACCAAAGAGACATTTTCAAGAAAAAAAGTATGTATCCATTTCTCATTTTCAAATGTATTCATATTTATTTTTGAAGAATTTCGAAAATATAGAATGCTCATATTACGTTTCGCTTCCGCTTCATCAGAAATTTATTTGTGATTTTTGATGAAGTGAAAGAGAAATGTCATATGAGCATTCTATATTTTCGAAATTCGTGATTATATCTATATAGTTGATAGAAAGGTGCTTATGATCTATCATATCTATTTTTGTACATACTTCAATCTTTCCTGCCATAAAAGTTCCTTGCCCATCAGTCTTTAAAAAAGTACACGCAACAAACCGGAGTTATTTCATCGAAAATGTATAGTGGCCTCAAACGTCACAGTATGATTTGTCCTGCCACAGATGTTCTTTCTTGACGTCTTAAAAACTCAAACAAACCAAGCTTTGACCAGATAATTTCATCTCATAGCCTGTTCAATTTTGGTGTCAGAAAATTTCTTGAATCAAAGTAAATGTCAATCGTCCATAGAAATATTTTCCCCTTAGGAGTTAATTAATTAATTAGGAGTTAATTAGGAGTTAATTGTCATCCACGTGATAAAAACAGGCTACAAATATTTTTATTTTGTGCTTTAACACAATGCATACAACGTTGTGCAACGTTGTGCTATAATTTTTTTAAAGAGAGACAGTATGTATGTCATGATTATTTGAAAGTTTATACGTGCATGGATGTAAATGTAATGAAGGCCACTTAGACTTACGACCTGCAGTCCCTTGCTACCTACTGCTCCTTTGACTTAATGATGGCGCTTCGGTCAACAGAGACTCATAACATTACTCTAAAAAACCTGACCCTATTTTAGCCCAAACTCTGCTATTCCAAGAGTAATAATCAGGTTGCGAGATTTGTGAATTCCTATTGTTAATGGGACAAATCTGATAGAAGTCTCTATTCGATTGAACAACTGATAACAAGCCCTTTGGATTCAAGTTCGAAGCCGTAATTTCATCATAATTTCATTGATGATTGTAAAAAATAGGGCCAGTTTTTCACTGTTTCATTATGAGTCCCTGTTGAGCAAGGTTTACCGCAGGGATACAAGAGACTCATCGTCATAAGATTGCTGCAAACATCCCATTTTTTCTCTCATTCATAAAATAGATTTCGTGACAATAATTTATTTTACTTTTTAGGATAATTGATGATTATGATGATGATCTACTGGAACAGAAATTACGAGAAGTTGACAAGTGAGTCATCTAGATTTCTCTACTTCATATCCCGTGTTTAATCAACGTTAATAGGGTACCAAGGATCACCCGATCAACAGAATTATTCCCTTAATTATTGCTCATACGTGTTTTTAAAAACTGCTCCAGAGAAATTTTAAAGAGATGGCGGAACGGCCAAAACATTTTGTTTAAGAAGAATAACCACGAATATACCTAACTACTGGTCCGTCTGTATAAAGATGTATAATCTAATGTTTTGTGGGTGGTCAAGTTTGCTGTTCAGGCCATCCAGTTATGGCCATATGATTCAAGACCAGAATTATTCCATCGGATGCGTACTTTTTAATCTTTTCTATGATGATAAATTTTGCATCTTTGGAGAAGTCATGGTTTGATAGGCGAAACTGTCGCTCGATCAGCATACATTGCACTTGCCATCCGTATTATATTAGCGGTCATTGTCGTCTACTGTGAAAATGACAACAACAAAGAGCCCAAACAAAAGATGAATCCACAAAACATGCCGCAGCTTAGGGTTTCTTCAACCTAACAAATAATGTCTTCATGTGTACTGTTATTTTGATGACAATTAATTCATTTCAGGGATTCCGAAGGTGATGAGTGAAACATCGAACGATAGAAAAAACTGTGAATATCAATTATATTTGTTGTAAGTAATTTGATATTATTAAAATACATAAACAAGATGATACATAAAACAAATTTTCTTTTCTTTTGACCACTTTAAAGTTTAACAGAGGATCTTCAAATCGACGTTTTGCAAACAACAGAAACTTACTTTTCAGCCACATATAATGCTGGTTTAAGATAGGCCCGTTTTCCTGGAAAGTCAAGTTTTTTACCTGAAAATAGAAATTTTCAAATTGGAAGAACAGCTTCGAGCAAAACGTGAGGCTATAGCCATTGCCTTCTTGGCAAAATCGGTCAGTTTTTGGGAATCCGAATTTTTGGCAATAGTATACGCTGTGCCTATTTCGAAAAATAGCCCATTTGCAATAAACTATATTGTTTTACCTTGAAAATCCATGTATTTCCTAGGGAGCACATTCAATATGGGAAATACATTAGTTGCACAGAGAAAGCAAGCTGAACTATGGTCCTTTGCCTTTGGTCAAAGAATAATCAAGGTTTTTCTAAAAAAAGGCTTGTTTTCTTGTCAATAGAACGATTTCGAGAATCAGCGAATAGAATGGTAATTAGAGTTTTTTTTGCAACAAATCACATAGTATTCCGCTGAGGACTGGCAGTATTCCCTTGGGACTCGTTTGAAAAGGGATCATCAACATCAGCTAATTTTGACAAAAAGCAAAAGCTATATAACGCCTTACTATTTGCCCAAAAATAAGAATTCTCAAAATCGACCTATTTTGCCGAAAAAGCAAAGGCTATAACCTTACTTTTTGCACAAAAATAAGGATTCTCAAAGTCGACCTATTTTGCCAAAAAAACAAAGGCTATAGCCTTACTTTTTGCCGAAAAATAAGGATTCTCAAAATCGGCCGATTTTCCCGAAAAAGCAAAGGCTATAGCCTTACCTTTTTCCGAAAAATAAGGATTCTCAAAATCGGCCTATTTTGCCGAAAAAGCAAAGGCTATAGCATTACTTTTTGCCCAAAAATAAGGATTCTCAAAATCGGCCTATTTTGCCGAAAAAGCAAAGGCTATAGCATTACTTTTTGCCCAAAAATAAGGATTCTCAGAATCGGCCTATTTTGCCGAAAAAGCAAAGGCTATAGCCTTACTCTTTGCCTTAAAAAAGGATTCTCAAAATCGGCCTATTTTGCCGAAAAAGCAAAGGCTATAGCATTACTTTTTGCCCAAAAATAAGGATTCTCAAAATCGGCCTATTTTGCCTAAAAAGCAAAGGCTATAGCATTACTTTTTGCCCAACAATAAGGATTCCCAGAATCGGCCTATTTTGCCGAAAAAGCAAAGGCTATAGCATTACTTTTTGCCCAAAAATAAGGATTCTCAGAATCAGCCTATTTTGCCGAAAAAGCAAAGGCTATAGCCTTACTTTTTGCCCAAAAATAAGGATTCTCAAAATCGGCCTATTTTGCCGAAAAAGCAAATGCTATAGCCTTACTTTTTGCCGAAAAATAAGGATTCTCAAAATCGGTTTATTTTGCCGAAAAAGCAAAGGCTATAGCCTTACTTTTTGCCGAAAAATAAGGATTCTCAGAATTGGCCTATTTTGCCGAAAAAGCAAAGGCTATAGACTTACTTTTTGCCCAAAAATAAGGATTCTAAAAATCGGACTATTTTGCCGAAAAAGCAAAGGCTATAGCCTTACCTTTTGCCCAAAAATAGGGATTCTCAAAATCGGCCTATTTTGCCTAAAAAGCAAAGGCTATAGCATTACTTTTTGCCCAACAATAAGGATTCCCAGAATCGGCCTATTTTGCCTAAAAAGCAAAGGCTATAGCATTACTTTTTGCCCAACAATAAGGATTCCCAGAATCGGCCTATTTTGCCGAAAAAGCAAAGGCTATAGCATTACTTTTTGCCAAAAAATAAGGATTCTCAGAATCAGCCTATTTTGCCGAAAAAGCAAAGGCTATAGCCTTACTTTTTGCCCAAAAATAAGGATTCTCAAAATCGGCCTATTTTGCCGAAAAAGCAAATGCTATAGCCTTACTTTTTGCCGAAAAATAAGGATTCTCAAAATCGGTTTATTTTGCCGAAAAAGCAAAGGCTATAGCCTTACTTTTTGCCGAAAAATAAGGATTCCCAGAATCGGCCTACTTTGCCGAAAAAGCAAATGCTATAGCCTTACTTTTTGCCGAAAAATAAGGATTCTCAAAATCGGTTTATTTTGCCGAAAAAGCAAAGGCTATAGCCTTACTTTTTGCCGAAAAATAAGGATTCTCAGAATTGGCCTATTTTGCCGAAAAAGCAAAGGCTATAGCCTTACTTTTTGCCCAAAAATAAGGATTCTCAAAATCGGCCTATTTTGCCGAAAAAGCAAATGCTATAGCCTTACTTTTTGCCGAAAAATACGGATTCTCAAAATCGGTTTATTTTGCCGAAAAAGCAAAGGCTATAGCCTTACTTTTTGCCGAAAAATAAGGATTCTCAGAATTGGCCTATTTTGCCGAAAAAGCAAAGGCTACAGACTTACTTTTTGCCCAAAAATAAGGATTCTAAAAATCGGACTATTTTGCCGAAAAAGCAAAGGCTATAGCCTTACCTTTTGCCCAAAAATAAGGATTCCCAGAATCGGCCTATTTTGCCTAAAAAGCAAAGGCTATAGCATTACTTTTTGCCCAACAATAAGGATTCCCAGAATCGGCCTATTTTGCCGAAAAAGCAAAGGCTATAGCATTACTTTTTGCCCAAAAATAAGGATTCTCAGAATCAGCCTATTTTGCCGAAAAAGCAAAGGCTATAGCCTTACTTTTTGCCCAAAAATAAGGATTCTCAAAATCGGCCTATTTTGCCGAAAAAGCAAATGCTATAGCCTTACTTTTTGCCGAAAAATACGGATTCTCAAAATCGGTTTATTTTGCCGAAAAAGCAAAGGCTATAGCCTTACTTTTTGCCGAAAAATAAGGATTCTCAGAATTGGCCTATTTTGCCGAAAAAGCAAAGGCTATAGACTTACTTTTTGCCCAAAAATAAGGATTCTAAAAATCGGACTATTTTGCCGAAAAAGCAAAGGCTATAGCCTTACCTTTTGCCCAAAAATAGGGATTCTCAAAATCGGCCTATTTTGCCTAAAAAGCAAAGGCTATAGCATTACTTTTTGCCCAACAATAAGGATTCCCAGAATCGGCCTATTTTGCCTAAAAAGCAAAGGCTATAGCATTACTTTTTGCCCAACAATAAGGATTCCCAGAATCGGCCTATTTTGCCGAAAAAGCAAAGGCTATAGCATTACTTTTTGCCAAAAAATAAGGATTCTCAGAATCAGCCTATTTTGCCGAAAAAGCAAAGGCTATAGCCTTACTTTTTGCCCAAAAATAAGGATTCTCAAAATCGGCCTATTTTGCCGAAAAAGCAAATGCTATAGCCTTACTTTTTGCCGAAAAATAAGGATTCTCAAAATCGGTTTATTTTGCCGAAAAAGCAAAGGCTATAGCCTTACTTTTTGCCGAAAAATAAGGATTCCCAGAATCGGCCTATTTTGCCGAAAAAGCAAAGGCTATAGCCTTACTTTTTGCCGAAAAATAAGAATTCTCAGAATCGGCCTATTTTGCCGAAAAAGCAAAGGCTATAGCCTTACTTTTTGCCGAAGAATAAGGATTCCCAGAATCGGCCTATTTTGCCGAAAAAGCAAAGGCTATAGCCTTACCTTTTGCCGAAAAATAAGGATTCTCAGGATCGGCCTATTTTGCCGAAAAAGCAAGGGCTATTGCCTTACTTTTTCCCGAAAAAGGATTCTCAAAATCAGCCTATTTTGCCGAAAAAGCAAAGGCTATAGCCTTACTTTTTGCCCAAAAATAAGGATTCTCAAAATCGGCCTGTTTTGCCGAAAAAGCAAAGGCTATAGCCTTACTTTTTGCCGAAAAATAAGGATTCCCAGAATCGGCCTATTTTGCCGAAAAAGCAAGGGCTATAGCCTTACTTTTTGCCGAAAAATAAGGAATCTCAGAATCGGCCTATTTTTCCGAAAAAGCAAAGCCTAAAGCCTTACTTTTTGCCGAAAAATAAGGAATCTCAGAATCGGCCTATTTTGCCGAAAAAGCAAAGGCTATAGACTTACTTTTTGCCCAAAAATAAGGATTCTCAAAATCGGCCTATTTTGCCGAAAAAGCAAATGCTATAGCCTTACTTTTTGCCGAAAAATAAGGATTCTCAAAATCGGTTTATTTTGCCGAAAAAGCAAAGGCTATATCCTTACTTTTTGCCGAAAAATAAGGATTCCCAGAATCGGTCTATTTTGCCGAAAAAGCAAAGGCTATAGCCTTACTTTTTGCAAAAAAATAAGGATTCTCAACGTCGACCTATTTTGCCAAAAAAACAAAGGCTATAGCCTTAATTTTTGCCGAAAAATAAGGATTCTCAAAATCGGCCGATTTTCCCGAAAAAGCAAAGGCTATAGCCTTACTTTTTGCCGAAAAATAAGGATTCCCAGAATCGGCCTATTTTGCCTAAAAAGCAAAGGCTATAGCATTACTTTTTGCCCAACAATAAGGATTCCCAGAATCGGCCTATTTTGCCGAAAAAGCAAAGGCTATAGCATTACTTTTTGCCAAAAAATAAGGATTCTCAGAATCAGCCTATTTTGCCGAAAAAGCAAAGGCTATAGCCTTACTTTTTGCCCAAAAATAAGGATTCTCAAAATCGGCCTATTTTGCCGAAAAAGCAAATGCTATAGCCTTACTTTTTGCCGAAAAATAAGGATTCTCAAAATCGGTTTATTTTGCCGAAAAAGCAAAGGCTATAGCCTTACTTTTTGCCGAAAAATAAGGATTCCCAGAATCGGCCTATTTTGCCGAAAAAGCAAAGGCTATAGCCTTACTTTTTGCCGAAAAATAAGAATTCTCAGAATCGGCCTATTTTGCCGAAAAAGCAAAGGCTATAGCCTTACTTTTTGCCGAAGAATAAGGATTCCCAGAATCGGCCTATTTTGCCGAAAAAGCAAAGGCTATAGCCTTACCTTTTGCCGAAAAATAAGGATTCTCAGGATCGGCCTATTTTGCCGAAAAAGCAAGGGCTATTGCCTTACTTTTTCCCGAAAAAGGATTCTCAAAATCAGCCTATTTTGCCGAAAAAGCAAAGGCTATAGCCTTACTTTTTGCCCAAAAATAAGGATTCTGAGAATCGGCCTATTTTGCCGAAAAAGCAAAGGCTATAGCCTTACTTTTTGCCCAAAAATAAGGATTCTCAAAATCGGCCTGTTTTGCCGAAAAAGCAAAGGCTATAGCCTTACTTTTTGCCGAAAAATAAGGATTCCCAGAATCGGCCTATTTTGCCGAAAAAGCAAGGGCTATAGCCTTACTTTTTGCCGAAAAATAAGGAATCTCAGAATCGGCCTATTTTTCCGAAAAAGCAAAGCCTAAAGCCTTACTTTTTGCCGAAAAATAAGGAATCTCAGAATCGGCCTATTTTGCCGAAAAAGCAAAGGCTATAGACTTACTTTTTGCCCAAAAATAAGGATTCTCAAAATCGGCCTATTTTGCCGAAAAAGCAAATGCTATAGCCTTACTTTTTGCCGAAAAATAAGGATTCTCAAAATCGGTTTATTTTGCCGAAAAAGCAAAGGCTATATCCTTACTTTTTGCCGAAAAATAAGGATTCCCAGAATCGGTCTATTTTGCCGAAAAAGCAAAGGCTATAGCCTTACTTTTTGCAAAAAAATAAGGATTCTCAAAGTCGACCTATTTTGCCAAAAAAACAAAGGCTATAGCCTTAATTTTTGCCGAAAAATAAGGATTCTCAAAATCGGCCTGTTTTGCCGAAAAAGCAAAGGCTATAGCCTTACTTTTTGCCGAAAAATAAGGATTCCCAGAATCGGCCTATTTTGCCGAAAAAGCAAGGGCTATAGCCTTACTTTTTGCCGAAAAATAAGGAATCTCAGAATCGGCCTATTTTTCCGAAAAAGCAAAGCCTAAAGCCTTCCTTTTTGCCGAAAAATAAGGACTCTCAAAATCGGCCTATTTTGCCGAAAAAGCAAAGGCTATAGCCTTACTTTTTGCCGAAAAATAAGGATTCTCAAAATCGGCCTATTTTGCCGAAAAAGCAAAGGCTATAGCCTTACTTTTTGCCGAAAAATAAGGATTCCCAGAATCGGCCTATTTTGCCGAAAAAGCAAAGGCTATAGCCTTACTTTTTGCCGAAAAATAAGGATTCTCAGGATCGGCCTATTTTGCCGAAAAAGCAAGGGCTATTGCCTTAGTTTTTCCCGAAAAAAAAGGATTCTCAAAATCGGCCTATTTTGCCGAAAAAGCAAAGGCTATAGCCTTACTTTTTGCCTAAAAATAAGGATTCTCAAAATCGGCCTATTTTGCCAAAAAAGCAAAGGCTATAGACTTACTTTTTGCCCAAAAATAAGGATTCTAAAAATCGGACTATTTTGCCGAAAAAGCAAAGGCTATAGCCTTACTTTTTGCCCCAAAATAGGGATTCTCAAAATCGGCTTATTTTGCCTAAAAAGCAAAGGCTATAGCATTACTTTTTGCCCAACAATAAGGATTCCCAGAGTCGGCCTATTTTGCCGAAAAAGCAAAGGCTATAGCCTTACCTTTTTCCGAAAAATAAGGATTCTCAAAATCGGCCTATTTTGCCGAAAAAGCAAAGGCTATAGCCTTACTTTTTGCCGAAAAATAAGGATTCTCAAAATCGGCCTATTTTGCCAAAAAAGCAAAGGCTATAGACTTACTTTTTGCCCAAAAATAAGGATTCTAAAAATCGGACTATTTTGCCGAAAAAGCAAATGCTATAGCCTTACCTTTTTCCGAAAAATAAGGATTCTCAAAATCGGCCTATTTTGCCGAAAAAGCAAAGGCTATAGCCTTACTTTTTGCCGAAAAATAAGGATTCTCAAAATCGGCCTATTTTGCCAAAAAAGCAAAGGCTATAGACTTACTTTTTGCCCAAAAATAAGGATTCTAAAAATCGGACTATTTTGCCGAAAAAGCAAAGGCTATAGCCTTACTTTTTGCCCCAAAATAGGGATTCTCAAAATCGGCTTATTTTGCCTAAAAAGCAAAGGCTATAGCATTACTTTTTGCCCAACAATAAGGATTCCCAGAGTCGGCCTATTTTGCCGAAAAAGCAAAGGCTATAGCCTTACCTTTTTCCGAAAAATAAGGATTCTCAAAATCGGCCTATTTTGCCGAAAAAGCAAAGGCTATAGCCTTACTTTTTGCCGAAAAATAAGGATTCTCAAAATCGGCCTATTTTGCCAAAAAAGCAAAGGCTATAGACTTACTTTTTGCCCAAAAATAAGGATTCTAAAAATCGGACTATTTTGCCGAAAAAGCAAAGGCTATAGCCTTACTTTTTGCCCCAAAATAGGGATTCTCAAAATCGGCTTATTTTGCCTAAAAAGCAAAGGCTATAGCATTACTTTTTGCCCAACAATAAGGATTCCCAGAGTCGGCCTATTTTGCCGAAAAAGCAAAGGCTATAGCATTACTTTTTGCCCAAAAATAAGGATTCTCAGAATCAGCCTATTTTGCCGAAATACAAAGGCTATAGCCTTAGTTTTTGCCCAAAAATAAGGATTCTCAAAATCGGCCTATTTTGCCGAAAAAGCAAAGGCTATAGCCTTACTTTTTGCCGAAAAATAAGGATTCTCAGAATCGGCCTATTTTGCCGAAAAAGCAAGGGCTATAGCCTTACTTTTTGCCGAAAAATAAGGATTCTCAGATTCTGCCTATTTTGCCGAAAAAGCAAAGGCTATAGCCTCACTTTTTTCCGAAAAATAAGGATCCTCAAAATCGGCCTATTTTTCCGAAAAAGCAAAGGCTATAGCCTTACTTTTTGCCGAAAAATAAGGATTCTCAAAATCGGCCTATTTCGCCGAAAAAGCAAAGGCTATAGCCTTACTTTTTGCCGAAAAATAAGGATTCTCAGAATCGGCCTATTTTGCCGAAAAAGCAAGGGCTATAGCCTTACTTTTTGCCGAAAAATAAGGATTCTCAGATTCTGCCTATTTTGCCGAAAAAGCAAAGGCTATAGCCTCACTTTTTTCCGAAAAATAAGGATCCTCAAAATCGGCCTATTTTTCCGAAAAAGCAAAGGCTATAGCCTTACTTTTTGCCGAAAAATAAGGATTCTCAAAATCGGCCTATTTCGCCGAAAAAGCAAAGGCTATAGCCTTACTTTTTGCCGAAAAATAAGGATTCTCAAAATCGGCCTATTTTGCCGAAAAAGCAAGGGCTATAGCCTTACTTTTTGCCGAAAAATAAGGATTCTCAGATTCTGCCTATTTTGCCGAAAAAGCAAAGGCTATAGCCTCACTTTTTTCCGAAAAATAAGGATCCTCAAAATCGGCCTATTTTTCCGAAAAAGCAAAGGCTATAGCCTTACTTTTTGCCGAAAAATAAGGATTCTCAAAATCGGCCTATTTCGCCGAAAAAGCAAAGGCTATAGCCTTACTTTTTGCCGAAAAATAAGGATTCTCAAAATCGGCCTATTTTGCCGAAAAAGCAAATGCTATAGCCTTACTTTTTGCCGAAAAATAAGGTTTCTCAAAATCGGCCTATTTTGCCGAAAAAGTAAAGGCTATAGCCTTACTTTTTGCCCAAAAATAAGGACTCTCAAAATCGGCCTATTTTGCCGAAAAAGAAAAGGCTATAGCCTTACTTTCTGCCGAAAAATAAGGATTCTCAAAATCGGCCTATTTTGCCGAAAAAGCAAAGGCTATAGCCTTACTTTTTGCCCAAAAATAAGGATTCTCAGAATCGGCCTATTTTGCTGAAAAAGCAAAGGCTATAGCCTTACTTTTTGCCCAAAAATAAGGATTCTCAAAATCGATCTATTTTGCCGAAAAAGCAAAGGCTATAGCCTTACTTTTTGCCGAAAAATAAGGATTCTCAGAATCGGCCTATTTTGCCGAAAAAGCAAGGGCTATTGCCTTACTTTTTCCCGAAAAAAAAGGATTCTCAGAATCGGCCTATTTTGCCGAAAAAGTAAAGGCTATAGCATTACTTTTTCCGGAAAAATAAGGATTCTCAAAATCGGCCTATTTTTCCGAAAAAGCATAGGCTATAGCCTTACCTTTTGCCCAAAAATAGGGATTCTCAAAATCGGCCTATTTTGCCTAAAAAGCAAAGGCTATAGCATTACTTTTTGCCCAACAATAAGGATTCCCAGAATCGGCCTATTTTGCCTAAAAAGCAAAGGCTATAGCATTACTTTTTGCCCAACAATAAGGATTCCCAGAATCGGCCTATTTTGCCGAAAAAGCAAAGGCTATAGCATTACTTTTTGCCAAAAAATAAGGATTCTCAGAATCAGCCTATTTTGCCGAAAAAGCAAAGGCTATAGCCTTACTTTTTGCCCAAAAATAAGGATTCTCAAAATCGGCCTATTTTGCCGAAAAAGCAAATGCTATAGCCTTACTTTTTGCCGAAAAATAAGGATTCTCAAAATCGGTTTATTTTGCCGAAAAAGCAAAGGCTATAGCCTTACTTTTTGCCGAAAAATAAGGATTCCCAGAATCGGCCTATTTTGCCGAAAAAGCAAAGGCTATAGCCTTACTTTTTGCCGAAAAATAAGAATTCTCAGAATCGGCCTATTTTGCCGAAAAAGCAAAGGCTATAGCCTTACTTTTTGCCGAAGAATAAGGATTCCCAGAATCGGCCTATTTTGCCGAAAAAGCAAAGGCTATAGCCTTACCTTTTGCCGAAAAATAAGGATTCTCAGGATCGGCCTATTTTGCCGAAAAAGCAAGGGCTATTGCCTTACTTTTTCCCGAAAAAGGATTCTCAAAATCAGCCTATTTTGCCGAAAAAGCAAAGGCTATAGCCTTACTTTTTGCCCAAAAATAAGGATTCTCAAAATCGGCCTGTTTTGCCGAAAAAGCAAAGGCTATAGCCTTACTTTTTGCCGAAAAATAAGGATTCCCAGAATCGGCCTATTTTGCCGAAAAAGCAAGGGCTATAGCCTTACTTTTTGCCGAAAAATAAGGAATCTCAGAATCGGCCTATTTTTCCGAAAAAGCAAAGCCTAAAGCCTTACTTTTTGCCGAAAAATAAGGAATCTCAGAATCGGCCTATTTTGCCGAAAAAGCAAAGGCTATAGACTTACTTTTTGCCCAAAAATAAGGATTCTCAAAATCGGCCTATTTTGCCGAAAAAGCAAATGCTATAGCCTTACTTTTTGCCGAAAAATAAGGATTCTCAAAATCGGTTTATTTTGCCGAAAAAGCAAAGGCTATATCCTTACTTTTTGCCGAAAAATAAGGATTCCCAGAATCGGTCTATTTTGCCGAAAAAGCAAAGGCTATAGCCTTACTTTTTGCAAAAAAATAAGGATTCTCAACGTCGACCTATTTTGCCAAAAAAACAAAGGCTATAGCCTTAATTTTTGCCGAAAAATAAGGATTCTCAAAATCGGCCGATTTTCCCGAAAAAGCAAAGGCTATAGCCTTACTTTTTGCCGAAAAATAAGGATTCCCAGAATCGGCCTATTTTGCCTAAAAAGCAAAGGCTATAGCATTACTTTTTGCCCAACAATAAGGATTCCCAGAATCGGCCTATTTTGCCGAAAAAGCAAAGGCTATAGCATTACTTTTTGCCAAAAAATAAGGATTCTCAGAATCAGCCTATTTTGCCGAAAAAGCAAAGGCTATAGCCTTACTTTTTGCCCAAAAATAAGGATTCTCAAAATCGGCCTATTTTGCCGAAAAAGCAAATGCTATAGCCTTACTTTTTGCCGAAAAATAAGGATTCTCAAAATCGGTTTATTTTGCCGAAAAAGCAAAGGCTATAGCCTTACTTTTTGCCGAAAAATAAGGATTCCCAGAATCGGCCTATTTTGCCGAAAAAGCAAAGGCTATAGCCTTACTTTTTGCCGAAAAATAAGAATTCTCAGAATCGGCCTATTTTGCCGAAAAAGCAAAGGCTATAGCCTTACTTTTTGCCGAAGAATAAGGATTCCCAGAATCGGCCTATTTTGCCGAAAAAGCAAAGGCTATAGCCTTACCTTTTGCCGAAAAATAAGGATTCTCAGGATCGGCCTATTTTGCCGAAAAAGCAAGGGCTATTGCCTTACTTTTTCCCGAAAAAGGATTCTCAAAATCAGCCTATTTTGCCGAAAAAGCAAAGGCTATAGCCTTACTTTTTGCCCAAAAATAAGGATTCTGAGAATCGGCCTATTTTGCCGAAAAAGCAAAGGCTATAGCCTTACTTTTTGCCCAAAAATAAGGATTCTCAAAATCGGCCTGTTTTGCCGAAAAAGCAAAGGCTATAGCCTTACTTTTTGCCGAAAAATAAGGATTCCCAGAATCGGCCTATTTTGCCGAAAAAGCAAGGGCTATAGCCTTACTTTTTGCCGAAAAATAAGGAATCTCAGAATCGGCCTATTTTTCCGAAAAAGCAAAGCCTAAAGCCTTACTTTTTGCCGAAAAATAAGGAATCTCAGAATCGGCCTATTTTGCCGAAAAAGCAAAGGCTATAGACTTACTTTTTGCCCAAAAATAAGGATTCTCAAAATCGGCCTATTTTGCCGAAAAAGCAAATGCTATAGCCTTACTTTTTGCCGAAAAATAAGGATTCTCAAAATCGGTTTATTTTGCCGAAAAAGCAAAGGCTATATCCTTACTTTTTGCCGAAAAATAAGGATTCCCAGAATCGGTCTATTTTGCCGAAAAAGCAAAGGCTATAGCCTTACTTTTTGCAAAAAAATAAGGATTCTCAAAGTCGACCTATTTTGCCAAAAAAACAAAGGCTATAGCCTTAATTTTTGCCGAAAAATAAGGATTCTCAAAATCGGCCTGTTTTGCCGAAAAAGCAAAGGCTATAGCCTTACTTTTTGCCGAAAAATAAGGATTCCCAGAATCGGCCTATTTTGCCGAAAAAGCAAGGGCTATAGCCTTACTTTTTGCCGAAAAATAAGGAATCTCAGAATCGGCCTATTTTTCCGAAAAAGCAAAGCCTAAAGCCTTCCTTTTTGCCGAAAAATAAGGACTCTCAAAATCGGCCTATTTTGCCGAAAAAGCAAAGGCTATAGCCTTACTTTTTGCCGAAAAATAAGGATTCTCAAAATCGGCCTATTTTGCCGAAAAAGCAAAGGCTATAGCCTTACTTTTTGCCGAAAAATAAGGATTCCCAGAATCGGCCTATTTTGCCGAAAAAGCAAAGGCTATAGCCTTACTTTTTGCCGAAAAATAAGGATTCTCAGGATCGGCCTATTTTGCCGAAAAAGCAAGGGCTATTGCCTTAGTTTTTCCCGAAAAAAAAGGATTCTCAAAATCGGCCTATTTTGCCGAAAAAGCAAAGGCTATAGCCTTACTTTTTGCCTAAAAATAAGGATTCTCAAAATCGGCCTATTTTGCCAAAAAAGCAAAGGCTATAGACTTACTTTTTGCCCAAAAATAAGGATTCTAAAAATCGGACTATTTTGCCGAAAAAGCAAAGGCTATAGCCTTACTTTTTGCCCCAAAATAGGGATTCTCAAAATCGGCTTATTTTGCCTAAAAAGCAAAGGCTATAGCATTACTTTTTGCCCAACAATAAGGATTCCCAGAGTCGGCCTATTTTGCCGAAAAAGCAAAGGCTATAGCCTTACCTTTTTCCGAAAAATAAGGATTCTCAAAATCGGCCTATTTTGCCGAAAAAGCAAAGGCTATAGCCTTACTTTTTGCCGAAAAATAAGGATTCTCAAAATCGGCCTATTTTGCCAAAAAAGCAAAGGCTATAGACTTACTTTTTGCCCAAAAATAAGGATTCTAAAAATCGGACTATTTTGCCGAAAAAGCAAATGCTATAGCCTTACCTTTTTCCGAAAAATAAGGATTCTCAAAATCGGCCTATTTTGCCGAAAAAGCAAAGGCTATAGCCTTACTTTTTGCCGAAAAATAAGGATTCTCAAAATCGGCCTATTTTGCCAAAAAAGCAAAGGCTATAGACTTACTTTTTGCCCAAAAATAAGGATTCTAAAAATCGGACTATTTTGCCGAAAAAGCAAAGGCTATAGCCTTACTTTTTGCCCCAAAATAGGGATTCTCAAAATCGGCTTATTTTGCCTAAAAAGCAAAGGCTATAGCATTACTTTTTGCCCAACAATAAGGATTCCCAGAGTCGGCCTATTTTGCCGAAAAAGCAAAGGCTATAGCCTTACCTTTTTCCGAAAAATAAGGATTCTCAAAATCGGCCTATTTTGCCGAAAAAGCAAAGGCTATAGCCTTACTTTTTGCCGAAAAATAAGGATTCTCAAAATCGGCCTATTTTGCCAAAAAAGCAAAGGCTATAGACTTACTTTTTGCCCAAAAATAAGGATTCTAAAAATCGGACTATTTTGCCGAAAAAGCAAAGGCTATAGCCTTACTTTTTGCCCCAAAATAGGGATTCTCAAAATCGGCTTATTTTGCCTAAAAAGCAAAGGCTATAGCATTACTTTTTGCCCAACAATAAGGATTCCCAGAGTCGGCCTATTTTGCCGAAAAAGCAAAGGCTATAGCATTACTTTTTGCCCAAAAATAAGGATTCTCAGAATCAGCCTATTTTGCCGAAATACAAAGGCTATAGCCTTAGTTTTTGCCCAAAAATAAGGATTCTCAAAATCGGCCTATTTTGCCGAAAAAGCAAAGGCTATAGCCTTACTTTTTGCCGAAAAATAAGGATTCTCAGAATCGGCCTATTTTGCCGAAAAAGCAAGGGCTATAGCCTTACTTTTTGCCGAAAAATAAGGATTCTCAGATTCTGCCTATTTTGCCGAAAAAGCAAAGGCTATAGCCTCACTTTTTTCCGAAAAATAAGGATCCTCAAAATCGGCCTATTTTTCCGAAAAAGCAAAGGCTATAGCCTTACTTTTTGCCGAAAAATAAGGATTCTCAAAATCGGCCTATTTCGCCGAAAAAGCAAAGGCTATAGCCTTACTTTTTGCCGAAAAATAAGGATTCTCAGAATCGGCCTATTTTGCCGAAAAAGCAAGGGCTATAGCCTTACTTTTTGCCGAAAAATAAGGATTCTCAGATTCTGCCTATTTTGCCGAAAAAGCAAAGGCTATAGCCTCACTTTTTTCCGAAAAATAAGGATCCTCAAAATCGGCCTATTTTTCCGAAAAAGCAAAGGCTATAGCCTTACTTTTTGCCGAAAAATAAGGATTCTCAAAATCGGCCTATTTCGCCGAAAAAGCAAAGGCTATAGCCTTACTTTTTGCCGAAAAATAAGGATTCTCAAAATCGGCCTATTTTGCCGAAAAAGCAAGGGCTATAGCCTTACTTTTTGCCGAAAAATAAGGATTCTCAGATTCTGCCTATTTTGCCGAAAAAGCAAAGGCTATAGCCTCACTTTTTTCCGAAAAATAAGGATCCTCAAAATCGGCCTATTTTTCCGAAAAAGCAAAGGCTATAGCCTTACTTTTTGCCGAAAAATAAGGATTCTCAAAATCGGCCTATTTCGCCGAAAAAGCAAAGGCTATAGCCTTACTTTTTGCCGAAAAATAAGGATTCTCAAAATCGGCCTATTTTGCCGAAAAAGCAAATGCTATAGCCTTACTTTTTGCCGAAAAATAAGGTTTCTCAAAATCGGCCTATTTTGCCGAAAAAGTAAAGGCTATAGCCTTACTTTTTGCCCAAAAATAAGGACTCTCAAAATCGGCCTATTTTGCCGAAAAAGAAAAGGCTATAGCCTTACTTTCTGCCGAAAAATAAGGATTCTCAAAATCGGCCTATTTTGCCGAAAAAGCAAAGGCTATAGCCTTACTTTTTGCCCAAAAATAAGGATTCTCAGAATCGGCCTATTTTGCTGAAAAAGCAAAGGCTATAGCCTTACTTTTTGCCCAAAAATAAGGATTCTCAAAATCGATCTATTTTGCCGAAAAAGCAAAGGCTATAGCCTTACTTTTTGCCGAAAAATAAGGATTCTCAGAATCGGCCTATTTTGCCGAAAAAGCAAGGGCTATTGCCTTACTTTTTCCCGAAAAAAAAGGATTCTCAGAATCGGCCTATTTTGCCGAAAAAGTAAAGGCTATAGCATTACTTTTTCCGGAAAAATAAGGATTCTCAAAATCGGCCTATTTTTCCGAAAAAGCATAGGCTATAGCCCTACTTTTTGCCGAAAAATAAGGATTCTCAAAATCGGCCTATTTTGCCGAAAAAGCAAGGGCTATGGCCCTACTTTTTGCCCAAAATAAGGATTCTCAAAAACCGGCCTATTTTGCTAAAAAAGCATTTCGTTTTTGTGAATTGCTATGATACAAGTTTTAACATGTTTCAGTTCCAGTTTCAGTTTCATAAATTTTCATATGTTGGAGTAGAATATTATCTTTGAGCAATATAATAGGTATAGTTATGTAGCCATATAGTTAAAATAGTTATTTTATTGCTGGCATACATTATATAATCATATCGGGGTAGTTAATTTGCATTAAATGGTAGTAGCATTTTAAAACTCAACGGAATTACCTATCTGGAATCAAAATTGCTTGAATGAAAACATTCGTATCTTCACCAACGTATTAAAACAATGTCATTCTCTGATATTGAATAATATGCTAAATCTCGTAGATTATCTTCCATTTCTACCTCTTTTTGAGTCTGTAAAGGAAGATTTTTATCAGTTTTACAGTCAATAGTAAATCGTAACCAAAGTAAAAAAGAAAGAAAGGCGAATCTTCTGTTGGGTCTTCTAATTGTCGAGATTCCTGTCGAAGCTAATAATATGATTTAATACAGAAACCTAAACAAGAAAGAATCGGAAAGAAACTTTGTTTGAATTTGGCAATTTAATGAAATAGTATAAAATGTGGAAACTATTGAAAATGTTTTGATCACTGGAATTGCAATGAAATAAAAATTGCATTAAAAAGTTCCCTTTCTGAAAATGGTAAATGCAAGATATTGCTATACCATTGGCTTTACTGATTTTCTTATTCTTATTCGACAAAGAATTAACTTGATTCTAGCAAAAAGTACAGGGTGAGCCAGAAAAAAATTCCCACTTTTGAAAATTCATAACACCAAGACTACTTCACGGATTTCATTCATTCAAATTGTAGTTAAAAGATTCAAGTATTCATATGATTTTTTTCGCTGTCCTACCAGCACTAGAAGTATTGGTAAATCTGACTTTATAAACATTTCATGGTTGCAAAATGACGGAAAAAGGGGTCTAAAATAGTGATCAAATCGTAAGGACTTTATTCACACCGAACAGTAGGCAATGGGCATTTCACCTCTCGCAAGAGTTGTAAGACATCGATTTTCAAATAAATACGGAAGATTTTCAATCCCATGGCAATTAACATCGGGAGGATATCTCTCACCTATGAGAAGTTGCATTTCCTTCATTTTTCTGTGTGAGGAGTCATTTATGCTTTGATCGATGTTTTAGGCCACTTTTCAGTCATTTTGGAACCATGAAATTTTTGTAAAGTTGAATCTACCCATATTTGTAGTGCTCGTGAAACAAGGAGAAAAATTACAAACAATACTTCAAGCTTTTGGCTTGTAATTAAAATTGAAATCATTCAAATCTGTGAAATATTCTTGCAGTTATGAATTTTCAAAAGTGGGAACTTTTTTCTGGCTCACCCGGCAGTTCATTTTATCTGCAAAGGGATCACAATATCACTAAATAAGCAATAATAAAGAGAGGTAATTAAGAACTCAAGTAATAAGTGTAATAGGTACCTTGGCATCAAGATAGGATAGTTTCTGATTCAGGCTTTTTACTCTGAACAATCTCTTTGAAAGACTTTTTAATTGCTGGATTGTCATTGTCACTGAAATAGAAATATGCAATGTCTAAGAAACAGCGAATATTTCATTATTAATGATTAAGTCAAGAGACTTTAACTAGTTACTATAAATATTTTGAGGATGAAATTGTATGAGAACAAGCAAAAATGTAACGATGGTCCTTAATTTGAGCTAATTTCCACGAAAAGCCTCCTGAACTTTAGATGCTAGCATTGAATTGTAAAAATTTTCGTTCGTAAATCAGTACTGCCAGTTCAATGACTGACAGCTTGCAAACAGCCCTAGAGCTAGACAGCCTGGAATCGGTTTAACAATGCATCATCATTTCAATTACAACTGAGAAAGTTTGATAAAAATTTCATGATAATAGATTGAAATATACCTGGGATTTTCTTTGTTATTGGTTTCTTATCATCACAGTTCGGACATGTGAGCTGAAGCGCTATGTTTATGTGATTTAAGGAAAATCAACCAATCAATCAATCAATCAATCAATCAATCAATTAATTAATTAATTAATTAATCTCTTCATTTATTGATTAATTGATCAATGGTTCTATTATTAATCAATGATATACCTCGAAAATTAAATTCAACTTTTTAAAGTCACTGTTTTAGATTCAGGACTTAATTACATTCTAAGTAGGTTATGAGTAGAAAAATTTAAAGGATCAGTCAACTGAATGTTGAAAAGGATACAAATTAAGTTGTCCTTCAAAGTTTTCGACTTTTTAACATTACCAATGGGAGCACCATAAGCTGTATACATAAAAGGGAAGACCATTAAACTTTACAAATAATAAGGCAGATTCGAAAATTCAATAACTGAGACTTTTAACCAAATTTAGTCATAGTTGAGCCGTCTCAACAGATAAGAACATCTTTTTTCTGGCATATAATATAATGTTTCAACCGGCAGAATTTGAATTTAGGCATATCTGAAAGTTAAGGATAAGCCCCATTCTTTTACTCAAGAATATTTTTTCGCCAAAAATTTGCTTCCACCGAAGTAAATAACTATTTGAAATGCTTTCATTGACTGAGTCGTATGTGTTTGGCCTTAGAACAGACGCTACACTCCTTTTTCCTCCTCCGCACTAATTGTAGAGTCTACACGCAGGTTTTATGTTAGTCATTTTAGTCTATTGAATAAAAATTCCGATTAAATTAAAATATTAAAGCCAAGATGAAAATATACAAAACACATGAGGCATAACAATACATTAGTAAAATGTATTTCGTTTATTACTCACTTCTTACAAATTCAAGGTACCGTGGATGCAGTTTAACGAACTCAGCTGTTATTTTTTCATCACTCAAGTTGTCATGGTTACCACCTGCTTTCAGCCATTCTGAACTGTATCTTTTCAAATATATAAGTTCAGCTTCTTTCCGCTCCTGCGCAGTTACCTACAATAAATAGTGAATAATAGTTAACTTTTGATCATAACATATCCATATGACAAAATCACAATGAATATCAAAATTCACGCTTTGTAGCCGGGTGTTCCAAAATAGTACTCTTCTTTTGAAAAATCATCGAAATTTGATCACATGGATGATCTCCGAATTTCTTTTTTTCCTTGGCAAACAGAGCCATGAGCAATAATGTACAGAGTTTGTAGCTTAGAACTTTAAAGTTTGTAACCTCGATCGTTCTGCTTTACTTTGTTGCTTTCTCTTCAGCAGAAGCCTAGCCAGCGCTAGGAATCGAATTCAGATGGCTCCTGCGCGTCTGAATAGTTAGTTCCTACCCAGCGTTCATCCTCGTTTTGCAGCAGCTAACAGTTCAGACGCACAGGAGCCATTTGGCAAAACAACGAAGAGAACTTTGGAACATCGAGGAAACAGCTTTAATTTCCAAGCTACAAACACGGTGCATTATTGTCCGTGGTAGATCAAACAAATACCGAATATTTTCATACGAATAGTTCACCTTCTGATTGACTTTAGGATCTGCAAATCTAGCTCCTATTATGGCTGCCTGGGTTTGAAGCGTACTGCAGAAAGCACTGATGATGACAAGATTAATTTCTTTCTTTTGGTCATAAAGGTCAGAAACAAATTCTATCCATCCATTGTGGACTAAAAGGATGATGGACAATCTTGACATAATGGTACATGGGTAGGATTTATCATGTTTCTTAAAGACTATAGCTCAGAATAATGTCATCTTTAGATGTATTTGGATCATTGTCAAGCAAGACAAAAAACATTTTATGATTGGTTTAGTAATCGAATTTTGGTGACATTTGAAATAATCTACCGGGTGTTCCAAAATGATGTATCGACGTTTGCCAAAATATGCCATCTTAAATTATGGACTTATTTGAATGAAACTTCACTCATTTTGTAGCAGAAGCTATACCTTAGATGTAGAAACACATTTCACTAAATTGGCCATATCAAACAAGGGCTAGGGGTTATTTTGCTTAAGATTTGTTTTGGAAGATACTTCAAAAAGAATTAGAAATCTCTACAACGTTTCTTCAGAGTTTCAGCTTAAAAAATGAATACGAGTGTGCTAATCTCCCAAGGAGTAAAACGTGATGGCAAATATATTTCTTACATTTCAATGCACATGGGTTGTTAAGTTTCTTAAAAGATGATCAATGCAATCTTTATCTTATCAAAAAGGAAAATTAAATGAAACTTAATTACACTTAGTGTATCTCGCGACTTATCAAAAAACCGCTTCCAAGTGAAATTGCACATGACTCTATAACAATATGACCGACTTCAGTGAAATAAATTTCTACATCTACGTCAACCTTTGGGCATCAAAATGAAATATGCGCAAAATTCATAATTTTACAGAACTGCAAACGAGGCTGCATCATTTTGGAAAAACCGGTATCTCTTAATCTATCTTGGGAAACGCAATAGAAAAAGTGGTTGACCTGAGTTTAAATTCATCCTGATCAATGCTTATGTTGCTCCATATGTTTGAAATCCAAAATAATCTACCATAACAATGAACGATAAAGTGAAAGGCTTCCAATGAAAACAGCTGTGTTGTACAAAACAATTTGATATCAAAATAAATAACTACCTCACTTCCATTTACAATATCAATCTTTTTTAGACGTGCAATGAGTTCTTGTCGAATATCAAAGGTTGTTCTCTCTAAAACAGATTGAAAAAAACTTGTTTATGAAATGTCGAAACCCCAAAACTAGTTCTGTCTATTTCAAAATATGAGCGTTTTGAACCCATGAATTTTACACGACGCTATGCCAAACACTCAAGGCTGGAGGAATTTAAATGCGTTACCTCTAATTGGCATAGAACAGTTTGGAGATATTGGAGCAAATCAGGGGATTATGGAATTTGTTTCAGAATACGATATTGTTGCAACTACGAAAACTTAACGTGATACTGACAATTGAGGTCCATCATAAACTGTTTTAAAATGTAAAAACATATTGTCGAAACTGTATTAGTAAAGTTTAAATGAGTTGTTATCTCACCTTTACAAATGGAATTTGATTTGAATTTGATGTTTGCTAATGATGGCAGATTTGCTAACTGGTTTATACTTAGCCACTAAAAAAGAAATTGTAGAAATTACATTCCCAAACTGAATTCATAGAGGGGACTACTGAATAGGTGTAGATACATACTTCTGAATGCTTGTGGATCACAAAGTAGGAGAAATAAAAGGATCGATGTGGAAGTGACATCGTTGTGTTAATAATCAAAGGGAATCAATCAATTCTACAGGCTATCAAATGATTAAGAAAGGTAGACCTATTGATGATAACGTATTTGTTGAAATAGCAATAAATGACACCACAATAAGTTTAAAGACAATAGAAATTATCAATGGAAAGCATATTTACAAAATATAAAATTTCCATTGAATAAAAAATATGAAAAGTCAAACCTCATTAATTGTATTATGATTTAATGAAATTGCCTTGAGACACTGAAACCCAGCACATCCATCTATCACCAAGAAATAAAATGAAATGAAATTTAGGAGATCAAAGCACAAAAGAATGCCATAGCAAAAATTAAATTAGAGAGAAAACAAACTAATCTAACAATTTAAAGGGAATCTTGAGCATATAAATCTGAGTCTTTAACAAAAATGGCTGCGCAAAGATAATTGGCTGTGACAGGTGACGCACCACATTTCGGTAACTTATCAAAGTCAACAGGACTACTGACATGTGATTGGCTAGAGTTTGACTGTAAGTGGCTTGAGCCACTCTTATATGCTTACATTCCCTTTAAAAGCAAGAAAGCTCAAGATATTACCTGTTCTTGGAAATTCAATCTTTGATAAATTGTTGTCATTTAAGATAAGTGTTTCCAAGCTGAAGTAAGAAAACAGTCATGATATATATATTTGATAAAACTTAAAATCACAAGTCAATGATGGCTGGATTTCATGACAAAGGTGATGATTTGCATTACACTTTCTAGCTATTCTGAAATAGAAGCTGAGTTGAATGATAATTTTATAAATTTTGAATATTTCCAAATGGGCAGAATCATGATTGAGCTCTAATACCATTCTATTGAAGCTCTTGTATAACATGTACAATAACAGCCCACAATCCATGCTCTTTTATGGAACACTTAAAAGGTACATTCTTGAAAACATGGATTCAATGTTACCAATGATATAAAATTCACTTTCAGTCATCTCCACCTAGAAACATTTATTGTAAAGGCTAATCTTTGTTGGTCATTTTCTGGCAAAAAACTTGAATGTTGTAATATTGTAAATATTGGTGTAGCTCAACTCACTGACTTTCTATTATATAGTTGTAAAACAAACCTTCTCAAAGCAGCTAGTTTCATGACTTCATCCCATTTATCAATCCTGTTTCCTTCTAAATTGAGAAGCTTTAAATTTTTGACAAACTTCAAATCACTGCAACATCAAATAAGTACATATTATCCAATGATGTTAGTAAATGATGTTTTGTGAAACTTACAAAGGTTAAGTTAAGTTAAAGAGTTAAATGAAAAAAAAATTCATTCAACTCCATCCAGTATAAGATAATACCATTTTCAAAGGTCTGAACTTTTGGTGCATCTGACGATAGAGTGAATCATGATTGTTATATGATATGAAATATGGCACCTGGAATCAATTTGATGAATTGAATTGAAACAAATATGTAGTTCTTCTAGATTTGATGCAGCAAGCAAGAGGTTCACAACCTACAAGTAAAACAAGTTTTTATTTCGTTTCAACTTTTATGATTCTGCAAACTGAGGGATATAGAAATGATCAACTAATTCAAAAAGGATTTAAATATTCTGAAATCACACAGCTTCCTTAGATGTTGGAAGATAGATGATTCAAAATTTTACACAATGATAAGGCAGACAGCAAACTGTACCTCTTTCCAAGTCAACTGCATTCTATTTGCAAAAATTGTTTTCAATGATTGGAAGGCAGGCGCAATTATGTTACAATTTTCTAGGGATGATAGTCTGTTTTCACTGAAATAAAAGAAGATGTGTTAATTTTGGTAATAAAAAAGGAACTTTCACAAATCAATCCATCACTGTATGTAATGTAGAAAGAATTTTAGGAAAATATTATTGCATCAGTATTCGATCATGACACTGCAAACAATAAATGATCATTTACCTGAGGTTCAAAATTGTTAGATGTTTGAGTTGTTCTGTGATACTAGAAATCTGATTCCATGTTTGGAATAAATTATTTGAAATGTCAAGGTGAATTATATCTGCAATAAAATTGAAAATTTTAGTTACTTAAATATACATACCAAATGAAAAGTAAATTTCAAACAATTATATATATAGCAATAAAGGATACACTTGAAAGACATCATTTCTAATAGTAGACAATGAAAGAAGAAGACCTTTATTGGTAATTGCTTGATGTGAAGTCTGCATTTTTTGAAGTCATCTTTATTTAAAGTTCACTGTCAGAAAGAGTGCTTATGCAAAGTAAACACCTTTTAAATTATCAGCCCATTGAATAGCAAACTTATATAAAATTTCAAACTTTTTAGCAAGAAATTTATGATAAAGTTCATACTTGGTGCAATCTCTACAAATTTTCCATTCTCTCCTTCATTGCTGATGCACATTTTGATCAAGGAGACTTTCTGCAAATTTCTTAGCTGCCTAAAATGTAATAACAAACTCTCTTTCAATTCTACAGCAAAAATTCAGTTAGTTTAGAGAAAATTAGACATCTTCCTGGTGGGAAATTAAAATTACTTCCTGCTTATGTTACTAAATTAAATGTGTGGCCAGGGTCTGCAAAATATATACTGTCAGATCTAGAATTGTTGCAAATAATTAAATTGTTACAAACCAAGAGATTTTTCCCTCACGAAAAGCTGAAAGCAGGCACACTTGAAGGTAACATGAAGAGATCTTTCTATTTCCAGCATAAAAAATATCCTCCAAAGACAGCACAATGCTCAAAATTGTAGAGACTTGCAAAAAGCAAAGTTGACAGAACTGAAGATCGTACCTTTGTTTTTCTTGCACTTTATCAAATCCAACTGCCTCAATGACAACTTTTTGATGTCCAGTTCCAAAGAGATACAGATCTTCTGCTTCTTTGTCATCTGAAAAACTTGCATACCTCTTTTGTATTGCATCAATAATATCAATCCCAAGATTCAATTTGTGTGGTCTGACAAATGATCCATATCCATCACTGTTTGATGAATATGTTAAATGTTGCGATAAAAATATTAAATTTTGGATGAAAAAATTAAATGTCAGATGAAAAAAAATTACATATTTTTACATATAATGTAAGGAAGCTCATGCCTATTTTGATGATTTACAACATTCTTCAAAAGTTGCCACTGCATCTTTTATTTGATGGCAGGGCCAATACCAGCTATGACTGCACAGGGGAGGAGGGCAAAGAACTAAAATTTTCCAATAAAAAAATTATTAACAACAACAGCAACAACGACAGTTGTAGGAACATGGATTAAAGTTATGCATTGTACAACCAACCTAACTCCTCAGTAACTAGAATTTAGCCGTATGTCAAAATCCAACATTGGAATCAACACAATTAGTGAATATCAATCAAGGATATGCCGTAAATTCAATAATTCTCATTGGAATGTATTTAAACGCTAATAAATCAATGCTTTTATGCATTATTTCTTCTAAAAATCCTCCAAAAGTAGACATTTAAATCACAAGGAATTCAACAAGAGAGCAAAATTTTCCAACAAAAGGTCTCCTGGGGGCACTCCACCCCTCAGCCCCCTTTGGCTTTGTCCCTATGGATGGTTAGTTAGGAGAAAAGAATGAAAGAATAAAGAGAGAAAGTAAATGAATGTTATGATCATTGAATGAGTGTAGGAATATCATGATCCCAAAGCTTGCTTCTTTCAAACTGTTACGTCACCTTCACTTATGATTATGCAAGAAAATAAGCTCAAATTTCAGATTAATCCAAACTTTATTTGTTAGATTCAAGCAAGGGCGGCGCCACGGGGTGGACTGGGGTGGAAATGTCCACCCCACTTTCTTCAGGTAGGTATTCATTCCTTAGCAAAAACGACATCAAAATCGTTAGGTATACCTTCTGGCCATCAATTCTATCTGTTTTCCACCCCACTTTTTCTGGGCTGGCGCCGCCCCTGAATTCAAGTATCACAATATTTTCTAAAATGATCATAATATCAAAATATCATGGTGTTAGATACAATAGTTTGTAAATTCTCTTTCACAACCATTACAGTACCTGCAATTGAAATATAATATGCCTTCATGTGTACCATTGTGTTTGCCTCGCTTTTCATCCCATTCAATTCCAAACCAATCACCTATAAATTGAGAAAAATAGTTTGAATAAGCAATGAAAGAAGTGTATTTATCATACTTCTCAGCTTCAGTCCTTTTCAAAACCATTGACACGGGGTGTCCAAGTCAGACCCAAGGCACTTTTCACGTTGGGTCTACCATCAACTTTTAGGTCTAGGGTGAATTTTTTTGGGTCTGCCACTATTGAGGTTCTTTCATTTTGGGTCTTCAGATGGACCAAGTTTGGATTTGAGTTTTAACGAGCTCAAGATTACAAATCGATAAAACAGTGCGTCGTTTTCTTGAAAATGCTTAAATCTAACTGAAACTGCAGGAATGTAGGAACACATTTAAGCCAAGAATCAAGATATAGTCGTCAGAAACAAAATTCGTAGAGATGAGTTGAAAGTCGGTGAGAGCGCAGGAACGAAAACTGGGGGTCCGGGGCTTGGCCCCGGAAACATTTTCCTTGACCACGCCCTTCAGATCGTTGGAAAACGCCCAATCTTTGGAGGATTTGCCTTGAAAGAAGCAACTGATCATGACTGATGGTGTACTTTCCTAGAAAATTTTCAAATAAGGGACTTTAATATAACGACAATATAGATTATTTTGAGATGCATAATATCAAAAGTAATAGCTTGATAAAGTCTGGTAGCTTCCTCACATTACATAGGCCTATAGATAAGTTTGATATTCATAAGTTTGGAACTTCGTGTCCTAAACTGGCAACTTGGATCATCACAAAATCAATTATGATGCCCACTGAAGGTCGCCATTGCAACAGCCTGCCTTTACTTAAATCATATCCAACCAAGAAAATACTACGTTGGTCTATTTTGAAATTTTAGGTCTACAAATTTTATGTAAAATGCTGGGTCTGTCACAAAACTCCTTTCAATATTCTGGGTCTATGTCAAACTCAATAATTTTCGTCTGGGTCTGCGCAAATTTTTTTTGGGTCTTTGTGTTTTGGGTCTGACTTGGACACCCCGCATTGACACAACCAGATTGGAAAGTTTGAAGAATGTGCAGGGCATTTGCCCTTTATCCAAACTGCTTGCGTGGCTGTATTTGTGTAAACAATAGAACTATTGTCTTCCTTTGTTGTTTCACAAAAATTTTGTGGCTTGAACCATGGCTGAAATTTAAAGTGCACAGCAGAGAAATCAGCCACGCAAGGCAAACTTTCCAATTTGATGGTCTCAACATAGCAAATGGGGGAGGGGGGAAGCCAGAGTGGTATCTATGTCGTCCATTTGGAAGATCTTTCACGCACAAAAGAGGAGGGCCTCTTGCAGGGCCTGTGTGTGAGACGATACTTGATAGGTCTACCTAGGCCTAGCCTACATCAGTATCTTTACAAACAGAACACACTCGTTTCATCTCACTGAATAAATGAAATAAATTGCTGTTCGCAGAGTTGGGACTCGGAGGCTCGTGTGGTTCGTTTCACAGCAGTGCTACAGAAATCAGAAACATATCTACAGTCACTCAGTTTAAAGTAAAATGATTATACCTGTTGTTGGTTGTACTTTTCCAAAGTATTTGATAGTTCCATGATGACCATCAAATTCGCATCTTTTTCCAACTTCGTCCGCCATTGTTATGTTGTTGTTGCTGTGATGAAATTCTTTTTTGGAAATCTCAGCAAGCAACAACAACCACAACGAAATGTGGAACGGGACCATGGATCAACGGGATCAACAACAAGGGAAGCGGACACAATGGATCAACTATACAGTTGTTGAACTAATAGAAATGTTTTGTTCTATTACACTGGTAATCTTTAGATTCCGTTCAAGCCAAACTTGATGTTCAGATAGTCTCAAAATTTAGCCTACCCTCAAAGGACCTGACCTTTGAAAATCAGCCACAAATCTGCGTTACCCAGGGTACGTGGGATCCCTTGATAAAATGAAATATGAAATAAGAACAATTCAACCATCTAAATTCCTAACAACAGTTCCGATCAAGGTACGTCTTTTTAACATTTTCAATGGAAATAGCCTTCAATGAGGAAATAAACACTTTTAGACCCTTTAAAGGTAAAGAATATTGCTTGAGGTGAACATGGATCCAAAAAAGTTCAAGGAAGGATATCGTATTTAGATCCTGGGATTTTGATGAAAAATTCCGAAATATCTGTTGATAGATTTGCCTTATTTGTATTTGCAATGACACATCTATTAATGAATCCATTGTGGTAGAACTATCTACTTTCATTCCGGTGAAAAAAACGTGCGTTTCTTGATTTCATTCATAAAAGAAATTTAATGCAAACCGAAAGTAGAACAACCCATTACCGTTTGCTTTAGATTACTTTCACAATAAAAAGGAGGATAAATCATTCGAAAACATGTCATTTTACTTGCAAATAAGAAGATGAGGAAACTTAGGAAGGCGTTCCATCAATCATATGCATCAATTGACACTTATTGGAAGTTTGTATTGAAAATAATCTGGTATTTCATTCAAATAAAAGGATGTGTTTTTTACAATGTTATCTGTGTGTTCAGCTGAAATTGCAATATCCAATTGTAGCTCACGTAAGCGATACCAGGTGAGGCAATGACGGATTTTAAAATGTCACCTATTTTGCAAGTATATTCAAACGAAAGCCGTTTTATGCGCTTCGGCAGCATAAATATTGCATCGTGTGAAATTAGTAAAGTGGCAAAATTATGATACGAACAAGCAGCATTCTTCTGTTTTTTATTTTCTTGGCAGATTTTTAGTTTGTCATGACAGAAAATGAGCTGAAAACAGAAAAGGTTGAAAAATGTTAAAAGTTAGGATTAGTCCTCGCGAGGGGCAATTCACTGATTTCTTTTTTTCGTACACCTCCCTTAAAATAATAAAAAAATCACAAAATCACAAAAAAATCACATACAAATAGCACCAAAAATCACAAATCACTGAAAAATTAATGAAAAATCAATCGAAAGAATCACTTAGAAATCACTAAAATCACAAAAAATCACGGAAAAAGATCAGGTGATTTCAAAATCACAGAAATCACGTACGCGATTTTGAAAAGTGATTTGCCCCTCGAGTCCTCGCACGCAAAGTTTCTGAAAAGGTAAAAGAGCAGGGAGGAGATACATCAAATTATCAAAAGGAAATTACGAGAAGAGATACGTTGATAAAAAAACAATTTGGCGGTCCCCTCGCAAACAAGGACGACAAGCAGACACGAAAAACCTGAAAAGATTTGATGATGAATTAGCAATTTCAAAAGAGCTGAATTCAAAATCTTGTGCAGAAAAGGATGCATCTCTCAATGAACTAGACACCTCGATTTTCATTATAGAAGTTAAATATTCTTGATTAGAATGGACAATAAACATTCACATAATCACTATAACTATCATGTTAATACAGTTATGATAAATGAGTGGTAATCCACTGACATTTAGCGAAATAGAATTGTTTTCTTGCGTCCAAAACTAGTCTAGCAGACAATTAGGCTTGGATGGCAGCGAGGACTTTTTCACCGCGATGGATTGCGTTCTATGATAAAATTTCTAAAGAATCGTTAAAGAATCGTAATTGGAAACACAATGCATTTTGGTAAGATTTTCCTCCTTGCGTCCAATCTTTTGCGTGCAATCTTTAGCGTTACCGTCTATTGCACTAAGCCTGTCCGAAGCACTTGAGCTACAATTAAAGCGGTTATTTTGAGCTTGAACCGTTCATGCTGTCCAGATAAGGTTTGCGTTTCATGACGCTAGAGCCATATTTTGTCAGACGTGAATCTTTATTATGAAGCGGCAATTAATCATATTCGTGGGAAAGATTTTGTGTTTAGCCCATTGTATCCGAGAGGTTTCGTGGAACATCTGGAAGAATATATAAATCATTAATTGACAGACATTTACAGCAGTTCGAAAGTCTCACAAAATCTTATTTTGTAATTTCATACTGACAAATATAAGCAAAGAACACAAAATATTATAATGCGGAAAAGACTTGGTCAAACGTTCTGGGTTATTCATTTAGTAAACAAAGCAAGAATGTGCAAAATATTAATCTTCATTTCATTAAATAATCAAAAAGTGAATAAGGATGAACTTACACCTATTCCCGTATGAATAATCATGAATTTTATATTTACTACCATACTGATCTACTTAATGGAGTTAAAATTGTTTATAAGCGAGTATTTTAGTTACAAACTTCATATCACCCTCTCCTTCTTTGGTAGTGATTTTCTCTCAAGTCAAGATGCCTCTTATTTCCAAGTAAACGTTTCTCATTAAATTTTTTTGTTTCATCTCTCATCTTTTTTCCAATTTCCAGTTGATTGAAAGTCAATGCTGTTGCAACTCCAGATATACCAGCTATGAAAAAGCGATCTACAAGCATTTGTCTTCTAACTATTTGCTTTTCTTCTTCTCCACCATGCAATTCAATACCATTACAGCTATGCCCATTTTTCTTGTCCCACTTGCTGAAGAGGAAATGGAGCAGACTTGAGCGCACTTTCAACATCATTTTCACATGGGTGTTTTCGTTGTTTTCTTCATTTAATTCATTTAAATCTTCAATAATTCTTTCAAGTTTTGACCTCATGCATCTTTTAAGATTACTTGATAGTGCTCTCTTACCAGGTCTGTAAACATATGCCATTACTTGTACGATTAATAAAGCATAAACTGCTAAGATGATCCATGTTTCCCTACAAGAAGACATATTCAGCAAACCCTGGACTCTCTCGTGTAATTCTGGTTTCTCTTGACTACTTTCTACAAGTTCTCTCTGCACGCCTTTCCTTTACGAATGCCAGCCTCCTCCTCCAGATGTAAACTTAAAGAACATTTTAACTCCCTTGTAAGAGTATTTTCTTTGACTCACTGAGCAGCGCACATAGACGCAGCTTCTACGCATTAAAGATTTTATGATGTGGCAAAAACAAACGTTTCTTTAATCATTTACTGTGTTATTAGCACACACTTGTGAGTTTAAAGAAGCTTTTCTTACAGGAACCATGAGGGTAGATTATCCTTCATAAGCACATTAAAATTATAGTCGTCAGGTAGAGAGTTGGAGGAACTAGGCAATATTATACAAATAAGATTACTTTAACGCAAGGACCGCATAGCCAGTGGGCTACCAGGGGCTAAAGCCACCCACTTTGTTTCAAAGACGAGGATTGAAAGTTTCTCAAACTGAGAAACTGTTGTTTGTCAAGGATGAAGTTATCTTTTCCAAGTGACAACTCGTCTTTGGTCTGAACAATCTGAACTGAAAGACCTTTATGTTGTCCAAAAGTAATACTGTATAAATCATATTCATTTGTAAATGTTATCATCGGCTTCAAGTATACAAATGCAGTCTATTTGAATGAGAACAGATTTTTCAACAATAAAACTGACGATAAGAGGGCTACTTATTCTCACGAAAAGGCATTTTCCAGCGTTCTAAGGGGTGCCGTCTCAATACATTTTCCGGGAGCAGGCCCCTGGACTGCCCATTTTGCTCGCTTCGCTCAGAAATCAGCCCCTGCACTTTTAAATCACTGTGCCGTTCCGGCTTTTATGAAAGCAAGCTGAAGAAATTAGCGAAAGCTCCATATAACTTCACGCGACAGTTGGACAGCTTAAAAAAGTTTCTGCAATTTACATCTAACATTTGGCATCACTAATGCAACAGTTCCATTAATAAGAGATAACAGGTAACAGGATGAATTGAGTTTTCCTTGTTGCATTGCAAGTCACGGATGCTACTCTTCTTAACTTGACATCAAATGTCGCAAAATATGTTGCAAACACAAAAGACATTGTTACAAAACAGATCGAAAATTTCTTTTCAAAATCAGTTCCCACGAGAATGACAAGAATGCATTAAAATTTCATGAAAAAAGTGAATTTGCGGACTTTCTTATCTGTCTTAACTCGGGTCTTTCTATTTTTAGCCACTCAACATTTGAGTAAATGAGTTGTCTTCCGAAAACCCCACCAACACATGGTAAGGATTCTTCTCTGAGCTGATCAGCAGCTATGACGACAAATCTTTTCAACGGGGTACGTTCTTTTAAGCATATAGGCTCTGAATCTTTGTAAAACTTTAAATCTAATCGTGTAAAATGATTTGACTTATAATGTTATCCCTTGCATTTGTGTGTTATTGCCTATGTTCATACACATGTATTCTTTATGAGAAACTGAGGTCCGAGGCTAGTAGGAAGTTTCCCAAATTTGTGGGCCTTTTTGTTACCAAAACCAACTTCTCTTCAATTTTCAATTATAAACGAAAAGTTGTCAATTAATCCCCACAGAAATTAAATCAAAGAAATTCGTTAGGATAATGCAAGGATTAAGAAGTCTTTGGTCTCCACTGCTAATTACTTTAGCACATTGTGCGATGACAAAGGGCCGTCAGCGTTTTGTCAGCAAAATTTAAAGACAGCGTTAACGCTCAACTATTCATATGGACTCAGTTCCTTTAAAGACTTTAGCTTGCTGATATCTAGTATACCTTCAAAACTGAGTATTTCTTGCAGTGGTCTTATTGATTTCCCTCATTTCATTTAGAATTAATTGGAATCTTTCTTTGTTAAAGCTTCAGATATCTCACCTCGTTTATCCTTTCATAAAACTTAAAAACATTGTGTTTCCGAGAATAACCATGACATCAACCATGTCCTTGCTGGGATTATGGCAAATTACAGAAAGATCCCTTCAAGCAATTTAGTTGAGAGAGTGAGGCAATGGCATGCTACACATTTCATTCTAGAGTTTGCAAGGAACTCACGCCTTTGCTGTTACTCAATGCAATTTTTCTTTCATGTTCTGTTGAACTGGTCAACAGCGCAGTGTGAGTCTCCAGAATTATGGATTATCGAAAATGCTTGCTATAGCACAGCAGGGCTAATATGGTATAGATTTTGTATATCTGAATCCTTACACACAAATCTATAATATATTAACCCTGCTGTGATATATCAAACATTTTCGATAATCTATAATTCTCGATGTCTTTAAACAGCTATTTTTATTTCACTTAAACTAGACTCACACTGCGCAGTTAACCAGTTCAGCAAAACATATAGGAAAAATTGCATTGAGTAACAGCAAAGGCGTGAGTTCCTTGCAAACTCTAGAATGAAATGTGTAGAATGCCATTGCTTCGCTCTCTCAACTAAATTCCTTGAAGGGGTCTTTCTGTAATTTGCCAAAATTGATCATATTGATTTCCCTCATTCACTTTAGAATTAGTAACGTCTTCAAATTGCTTATGATAAACCATAAAAGCTGAAGATTTTAGCTTACTGGTATCTGGTATACCTTCAAAACTGAGTAGTTCTTGCAATTATCATATTGATTTCCCTCATTTTATTTAGAATTAATTGGAATCTTTCTTTGTTAAACTTCAGATATCTCGTCTCGTTTATCTTTTGATAAAACTTAAGAACATTGTATTTCCGAGAATAAAAACGACATTCAAACATGTCCTTTCTGGGATTATGGCAAATAACAGAAAGATCCCTTCAAGCAATCTAGTTGAGAGAGTGAGGCAATGGCATGCTACACATTTCATTCTAGAGTTTGCAAGGAACTCACGCCTTTGCTGTTACTCAATGCAATTTTTCCTATATGTTTTGTTGAACTGGTTAACTGCGCAGTGTGAGTCTAGTTTAAGTGAAATAAAAATAGCTGCTTAAAGACATCGAGGATTATAGATTATTGAAAATGTTTGATATAGCTCAGCAGGGCTAATATGGTATAGATTTTGTATGTCTCAGTTCTATATAAAGGCTGAAAACTTGACATCAATTCAAAGGATTTATATCCATAAATACATATCAAGGTATATTTCAAGTGATACTTTTAGATGTTTTATAACTCCTTGACTTCGCAGTCAGTATATTTCGGTTAGATTTTAATGAAATCATACAAAAACAATTATTATTTTCATTTGAAGTACGAGACGAATAAGAATGAATTTCAAATGGTTTTTAAATTGTTTTCTTTCTTATAGTTAATCAATAGTTTAATGATAACAATTATAAGTTGTCTTTGATGTGCTGTGCGCCAGTTTTAGACACCTATTTATACAACAAGGTAGACATATTTTAAAAGCACGTTAAATTCAACTGTCCAAAGTACCAACCTAATTCTAAGCAACTTCTTAATCATCTATAGTTTATTTTTTATTTCTCTCAGTTTTGTCCTCTATTCGTCCACTCTTTTAACCCGGTCTTGGCGGACGGTTTTCATCGCTCGCTTCATTTCTTCTTTTTAAAAATGTCAAAACATCCAACTCAGTTAATTCTTCAGCCAATCTTTTCAACTCTTCCCTTTTCATCTTTTCTTCAGGTGCATCTAAATCATTTTCACTTTTCATTTCTTCTTCATCTTCATTTCTCTCAAATAAACTTTCAAATGATTGTGGAAATCTTTCTTCTTTTTTCCTCCCATCTAATTCCTCACTCTTTACAAGATATTCCAGTTTCTCTTCTACATCTGGATCTCTCATTGCACGATCATGGACATTTCTAGCTCCATGAAAAGATCGATCATTTGCAATTGCTGTTTTTGGAAATATCCGCTCTCGACCTTTCTTCTTGCTTTCCTTGATAAGATATTTGCGGTCGGGGCCCTCGTCCAGAGCATTCAGAAGTTTTCTTGTGACCAAACTATTTGAACGGGCAAAATTGAGCGATCTGCCTGAAGACAGTCGCTTAGCAAGGCGTAACTCTTTAATGGCTATTGGAAGATAAGGCAGGCCATCTTTCTGATGGAGTCGATCATATTTTGCAGGCACTTGAACTGAAGTAACAATGTCAGACATACTTGGACGTCTGGCCTTACCAAGACAAAGACAGACTTGACAGATCATTAGCACCATGATGAAGGAATTCATTTTGAAGATTGATTCTTGCTCTTGCCTACAAGTTGTCAGTTTCGAGATACAACAGAGGTGCACTGGATGCGTGCTTGATTCATCTAATGATTGATGTACAAATTGAAATGGTTTTGGAATGCTTAAATAGAGATGCGTTTGATTGTCTCGACCACATCTATCTGTGACATTATTTTGCATTGTTGCTGCAATGTCATTTTCAATCAAATATGGATGTGTAGTTAAGTAAAACGGCCATGCAAAAGAAATATTTGTCGAAAACAGCTGAGGTAACTTTCTCAAGAAACATTAAATATTAAAATGTCGGTTTTTGCATCCAATACTCTTCAAGAATTTTATGATAATAAGTTCCATTTGTTTACCCATTATTTCAATTATTTTCATTCATGTCATTGAATAGGATGCATTATTTGTCGAAAACGTTTTATTCCCGTCATTTCCTCTGACAGTCGACATTGTTAAACGTCTCTTTTCTTAAAGAATGTGCAATTTTCTAAAGATCTTGCATCTAAATGCATATTTGCATACAGGGTCATATTTTCATGTCTGCATTTCTGTGGCATTTTTTTGAGCGTTGACTCAATCATTTCTCATTTCAATGACCTCTGATTCATTACACTGACGTATCCTCGCTGTCAAATTGATCGAGTGAGACAATTTTGTCAATAACATTACATTTTCAACATATCTTTGCAGCAATATCCTCCAGCATTGCATTTTATCAATAAAAAGACATGCATGAATTAGAATCTTGTAAAGAATCCTGCCATTCATTTAAAGGTCATTTTATCGGTCAATGAAGAATGTACGCGATTTTTTTTCTTCTTATTTAATTCATTTTTATCTCATTTATTCGCTGGTCTTATTATAATAACGGTTGTAACACGAAACTTGAATTAATCTTTGAAACATTAGCATTCTATATGAGTACTTTATTGGCACTTTAAGCAATTCTTGCTGTTAGTAGAGCATCAATCAAAAGTTTCTATACCACAGTATCAGTTCTCAGTACGCTATACAGCTCTTTTTCTTTAAAAAAGTGTGCAGATTTATGCCTAGCAATAATATAAGTCGAAGGCTAGGCAACATAAGCTGAACATTAAAACGCTTGAATTGTTTAGTGACATGAATTTGTTTTGATCAGTCTCATAAGAAATTGATCATATGAGCTAATCATTCTTTATAATTTAATGATTTCTAATCTTAGAATACTTATGTGATGCATCATCTTCACTGTTCCTTTCATATCTATTTCTATGATATCTACTTATTCAACTTTGTTCTAGAAGCTTCTAATGATGATATGTTAACAATTCTACTTGTTGAATAAAAAAGCAGTGCTCTATGCAATTGTTCCCTCGATTTCAAGGCAATGCTATTGGCTAATCTATTATTACATAATGGTTCTTAATCTACAAACGTGCAAATTTTAAAGTACCATTCTATATTGAAGTGTTTGGCATTCGGATAAAAGTATGACGATGAAGAAGTTTTGGAAGAGGTTTTACAAAGCACGAAAGATAAAATAGAAAATGTAAGAAGTAATCATCAATTTTTGTCTACATGCAGAATTTTGGTTGAAATTTCTAACAATGATAATAGCATATCACAATCAGATACTGTTACAACTATTCACTTCGACTTTAATAAATGTAAATAACTTACAAAATCAATGCAGTTTGGAACATAAAAATGCATAAGTACGAATAACAAATTTCGCTATAAAAAAATGGACATAAGTCTTAATGCAAAACAGTTTGTTTGTAATTGAAGTAGAATCTCAAAAGTATTTTGATCTAATATATTTTGATGTAATATATATATATTCTATTATTTTATCACAAATTGAATCTAATTTAAATACAAATTCATGTGCAACGCAAATACTATATAATTTCCACAAACTTCCCTTTAGCTGAGAGAGGATCATTTTACGTAAAATTAAAAGAATGGATTTGTATTTAATTAGATTACTTCTCTCAGCAGAATCTGCGATGACAGCTTGGATTTGCTCTTGAGTGTAATATCATAAACCATATTTTGTTTGTCTATTTTTGCCATTCAATCAAAAACACTCACACTCACACTGTTTTGCAAGAAACTCTCGCCTCACTTCTGAGCATGAGCAGCAAAATTTGACTTAATTCTTAAATGAGATTACAAACTTTAAATTTGTAGAATTCATGAAAGCTCTTGCAACGATCATTTAAATTGTGGGTAGCTATTTTGGGATGGCTCTGTATAATGTAAAAAGAAACTCTTCTCTACGCAAGATGCTTCAGAATTTATCTATCTATCTTCTGTAGCACGTTATCGATCTATTCTCAACGTTACTCCTCAGTTCATCAGTCATTTAATTTCACAAAAACTGAGTGGATGGATAAAATCAACGGATCTCCAATATAAGAAAATTTTGGATATCAAATGATGATATTACTACTACTTTCACCATTTGGAAAGTCAGTGGTTGGAATCAAAGGTTCTTTGTCATTACCAACATTGCCATACTCATTAGTACACTCAACGGATAAGGCTCTACTGTTATCTGAATGGATGATCGCTTCTGGGCGGGCAATTTCATTTGAATGAACAGATTCGTTTGGGGAAGGAGGCAAAGTATTCATTACCTTTTGATGGTCATCCTCTGCCGTCTTTTTTGTCGAACTTTCTGCAGCCTCTTTATCAGATGGCAGATATTCAGCACAAAAATGATATGAAATTGCACCAAATAAACTGATAAATGGAGTCATGAAAAGAGCATACAGCAACGCTTTTTGTCTAGCCGCGTCTGATTTATCTCCACCTTGTACTGCATCGGCAATCTATAAGATAAAATACCTATGTTAAATTTTGCAAGGCGAAGATATCATTTATGTTCATGATACAATCAAATATATTTCATTCTGTCTTTGGAAATCATGTTCTCTAACAATAGATAAAGCGAAACTTTGAAGTGAGGCAGAGACGTTCGCCAAAAAGCGAAACTTAGAAGTGAGGGAGAAATCTTCGCTCGGTAAAGAAGGTAATTCTCAATACTGTTCATCTGTAACTCACCAGACAGACTATATTCGAAATCAAATGAAACCAGCAGGAAATTTAAGTCCATGGAATAGTTTTGAATGTGGTTCCTAGCAGCGAGTGGACGGGGAAAAGAAATCCGAAAAAGATCAGTATTGAAACTAAATGACATAATTAAGAGATGATTAAGTTGCCCTTATATGCTTAATACCACGGCTATTTTCGAAGGGTAAAAGAGAATCTTTAGCAGAAACAAGTATGCTCCTTAACCTGGCAAGCAATGAATCATGTAAACCAAATAAATACAAATATCAGAAAGGAAAACTTACAGCCCCGACAATGAATGGACTTATTGCATCACCAAATAAATGGATGAATAAAATCTGAGCAGCTTCTGCCGTTGATCTTCGATTGGGAACAATTACATACTACAAGAGAACAACGGAAAATATCTGAATACAATGGACAACAGAATGATAACATAGTTAGGAACAAAGATGCAAAGCGATAGTCTTATTTTATGAAGCAATTTGATAGAAACAAAGGAAGAAGGCTTTAGATCTAAAAAGAGAGTAGCAAAATTTTGCAATGTTATAAACATCTATGAGATAAAAAGAAAGAAAAAATCCTACAGAGCTGCTTAATTCTACTTAATTCCATTGTGTTTGACAGGATAGTGTTCGTCGAAGTGAGTCGAATGTAAAAGTACGCATTATTCAATACTAATGCTTCAAAGATCAACAGCAGTAAACCAAACAATCAGAGTATAATCGAAACAAATTATAGAAGAAAAATGCAAATTGTAAAAATGATGAAAAGTAGAGAAAATGGAATGATAGAAGTTACATTTTGGGAGAAATAATAAGAAAATCTATCCACAAAACGTTACTTACTAAAAGAAGATCACCGTTGGGAGCCCAATTCAAACATAAAAGAATCTCACCAATTGCTATTAAAACCTATAAGAAAATGATTTAATGAATAGATTTCACGCGAATATAAACAACAACACATAATCTAATTCAAAACAGTAGTATATAGATCTAACTAATTTCATGACATCATCTTTTTGATCTCAATCAACTGATTTGTGATTCGGATCATCTCATCAATCAACGCAGATCATGTGATAACTGATTGGAATCATAAAGCATAAAAAACGCTAACTAGTGAATACAAAAGATGAAGTATTGAATGATCATTTGGTGATGATTCGGAAAGTGATAAACTGCATCACATTAAAAAGTGTAGGAGGTTCTACCAAAATGATTGGTAAACTAAATATGTCTGTCCATGTTTGAATAGAAAATAATGTTTTTGAAAAAGAGCATCCAGGAAGATTTCTGGATAAAGAAGAGATGAAATTTCAACAATTTCGTTACATTTTGTCGAATAATTCTTAGCTTTTTAAGCAGTCTTCGTAAATCCTTATGAAAAGCAAGGAATCTTAATGTATCATGAAAGCTGAAGAAACTTCCATTCAAACAAAATTTTTTGGCAATATCCGTGATTCGAAATACGTATGAACCATGAAAATTTGATGAAAAAGATTGCGTGCAAACGAAAGATACATCATCTTGTCCACGACATATAACACAAGCAAGAGAAATGAAAAAGAAACTTAATTCCATACCCATGATGCATAAATCATTTTGTCCATGACATACAACGCAAAAAAGAGAAATGGTATCGATGCAAAAATGCCAATGCCACAAACAAGTGCATCTGACTTCAAGTTTGTTTTGCGCCATCGCCTTGCAATTTCTGCACCAGTCCAAACCCCAACAACACCAGTCGCAAATGTTACAATACCAAATATATAACTAACTCTGCAATTAAATTTGAAAATAATAATTAAATTAGGAAAGATGACAGAAAACCGTATGGTGAATTAAGAGCCCGCAAAGAGCTACTACGATCGGATTACTTTGAATTCGTTCAGCAAAAGTGTCGGAAATCTAAGAAGATGCTAATTAGGTTGAAATAGGCAAGGATGAAGTTTGTACATCAAATTTATCAGCTTAAAAAAGAGAAAGCAGACTGTCTGTGCAGCCATTCATAATGCTTCTACTTTTCTGTTTATTGTCACTTCATGGATGCATTGAGAGGAGTCAAATCTATACTTCAGAAATCACTTTCACATTTGCTTTTCGAAAAGAGTAAGAAAAGCACACTATTTGCGATAAGGACTGCTGTCCAATTTGCCATGAGGTAAAATGAAGTCATACAAACCAGTCAAAAAAAGCATTTTGAGAGCTACCAGAATTGGCATACGCTAAACTGATCAAATGAAAAAAATTCTGCAATAAAAGCCATGAAAGGCGGCTCCCATTATAACGATCATTGTGTAAGGGATACGTTCAGTTGTAAATACAGAGACCTATGAAAAGGACAAGCAGCGCAAATTTATGCCAGAATGAAAAGCACAAGTAAAGTGCAAAATGAATGAAAATCGTAATAAAGCAATATGACAATAAGAGAGGCGTAGTAAAGTAAACAAAAACTCACTGATCAATGGTTGCATTGGGTTTTCCATTAATTCGCTGTGAGTAAAGCACAAATTCTGGAGCCCAAAATGCAAGACTACCAACAACAAATGAAACACATGTGAAGCCAACTGATGCAAAAACAAAACTCTTCCTGGTGAAACAAAATCATCCATTAACAAATATTCTAAACAATAAAATAAGTTTGCACAACTCTGATATGTCAACCTGCAGCATTTGTAACAAATGCGACATCAGAAAACAATCAGCATGATTGAGTTATGTAATCATCGTTTCTTTTTGTTTAGCTAGGCTATATCATAGACCAAATTTTAAGCAATAAAAACAAATTATGCTCTGTAAGCAGAAGATTTACAAAGGAGCGGTGGAAAACCCCTAACTTGAGGTGTAGCTCTTACAGAATATCATTAATCTTTTGAAGATCGTTAATTTGATGATCGACCTTGAATTTACATGTCTCATCTCAACTTTAATTTCTAGCACAATCCACAACCGCAGACAATAGTACATCATAAAAACTGAGTTGCTAAACTCTTGCAGCATGCTGCAAAGCCAGGTACCTCATACATTTCCAGAATTTAGAAAATTTGAATCCATGGCAAGGATATTCATAATATTCAAAAATGATTCCAAACTAAAAAAAACCATAATCATCATAATAATAATCAAAATGTTCTGATTTCAGCTGTTACAATTGTCACCAATATTCTGCCACTTATTATGGCAGATAATCAGAAAATTATTTTCTGTCCTACTCTCTCTTTCAGTCCTCATTTGCACTTGCAAGTTAGACCAGTTTAACCTAAATCAGGCTTTCAAATGCAGCCTTCTGACTAGACAATCCAATAAACCACGTGCATTTGATTGGTTGAAATTCAACTTTTTTTCAATAAACTTTGTCTGTCTGGTTTAACAAGGTCTCTGTCAGTATCAATGCGGTATTCATGAAATCTGATCAAAGATTTGATAAAAAAAGTTCAATTTATGAAAACTGATAAAGAACTTACACTCTGAAAAGATATTTAAGATCATCTAAATAACTGGAAGTTTGATGATGAATTGATGCTGAATATTCATCAACGGCTTCTTGTGGTCCAGTTTCAATCGCACCACGCTTTGGTTCATGGACAATGAAGACGCACATGATAACACACAATATACCAAGACCAGGTGTCACTTTAAATGCATATTGCCAATCTTGATGAGCCAAATGTGCCACTTGTGATCCAACTATGTACCCTAAACCACTGTTGGAATTTAAAAAGATAGAGCAAAAAGGAACTGCAGAGAAAGGAACCATGAAAACGCAACAAAATGAAATCATATACTTATTAAATATGGAAGGGCAAGTACCTTCAGAAAAGGATCATCAATGGAATCATTTGCCAAAAAACGGAGACAATTTCTTTGGAAACATCATGAAATTTATCTTATAAACTGTATCAGATCAAGCAGATGATACTTTTGCTGTTTTTTGGCAGAATCAAAACAATTGCCCTTTTGACATATTAGTAATCATTTCTGAAAGATGAAATTCATCAAAATCTATATGATAAAAATCTCACAACCACTACGAAATTTCACAACTAATCTCACAACTATTAGTGTCTATGGAAGCCTCACTAAGATAAAAGATTAGAAAATTTTCACATCTGTTGGATTTTACTCATCAAATATCTAAAAAAATAGGTATGAATAACTACATTGCTATTTTATCACATACCTTCCACAGGGAATAGCAAAGTAGAATAATGAAAGAGCTTTTGTCCTCTGATCTCCAATGAAAAGATCTGCAATGATGGTTGGAGCAACAGTAGAATAGCTTGCTTCACCAATGCCAACCAATCCTCTGATTATGAAGAACCATACAACTTGCTGTCAAAACAAAAATCATACCAAGGCGGGTCCCTTTTTATTGCATTCATCATTCCTAAATATGATTGGTGAGGAAAAAAGATAGATGCTGGTGTGTGTTTGTTGGGTCATTCTTTCGTAAGAATCATTTTCAATCCCACAGTTATTGGCAATTTTGCTACAGGAAAATTCAACAAAAACAGATGTACAGTAACATTTATCATGGCCACATTAATTAGCTAAATCCCAAAACTTTAAAGAACAAATACTCTCAAATACAATAAAGATATAGTTATAGTTTGGTGCTATTTTTCTGTGGGTTGCTTGGACTATATATATTTGATAAATCATTATTAAAACTACAGTAAATACACTTGTTAACATGCTCACATCTTTGTTGACTAGTGATCCAAGAAAAGTAGTTGCACTCCAAATAAATATTCCTATTGCCATGACATACTTCCTTGAATATCTATCACCAAGGTAACCAAAAATTGGAGCAAACACCATATAGCTGCATGTGAAAACAGTTTGAAGAAGGCCAGCAGTTTTTGAATCAATTTTGAAATATTTTTGAATCAATGTAAGAACACCTGAAATGAATAAAGTGAATTTTTGAAAGCAGTTTTTGATGCAGACTTAAACACAAATGATTTCCATTGAGGACAATTAAATCTACCATGATAATTGAAGACTTTGAACAATGAAGCTAGAATATATAGACCTGTTCTTTTTTGTATGTTTCACCCAAAAGACAAATGTCAAAGATTTTTGTTTAGCTAATTATTTTCATTTGGGTGGATCAAAGTTCTACTGTAAAGTTCTTCTATCTCATTTTTTCAACACCTACAGATTCACTTTCAGAGCAAAACACTTGGGAATTCAATGTAGTACCTACTGTAAGTTAAGATATGCTGGAAATGTTAAAATCTAACATTTCTATTCAATATGTCATGAAATTCAGTCTAACGTGAGGACATCTTTGGGGAGCCTGGTATTCATATCAGACAAGGGATCATTGACAGACAAATTTTGTCACCGTTAATGGAATTGGGCCGATAATGGCTTGACCACCCTCTCCCTTCTAAATGGACAACTAAATTTATCACTTGATTTTTTCCTAGGCCTCACAAAACTTTCTTTATATTCTTTAAAGACTTAGAATGAAATATTGTTCATTTCAAATTTTGTCACAATAGTAACAATTTTAGCAAATTTGGGTTGGACAACCTCCCCCCTAAAAGCCCAATTCAATTAACTTGTGACACAAACTTTTTTCAATGACCCTTAAAGTGATTGTAATTTACCTGCAATGGTATATCTATCCATATAATTGAGCAGATTAATAAAAACCAACACAATCAAAGTGACAATTGCTCTTAATGAAACTTTATTCATGGCAGGTTTGTAAACTTCCTTTTCTGGCTGCACCATGGCATCTGGAATTAATGGATCTTCAAGTGTTGAGGAAACCATTGCCTCTCTTTCATTGATTTCTGAATTCATTTTCAACTACAAGGATGAAGAAAAACACTTAATCTTGCAGCCATTTTCCTGAATCATTAAATTCTTCAAAAACGATTGTGGCTTGCTGCAAACTATCTCTCTCTCTCTCTCTCTCTCTCTCTCTCTCTCTCTCTCTCTCTCTCTCTCTCTCTCTCTCTCTCTCTCTCTCTCTCTCTCTCTCTCTCTCTCTCTCTCTCTCTCTCTCTCTCTCTCTCTCTCTCTCTCTCTCTCTTTGTTTATCTGTGAAAATGTATGTGGAAATATGGCAGTGTTGTCACAAAATCATGAACAGGCCAGAGGCCGTGTCAACAAAGCCTTCTTAGGCTGTCTCTTACTCTATGGAATATGATTGAATACCCAATTTCAAAACACAATGGTCTTATCTTCAGATACAGGATGGGGAGACAGCATTGACTATGTGATGTACTGCCAACAGAACAGAACTGACTGCAAGAATGAGCAATCAGAAAACAGGTGGGGATGGGGGCAAATGCATCTTGCAATTGTAATGTTCCATTCCATGTTGGTGCAGTTTGTTTCCTACTTTGCAAAACACCACTCAGTTACTGTTATTGCTAGTTACTTACAATTTTGCACATAATCTTTTGGGGGCTAAGAGAAGACAAGATCTGCCTTATGAGCTGCAAGCCAATTATCTCTAGAATATAAACCAAGACTGGAGAGCTTTGTGAATTGTGCACAGAAGCAGTGCACCAGACTATTGTTTTAAAGACAAGTTTATCTCATTTTCCCTTTGTTATGTACTTTATGCTTAACATCAATGTAACTATTTTTTATAAAAAAATTAAGAATTTTGGTCAGTACTGAAAGTTTCTGAAAATTACCAGCTGTGTCCACCTGAATGTTTCGAAATATGGTGTTTAGAATTCTTTCCAATGCACAGACATTGTTCCACCACAGACAAAAACAATGATGATAAAAAGTCCATCCTTGATTATGTCCTGGCCAATACACATGCAACAAACACCATACAAAAAATGTGCATTGATGAAAGTAGACAATATTGTCTTTCACATCTTAAAAAAGAGGGAAAATTTTCTAAGTTAAAACTACAGGAATCAGACCACAATGCTTTTATCATAAACTTCAAACTGAAAAAACCAATTGGTAGTTCTTCAACAAGGAAATCATTACATTATAACAATACGGGATTCTTATCATTTAAGGAAAAAACCAACAAATATAGCTGTGGACTGAGCAAAATCTGGGAAAATAATAGCAAAGAAAGCTATGAAAAATGGAATGATATTCTCATGCAAATATTAGCACTTTCGTTTAAAGTGATAACACGTAATGAGAGTAATGGAAAACCAACTACCTCTAAATTCAAGAACAGCAAATTAAACAGAATAACTCAGCGCAAGAAAGACCTCAAAAGAAAACTTACTAAAGCATCAAAAAGCAATGACCCTAGGAATAAAAAGAAATATGAAATTAAGATAAAATACCTTAATGGAATCCAAAACAAAACAATACTAAAGAACACAAAGCAAAACACCTCCTTGAAAATAAAAGAACTTACTGAGGGAAATGTAGATAGAAATAAAATTTTCAAATTTAGAAAAAAACTGTTTAACTACAGAGAGGATCATGCAACAGCAATCCTAAACCAACAGGGTAAAGAAGTAACTGATGACAAAGAAATAAAAGAAGCAAACTTAAGATATTTTAAAGCTCTGCTGCAAAACAGAAAACCAAAAAGTGGGTTCAAAAGAATCTACAAAAGACATAACAAAATTTTTAAGGCAATACTGAAAAAGACATCACGTAAACATCACAAAAATGATAGAGACTTTACAATGAAGGAATTAGAAATTGCCATTAAGTCTTTCAAAAAACGCAAGTGTCAAGACCCCCATGGATTAGTTTATGAAGTGCTAATTGAAGGAGGATTTGATTTAAAAAAATCAATTCTCTTGATGATGAATTCATCTCATAAAATGTCAGTTTTTCCAAAATCGTGGTATACTCTAGTAATAAAGACAATCTTTAAAAACAAAGGATCCTTTAAAGATCTTTCTAATTGGAGAGGTATCTTTATTACATCAATATTTTACAAACTGTATGAAAAACTGATTTACAATAGGGAAGAAAAAAAGATTGACCATCACTTCAGTGAATTTGCTGCAGGTGCAAGGAAACATAGATCAACAACAGATCACCTATTCACAATACAAGCTATAATAGATTATTATCGATACCTTAAAAAAAGTGTGCATTTGCTATTTCTGGACCTTGAAAAAGCATTTGACAAACTATGGCTAACTGATACTCTTATTGATATATACAAATCAGGGGTCTCTGGAAAAAGCCTCAAAAATTTGTATAAACTGAATAAGAAAAGTATAATAGTAATCAGGACTCCCTGTGGAGACACAAAACAAGCCAAGATTGGTAAAAATGTCAAGCAAGGAACCATTTGGGGTGCCCCACTTTGTGCAAACACAATCGATCAAATTACCCCAATTATGAAAGAAGAAAACCTGGGCATAAACCTAGGAAAACTAAAAATACACCCACTTCTTTATCAAGATGATATACTGGCCTGCTCAGTTACTTCAAACATGCTAAAACAACAAACAGAACGACTAGAAACATTTCAAAATGAAAAGTTAATGAAGTTTGGAGACTCTAAAACAAAAATTGTAACAGTTCGCAATAACAAATCTAAAAGACAGTCCCTAGATATAAGTCTTAATAACACAAGAATTGAAACTGTTGACACATATAAGTACCTTAGTATGTACATGAATAAACAGGGCTCTCTAACGGAGACGATAGAACGAAGAAAAGCACCCCTGAAAAAACTGAGCTTTGAGCTATCATCATTACTGAAGAGAAGTTCGTATGATAAAAAACAATTCTTCGAAAATGGTATTTTGCTCTATAACTCCATAGTAAAGTCTATTCTCCTGTATGCAGGAGAAACATGGACCAATATCACTAAGACACAATGCAATAAACTTGAACAAATCCAAGCAAAAACCTTGAAAACAATATTGGGTTTAGAAAAAAGTACACCAAACATAGGGCTGCTAAATGAACTTGGTATTCTTCCAATTGAACTCCAACTCAAGAAAATGAGATTAATGTTTCTTCATAAAATCAGTAGCCTCCCTAATAGCCGACTTGTAAAACAAGTCTTCAACGAACAAAGACGAATCGGCTTTCCAAATTGTTGGTGGGAAGAGGTAAAACAAGATCTTGTTGGGCTAAACCTACCCACCTCAACAGATGACATAACTGAATCATCTAAATCTTTGTGGGGTAAAGAAATCGATAAACGTTTAATAAGCGAATTCAATGGAAAAGTGAATGATTTGCGCAACAAACTTAGTTGTAACAATAAACTTAGATACTTAACTCACTTTACTGGTAAATTAAAGAGTTATCTTAAAGGAAAACATTCAGGCGATATCTTGCGCACCAAGCTGTGTATGCAAAAAATAAAGAATAACTTCAAAGGAATTTTTGAAAATATTACATGTCGTGCATGTGGACTTGGCCCAGAATCATATGAACATATAATCAAGCACCATACAAAAAAATCAATAATAGATCACATCTACAGTGATAATTATGAGAGGCTAGTTAAATACGAAAAAGAAATTTTAAAATTTGTTAACAAGGGTTTAAGCAAATCCATCCTTTGAGTCTAATCCAGTGTCACGTACCATATCGTAACTTGTAATAAAGTTAAGTATACGAATGTACGTAACTGCCCCGAAATGGGGATTTGGAATTATTATTATTATTATTATTATTATTAGGTGCATTCTGAGTAACATTCCAGGAAGTGAGCATCAAGTAAAAACAACCTACAGTAGACTTTCTTAATTTTTTGGTGATGATCTGACAGTCTAAGGTTCTTCTAAGTCATTTCTTAAAAAGAAAATATGTGTAGAGGATCTACAAATTTTCCAGACTGGGTGTGAAAAATAAAGATCTGCAGCTTGACTGGAAACTTTTGCAAAATATGCTCCTTGTATCTAACAATTACATTCTTTTTCTTTTGTTACAGTATCCCTTAAATTCCACAATGAAGTTAAAAAAGGGTATTCTTCTGGTGTGCATAGCAAGGTTTCTGACCAGAGTCTTATGGCATATCCAGCATGCAGTAGTGAAAGTTCTCTGGTTTCTTTTCCTCATTTTAAACACTATGTTCAAATTTATTGTTAGCCAATTTGGTTTTCAGTTGTTTATTAGTAGGTAGGCCTTTAGTGATAATAATTTCTCACTCCTGTCCTGGTGCCTTTCTTTCCTACCTCTTTCTTTAATGATGTATATACCTCTCATCGGGAATCACAAATATCATCTTCAGTCATTTACGTCATCCTGCGAAATCAGCATCATTTTGTTCATGAATGAGCAATCATGAAAGTAGAAAGAACTCTATTGTTTTGTCACATGACTTGCATTTTCAATTGACGAACTAGTGCAAAAACATGCTGAATATCGTGGAGGCCTATTTCAACTGTGTAGTAACTTACCAGTAACGGGCTGATCAATTCTTTGCAATGATATATTCTTACTCATTGGCTTCTTTTAATGTGAATCTTTTTCATTTCCAGTTCGATTTACATTCTCTTCAAGAAGTTCTTCACTGCAGCTTGTTGGCTTTCTTTCAGGGTTGTTCTTTCAGTTTTCATTTCTTTGAGAATTATATCAGCTTCAATGAGAGGCCAATTTGTTCAATGAGAGGCAAACGCAAGCAAGTGCACGCATATGGTGTATGTGAGTCTGCGCAGTGATTATACGGTGCAAGGTCTGATGCTTTCCTTGCTGTCTGCTTCAGCTCAAGGAAGAGTAATAACATCTGAAATATCCAAAATCACTCCATTTCGTCAGTGCAAGTCTAGATGCAAGAAAGACAGATAAAAGAATTTTTTCTTTTTTACGGAGGAATTAGTTATTTGTTTACCAAAATAGAGGAGTCCCTCTGTTGTCAATAGATTTTTATTATTTCAGTATTGTTAGGTTTTATATGGTTCTTCAATGTATTGTATAGCGAATTTTGCTGAGCTCTGTTTAAGATTAGTTGATATGAAACTGAAAATGAAACTGCACAAACACGTATTTATTCTTCAGGATCTTCAGTGGAGGGCAGTTCATTTTCTTTGCACGATTCTTTTGTTTTCCCAAAGGGAGCAACTACAATTCAAAATTTTGTTGAATTGCTGAACCATTCTTGGAACACTGGCGTCAAACATTGATCCATTCTACGTCGATTCACTTCAAGAAAGTTGTCAAAATTAGCCAACGTTCCCGAAATCATCAAAATTGGAACATCTACCACGAAACAAAAAAGAAATTGGCAGTGGAGAAAAACCAGTAAAAAGTATCAAAATACTAAATATCAAATTTAAGAGCACTTTAATTTTGAAATCATCCTGCTAAATACAAAACTGCCAAAAAGCGAAACGTAAATCCCAATGATATCTATATACATTCTCTTAATAAATTAATCAATTAGTTCATCTTGAATCACATTTACAATTGAAATTACAAAATATAGCTGAGAAAATCCATAATTTCCCTCTCAGGATGATGATTTGTGACAAGAGTACACGTTGAGAGTTATGTGAATGTGAATAAAAAATTATCATTTCAAAAGATGAAAAAACGCCTTGGCTTTGGAGTTGGAAAATAACGGACCAAAAATTTGAACAAAAAAATCAGGCTAGCGCGAAAAATGCTGGTTTCATTTCACAGAACATTCAAGTATGGTCTCTTATTTGTGTCTCATAAAGGACTACTTTCTCATGAAACATTCCATCCTGTTGACTGGACATTCTAGTCTAGGGATAACAGAAAATCAATTGCTACCGTCATTTGTGTCCAGCAAAAATTCAAAGATCTAAAAAGATGGGGAGCTTTTGTTGACTTATTAGGAATTTCCTATCTTAGATTCAAACTAAGTAAAAATGCACAATTTGTCCTGTTATGAGCCAAATTTTGTTTGAACAACTGTATGGTTAAAAGGTAAAATATATTGGGTGATTGGGTGAAATCTGAAATGGGCGTCAAGATCTTAAAAATGGATGACATAACAAAAATTATCTATAATATTTGGTGTATTTTGATAAACATTACACAACAAGGTCCTGTGTGTACGACTTCTGTCAGATAAATTAACATATTGTGTACAAATGTATCTGTGTTGCTTTGAGTATAAACATTCATTAGCAATATAAAAGGGAATGTATGAGAGCATCGTGAAAACCTTTTCTGCAAAATATGAATGAAATCATAAATTCAAATCTTTATAACTAAATAAAATGATTGTCCTTGTGTGAAATTAAATCTTAATTGAGATATTTGGATGGGCGACCATCCTTTGTATAAGTTGTTGCATAATGCCTTTGTTCTTCAGCTTGGCTTTCCAATGATTGTTGTGAGTAGGTACTGTCATTGGTTCCATTAAGCTGGTCTTCATTTTCAATAACAGCTCTAAGTTCATTCTCTTTATCTGTCTTTAAATTGAGACTGCAAAAAAGATATGCAGCTGCACCGAGGACAGACAAGAAAGGAGTTATGTATAAAGCATAAAGTAAAGCAGATTGGTCATCTTTGTATTTCCCATTTGATTTATTAATGGCATCAGATATCTGCAAAGAGAAAGCAAACGTACATCAATTTTATTTCAAATAAGTCATTTAGCTGTGCTTTTGAATACGGCTATTAATTTTTCAATCATTTTAAACTTCGGAATTAACAATGAAACAATTTTGGACAGAAGAGTAATAAAATTTTTTGCTATTGGGTGAAGGAGATTAATTTTGTCAGCTCCAATAAGTATTTTGTCATTTCGTTAACAAATCAATAAATCAAAAATCAATGAATCGACGAATCAATGATAAAACAAATTAATAGCTTGATTTATCAAGAAGGGAAATAAACTATTGCGAAAGCAGACATGAAAGTATTGATTCATAATTCTATGATAGTTCTAAGATAGCAAGCATTTTTATCCATACAAAATATTACGATGCAAGGCTGCATTCTACAATACTATTAGATTAACTATATGCAACACTACAGGGACGATGCCAAGAGGAGCAAGGGACAATGATAACCCCATGGCCATTAACATAAATACATGCAACAAGACCAACAACTAAAAAATACTACACATACATATAATTAATATTACTGTAAATACAGATACTTAAAAAAAATACAGGTACAAGGTGCTATATGCCACGTGGCATGAGAGAAGAAACTCTAGTAACTAGGATTTTTGTTTTTGATTTATCTATTGAAAGCGTTCTGACGCATGAATGTATTCTAATGTCGCCAATAAGAATTTCTTACTTGCATCAGCTGGTAACCTTTCATGACCATATAAGAGACTTCTTGTCATTTCTTGGAGAGAAAGGTTAGAAAAACGATAGCAGGTTCTGGTGCAAGAAACAAGGATTAAGATTTAACAAATTTTTCTCTTACACTTCCAATGATAAAAGGGCTTGATGCATCACCGAATAAATGTTGACATAAAATTTGTATTGACTCAGCAGTGGATCTTCGACTTGGAATAATAACTGCCTAAAAGAGACAAAAATATTCAAATTACTTCACATGAAAATTAAATTCATTTACAAACGAAGTAGTTCTATTGAGTTATGGACAGTTAGCCAAATCAAATAAATTTTGAATGAAATGCTTCCAGTGTAGTATATTTTTCGAAAGATCATGGGCACAATCCTTTGGGACACCCTGCAGTTTGTGGTAATCCACCTTCTCAAGATAAGAGGTGCAAAAACGAAAGTCTATTGTTGCTAGAGAATTTGGAACTTCGAGGCCATTCGGAAATAATGGCGAGATAAAGAATTAGAAATCATACGAGCTTTGACAGTGAAATCAAGATTTGGACAAAAATTTTTCCAAACTTTGATTTCACGGTCAAAGCCTTGATAGTTTTAAATTCTTAAGATCACCTTAACTTCGTAACAAAGATATGTATGAATGAGAAAATTTGTGTGAACACTGAACATTGTACGCAGAACAAGATCTTAGCTTCAAAAATAAAATTACAAATTCTCAAACAACAAAGAACTTCCGTTTTTGCACCTCGTCTCTTGAAAAGATTGATTCAATTTTCAAAACCTACAAAAGAGATTTAGGAACATATTTTTTTCTGCCATCTGATGATTAACATATTCTTCTATTCTTATGTTCTCTCTCATGAAAGGTAAATGGAAATTTGAAAAGGTTCACTACTTGTCTCAACTTTAGATAAAATGACGCTGAATGAAATGAGAAAGACTTACTAATCTCAGATCCGCATTTGGAACCCAATATAAACAAAGAGACACTTCAGCAATAAATATCAATATCTAATGGAAAGAGAATATGCTTTGAAAAGAGAAGTGAAATGATAAATAAATCCTCAATTACTAACTATTAATTCAAACTTCTAACGAATATAACAATGATATTGGCTGAAAGAGAATTAACACCAATGAGATCGAATATGAGATCAAAATATCATGAGTTTGTCAATCGAGTAAGCCAAGAACGTGAACGAAGTAAACACAAGTTCACTGAACTGGTCCATAGCCGACTAATTCGCCTCTGTGCCTTGAAGAAGTTCGAAGCCAGGAACACTGCAAAACAACACGAACGAAAAGACGACTTAACATTTTTAGGCTACCTACAGTGAATTGGGTTATGAATTGTCAATTTGGTGAACTATTTCATTGCATGACGGATATTCGATAATTCAATTTGGCTCGAAAAAAGTTTGATTTACAAAATAGAATAATCTCAAATTTACCCAAGTTGCCACAGTATATCGATCTGCTATATACAAGACAAAGAACAGCAACGGAGCACCAAACAGTATTCCATATGCGCAAACTAAAGCCTCTGCATTGGAGTAAATGTGTTTGAGCCTTCGGGAGATTTCTGCTCCAGCTAACACCCCAATTAAACCAGCCATAAACGTGATAATACCAACGATGAAACTGACGCTGAAGAAATGAAATAAAACACTCATTCATTTCACAATGTTGCCTGACAGTTCGCAACAATTTACAACATATAATTAACATAGTAATAATAATTTCATACAATGAGCCTGGGGCTGGATTCTGAAAATCGGTAGATGAAGTACTAAAGAAATTGCCTCAACAAATATGGAGTCTCGAGACAACGCGTCTTGCTTGACTTCAATTATCATAAAAAATAGGATCTTACATCGTGCTTTTGTTCTGAAATAAAATTCTTTTCTTACAAGTGCATGTCATTTTCGTGTGTTCGCAGTACAATTGTCACTCTGGCACGTCACCTTATTATGATCAGCTAATAGAGAATAGAAAGTACGAGGAAGAAGAAAACAGGGAAGAAAATTTCCTATAAAACAGATCTTCAATCAAATTTGTATATTTCAAATGATCTTCCTGCGGGAAATTTGAATAAAATATAAGTTCTGTGATAATCTGAAATCCAATAATTATTTCGCAAAATGATAATTTTTTGTATGGACAATTCACAATTGGTCGACTTTGAAAAAGAATAATCGATGTTATTTCTTTCATTATGTAATATTTCATTACATTATATTACATCACGCTTGTAGGCATCATTTTGACTTTAAACTATTTCTAAAGATCTTGAAACAAAACTCAGATGTGAAGACATACTGTCATATGTCACTCTAAACTCAACCGATATCGAAACCAAGAGAAAAATCTATAAATACTAACTTGTCTTGCTTAACATTCTTGTTTAACTTTTTTTGAGATTCTGCAATGAACTTTGGTGCCCAGAAAGCCAGTCCACCAGAAACAAATGAAACAAATGTAGTCCCAACAGTTGCCCATACGAAACTTCTCCTGCAAATTAAATATAGATGCTCGAACCACATACAAAGATTTGAATAAAGCCTGCTGAGAACGTGAGATTCCAACTTGATAAAACAATAAGTATTACAAAAGAAAGCTTCCTTCAAAAATATAAAGATACAAATTGCAGTTTTCATTAAATTTTACATTTCTTTCCTTCTCACAAGCATTCATTTGATATACCAAGCCGAAAGGAACCAAAACAACATTAAAGCTCTATGATAAACACCTGCAGTGACAAAATCAACTACCAACTAACAACATCGATAGCAGATATTCTAGACGTTCAATAAACAATATTAGATACTTTAGAAGTATTTTTCTCTTCTATATTTTCATCGAGGGGCATTTCACTCCCAAAAAATCTCGTACACCTTTGGCAAAAATCCTTTTGTTTTCAAGAAAAATCCAGCAAAAATCCGTATAAATCCTTTTGTTCTGAAAAAATCTCGTACGCTTTTCCCAATGGGTGAAGTGCCCCTCGATTTTCATGATACCTAAAAAGTTTATTTACTATGAGAAAACAAAAGAGGATAATATGGTATTCTCTCTCTCGTATCTCAATAATGTCTGAAAAAGAGAAAAAACTTTCTATTTAAACGAGAACACGACAGAGGATGATTTGGTAGTCCCTTTCTAGCATTTTGATAACATCTAAAAAAAGATAATTTCCTGTTTAACAAATTTCATAAACATGAAATAAAGGTAATTACACTTTACTAAGATATCGTAAATCATCCGAATATTTTGATGCCATACGAACTCCATTTGCTGAAGAGGATTTTTCATCTTTCAAAGCTTTTACTTCAACGGCTCCTCGTTCTGGTTCAAGCAAAATTGCGATGCTTAGAATCGAGCACAGCAACCCAAATCCTGGAGTAACCTTGGAACAAAATGATTGAAAAACCTCAAATCAAATGAAGAGTAGTTTAAAAAATAGAGAGAGGAATATTGGACAAAAGATAGCTCATCTTGAAGATGCCGAGTTCTCATAACCAAAGAGAGCTGGACAGTAAATCTTCCTTGTGAGTAAAGTACAAGTTATCGCTAATTAAAACGAGGCTGTCATTAAACCGAGATGCGAGATATCAATAGCAATAAAAATGACGATTGTAATGAGTCTAAATACAGCTTACCCTCAACGCCCACTGCCATTTGTCACCCATATGGGCTGATACTTTTGAGCCAACAATATATCCAAGTCCACTAAAAGATTAAGATCAATCAAATGATTGTATATCAATATTCAAAGTTGGAGCTTTGCAAATGTCCAACAGACAGATATACCCTACTGAAATAAAAAATCAATGTCAACATTTCGAGAAATATACATGAATGACCGGAGGTGTTGATGATTTTTCACAGAAACGCTTTCCTTCGATACCTTCATCTTTTGCAGTTTATGCGTAAAATCTTGCCTTGAAAGAACTTCGGGAAGTTCCTGAAAAAAAGCAGTTCCAACTGGCCACCATTTTCAATAAATCAAATATGTCTAGAGTTAAATTAGATCTTCCAAAGGATTTGAAATAAGAACAAGAGATTATTCGACTGTCTTATGCCTTTGAAAGTTGCGATGCGATGAAACAAATGGACTATTTTACTCCAGCTGCATATAAGCGACAGCACATCAATCAATCGAATAATGTCTGGAAGCAAGTTTGGTTACTACGTTTTAATTCTTGTGCACACGAAATCTAGTATCAATGGATGCCAAAATAACTAGCACACCTCCAATGTAACGTCACAAATCGTCATTTGAGGCTTCTGACGTTGTTCGGGATAAAAATGCAATCATGTAAAATGTTTCAGCGATACATGGAAAATGACGATAAATGCAAATGCTGTAATCAAAGACTTTCAAATATCTTAAACCCTTCTTATCTCTGATATCTACAGTAAGCGGCTTGCTCTTCATGGTAAAGAGGATGAAAAGTTTGAAAGCTTCTTTGAAATAACAGGCACGCATAAATTCATAAGTTGTGCTTCAGGCTTTTCATAAAAAAGGCACAACCTTTGTTTATTACGGAAATTCGCCAGTTGTTTAGAGGGGTGATTTAACAGAACTGTTTTCAGGTAAGAATGTTGACAAGCAATATGACTAATGAGAATTGGGATGTTGATCACACAACATTCCAGCATATGGCTCTAAATCTGCGTTTTGCAGAAAACAAAGGGGCTTGACAAATTCCTCACCATTGAAAACGGAACTGAGCGTTGTCATTTGCTTACAATTCTGTCAGATTCTTGTAAGATTCTTCCATTTGAAAAATATGTGAGTAAGATTCTTCCATTTGAAAAATATGTGAGTAAGATTCTTCCATTTGAAAAATATGTGAGTAAGATTCTTCCATTTGAAAAATATGTGTGTTGCTCAAGTAAACCCACTTTCTTATCATTACAATGTTAAAATATTTTGTTGCCCAATCATTGCTCTTCGATGATACAAAAAATTTTGCAATGTAATTATGATGTTTTAATCAATGCTGAGCATAAAAAGCCAAACATTCTTAAATTATATTGAACAGCTCACGTTTGACCGTTTTGGCTATTGAGGTAATTGAATCTAAAAAATTAGTTGAAGTCTTAGTAAGATGATGCAACTAAAATTTCATCAATTAGTCACAAAACTTCTTTTTTATATCTATCTAAAATGTTACAATTGAAGGTGACAAACTACCACCGGATGAATCAATAAAAACGCCCGGCGTTTGAAAAAAAAATCCTGATCCCTGAATATCAAAGCACAGTTGTTGAAAATTGTCTTCTTTTATCCCCAATATGAGAAATTAGGTTCAGTAATCTACCCGGCCTTAATCCGTCATTCCTTCCCGTCGAAATAGGAGATCTTCTGCAGAAAGCCCCTTTCGAAAACCTGCAAAAACGAGCGAAAACAGCAAGCAAACTTTTCCTTTGTTCTCCTTCCTAGCAATAATGACTCATGGATGCGCTCATGCATTTTGTCTTCATGGGAGAATGGAATCCTCCTGAATAAGTTATTCACACTAGGGGGAAGACTTTTCAACCCGCCAGAAAGAAAGAACGTACTAAAGCGTGCTGAAAGTCATCGCTGTGAGGTAAACACATTAGGGATTTTTGCCCGTAATTTTAGCATGTTTTTTAGGGTTTCTCAAAGGGATTCATTCTTGAAAATTACCTACAGAATCGGAACGGAGTGACCGATTTTAGCCGAAATTTCTAAAAATAATTGAACATGTTAGCTATGTAATCAGATTATGCAAAATATCGTTGCTTATATATTCAGGGAGCAGTAGCCTTTCAAACGTCGGGCGTTTTTTTTACTCACCGGCATACTCTCTAATTATTACATAACTATACCACACTACAAGGGCAACAGGCAATGACTACCCAGTGCTTTTAACATAAAGAGATATCCAAAATTATGATCTAAATATACAAAGCTTCTCCTGGACAACATTTTCTGACTTATCCAGAACAAAAAATAGACTGAAAAAAATAATACATCTAAAATCTTTGCCATAATAGAAATCAAATTTCACTTCAAAGGCAAATGAGATTTTACAACTTCAGCTTCAAAGAAATTTTATTTGCCTTTGTCACATTTTATCCAGTTTCTTACTCTTGTTTTATTTCTTCTTTAGATATAATATCAACACCATTTTTATCAATCTACTTCTCTGAAGTTTTCACACCTAATTAAAGTATGCTTCTCTTCCTTTAATATTAAAGCCTTTGTGCTATTTCTGATACTTTCATTTCTTAACAGTAAAAAGTATTATTTCAAATTATCATACCTTCCACAAGGAATGGCAAAGTAGAATATGGACAACGCTTTTGTTCTTTTGTCACCAACAAAGAGGTCAGCTATTATTGTTGGTGAAACAGTTGAATAGCTTGCTTCTCCTATTCCAACCAAACCACGAATTGCAAAGAACAACCAGTAATGCTAAAAAGATAATTTCAAAATTATACATTTATGGGCATACCATGTTGTTAACTGTGAAGTTTGTTGTTCATCAAAGCATTTAAGAAAACAAGCCATAATGTTCTTTGGGAATTCTGGGCAACATCTTCTTTAAACTCTATAACACACAATGACTGGACAAGTAAAAAATGACCAGTTTAGAAAAATTGCTACTTTCTGAACAGAGCAATATGATAGTAATATGTTTGCTTTTTGGGCATTTTGGTAACTTTGCTGCGCTCAGCTTTAAATTTGTATCAATTTTCCACTTTAAAAACTATTTACAAGTTATTATGATAATACACAAAATAGATACAATACAATACAATATAACTTTTGGCCAAAAACAAAAAAGAAAAACACACTTAATTGCAGTGGCCGGGATAGCATTAACGGGTCAAGCTGACCTTATTTTCATAATGGTCCCCTAGAGGTGCTGGTATAACACAAAAGATAAATATCAACAATCAGGCCTCAAATATAAACCTTGGGCTGCAAATTAGTCCACTGCCCACAAAAGCAATTATATTATCGCCTTTCCAATGGTGATCATTTCTCTAATTCATAAGTTATCCATAAAACGGGGGATAAAATCTTGTAAAGGACTGCCAAAACAATAGACCAATGTTTATTATCAATGCTTTGAGCAATTTGCATTTTTCATTTTGCCTGAATATAGCTGACTTTTTGCAAACTCTTCCTGCATTGGAGGGCTGCTGCATTGGCTCTCTTTGTGCAGATTTTGAATGAGAATAGAAACTTATACATACTAACATTTCATAAAACCCATGATTGCTAAACAACTTCATCAAAAATAGGGACCCTATGGGGAGGTGGGAAGAATTCCGGTGCAAGTAAAATATTGCATGAAACAACTTCATAAGAAATGAATGCTCACAAAAAGGTTCCAGACCAAAATGAAAAAATTTGGGCAAGCATTTTATTTGGACATTTTGGGAGTTAGTTGTTTCCGATATTTTTAGACAAATCTTCTTTGGTTCATAATTCTATCTGCCTTTTTCATTTATTTTCTTTGTTGTAATTTGTTACATGAGAACATGAAAAGTTGAAAAATAAAAACAATCATGAACAAGGCAGTTAGCGAAACGTCAGCATCCACAATTTGCTACTCACTTTTTTATCCATAAATGAGCCAGCCATTGTCATCATACTCCATATCATGATACCAAAGGCCATAACATTTTTTCTTGGAAATCGGTCCCCAAGGTATCCAAATAAAGGTGCAAATACCATGTAACTACATGTGAATATTGTTTGAAGAAGACCTGCTTGTGTGTTATTTATACTGAAATAATCTTGAATTTGTGGTAGGACACCTAGAATGGAAATTCATTATGCACAGAAGTATTTAACTTACAAGGTATAAACATAGCTGTTCATGTACCATCAATGAACTGCAATATTGAAAGCATTAGCCTTTATGATATTCATTCCAGTGACTACTACTAACAGCTCAAAACAAGTATGATCTTTTTTGTACATTGATGGAAATGAGACTGTTGAGCTTTCAATCTACAACAGACTGGAATTAACATACTGGAATTGGCATATGTTAGTACGAAAAATTTCTGTACCAGATTTTAAGTTGCAGATAGACTCACTCTAAGCAAAAGAACTAACTACTGTAGAAAACAAAAGAAATGGGCATACATCTGTGGTGTACAGCGGACATGGATTCCACATGAGTCAACTAATAAAGCAAAAGATCTAGAATTACTTCTTCAATGGCTCTTTGCTTGTGTTTGGAAGCTGGTTCAACTGATTGACATGAAGACAAAGATTAAGGCAAAAAAGTCCAGTCCTTGTTTGCGCCGTAATATTATGAGAGTCCTGTTTAGCCAGGGTGAATTTGAGGGTCTAATCTTCTTGGCATAGAGAGCATTGGTTTCACTCTCAGTGCAAATTTTTGATGCAGGAAGAGGCCTAAAAGAATGGGCAGTTCCCTGATTGGAAAGTTTGATAACTGCAAGGGGGTATTTTCAAGCAGGGATAGAAATGGCACAGATAGTCCAGACTGATAACTTCGCAAAGAGCACACGGAAGATGTGCGCCTTGCCATTGTTTTAAACAATGAACTATTGTTCTTCCTGGAATTGCGCACGGAAGATCTTCCATGCGCATGACAGGGGTGGTGCCAGGGGAGGGCTAGGGGGGCTACAGCCTTCACGTTGGAGGCATCTAGCCCCGGTGGAGGATTTTAGGGTTCTCGTCGGAGGAATTTTGGAAAAATAAGGCACGGAAACACCATTTTTCAGTCATTTTAGCCCCCTGTTGGAAGCTCCAGCCCCTCTGTTGGAAAATTTCTGGCGTCACCCCTGGCGCATGACATAGTTACCAGTCTGGCAGATAGTATTCCAATTTGAATTGAAAACATACATATCAGCATTGCGCACAGCACTACTTACATACAGTTGAAGGTGTTGTGGCGCAGTGGTGTAATCCTCTGACATTGCAGCCAGAATAGTCAGGCGGTGTGGGTTCGAGTCCCGGTAGGGCCCCACCACTTGAGCGTCATGACAAGGGGTTGCGGACTCGATTAGGTCTGCTCTATTTCTGCGATCCCAGCGCTTGGCGCTGAAAAACGCAACTTCACCTTCACCTTCATACAATACAAGAAATATGCAGTCCTGTTGGTACAAATTTTGCAAATGTGTGGATGGCAACTGCGCAGAGCATATAAAAGTGAATGGGGATTCATCCCCCCATGTCAAACTTTCCAATCTGGGGTAATTCAATGTCTGATTGTATCAAGATTAAACAATAGATATCAATTATTCTTTAGTGCACAAATCATTACACTCACTCAGTCTACTGTTTATTGTTGATCAGAGAACAACTAAAGAATGAAGAACAACTAGACTAATTGATACACAAATGCATTGTGATCTTTCTTCTTGACTACAAACTCCCAACCAACCAACAAGGCAATCATGAACAAAATTATGAACCCCAAAACGTTGTGGATGCAATGTGATTGTATGCTGAGAAAGATGTTTTTTGAACCTTTTATGTGGCCTAAATCATCGGCTGTCGGACAAAAACGCGTGAGAGGAAAGTTTTCATTAAGGAGATGAATTTCTTTCTCACCTGAAATTGTAAACCTGTCCATGTAATTGAGCAAATTAATAAAAACTAACAACATCAAAGATATTCTTGACCTAAATGAAACTTTATCATCTTGCTGTGTTTCTTCTGTGCTGCTTCCTGACGAATATGGCCTACACACATCAACAACCAGGTCATTTTCATATTTTTCGTAATTCTGATATGGATTCGCCATTTCTAAATCTTTTGTTTCCTGCTTGCTTCAAAATGTTGTGTTGAGCTGTTCTGTTCTATCTGCTAAACATCATGCGTAATGCAATTAATGGAAAGTATGAAGCGCCTTGCAGATACAACAACCTGAATACAATGCAAAACCAACGCTGCTAGCCGCTGATCACAGCCATCGGAACCAACCGCCAAAAGATGAAACCGGAAAACCAACGACCATGATTATTATTGCTGACGAAATCTTTTTTTGCTTTTGCTTCCTTCTTTGTGGTCATGCTAACCTCCTTTTCATGCCAAGGCCACATGCTGCGCAGGGAGAGAAGCGCAGCAAATTACAGATTATAAAATTCGGCTGCTGCAAATTTCTGGACTTGCTGCAAGTCTCATCCTCTGACCTCTTCCTCCTCCCTCATCCTCCTTTTTTCTTTTTTATTTTTTTCTCATTTTTATTTTCACTCGCTTTCTCGAGAGATCAGAGAAAGTGGGCAAAGAAGCTATGAAAGTAAGGCTTCAGATCTTAGAAACAGTGATAATGCCATCAGTAACATATGGCATGGAAACATGGACAAACTTATCAAAGAAAGATAAAGAAGAAATAGAAAAAATACATAAAGAATTGATAACATCATTATTTGAATTAGCAAAAAGTACACCATATTGGGGCATAATTGCAGAAACAGCAATATGGCCCATACTGCAAACAATCGATTATCAGAAGTTCATGCTCCTACACAACATGTTAAACTCGGAAGATACAAAGGTATCCAAGAAAGTACTTCTGTCGCAGGCAAGAAATCAATATCCAAACTGTTGGTATAGTGAGATATTGCAGGCAGCTGATCAATATCAGTTGGACATACCATAAGGTTACAAAATATCAGAAAATAAGATTGGAAAAAAGAAGTAAAAGAAAAAGTAAGAAAGTGGATAAGAAAAAGGCTGGAAGAAAAAAAGAGACAAATGACCAAATTGCGATTTATAAATACTAGCTTTGTTCAAGAAAGTTATATAACGAACACGACATCTGATATGTGCAGAAGCATAATGCGTGTAAGACTGAATATGATGAAGTTAAAGTCAAACTACAAAGGGTTAGGGAAAGATGTATTGTGCCCAGCATGTAAAGCTGAGGAAGAAACAACAGAGCATGTATTTAACTGCACGGCATATAGAAGAGCCCTGGGATCCAAAGTTCAAGTTGACATTACAAGAGAAAGCAGGATATCAAAACTAAAGGAAGTAGCTGTTTTTGCAAAAGAGTTAGAACAATACAAAGATAAAATGGGAATTGGCATATAGAGAGAACGAATATATTTATATAAGAAAGTGACAGTTAAAAAAAAAAGAGGAAAAGAACACAAACAAACAAACAAAGGAAAAAGAAAAGAAACAAAATAAACGTCGATTTAAGCCTTGCACTTCAACAGAATGTGCTCAGTAGTCAATACTGAAGTGGGCTTTGTGAAATATCGCTAAATATCGCTAGAGGATGAGACTTGATCAGTGGATTAATGATAGAAAATCTAACTACTTCACGAAAGACAGAAAACGTGGGTCAGTCCGTAAAAAGAGCACCTTGGTAACGGTTTATTTTTATTTATACGAAATTAGAGAATATTGACAAAGAATCAACAATTCTTCAAACTTTCATTTCACTGTTCAATTTGTTGATCATATATCACATCCAAACGAGAACTTTTCCATCGATTCCTCCCGTCATTCCAAGTCTGCCAGATGGAGAGAAATTGCAAGAAAGTATGGGACCTTTGTGATCTGTTGTCCTGCAGAAAAACAAAGAAATTAAAGGCAGTCTGTCCCGTTGGAAGAATGAAAATAAACTTTATAAAGATCTCTATTGTACACTCGAGAGGGAGGTGCTAATTCGCTTTATCCAAAGAAATCAAGGTCATAAGGACTCAATGATGCATGAATTTAGCTCCAGCGTGAATAAGGTAAATAAAGCCGTTGCTAAGGTCAGAACAATAGGGGACAGACTGCCTTTAAGGGATGAGAAGTCATTCTGGTGACGCGATATAGTGTTACATGAAAATTGAAGGGATCATGACTAAGTAGGGTTACTAAATCCATAGTGCTGAATAAAATACGGAATTTTACAGTCAACTCTTCTCTTAAAGTAGAAAATATGAAGAATTTAAGATGTGTGACTTAAAAAAACATGTTACCAACACCAGGTTAAAACTCCATTTTAATCTATAAATATAATACTAGCTATGGTACTTAAAGTCCATCTCAAATTATATGTCACCTAAGATTTGCAATAACGCAAAATTCCTTTTGAAACACTTCTATTGTTGTTTTTCGCGGGCATTTGAAGGTGACATTTAACTTGAGACAGACAATAGATCATCGAAAAATACAAGCAGACTGAATTTCAAGCATTTGTTCTGCTCCACATTCTGTAAATTGTTTTCTAGTTCATTCAATTTTTCGATTCTGAGAATTTCTAACGAATAATCCTGAATCTGAATGGCAAATGACCAAGTTGTTATTTCATGAAACATTTCTGAACACTGGATCATTTTAGTCTGTGAAGAAATGAACTTGAAGAGCAAAACAGTAGCAAGTTCATGTAAACCTAAGCTAAAAAGCAATCATCACACAGGGAGCATAGGTTCCAAATCTTTAAATCAACGAAAATAGGCGGGTGTAAAGTTCAATGACCTGTTTCTTTAAGCTGAATGACTTGAAAGAAACTTTAGCCATTTTTCTATGATTCTACCGTTGGACTTTTCAGAAATCTTGAATATTTGTCGAAATTACAGCCTATGTTATATTTAATCTCATTTCATGATGTGACGTCATCGAATTTCTAAATCACAAACCAGAAGAGTGAAAGAGTTTTGCATGATACCATATTGTAGGCATCCATAAACTATGGTTTTCTTGAAAATTATTTGATCTTTCGTCAAGAGGTTTAGAAAGTACGATAGTTTTAGGTGTTTTTCGAAAATTTTCTTGCATTCTTAAAGAAAAGGAAAAACACTTTAATTCTGAAAATATTGAAGATTTCAGAAAAGTCCAACGGCAGATTTACTGTAAAATAGTTTAAGTTTCTTTGAAGCCGTTCAGTTCAAAGAAATAGGTCATAGAATTTTACACCCAATGTCTTAAAGATTTGAAACCTATGCTCACACAGGGTTCTTTGCAGGGCAAGAAAATTTTCAACGTTGTTTGAAAATAAGATGTGGCCTAGACGGAAACTACAGATTCACATTGGACTTTGAGCATGAACGATGAACTGACAAATCAGTCAACTAAAGTAAGCGTTTTCTGTCAGTCCCGTTTAGGTCAACTTTGATTTTCCGACAGTTTCAAAATTCAGCCTCCCAAAGGACCAAAGGTGATAATTTTAAGAATGTTACGAAACAAAATATTGATTTAAAATTTGAGGAGACTAAATTGTAAAATCTTACTTGACAATTTTTCTGTCATGTTCATGGAGACTTTGATGAGTTAATGAACTGTCCATACCAACCAATGTGATCAAATCCTGGAACGGATGAACTGCAAGGGCCTATAAGAAGTTAAATTATCACGTAAAATAAATTGATGCATAACTTTCCTTCAACAATTTAAAGTAAACGAATGAATTTATGAGGAGAAATTTCCTCAAGTCAAGGGAAGAGACGGCATATTTTAAACCCTCATAAACCAATAAACACTTTCGTACTTTGCCTTTTACAAAGTTTTGGTGAATGGAATGGCCTGACATAGCATAACTAAAATATGCTTCAGATCTTAATAAGGTGGTGTAAAATTCTGTTACAGTAAAGTTGCGCCTTTAAGAAATTGTATCATAAGAAACTCAGGCCTAATTTTGGTGAACAAAATACATCTCTTGAAGAAACTATTTAGGCTGATTCACGCTCAGTTTCATTTATAATGGCACATACTAATATCATGCAGTGTATGGTTGAAAATGTCGCCAGTATGTCTCAGTTCTCTAGAAATGAGAATGTAAATCTTGAACCTAAATTGTTATAATTTCAAACCATTAGTTTCATGTACAATCAGTGGCGGAGATAGAGGGGGCAGGGGGCGGCTGCCCTCCAAAGCGACTAAAAATTGTATAAATCTTCTGGGGGTAGACCCCCGACTTGCTCACCTGTCGGGTCACTGCTGGGCTTTGCCCCCCCCCCCACCGAAAAATCCTAGCTACGCCTCTGTGTACAATTGTGCATAGTATAAAAATCTTTTCTTGAGAATTTTTATATAGAGTACCATCGCCCTGAATCGGCACCTTTCAGATAAATCACCTATTAGGAGGATTATGATAGGGACTTTAAACAACAATTTGCCATCAGAAGATTCTTCAGTTCATGGTATTTACTGTATCACTTCATCAACTTAATCTTTCCACTTTTTGAAGTACAGCCAGAAGTTAAAGGAGCAACGGTAAAAATCGGCCTAATTGAATTATATCGCCCTGAACCGGCACCGCTCATTTTACCGCAATCAGCTATCCCGAAAGAAAATTGTACTATTCTGTCAAAACAGCTATTTTCTAGGGTCCCATCCCCTATGTAATTAAAATTAATTGAATTTATATCAGATGCCAAATTAAAGCTTTTCGTTCCTCCCCAGTTTTAACCTCTCATACATACTACCATCATTACGTTATTCCAAAAAATGCTCCTCTTCCAACTCCACGAAAGGTCACCAAGTCAGAAATGTGTTCCAAAAATCAAAATATTATTTACCACCTGTTTTTATTCACAAAGTCGTCCAGCGGAAAGGGGGGAGGTCACTATTCGCACTACGAGACCATTTTGACACACTATGCCGGTTCAGGGCGATTTTTAGCCAATCCACTCGCTTTGGAATAGAAACCCCCTAAACCAAAATTGAAATCGACAACTTGAAGGAATTTTCAAATATTTCATTCAAAGGGGCAGAACAAACTATTGAAACAAGTTATTTGACCTTTTGCCAGTATTTTATCAATGAAAATGAATCAAAACAAAAACGCGGCTTGGAAAAATAAATGGAGAAATGAACGTGCGCTTACCGTCACTTTTCAGGTACGTTGAAAACTTCTTCGTAGCATGTTAACAAAGCCAAGGAAACAAGCAAAAACAGTCAGAGCAAGAACATGAAGTCATCAAACCATTTTCGGGCTTTATTTTCATTTACTAGTCCAAAACCGTTCCATGTTTAAAAGTTTGTAAGCAAGGCTAAATCTCGGAGAACGCGCTAAGGGTGCCGATTCCGGGCGGTGGTACTCTATGTTTGGAATATACGCATGTTTCTTATACAATTGTAATCTTTGAATGTTTCCCAAAAATGATGCAAACCAGAAGCAGCTCCAAGATTCTTCAAAAATACACACATGAATTTGGCACTCGTATCCTGATCTTTAAGACAAACTCTCATATGACACTAAATCCCAAAACTAACGTGATTCTATGGGCTTCTCCAAAGCCTTAGCATGCCAACCTCTGTGACACCTAAACATTAGGTCAACAAGAGCTTTCGCAAGCCTCTTGCGTCCAAAACCAATTCGTCCGACGTTAGCCTTTCTAATCCATTGCTGTTCTCTCGAATCTAATGATACAGGCACTATTTATACAAAAAGGCTACTCTAAAATATAACAAATAAACATGACAATGCATTTCTAGAATCAACGAAATGTTACGAGAAATCACGCAATGTTCCTAAATTTGGGAGAAGGGTCTAAATCTAAATCTAGAGTTTCTTACGAGGGATATCCTTGTGCCCAAAATTAGCCATATTACATACCTCCCCATCGAGGAAAAGGAATCGTCCTCGATTCTACGTGGACTATAAAACAAAGAAAGCCGAAAATAAAAATGTACAAACTACATATCTACAAAATAAATTAACGAATGTTCAGTCTGTGTCTTCTTCATAACGATTCATCGATAAACAAATGAATTTCCGTTGAGTGTTCAGGGTGTTCGAGCTCTTTAATCTTACAGACAAGTGTTCGTCGCCTTCCTCGTTCGAAATTCATGCTCTGTAACAAGTTGCAAGGAAACATAATGCGTGTTAAGGGTGTTCGATTCTCTTCAGGTAAATTTTTTACGTAAGAAACCAATTAGGCTTTTATAAAACGAGTTTCTCCAAGGCGGGACTTTACTGTGTCTCGTTCACGGAATCTTAATTAATTTCTTGAAATGAACTTAGGAGACTGTTTGTTACTTCAAAGGCAATCAATTGAAAGAAAGCGCAAAACAATTATTTAGCAACAACACCTTTTGAAAAGTTTTAACCATATGCTGACATATGTTGTCTAAAAGAATGTATGTCACCTCAGTTCTATTATGGAATCTTGTTGATATACGCAGCTTTTGATCAAAGATCAGTAAACACATTCCTATTTTGAAAATAATCAAATTCCAGAAATGGATCCCAATAACAATCAGGGTGAGGTGATTCAGAGAAAAAAGAAGGGTAAGAGAAGGGGGAACAAGAAAAGATAAAGAAAAATAAAATACCTGATAATTACGACCATCTTCATCTTCTACTTCCCATTCTACCTTGCCAGTTGTCAAATCCCAAACTGAAAGGTAATTGCTACTGAGTGTTGCAACTCTTTTGCCATTTGGTGTGAATTTGGTACTTATCAATTTCCCATATTTCGTTTGCATCTTCACTCTATTCTTGCCTGTCTCGCAATCCCACAGTTGAATGGTACCATCACTGGAACATGTCACAAAATTACAACTATCTGGTGAAAATGAAATATCATTTACTGCATCTGTGTGACCTTTGATTTGTCTATTTTCCGGACCAGAGATGAACTCTCCCTCTCCGCTTCGGATTCTGTAAACTATTGCTTGACTGTCATCACCGGCACTACCTAGAAGTTGACCATCGGGTGAGATGCTCGTTGATTGCACAGCTCCTTGGTGAAATGCTAAATGGATAAAATGAAACGATCAAATGTCATGCGAGAAAGGAAGTTCCTATTCGATTGTTGCATTGTGCCAAATGCTTGAATCACCACGCACAGTGCTGAATACTTTATATGATATGATCCGACACAAAAAGAATTTCTTTTCCAACTATTTACGCTAGAAATTGAATCACAGGAAACGAAAACCTTTCACTTAGATATGCCAACGATAATACGCAGAAAAAGAGAAGTGAACTACCATCAAAGAAAAAATAATGCAACCAAATCAGAAAAAATTTATTTTGAAGCATTTATGGATAGAGTAATTTCAATTAAATGTTTCAGTATTGAGTTAAAATTGAGTAAATCAGAAAATCTCTTTTTTCGTCCACATCTCAATTCTTATTTCAACCATTTATAATCCATGAACAAGGCTATTTAATCCTTACAGCTACATACTTGTTGTTTCTGGTCAATATAATCCAACTATTGGTTTTTGTTGTGTGGAAAATCTCTTTACATTTATGTATTATTGATTAGTTACTTCAAGTCCCCGATTTTCAATTGAAAAATGCAAAACTCTTGAATCAGTTGTGAGATGATTTGACAAAAGATCAAAAACAGGTCGTCATCATCAATATAACTATTGCATTTTGAAACGTTGTAGCTTACTTTTAGAACAGAGCAAATACAAAATATCATCTAAATTTAGTTCTTTAATTTTTCCCCATATTTTTACCAAAGAATTCTCAGAAAAAACCTCTTTAGTAATGGAGAAAGTCGTTCTATTCAACACTTCAATAAAAATGGTTGAACGAAAATGGAGCGGAAGAAAGGGGAGAAAGCCGTGGAGGCTATGCATAGATTAATTAAAAATTCATAACGAAAAAAGAAAACGTTCGTGCTTCATTTACAGGTATTTAAGTACGAGTTTAGAATGTATAAAAGCGGATTCTAATTCAATTTTAAAAAAATCCAACTGACTTAGAAATAATCGCATGAGAAGGAATTTGGTTTTCAAACCATCTTAAAGATCTTAATTTGACAATATTTTTCAATTTAGGACAGCATTTGTTAAATGTATTTTATTTTACTTGGATCATAACTGTGTCAAGTTCGCTAAAGAGAATGGACAATATAGATAAAATTTAAGAATAATAAAGCAGAGGTGCTTACAGATTCTTGAGACACGTTTTCCTGTTTGATATTTCCATAATATTACAACTCCATCCCTCGATCCAGTTGCCAGTAAATCATCACCGAAACAACAAGTTGTAACTTCAGCAGTATGACCTTGAAGACAATTAACTCTTTTACCAGAAGACAAATCCCATAGCAAAACTTTCGTATCTGTTGAACATGTTGCAATTGTGCTATCATCAGATGATGCTGCAGTTGACAAAATTGCACCAGGGTTTCCTAATTCTAATCTACGAAATAATCGACCTCGGAAGGGAAACATGAAATCACCACCATTCATCTCCATTCTATTGACTTTGGTCTGCAATTCTTTTAAATGCCTCTTCTTTCTGCAATGATAAATGAAATAATTAGCAAATGAATTACAAACGAACAACCATAGTCCCTGTTTATATCAATTTGACTATTCATGATTAGTTACAAACTTGTTTACTTCAAACATCATATATGCATATTGATTTCGAACAAATAAAAGGAGTAACGCTGATCAACAGCAAATAAAATTGGTTTACAAAAATATATTTTGATTCAAAATAATTACACTGCTTACATGAATGAGCCTTCCTAAGAAATTTAAATCGCCACAACTTCTGCTGTCATTCCAAAACTGCAAGGTATTTGCGAATTGCACTACATTGTTGAAAATAGAAATGGGCGGTGGACGATTCACTTCGTAATTCACGTCTTCAATAATTCATGGAGGAAATAATCTTTTTGCATGTGTTAAACAAGATTGAAAAATGACACGACTAAAAAGTTGAGAATGGCAATAGATTGGAGTGAAAGATAATTGCAAAACATCTGCGTATCTTTAAAAACGGTCTTATCTTTCAATGCAATAACAATAAACTGTTCAAAACAACAAAATTCAGTTTGCAAGGCAGCTAGAAAATAAGATTCAATCTGCAAGTAACTGAAAACAGCAAGATTAAGAATGCCTCCTGCTTTCAGATCAATCTCCTTGCAATTTCGCAATTAAAAATACCGCATTTGCCATTTTCCATGAAAATCCAATACTCTCCAGTATTCTTTACAGACTAATGAATTCATTTATAAAAACTAGAGATAAATGCGAGAGATGTATAGTAATGCATACAATAAAACTTACGAGGAGTTGTTGTTGAGGAAATGTGTGACTTTTATCAATAAATTCTAGGTAATACTCACGCCTCCAGGTGAAGAAATATGTTTACTAGGAGGTGACCGTTTGAACTCAGAAACAGGGTGAGAGCAGGATGAAGTAGCAGCCAACGATGAGTAGCGAGTCATGAAGGTGGTACAAACGAAAGACTTAGGAGGAGACATGACGTTTGGGAAGGCTGAAAGTTATCAATCCTGATGAAGATCAGAATGGAGAGGATTTCTGGGATTATCCTTCACTTATGTTTCTTAACTTAAGCATTTGCAAGCGGATTTCTTTGAGTAAGGAGATTAAAAAACATTGAGGTTTAAAAGAATTATTACTTCAATTTAACGAAAACAAAATGTTGAAATTTATGCGATTGATAACTTATTTTGTTCCATTAAATAACATAATTTCCCAATATAATTGTACAACCAAATAAAAGGAAATATACTGTCTCTTTCACACTACCAAAATATAAAATGTTCCTCAGCGCATCGTCTCCGTCTTTTGACTTGTTTATGAGCCAGTTAAAATTGGAGACCCAATCCGAAACATTTTTGCATTGCTATAGCCTTTCGTTTACTAACATGTTTCTAAAATATTGCTCAAACAGGTTCAATGGACATTCTTCTGCAAACAATTAACCCTTGTGTCCAGGAACAGATTGTTGTAGGATTCTAAACTATGACTAGAATACCGCCAAATGCGAGGAAAACAAAAGATTGTGCATAATCCATAAAAAGTCCATTTACATAACTAAGGAGCTTTCTTCAAGCTTCATAGTATACGGAGACAATTTAGGCATTTCAAACTGCGAATTCTGTAATTTGTGTTCATACATGAGGGCACAAAATTTCATCTCCACTCGATTATTTTAATGTAAATTCTCTCTGTTACATTTAACGCCACAGGGGTGCAATGTATTCTAAAGTTCCCTATGCTGTTATATCATAGATGTGTTTTTGTTTTTGTAAATTTTAGATTGATTTAAAAAACTTCTACAAAATAGCTATAAATCCATTGCTGATTTTCGAATCTATAGACGCCTGTTGAAGTAAGGTTTAATGAAACATTATATGTCTGAAGAAGTAAAATGCGAAACGTCAAGTAACTTTGCTATATTTTTGAAATTCTACATAAAACATAGATATGAGAGGTAACACTTACTCAGATTCCTGGTTATTTCTTTTTCTCTCTGATGAAAGCCAGATCCTCAAAATCAAATCAAGAACGGCATTCCCTGTACAAAGAATCTCATGAAAATACAAATCTGTCATGATTAACCCGTTATCACAAAGTCAGGCACTCAAAAAGCTGTATGGAAGAAATTTAAAGATGATTGTACGAGAAGCCGTTTTATTCAACGATCATAATTTCCTCAAAAAAGGCGATGAAAAAAGTTTGCAAAAATCTTACTTTATTCTGAATGAAATTATGGTCTAAATGGGAAAAGCATTCGACCACAAAATTAAGGCATAGATCCGATAAAATAAGCCCTTGCAAAGAAGCCGCGATTTAAGCCAATTACAAATTTTTTTAAATGAATCGAGCTTTAATACCAGATCAAAGAATTCATGACGAATCTATTTTACTCAAATGGAAATAAACTTATTTTATCTGTCATTTTAGTAAACAGCACCAGTTTATATGACTTTGAATCACTGAATATCCAATAAGGTTATGAACATCTTCTGTCCATGTACCCTGATCACGTGACACAAACAGGTGAGAACTAAGGTTAGCTCTTCCCAATCATTCATTTCTGACTTGAAAAAGACTCTGCTAAGACATAAAAATTTATACAGAGACTGGGCATTTCTTATATGAAATGGTCGGATGAATAGAAAGTAGTTGCCTTTGCCTAGCGATGAATCAGCATATAACGTTTCTTAGAGCACTCGTAATAACACAACTTGATTGCTTAAGCCGTTTGAATGCATTTGAAAATGAGACATTTGAATATGACAAGTGTAAATAGTATAATTAGCTAGCACTAAAAGATCTTAAGCATGGTAGAAATTAATAAGCTTCATGTGTCCTTCTCTCGATGATCATAATTTTTCAGACGCTGCAATTCAGTTCATTTCAAAGCAAGCATGCCATCCACAAATGTTAGTTTCATAATCAAGGGTTGTTCTTCACGTATTCTTCTCCTTTGGCAATATTCTTCTTCAACTCTGGCAGGAGCTAGAAGTAAAATTGAAACAAAAATATGAATTTATTCAATGGAAACGTGATGTGGCAATGATGGCCATTTGAAAAACAAAACTAAATAAGTGAGGAGATTTAGTTTCAGTATAAATATAGGCAAAATATGCCGACTGCTACAAAGAGGAATTCATCGGAATAAATATTATGATAACGGATCAATTGCAATCAACACTTAAATCAAATAATCATTTCAAATAAACGGCCTATTTACGATGAATGATCATTAAAGGCATTTTACAAATGATGACATAATAAAACAAATAATTTAACCTCTTCGAGTTTGCCTTGTTCAAATGCAGAAAGGTCTCCAATCCCAAGATTCTTTTCAAGTCCATTTTGCTGAAAATTAAATGATCATTAGTAAAATGGAAAATGAGAGCGCAGAAAAGCAAGCATTTCAAATGTTTTTCAAATAGCTGATAGCTAATGTTATTTGTTTACGAACATGAATATGATCATTAAATGAAAATCTGAATTATTTTAATCAGGGAAATCAATCGCTTGCTTTCTACGTTAGTTTCATGGTTTAGGCAACCTTTTAAAGTTTTGGTGCTGTTGTCTTCTCACCGATTGCGTTTTGACATCAAAACAGTTATCTACTTGCAAACTTGTGATTAAGAATAAGATAAAGTTGATATACAGTCAAGAATAAGATAAATCAATCCGTTATTAAAGAACAAGTCAATATGAAACTGTGTCTTTTTCTGCTGATGCAAATGTGGCAAGGATACTAAAATTCTAAAGATGTCTGCAATAAAATAAACAGGAAACAAGTATATACAACTTTATACAATAAATGGATCCATCTTTCTGACTTCGAATAAAGTGGTTTGGTTTAGAGGAGGCGAGTCAGACATACCCCTAACAGCAAAGGAGTTGAGAAATAAGATGCATCAGTGACGTCGGATTTAACATATGCGCATTCTACGACACCTTTCTTTCCTCCCATTGCATCTAACATCTGTTGGTGAAAAAAACAATTTAGGAAATAGTGTATGCAAATTCTTAAAAAGATTATGAAAGTTTTCAGTTCTCCTTACGTTCACTTGAAATTTCATAACATAGCAGAGCTTATTTGATACCTTTGAACAAAATGTGCGAGGATATTGGTCTGAAAGTGTTGAAACTTACCGAAAAAGCGAATCTGGCACCAGCGAAAGCCATTGATAATGTTGCTGAGCCCTACCGATTAAACAAAAACAAGACCGAAATATGGACATGAAAATAAACCACAAGAGAAAACAAATCTGCAGCTGAACGCAGAAACAAAACATGACGGAAACAAAATATGAATTGCTTTCCTAGTACAATTATGAGCAAGTTTTGACCAGTGGAATCTATGAGATAGAAGCGAATCCTGTCTCATATCTCATGTCTCATGTCCGTCGTCCGTGGCTTTGTTGTTTTGTCATAGCTCAAAGAGTCATTTTGGGAGCAATGGGGCCATAAATAGGGCATTGATAGAGTCAACATACAGACTGAAGACATTTAAGCAACTATGACGTCAATTTCCGCAATAGGCAATAGAAAAACAAAGGAAACACATTCTTTCCAATATATAAAAGGGAAGTTGGACTCTCCATCGACTAATTAGGTTAAAATAAAAACAATTTGACGATAAAGGATTAATTTCAATTGCGATATCTGGGTTTTGGACCTTTGGTTTGTGATCCATGTACCAGGCTAGGAAATAGGACACCTTTCATTTTGAGTTTGTATTTTGATTTCTGAAACCGTCAATTTCCCTCTCCATTTTACTGAGACAGATATCACAACTAATAAGGCACGAGTAAAAGAAAGCTTGGCGAGAGTTTCTATTACGATTGAAATTTCATTCTTTGTAGTTTGTCAATTTTTAAGCAGGAGATGAATGTCATCTTTAAAATGAGGCTTGGCTCCATGAGTCCCCCCAAGGGTTCTTTGATTTTTGATAGTAATTGGCTCATATTGGAATTTCGATGCAATAAAACTATCGGCTCAAATTTGAACATGAATAATAAGTATCGAGTTCATTTACAGTAAAAACAAAAACACACATGACTGACAAAATACAGTTTTAGTGATAAAGATATGCCATTTCTGTTCCTTCTTAAAATAAAGCCTACGCAACAAGTGATGCAAAATAACATTATCATGTTTGAACAAAGTCATTCGGTATTTCAAAATAAGAAATTAAACTTACGGCACCAGCTTTCGCCTCAACAACTTCAGTTCCTGCATTCTGAATTCTCACTGTTAAAGATTCCAACTCATCATCAGTAAAATTTGCTTTCGGGGTCAACTTGAAAAGAGAGAAGTCTTATTAGTGTAAAGTTTTCATAAGAAAGATATTGATTGCGATCACACATAAGATGCTTTATCTCTATGATATATCACCATTCTTCCTGTATATACACAGCATTGTTGAAATGCTTTGCACAATTAACGGGTAAAACAAGGAGCTAGCTTAAATTTTAGTGTTGTGCTCGCAAAAGAAACCAACCATGGTTCTTGATTAACGGAACCTGCATTGCAGAGAGCTTTCAGGTCGGTGTGCTTTCGTATGTTGTTGCATCATTAAATTGTTATGTTTTTGAAGATAAAATATATTTGAAGCAAGTGAAACAAACGGGGAAAAGTTCTTATATGATCGCAGCAACTGGAAGGGTGAAAGGAAATATAAGGCATGCATAAACAGTGACCGTGGTAGTGATAGTTTGATATAAATAGAAGTCAATAAAACCACTGCTGCATATCGTACGTTCTGCCTTTAAATAATTTAAGTTACCTGAGACAATAATGGTAAGATTGTTATTCCTGAATGTCCACCAACAACTGGTACATTAGTTTTTGTCACATCTAAACCCTGCGCAAGAAAGGAAGTTTTAAAGGTCTCAGGTTCATTCAAGAACATAAGACACATCATAAACAGGAAGCCGCAAAGTGAATAATGCTGGATGCAAAATCAACGTTAAACGAACGAGAATCAAAACAAAAACATTACCTTCAAATCTGAAACAAATTTATTTGACCTGACAATGTCCAAAGTTGTAACACCAAATATTCTAAAAAAAGCAATTGCATTGTTATCTGATAATGCAAAAAAAAATGCATAACAAATAAAATTATATAAAAATTTTCCTTCAATATCATATACAACGAAAGAGTGGACACATGATGATTTTGAAAATTCATGATTAATGTAAGTGCTTCACTTCGCATATAACAACCAAGATCTTTTTCTGGACGAAAATAATAAGAAACTTGTGGAAGCAAAATCAAGCAACCATTGAATTTAGCAAGCAGTTATAAAGAATTGATCGCTTATTCATTCAAGTTATGCTTCTTTTAAGAGAACTCTTCATTATTTTATACTTCTAATAGCAATCAGGATGAAAAGTGACTATCAAATCAATACCTTGCAGGATCATACACTCCATGCTTTTTGAAAACTTCAGACGCGATTGGAACAGTGGAGTTAACCTGAAAAAAAAGTAAATAATTCATGGTGATCCAACTATCATTGTGTTATTCTTAGGAATGGAGAAATTGGCATGTAATAAGGGCCCAGAGGGTGGGGGTGGGGGGAGAATTGACTTTCAATTGTACAGGCGTGTGCACTCCATGGAATAACTTGTTCATTCAGCTCTAGATTTTTCCCCACGAAAAGAAGCAATGAAATAACACTTTTAACGACCGGCTTTAGAAAAACTGCCTTCTTTTGATACACAATGTTAGAAAGAAGAGGAAAGAACGATACCTGGGAGGAAGTGCACATTCCCATAGAGGGACTCCCTATTAGTAAGTGATGGGGGGGGGGAGTCAGAAATGTTTTGGGTTTGTAAAACGTTGTCTAGTTTTTCCTTTGGGTACCCTGTTTGGTGCATAATCGGTATATTTTTGGGGTTGCTGATGAGAAAATATGACAAGGCGAGTGCTAGGCTGAGTTTTTCACCAAAATATTACAGGGCAGTTGCCCAAAATGCTATAAAACCTTTAATTTCCATGTACCATGAAGCTACTGTATGAGTATACTTTGGGGTCTAGAAATGTCCTAAATTTAGTATACTTTTTGGCTTAGTATATTTTTGGGTTTTTCAGAAATATTACTCCATCTGATTCCCCATCACATACCAATAGAAGTCCCCCACCCTGGGTGCACATTCCATCAGCAAAATGTGCTAAGCACCTCCTCCCTGGACCGAGAATCGGCAGAGTCGGCAGAACTTCTATGACCAATTTCTTTAGAGATTTGAGAGAAGGAAGTCCCAAACCTCCGCCGTTTTGCGTGGAAAATTCCAGCATATTTCTTGGTTGAACAAAACCACGAAACTGACTTTCATGAAAAGCGCAGGCAATATTGTCATCGCTTTTGAACATCGCTGGAAGAATTGCCAGACAGTCGTCCATCAATTTACTAAAGTTCTCCAGTGACACAAATCTCATCCAGTAATCAAAATGAAAGTGAATCTTTTAAACAGCACTATCAACAATTACTTGGTACACCTCTTATCGTGAATGAAAAATTGGTAAATGAAGAGCTTCTTGGCCTACTCAATCCATTGTCTCTTTAGAATAAACATCAAAATTCCTTTACTGCTGAAGTTCTTGGCCCATTTTCCAAAAATATGATGTTTTCGTGTGCCACAATAAATGTAGATGCGATAGAATTTGATGGAGAATATCCGAAACTGCCATGAAAAAAATAAGACTGAATTGCTGGTGGTTAAAGTATTTTCATCATAATTGCTGCCAAAAAGAGTCCGCTGTTAAGACAGTCTCTAAGTGAGTCTAAAATTGTTTTAGCTGTTTGCTGACATACTCAATTCATCATTATCGAGTTCAATCATTTCCACCAAACGATAACTTATATTGCTTGCAATGAAATGTCTTTTCTACAATGAAGAGGCATTTTATCATATTTTGTGATGTGAGAGCTTTTTTATGTTTAGGGCACCCACCGGATTTGTGATGATTCCCAGCATGGCCTTTGGAGCAACTCTACAAGAAAATAATTGTATCAGATACGAGATTAGCTAGAAATAGATATGAGAACTGACAGGTTGAGAAAAAGCAATAGATAGCTCCAATGGATAGAAAGCTGAGTTGTCAAAAAAACAATAAATATCCCCATATGATAAGAGAGAATTAAAAGAAAACATTACTTGGCACATGCTTCTGCAAGGTTCTTGACAATTGATGCATTTGTATTAAATAAATCATCTCTTGTCATTCCTAAAACATGACAAAATATCAAATGTTATTCACATTTCATTAATCTACACTGAAAAATGCCAAAAAGTTACCATATGTACAAAAAGACGAAAGGATTCTTCAGGGCAAGTTATGTACTGTTAATGTACGCAGTTGACAAAATGGAATAGAATGAAACGACAAAAAGGAAAGGAAAAGACTCTGGAATTCACATCATCAAATTGGACAAAAATGATAAGACTAGCATCATTGTATAAATGAAATAAATTGACCTGGTTTCCTTGGCATTCCTGCTGGAATCATAACTAATGTACAATCTCTTACTGCATCTTCAAGTTGTTCATTGCCTTGATGAGCTGTTACTTTACTTTGAGTTTCAATATGACTTAGATCAGCAGCAACACCTATAATGATAATGGCATACAAAATAAGATCAACCTAAATAACTAAAACATTCATCATTAAAGGGAGTACAAAGACCAGCATGCTTCGTACAAAGTCAGCAACTTGCTCTCCACAGCTTCTGGAATAACTGACTGTAAAAAATTCACAAAAACAAAAATAAACCATGGCAAAGGCTACTGGTCTTTGTTCTCCCTTTAACTTTAAATACAACTCAAATCAGGCTATGACATTCTAAATGAACAGACTACCACAACATTCATTATATACCGGGTGTCCCAAAAAAAAGTATCCGGATTTGGTCGACCCTAGCGATAAGAATATAGCGTGAATCAATCCGAAATGATTTTCAAAACATACCTCGATAGCCAATTTGAACATAGATACCTCGTTTGTTGATATCGGTGCACTGGGAGTGAAGATATTCATCTTCAAAGGACAAATTTGCCTCCACCTCCAAACCAGAGCTTTGGCGCTTTGGCCTAAGCAAATTCTTGAAGCAGGGTGAAAAAAATCAACAAAATCTGAAGGCGGCACAACAGATGGGTTTTACAAACTACAGTTTATGCGAGACCTATCGTCAAGGGAGCTCCGAAATCAGCTTCATTCATCTCAATATCGAAGATTTATTTAACAAACACTTAACTATTCACCGGTGAAAGTACTCCCTTGAGCATCAACACACTTTTGACATCGTTGAACCATTCCTTGATAAGAATTTGTTATCAGATCTCTCGAGATCAGGTTGATCATCGCGTATCTTCGAAGCTGATTTCCCGGGTGGGTCATCAACAAGAGAGGAGATATCTTTTGGCCCCCAAAAGATCTCCAGACCTTCCTGTCATGACTCCCGAGAGATCTGATGAAGAATTCTTTTCAAGGAATGATTCGACGATTTCAAAAGTGTATTTGATGCTCAAGGGAGTACTTTCATCGGTGAATAGTATGTGTAAGATAAATTGTCGATATTGAGTTGAATGAAGCTGATTTCGGAGCTCCCTTGACGATAGGTCTCACATAAACTGTATTTTGTAAAACCCATCTGTTGTGCCGCCTTCAGATTTTGTTGATTTTATTCGCAAGGCTTCAAGGATTTGCTTAGGCCAAAGCGCCAAAGCGCCAAAGCTCTGGTTTGGAGGTGGAGGCAAATTTGTCCTTTGAAGATTAATATCTTCACTCCCAGTGCACCGATATCAACAAACGAGGTATCTATGTTCAAGTTGGCTATTGCGGTATGTTTTGAAAATCATTTCGGATTGATTCACGCTATATTCTTATCGCTGGGGTCGACCAAATCCGGATACTTTTTTTTGGGACACCCGGTACATTCTATAAAAATTTAGATATGCACTGCTTGTTTCATGGAATAAACAGTGCTTTGTCAGAATTAAATCAAAGGTGAACCTATGGGTAGCTCGCGGAACGTAACTGGGATATCCGATTTTGTTATCATTTAGTTCATTACAAAATGTGACAAAATGTAACTGTAGGCATTGCTATCCAGCCACACAAGGTAAGATGTTAGGCCAGGGCAACACGGTGCCGGTGCAGTGATATTTTGCGTCAATTTCAACTAAGATTCCTGTTGCTGTGGATGAGCAGTTCGAGTTGGCACACATGAATAGTTCCCATGGTTTTTGTGCAAGGCATTAAAAATTCGAACGAAAAAAATCGTACGTAACGTTTCCAGAATAACAGGATTTTTACGGATTTTTGGTGGATTTATCTCCAAAACAAGAGGATCTTTGCCGAAGATGTAAAATATTCCTTGAAAGTGAAACTCCCCTTGGCGCTCTTGAAGTCATCACGATGAAATATTCCTATCAGGTTCCAGTGTTTGCAGACCTCCGCCTTCAAATCTCACTCTTGCTATGTTTAGTGTGATTTAGATGTTTCATTCTCCTTCACAGAGGCTGAATGGAATTACCAGACGAACGGATTTGGTTTCGTTTCTGTTCCAGATTTACGTTTTATTCAACCCAAAAGTCTAAGTGCCCCGGTGAGAGGTCAGATGTTCACCAGGGTCCTAGTGTTCTTAAAACGAAGTCATATTTTTCCAGCGGGGAATTCACCGGGGTAGAATGTACGGGGACACTTGACCGGGGGTGTCAACATTGTAAACTTTCGCTGAGAGTAAACAAAGAGCATGGCATTGCTGAATGTGAGAGTAGTTTTTAGCCATATGCCCCCAGAACAGTTCAAATTTGGAGGGGTTCATCTGCACCTCCAATATCCACCCCATCGTCTCCCATAGTGCGCCTTGGTTCTCATGGATTCCAGATTTCAGTTGCTGCATGCTTGTTTTCTTTCTGAAATCTGTTCTGCAGGCCGATGAGCGCAGCGGGCAGACAGGAAAAACATTCATTCATTGATTTCTTTTCTTGTTGAAGAAAGGAATTACAATAGTCTATTTTAGCACGTGACTGGATTGAAACTGGACAAACTTGCTATGACTGGTTTTGATTCCACTTCAGACAAGCCAGACAACAATGGCATTGAAAAGTGCTGTGTGCAATAAATTCCGCAGGGCATACCGGAAAAACCAGACCCTATGGCTCTGAGACTAATACGACCTCTAGGACCCGAAGTATAGAGTTTGAAAGGAGTCTTTCCCTAAGATGGCATCTGATAACAAGACAGTTTCCTTGCAGATATGTCAACTACTGGCAGTTTTAAAAAGGTAGGCCAAAGTTTCTCTTGTTGTTTTAACACGGTTTCAATTATCATCCAAGTATTTATCGTTGTTTTCTCTCTGTTCTTTTTCCATTAAATATTCAAGGGTAGGAAAAGCATATCTGACTGATTGCGCAGAAAAGCCTACCTGAAAAGCCTACCTATGGATTCGTCAGAGCTGGCGCTGCCACTGCATGCTCAGCAATTCAAAGAATAAAATGTTTTTATCTGTACTGGTGTCACGTCTGTTCAAGGGTATTGACCATAGAAACGGTATTCACCCCATGCTGAAGTGAACGGTATTGGCTCTAAATTTGAAAAATTATAGCAGAAACAGCCTGATTAGCATATAATATCTTGAAACACTGCCTTTATTAAGAGGGGATGACCCCTTAATCTTAAGGATCCGTTTAAACTCGGTCCTGATGGGTCCTAAGGGTTACTGGGGTCTCAGAGTCATACGGTCTGGTTTTTCCAGTATGCTATTCTGCAGACAGCAGAGTTGAAAAGATGCTTTGTTCAAAACTTTCGCAAAGCAGTATGGGTCCTGATATAAAAGGAAAGAATGTCTAGGGGAAATTTCTCATCCCATCTCACAAACTCGCGTCACTTCGTTCCGCGAGCAAAAAATGAATACAGTTACCAAATATATCATTAAGCTTTATTGGGAATCTCAATATCTCTTTGAAACTTTTAATGCTTCTATTCTTAATTTCACATATATATAACAATTTTGTATGAGTTTTGGTTTCAGAAAAGTGGAAAACATTTGACACAAAGATACATCAAATACTGTCAAGCAGCAACACAAAGAATTACTTGCTTTAAAGTATAAATTTGTAGAATACCATAAAAGTTCTGTTAACACCCCCTCTCTAATGAGCTCTGCCTTAGTCAAAATTTGTAATTTAATAGAGCTTTCACAGTAATGCAATAAAATTAGATGGTGCTGCTTCTATCTAAAGAAAATGAACCATAGGTTACTATGCAAACATGTAAAATGTAATGGTCAACAATTCATTGCCTCAAGGACAGTTACTAGATATTTTCCAGATTCTTGCCAAATATCACTTTATGTTGCAATAGTGGTCAGACATTTCTCTAAAAAAGCTTCCCAAATGACTCAGCAGTGCATAAGTTGCACCAAGGGCACAAACTTAATTTAGGTACTTAATGCAAGGTGAATCTGCTGTCAATATGTGAATGTGCCATGATAGAATGATGGAACACAATTAAAAAGGATGATAAAATGTATTTAAATATCCAACCTGGAGTATTAACAATATCAAATAATGCCAAATGATTGATGAGTGGAGAATGTTTCAACAAAAGTGCCAATGGTTGCCCAATACCACCAGATGCACCTAGCACTGCAACTTTATTGTTTTTCTGAAATTTTGCAAGAAATATCATTATACTGTATTATGTGCATGATTCATATTCTACTGCATGGCTGTTTCAGCTAATGAAAAGCAAATAACATATTACACTACAATGTCAAAATCATTTAGGTACATATCCATTACTTTAAAGGCATATTGTTTTAGTATTTCATTTGTTGAGCAGAGTAACTAGAAAGTAAGAAACTTGTAGGCATCTAAACAATGATGAAGTTCATTGCCTGGAGATCTTACGTTCCAAGTGGTTCAATTTAAAAAGTATTGAAACTGGTTGTGAACAGAGATGGTGCCAGAGGAGAAATTCTGGGGATGAATAGTGTCAGAGTGCTGACAGTGAGTAAAGTGAAAATTTTTTTAGGTACCACACCACTTGGATTGGCTCAAAATACGACCACACTCTAGTGAACAAGTTATGGAAGGAGCCGACAGTGCTCATGTCCCTAAGCACCCCTGCTGGTGCCATCCCTGGTTATGAAAAATGGATGTAATCTTATGGACAAAATAGGAGGCTGCATACCTGCAGGGGAAGGTACTCTTTGTCTGACAGGGATGAGCCACTTTTCAGGTTGCCATTTTCACCTACTTTTTCTAGCATCAATCAGGTATCAATAAAAGGAGGCACCAATCAGATGCAAACCAAAAGAAATACAATGGTTTTTGAACAGGAATACTGATAGATGGGTTGTTAACTATTAATTCCTGATTTACCCGACCCTTATTCACTGACACTAAGGGGTCATCGACAAAAGATTTTCGTCCCCGTTAACGGATTTTGTCCGTTAACTTCTGAACCCCCTCCCCCCCCTCGTTAACGGACAAAAATTTTCTGGCCTCTTTTAAGCAGCCTCGGCCCGGAATACACCTGGCCTAGGCCCACCATGAATGGCATGGCCTAGCTAGCATGTCTGTCGCAAACCAACACGTTTTAATATGAGGTAAGTTTCACACCTGAAATCCACACATTTATTTCAAACTTCAGTTATATTTGTTCGTGATCTGACACATTCTCGTGAAATATTTATGCAACATTTCTTATCAAGATTTTCGTCCCTAATATGACAATTTTAACGGATTCAGGTGAGACCCCCTCCCCCCCTAACGGACAAAATCCGTTAACGGGGACGAAAATCTTTTGTCGATGACCCCTAACTGGTTCGTTCGTTGGCCTAAAAACAGATGTTGCTCTATTAGCAAGTACTGTGCAAGTATGAAAAGAGTTTGTTGCCTGAATACGTACATTTAATGATGTCGAAAATGCTCTGGAAACAACTGGGCCATTTGAGACTATCTTCTTGACTGAATGAAACATTTTTGTGTCTTTTTCCTTTGCAGATTACTCTTCACCTCCAATTTTCACAGAGAGAAACTTGCAAAGGAAGGCAATCTAAAACGAGGCTGCTTTTTCGCCTCGTTTCAGGTTTTAGGTGCAGAGATTTGGAAGAGATTTGGAGATTCAGATTTTAGATTTTTCGAGATTTGGAGATTTATCATTGAGAGATATCAAGTGCGATTCAAGATCAACCGAATCAAAGATCAATCAACTGTTTCATTGGCAGGCAGAGACATGTTGGACCCTGCTGTGACGCAGATGACAAAGGGGCAACTGAAGGAGCGCTAAAGACAAAGGACAATCAATTCTACGCCACAAAATATGAAAAAAGTGCGCAAGAATCTGAAATTAAACGCAAAAAATATATCATTTCACAGAGTCCCGAACTATTCTGGAGAAATCTGCAAGAAGATTTTGATGAAGAGCTAAGATCTTTCCCATAATGCATTGTTAGGGTGGGAAGAAATAAAAGAAATCCTTACGAACACTTCTAGCTTGAGCTGCAGGCAGCAGTAGCTACCCCCCGGGGGGGTACATAACATGTTGAGGGTACGGGTATGTGCCGCCCACAAGGGTGGGTTTTTGGGCCCCAAATTCTCTAAACAAGGGTCCCTTTTTCGGCAGATTTTCCTTAAACAAGGGTGGGTTATCCAGAAATTGGCGAAAAATAGCAAAAATGGGTGGTTTTCGGCCAAAATTCATCATAAAAGTGGGTATGACCGCAAATCTCGGTAATTAGAAGAGGGTGCCTTTCTGAAAACTGGGCGGCAGACCCCCGTCCATCCGCAAGTCATGTACCCCCCCAGGGTAATTACCTGCCATTTATAATTGTTGTGGTTAAAACACAGTAATAACAAATAGTACTACTGTGCTGGATTAAATTCACCAGAAAAGTTCGAGCCTATCTAACCTAATGATCACAACATTCACAGAAACAAACTCTGCAAGAAAATGCTGTGAAAGACGTGAAAGGCTTTTGGCGATTAGAATGCTTATTACCATACTTTGAAATTTCTGTCATACAAAGGACACAAAGGTGTGCGTGTGACAGTTTCAGGTTAATTCTGCATTCAAGTTAACCATTTCTACTTTCTGTGTCAAAGCAATTTCTAAGAAGAGACAGAATATTCTTACAAACATTGACATATGACCTGTGCTACCATTGGATGTTTCATAGCATATGAAGGCATAAAACTATCGAATGATAAAATTCCTGTGCACATCAAAAATGAATAAAAAATGTCAAAATCCTTAACACTTACAAATCATATTTGGCTTCGTTATAGAAACTACTACTATTGTATTTTATCCACTTTACTGTTAAGAGTGCTGAGTACAGGGGGAAAGGAGTCTCTCTCTGTCTCTTGTAATACACGTATTTTTATAAGAAAACTGTTTGTAAGAAACTAAAGTCTCAGATCGCCAAAAACTTAAACTCCAGTGCTGGGATAGACCATGAGCGTTGGGACACCCAGTGTGTAGCTGTTAAAATTTATATTAGTAGCGAGCCACCTTAACTTATTGTTCTTTTTTGTGTCTTGAATTTGTTTTTACTTCGTATGCAACCACCTTTCTCTCTCTCTCTCTTGGTCAGTTAGCGCAACGCGCTGCTGTGGTCTTCACGAGAGCACTCCAGCCAGTTCTGCTTTCTGCTTGACGTATTGATGCTGCTATGCTGCCACCTGTCCATTGTTTTATATCGGTCAACCAGGATGTCTGTGGTCGTCCACGTCCCCTTTTCCCTTCCATTTTTCCTTCTACAATCTGTCGTTCTAAACCTCCTCTTCTCACTATATGTCCGAAAAGTTTCATTTTCCTCTCTGCAATATTCTTCAGCAATTCTAGGTCAGATCCTATTTTGTCTAGAATCCATTCATTTGTTCTCTTTTCCGTCCAGGATACTCGCAGAAGTTTTCTGTAACACCACATCTCAAATGCGTTTATTTTCTTGCGATCTGCCTCTGTAGGGGCCCATGATTCACACCCATATAGTGCAATAGCGAAAGCAGTTGATTTCAGGAGTCTGATTTTTAGACCAATTGATACACCTCTGCTTTTCCATATTGTCGTCAAGTTGTGTACAGTTGACTTGGCCATGCCTATTCTTCTTTTGATTTCTTTCGCACTACTGCATTTTGTATCGATAATGGAGCCTAAATAGGTAAACTCTTCAACTTCCTCTATTTTTTCATCCTCCAGTAGAAAATCACTAAAATCTGTTCTGTTCTTATCAATAACCATTATTTTTGTCTTTCTCGTGTTTAATAAGAGCCCTCTTTTTTCGCTTGCCTCTTTTGTCTGTTTCAACAAGTCGAGCAGCTCTTGCTTGGAGCTGCATATCAGCGTTGTATCATCTGCAAAACGTAAATTTGTTATTTGACGTCCACCTACTTTCACCCCACCCTCATAGTCTAAAAATATCTCTCTCATGATCTCTTCTGAATATATATTATAGAGAGTGGTTAAACCACCTTTCAAAGTTTCGTAATTTTGAAATGTTCAGTAGTGAGCCACCTTAAGTGAAGATCCACCTTAACTCTTAAAGCTCTTACCTATGGTTAGGGTTAGGGTTAGAGCTTTGACAGTTAAGGTGGATATTCACTTAAGGTGGCTCACTACTGAAAATTTCAAGATTACGAAACATTGAAAGGTGGTTGCATACGAAGTAAAAACAAGTTCAAGACACAAAAAAGAACAATAAGTTAAGGTGGCTCGCTACTAATATAAATTTTAACAGCTACACACTGGGTGTCCTAACCCTCATGGATAGACTTGCCCCAAGTCTATTTCGTCATCTGTAATAAGTCTGCCGGAAACAGTTTTCAATAGATTTTCCCTTTCCTAATTTTTCCTTTCCCAATTTCTTTGATTGACGAAAAGGACTTTGGGCAAGTCTAGTGCTGGGGAAATATATCTTCAAAAAACTATTTGTTTTGATAAAGGAATTCCTGGACATTCTTGAAGAGTTCTTTTCTATTTCCACTTGTTTCCTGTATCATAATACTCGAAAGGTACTTGAGTAACGTCTAAACATTGGAAAAGTTTCAAAACATTGTTTTGAGATGTTTAAGAGAGCACATGTAGTGAACATGAAGACTGTTATAAAGCCTTTAAGAAACTCGTGAGCAACTCTGAGTACTCAAAATCTGGTAATTTTAAGAGACTTTCAGTACTGGCTCAAATTCTTCGTTTCTTTTAAAAAATAACGTGTATACAATTAGCCAAAGAAAAGTTGAAAATTAACTCCCAGAACAACCTCATTCTCGCTACAACCTCTTTTGTATTTCAAATACATCAACGGCTGAACTGCAGTAAAGTTTTCAGAACCCCAGTAACCTTGCCCCCCCCCCCTTTGACGATATCTTGAAAAAACCCAAAAGGGCACTGAGCTAGATAGTCTCTGGTAGCCTTTCCTTAGTGTCCTCTGCACAGTATTATAAACCCTAGTTGTTTTTCTATTGACTATAATTTCAATTTTTAAACGTCCCTGTACTTATTCTAGTTGATTGTGTTGAAATATACTGTTCCTACTTACTAACTCATTTACTCACTTAATTCAGCTCATCTCATTCGAATTTTCATAAACGCATGCAATTAAATACGAGAGTTGACACATCAAATAATATGTTCATTAATACGTTGATGCTAGATGATAATAAGTTGACAGAAATTAGATTAGTCTAAAAGTCTCACATTTGATCAAACCTAAACTTTAATCCACGTCTGTTGAATTCTGTAATGCACATATTTTACACATCTTCAGTCAAGTTTTTCTAGATACGCGTTTTCTGCAATTGCTGATTTACGAAGATGACAATCAATAGCACATTTCCATGCACGAAGATAATATCATTTATGCTTTCCTCGATGAAATACTTCTACAGAAGCAAAGTAAATCAACTTTACTCAAATAAATGCAAACTAATGTAATGAAATAGTATTAGTCTCTGAAGTCTAGCATGCAATCATTGATCTTGTCTTTCCTGTCATCATCGTCAACATAATGCTTTATCGAATCTTCTAAGAGAAATTAACGGAGGACACCAAATTCCATGACGTTGCTGTTTTGTTGATCTATGCCAAGAGTGACTATATTACAAATAGTATTTATACAATAAATGAGAACAAGTAAATATACAGTTCAAAACTAACCTACGAAATTGTTTCCTAAATAAAATTGCTTCATCTTAAAAATGTTGTGGCACATGTACAAATAATCTTGTTCCCAAAAATGCAGATAAATTTTCTCTTATTGAAACACTCTGACTGGATTCAAATTTAATCGGAAGTAGGCTCCTTCTTAACGTCTTCAGTTGATGTTCTTCTTCTTTTGGACCGCGGAGGCGCTTCATCTGATGATGATGATAATTTACGTATCTGCAAAAAAAAAGAAAGTGAAGTAGAATAACCTCCATCGCAGTCAGAAATTTATTTTCAAAATATTTTTGATAGCATCGGCGTCGTAACCTTGCAAAACTTTACAATCAAATGTATCACATGTTTCTGTCACATTTTTCTAGCAGGATATCTGCATACAAGAACCTGGTGGAGCATGAACCTACAGGCTGAAAGGGTCTAATTAGGCCGGCATTTTTTACGAATCAATGCATTGGACCCTTAAATTAGAGGCCAGGCTGACTTGCAAAATTGTACGTTCTTATACGAGGGTGTTTATTGTAATATATCACAGACCATGACTATTTTTGGAATTACTGTGTTTTTAAGTTTGACGAAAGAACTTACGAGAGAGCGTATTTGAAGCTTTGACAAGCATAAAAAAATTCCACAAATAACTTATTAAGGGAAAGCAATTAATGTGACCAATGGAGAAAATACTCTGTTTTTGAAGGTCTGCAAAATACGACTAAAAATACTCTTTCTGGGATTGTAGGAAAATACCTAGAGTTACATTGGAGCAATTTATAGGAAAGAATAGGGCAATGATATTGTACAAGATTAATTTTCAAGTTTTGCAAAGATTCAAAGCCTCTGCTACGTTTGATTGGTCAGACGTCACCTAAAACCACAAGAGACGAATAATTCCAAAAATACAGGAAGCAGTGTAGATACGAATTATTCTGTTTCAATGCAAATGAATCATTGTAAACACATACCGCTGGTATTTTAGGTGGTGGCGGCATATCAACTTGATCCACGTTAGGTTGAGCCAAGCTGGGTTGGGGGACATAAGATGGAGCGCCATTGGCTCGCTGCTCATCAGCTGGAGGTGCTTCGGCTGGAAGGGCATCGGCTGGAGGCGCGTCGGCTAAGGGTTGAGCAACATTATCAGCGGGGACAGTTGCTTGTGCTGCTTGATTTGGATACATCAACTCACGTGCCTTGGCTTTCATCACATCATCCTACAAGACATAAACGAGGCTAAGAATCTGTCTGCAGCTTGCAGCTAAGATCAGTTAGGATACATAGTTTGTATGACCATGATCACAATTAAATGTTAATTTTGGGCTAAATGGGATTATTGTTTCATTGTATCTATTTCATTTGATTCATTTCATATAAGAGTACATCTTTGTACCAAATATGTCTTCGATTGGATGTTGCCGTTATTTGAATAAAAAATGGAATAAAAGATAGTAGTTGATGATATATCTGCAATCAATTCAATTCAATTCAATTGAATTGTGTACCTGAAGCCAAGGATGGTCGAGTGCAGCAGAAACAGTAATTCTTGCAGAAGCATCCACTGTCAGCAATCTCTTTATCAAATCTTTTGCTACAAAGAATTACAGGACCACTAAAAACTCATCTCTACAAATATCAGTTTCCTTTCGGTGAGGATAACAGAAAGAATGTTCAATGATGTATATATATTTATGTGTCGTGTGTCACGTGTTAGTGTGATGAATTGTATTGCTGCAAAGGATCACTCATCCTCAAATGAGCTCAAATCAATGTC